>JBAIZL010000006.1:73710897-73955897 GCA_036971475.1 Prosapia bicincta | reverse complement strand
TAGTGACGACAGAAAAAGAAATTAAGATCTTTCAGGTATTACTGAGGATTTCCGACATCCCTGAATATACTTTATTTTTGAAATATATTTATCGTATAGATAATCAGTAAGTACTAATACCCCTCTATTATTTTTATAGGCTTAAATGCTTTCATCCTATACGAAATATTTAAATACACTACTGAAAAAAACCTAAACTTCTAGGACTATATAACTCTACTTAAAGAACCCTTTAAAAAATATACCTTTCTTTAGACTTAGTACAGGATTTTACTTATAACATTTCCTAACTTACAATTACAGAATATGGAACTAGTTACAGAGCGACACAATGTATGCCGTTATTTATAGTATAAAAAGGATTATAATTCGTAGTAACATTTAAAATGGGTGCCGGAACAATGAAATAACGGAAAGGTATATTAATGGGGAGGGGGACAAGGACATAAGCTTGCAGTAGCTCTATTTTGGAAAAAGCTGTATTTCCCAAGATCTGGCGCGTCCAAAAAAAATGACTAAGTTTTGTTTAGTCAAGAAAAAATCAGAAGGCAGCCAGAATTGGGGGATAATAAGAGAAGGAGAATAATTGGTAGACAAGACAGAGGGAAAGGGAAGCAATAAACGTAAGGAACAAAGAGTCAGGTTTGGAGTGCCGGAAATAACAGAGGTCTGGTTAGCCGGAGAGGGTAGGAGTTACATTTTGGAAGCCAGGGAGAGAGATGTTAGGTTCGGAAAGCTACAGAAAATAGAGGTACAGGAGACTGGGAAGGAGCCTAACCATGGAAGTCGGAGGTAGTTGGGGTGTCCAACTCTCAGAGCTAAATATAATGATGGTGAAGGGATAATGAATAGACTCCTCCGTCATCTTGGAACCCTAATGGACCACGCCATGAATGGGAACTCTGAGGTTCGACCTATCTCATTCAATTCAAATTAAGTACAATAAAAATCAATATTAAAAATTAAATTTAGAATATATATATATATATATATATATATATATATATATATATATATATATATATATATATATATATATATACCATGTTAGACAAATAATCGGTAATAGACTTTGCATGTGTATATTGCAGATATATCAAGTGTAGATAATAGTTTATCTACCATAGTGATAATTGTAGATATAATAGGCCACCAGCACTCTGTAGATTTTAACTTCAATGGACGTTTTCATGTTATCGAGTGTTGAATCGAACCGTTAGACAAACAAAATGTCCAATAATATTAACGTAAGAGTTTCACTTTACCCACTAAAAATTCGCGTTGAAACAAATTGTTTTGACTGAGGGAGAGAGGAAAGGGCGAGATGCCATTTGCTTAAGGCAAGGAAGTGGAGAGGGTAAAGTGGTTTTTAAAACAGCCCGTCTTGCGAACAAAGCAATTACTGCCCGTAAAATGGTAAAAGCTTTAAGGCCGGGTAGAAATTTAATCCCTTGTGAAGCGCACTACTGCTTACGGGAAACTGTGCCGGACGGATCTGTGACCAGTAGTACTTGGGATATATTATTGTCACCGTCTTCCCACCCCTTTCGATAAGAAATTTTAATATTTTACGGTGCATAAATTTGTAAATTCTTCTCTATTAAAACACAAGGTTTTTATTATTATTTAAAATTAAAAAATATTTGGATTAATCGATAAATATTTATCAGGCCTTTTGCGCTCGAATCTCAACCTTTACAAAAACATCTTAACTAGACTGATATTTATCGACCAAAACCGTTGCCTAAATTATTTAAACATCCGTGGAACACAACTACCGAGAGTGACAAATAAACACTTTGAACTAGACAAAGCTTAAAATTTGGTTAAACTGGTGGTCTCATACAAATATTTCAATTATAAAAGTAGTAATTTTAAAAAAAATGATGATATACAAGGGGAAACAAAAGTAGAAAGTAAATTTATAGTGTGAAAAATTTTAAAATTTTTTAATATTACCTATCTTTTTTCTATTCAAAGCCATATCGACTATTTTAAGCCCTATAAATTATTAACTGTTAACTATAATACTTAGTCCTAGACGTTTTTATAAGGAAATTAATTATATCAAAGGAGTGGCTAGATATAACGATTTTGATGCTAAAATTATAGATAATATTGTTAGAAAACAAAGATTAAAATATGTATTGAACACAACTACCACTCTTCAAAAAGAAGTTAAAAAATGTACTTTTATTAGTTTACCTTTCGATAATATTTTAACAAAAGGGTTAGACTCTATTTTTAAAAAGGTAAATGTTAAGATAGCCTATAAAACTCAAAATAAACTCAAGCATTTATTGTGTAACCCGAAAGATAAAATTCCAATGTTGGAAAAATCAGGTATTTATAAGATAATTTGTAGTACTTGTAACGAGATGTATATAGGTCAAACTAAAAGAAAAATTGTAACCAGATTTAAAGAACATCTTGCCCATATTAAATATGAAAGACCTGAAAAATCAAGTGTAGCAGAACATGTCCTTAGTAATCAGCATGATTTAGATAAAAATGTTATTTTAGCTAAATGTATAAACTCCAAAAAGTTACTTAATAGTTATGAAAGTGTTTTTATAGTCAAATCAAATTGTAAATTAATGAATGCAGATAAAGGACCTATTCCTTACTCACCATTATATACTTTACTTAAATAGCTTTCTTCAAATTACGATGTTTTAATCTAATTACTTTTAGTTTATTAATTGTTATTGCTGTAGTTTTTATTACATATGTATTATTATAATGTAATTTTTGACATAACCTATTTGGTTCCTGATGGCCGATCGTTATTTGTCGGTCGAGGGCGGAGAGGGGGCGGAGCTTACCTCACGCCTATATATAGAGACCGCGGAGAACGATTGGTATCATTCTAGTTTGTAACTTCTTGTGTGCTAGATTGTGTTTTGTAACTAGACCCTCTGATGATGATGACATGGTCATCGAAATGTACATAAGGGTTTAATCTTAAGTAACTTGTCTTATTTGTTATTTTTGATTATTTTTGTGGTATTGGGGTTCTTTTCAATATTTTTATTGTAATATATTGTACCACTGTGCTCTTGATATTGTGTATTATCATGGCTTCCCGGTCAACTGAGCAAAACCTTTTTAGTAAGTTAAGTTTAAAAATAAGTTCATTACAAGTAGATATCGGTTTTTTGAAAAAATGTCAACGTTTTAAAGTTTTTCCTAAATTTATAAACGGTTTCCGCATTAATCTTAATAATTCACGTACCAAGAGAGTTATCGAATTTGCGAAACTCAAATGGTTAAAATTAGAAATTAAATATCTTTATAGTAAATTAGCTAATTTAGAATTAAAAAAGTACAATTTACACCTCAAATTAGCAAAGGATAGTAACGCTATTGTTTGGAATAATTTTTGTAGAAAAATGTATGTAATAAATAAGCATAAAATTGATTGTAAGGTAAAAAATCTGGATAAGAAATTTGTAGCAATTAGTAAACATTTAAATTTGGATGAAATAGGTAATAATAATAAAAACCCTACCTGTCCGCTAGTTCGTAATGAATCTAGCCAAACTTTTAATAGAGAAGAAATTAATTTATTAAGTAAAGGGTTAAATTTTGCACATTGTAATTACACTAACAAAACTGTAGTTGATATAGTAGCTAATATAGAAAGTAGTATTTCTAATTTAAAAGAGTCAGATAAAAATTACATAAGAAACGCCTGTAAAATTAAAATGGAAAATAATATTCGTATGGCCAATAAACCGGCTAATGTTAAAAATAATTTTGAGTTAGTTAAAGGTCTTTGTAACAAAGATTGTTATTATTTAAAAGCTGATAAGGGTAATACAATTGTAGTTTTAGATAAGAAAGATTATGTCAATAGAGTAACTAAAATGTTAGAAGAAGGCCCTTATCAGAAAATTGTTAAAAACCCACTAAATAAGTTTGTTCAAGTTACAAACGATACTATTAAGAATTGTAGTTCAGTCATTCCTAAGAAAGATGTTTATAAATTTAAAATTTCTAATCCTGTTATACCTAGGTTATATTGCCTTCCAAAAATCCACAAGGAAGGGAAAGCAATGAGACCTATAGTTTCTGGGATTGATTCCCCAACCTACCTTTTATCAAAATGGTTAGCCTATAAATTTACTTCTTTAAAAGAAAAACGTGGTATGTTTCCTATTAAAAATAACATAGAATTTGTCAACAAGGTTAAGAATATAAAACTTAGTAGTACTGATATTATGGTATCTTTTGATGTAAGTTCGTTGTTTCCTAGCATACCTGTTAAAGAAACTATATTGTTTGTTGAAGATTTTTTAAAAGAAAACAACATCGAACCTATTAAAATAAACGAATATGTCAAATTAACTGAAATATGTATGTACCAAAATTTCTTTAAATTTAATAATGAATTTTATAAACAATGTGATGGAACTGCTATGGGTAACAGTTTGTCTCCTTTCATTGCTGAGCTTTTTATGAGCAGATTTGAAGAAAACTTAAAGAATAGTCTTACTTATTTTCCTAGGATTTGGTTAAGATATGTTGACGATGTTTTTGCGATCTTTGATAGCAGTAAATGTAATGTTGATGTTTTTGTAAACCAACTTAATAGTATACATAGTTCCATTAAGTTTACTTATGAATTAGAAACTAATAATCGTTTACCATTTTTAGATATTCTGTGTATTAAAAATCATGAAAAAATTGAATTTGATATTTACAGGAAACCTACTAACAATAACAGATATATTTTAAATAGTTCCAACCATTGTTATACACATAAAATAGCAGCATTTAACAGTTTGGTTAACAGAGCTATCAATGTACCACTTAGTCCTAGACGTTTTTATAAGGAAATTAATTATATCAAAGGAGTGGCTAGATATAACGATTTTGATGCTAAAATTATAGATAATATTGTTAGAAAACAAAGATTAAAATATGTATTGAACACAACTACCACTCTTCAAAAAGAAGTTAAAAAATGTACTTTTATTAGTTTACCTTTCGATAATATTTTAACAAAAGGGTTAGACTCTATTTTTAAAAAGGTAAATGTTAAGATAGCCTATAAAACTCAAAATAAACTCAAGCATTTATTGTGTAACCCGAAAGATAAAATTCCAATGTTGGAAAAATCAGGTATTTATAAGATAATTTGTAGTACTTGTAACGAGATGTATATAGGTCAAACTAAAAGAAAAATTGTAACCAGATTTAAAGAACATCTTGCCCATATTAAATATGAAAGACCTGAAAAATCAAGTGTAGCAGAACATGTCCTTAGTAATCAGCATGATTTAGATAAAAATGTTATTTTAGCTAAATGTATAAACTCCAAAAAGTTACTTAATAGTTATGAAAGTGTTTTTATAGTCAAATCAAATTGTAAATTAATGAATGCAGATAAAGGACCTATTCCTTACTCACCATTATATACTTTACTTAAATAGCTTTCTTCAAATTACGATGTTTTAATCTAATTACTTTTAGTTTATTAATTGTTATTGCTGTAGTTTTTATTACATATGTATTATTATAATGTAATTTTTGACATAACCTATTTGGTTCCTGATGGCCGATCGTTATTTGTCGGTCGAGGGCGGAGAGGGGGCGGAGCTTACCTCACGCCTATATATAGAGACCGCGGAGAACGATTGGTATCATTCTAGTTTGTAACTTCTTGTGTGCTAGATTGTGTTTTGTAACTAGACCCTCTGATGATGATGACATGGTCATCGAAATGTACATAAGGGTTTAATCTTAAGTAACTTGTCTTATTTGTTATTTTTGATTATTTTTGTGGTATTGGGGTTCTTTTCAATATTTTTATTGTAATATATTGTACCACTGTGCTCTTGATATTGTGTATTGTGTATAATACTTGAGCCTTGTTAACTATTTCAATACCTGTAGATTTTTCCTAGTTCTATCGACTATTCAACCCCTGTTAACGATTTTCTTATTGACTATTTTAACCCCTTTTGGCGATTTTCTTATCGACTATTTCAACATCTGTTGACGATTTTCTCATCGACTATTCAACCACTGTTGACGATTTTCTTATCGACTATTTCAACCTCTGTTGACGATTTTCTCATCGACTATTCGACCCCTGTTGATGATTTTCCTATCGACTATTCAACCCCTGTTAACGATTTTCTCATCGACTATTCAAACCCTGTTGACGATTTTCATATCGACTATTTCAACCTCTGTTGACGATTTTCTCATCGACTATTCAACCCCTGTTGACGATTTTCTTATCGACTATTTCAAGCCCTTTTTACTATTTTGAGCCCTATAGAGTTTTCCAAGGCTTATTTACTATATCAAGGCCCATAGATTTTGCCAAGCCCTATTAGCTATTTTAAGCCATATAAACCTTTTTAAGGGCTATTGACTATATCAAGCCCCCATAGTTTTTTCCAAGCTCTATCGATCATTTAAAGCCCTGTAAACTATTTCTAGGCCTTTCAAATATTTCCCATAGATTTTTCAAAGCTCTATCGACTATTTTAAACCTTGTAGACCTATTACAAAGGCTAGTCGACCTTTTCAAGCGTATCGACTTTAGTTTCGTTACTGAATACCCTCGTTTTCATTCCTTTTTGGTATTCATCGAGTTGTGCAACGTCGTAAGATTTGTTTTTAAGGAAGCTTGTAGAGTCGGTTTAAACCGTATAATGGTAACATTATAATATAAACGTATGCTAATTCTAATGGAAAACTACCATCACGTTTATTAATGAAAGAGTAATTTACGTGAAGCAATTTTACACAATTCACTTGGTTTTCAGTGAACGATGATTGTTTTAGTGGCAAATACGAACCAATTAAAATCAATTCTAAATAGTTAATTTATTATTATTAAACATATCTTTAGCGGAGCCGCATTAATTTTTAACTAATGCATGGAAATAAAAAAAAATGTTTACACAACTGCTTAACATCTTATATTATTGATGCTAATTTAAACTGATATTTCAAAATAAAAACCTCCATTAAGTAAGTAAGACTGAGATAAGAATTAAACATTAGGAAAATCGTTACAGTAAATTTTTTTTGCAAGGCAAAACAATGACTATTGTAACTAGCCACGTGTGTACTTGTAACTAATTGAATATGTACCTATAATAATTATAAGTGATGCAAGTAATTGAATGATTGATAAGGCGTGCACAAGAAAAAACGGATGAAAACAAACGCTTCAATAAAGGAAGGAAAGTGAGATAAACAGAGGCTAACCGCCATTCCGTCGTGTCTAGGTGTAGCTGTTAAGGGGTAAATAAATAATGAGTAAAGAGTGGATACTGGGCTGTAAATTATATAACACTTGGAGGAACACTCCCGTCAAAATATCTTGGTTGTGGGAGGGAAACTCCGACTTCTTCTCCTTGTCTTTTTCCAGAATTTTCCTTACTCCTCTCTGTCTCGTTCCCAGCCTGGTATGTTTTTATTCGTGTGAGTTAAATCCAACTATTCTGGTTTTCTATGATTAATATGTTAGTGAGTGTATTGCTGTACCTAGCGAAAGCTTAAGGGGTGTCTTGCTGTACCTAGATAAAGAGCAAGAAATATTTTGCTGTACCTAGCGAAAGGGTAATGTGTTGCTATAACTAGTTAAAGAGTAAGAGGTTTTTTGCTGTACCTAGTTAAAGTGTAAGGGGTGTTTACTGTACCTAGAAAAAGCGTAATAAGTTTTGCTATAACTAGTGAAAGATTAAGGGATGTTTTCCTGTACCTAGCGAAAAGGGTAATGTGTTTTGGTATAACTGGTTAAAGAGTAAGATGTGTTTTGCTGTATCTATCTAAAGCATAAGTTGTGTCTCGCTGTACTTAACGCTAGTGTAAGGTGTGTTTTGCTGTACCTATCGAAAGCTTTGTGTGTTTATCCGTACCTAACGAAGGGTAAGCGGTGTTTTGCTGTACCTAGTTAAAGAGTAAGAGGGGGTTTGCTTTACCTAGGGGTAGAAAATCCTCAATGAAATTATATTTACTTACACTAAATATTTAGATAGTCCTATATCCACACATATAAAATGCAATATAAGGAAGATTGTAAAAAAACGCCACAAAACACTATAAGACATGAAGACGTTGCGTTAAGGAAATATGTTATTTTTAATGTGAATACGTCATTTGTCTGTATTTAAAAATTCTACGGAGAAAAATATATCTTCGACCTGGTGTAGGGCTGAAATTGTCATACCTAACACATCTACTTAGTTGTGTATGTGTGCTGTATACAATTGTTTCAATATGTATGATTTCAGATTCGTGTATTTATGCTACATACAGATTATGTTCATGAACAGCGGTTTTATCGGCTAGGTTGTGTTACTTTATTTATTGTTCATTATCATGAATTTAAAGTATTATTTTTAGGAAGATTTTATACTTTATATAACAATTTTACCTTATAAACTACAAAGTTTATGTGAAAAAAACTAAAAAATAATTAATTAAAAAAAAATAATGGAATAAATTTGTACCCATTTCATTTAATAATAAATACATAAGCTATATTGTAATAAAATTTTTATTATCAAAGTTTTTAAGGTTACTTCATTTTCTTAATGAATTATTCCCGTATGTCAACCAGTCACACTGACTGACACACTAATATTTTAATGTTGCGGAGAGTCAATAGGAGTTTTGTGTGTGTTTATTTAAGCTTTTAAAGTCTTAAATAGTGATGTTTTTATTATGTTTTGCTATATCTCACGTCCAAAATTGCAATCAAGGTGTGGTTGTTTCATTATTATTATTTTATTAAAATCGACGATGAAAGAGCGAAAATCTATATTTTCATTTTCCTCCCTTACGATAACTTACAATAATGATCCGGTTCACGCTATAGGGGTATTAAAAAAGAAACATATGGGTGAAATCATTAAGAGGACCCCTAAAAATTAAGATTATCTAGGCCTATAGAGGCTTCTTATCGTGATAGTTCCTAAAAGGTAATTTACTATTAACCAATTGACCTGAAAACATTAACAATTTTTTAAGTACAAACTGAATAGCTGTACAAAAAATCTAGCGTATATGCGCAAACTCATACCTATCAGAAATATCTGTGTTTTTGTACTATCACGTAGCTCGAATGGTGCCAAAATATGCATTCAGGACGTGATTTATAAGGTAATAATTATATAATCACGAACACCAACTTACAATAAAGTCACTATCATCAGTGAATTGATCTACATAAATTGTACACAAGAGCCGTTTTAGTTGAGAAATTGAATAGTTATACTCCAACATGATAATGACTTTGTCAGTGAAACGTGCATTGGAAAAATATGAACATAAATAGTAGATTGTGAATGGTATTGAAATCATGACTGGTATTTAAAGAAGTATTATAAAAAAAATTAAAAAAGTTATTTTCTACTTAAGTCAACAAAGAACATTTTTATTTCTCATTTTTATTTATGTACGTATAGACTATACATATATCAGAATAACAATATTAAGTGGCAAAATAGAAAGGGAATATCCTTGCAATTTTTCATTTTCCTTTCTAAGTATGGTGTTGGACTATTATTTTTGATTGTTACTATTTATACGCTTCCTTTTTTTTGTCGCTTCCATTGTGTTGTAGTTTCTTTTCGCATTCTTTTTTTGTGAAGTAGGGTTAGATAAAGTTATCCAGTTTGTTTGTGTCTTTTATTCTTTTCATTCGTTTTTAATCCTAGAGCACTATTTATGATATTTTGTGGTAGCCATAGCAACAATTTAAAGTTACACAGTGGAGATTTCGACAAAAACCAGATAGAAGCAAGAGAAAAATTAATATAGGGCTTACTTCTTTGAGAAGTAAACTTTTTGCTATGTGAAAGTTGGACTTTGAACATGAAGATACTCTGTTCGAATCCGGCCTAGCAGTCCAAATTTTTGAATTTATTGAATGTATAGTAGCCCGAATATTTGAATATATATTTTAAAAAAACTGTGTTAACAATAATTGTCATCCACTACAAGTTTAAAAAATGCATTTGAACGTAATTGGATGAATAGAAATGTATTCTAATATAATGGCAAGCTATATAGCGTGTATCTTATAAATTGATTCTGCGTTCATTAACCCTTTAAAGCATATTAATTTTTATTTTAAAGAAGAATCAAAGGAAATTTTTCATAAGAAAAAAAGTCCCGGGGTGGAAAAGAGTAAACAATTTAAGAAATAAACTTGATCCTTAAAAGCTGAAACTTATGTCTAGTAAGACCTCAGTACAGTATTGCTAATTCCACTATGTGGCTCGTGGGGTTTCTTAACCACCCCTATATTTCTTTCCCTTCGTTGTTCATCCCTATAAATATTTAATTCACGAGACGTTCAATGGAGGAAACGTGTTGTAACAAGAGGTATGTTGTCTTGGGTACGACTAACTTGCGCTAGAGATGTTACCATAGAGGAGAAGGGAGTTAAATTAATTGTTCCTTCCTACTGAAAGATATTTTAAAGTTAGGATGTCTTTATTGTTTTTCCTGTATTTTTAACGTTTAAATTTAAGACCTCAAAATGTAAAAAATATTTATAAATGTATTTCTAGACACAAATGTGACGTTTAGAACCAAAGTATGCAAATCCTAATTTTTACAAAATTGAGTTTAAAGCAGAAATAGTTATGAAAATTCTTACCTTATACTGCCAGAGTTGTCTAGTTGTAGTTATACCTTTTGGAAAGTAGCAGTACTGAAGCTTATTGCACCATGAACTTATTGCATCACTGAAGCTTATACCATCAGCTAACTGTATGTGACGGGGGAAGGTTGTTAGATAAGGACTGTAACGAAAACTGAGCGTAACTCGGGTTAAAAAATAAAAATAACAATGTGTTTTAATGTGTAAACAGATAATGCCAGAGAGAACCATGTGTCTTGACAATCGTGTTCTCATACCAAAACTACGTGCAACAAACTATTGAAGTTCAAAAGGTTTTCTGCTTTGCTCAAATTCCTCATAAAATATCGTTTTAAAAATCAGGCAAATCTTTAGCTATAGTTATCTAACATTAGATCATAGCGGGGATGACAAACTCTGGCTCCAACTATCTCAGAAGTAATGTACTAAAAGGTAAAAACCGAACTGTAAATTTGAGTAGCTCTAATATAGGATATTTAGGAAAGCTAAACAGTCAATAACTATAAATAACTCTAATAAAACTATAACATATTTCCCATTCGACAGAGCTGTTAATTGTTTACAATGATATTTTTACAGAAGTTAAATTTTAAACTAGAGTCGCTCATTGTCTAATTAGAACAGAGAGTCTGTTGCGTCATAATACAATGATAGTTGTAATTATACCCTTGATTTGAAAATTTAAAAAAAAACTCAATGAAGCTTTAATCAGATCTTATGTGTAAAATTCTTTTAATAATAAATTCACAATTTTTATTTGTCGGACGATCAGGTTTTAAGGATTTACAAGTGGGAAGTGACCACACATGCGTCCCTGACTACTCCAGCCAGATTTAACTCTAATTTATAACCCATTCCAATTATGCCTTTGAAACCTAATGACAAAGAAAGTTGAAATTTGCCTACCTTTGCACAACCCCTCTTTGTCCTCCACTTCGGGGATCAGTCATTCTTAACGACTGGCGTGACAAAGTACAACTTACAGGTCTACCAGCCCGCTTGATTTCCCCAAGGAGGGTCGCGCTGCGTGGCAGAAACAAAAGTACAACTGAAAAATTGCAGTTTTATGCCATCGCTAT
The DNA here is from genome assembly GCA_036971475.1 of Prosapia bicincta. Classification (NCBI taxonomy): domain Eukaryota; kingdom Metazoa; phylum Arthropoda; class Insecta; order Hemiptera; family Cercopidae; genus Prosapia; species Prosapia bicincta. The sequence goes on along the minus strand of JBAIZL010000006.1, from coordinate 73,944,179 downwards.
TAGACTACGGGATGGGAGTGTTCGTCTGTTGGTGCTTTATCGCGGAAGTATTTGTCCGCTCCAAGGAACGCGCTGGTCATAAACAAGATTTACTAGATGCTTGTGCTGCTGCGTTTCCAAGAGATAAACACAAAGAGCAACGCTTTACAACATTTTCATTGGTACATTCGCAATGTGTACGAATTTATAGATTTATATTGGACCCTTGACATATTGTAAGAACAAATAGTTAAATATCTGAATTAATTATTAAAATCAACAAGCTCATGAAGAATTCACAGAACTCAATGCAATTTGGTTCAGTCCAAAATAAATAAACTCGATCCATAACACTCAGTTCTCTGACGATTCCTACTCTAGACGCTGCTGGGTGGTCGCTCTATACATTTACATGATATTGGACCATTGAATGGAATAAAGAATTATAACCGTATTGTATTTCTCCTATTCTGTATTTGAAATAGAGATGGACTTGTCCGTTGGGAGTGTCTCCCACACTTGGGATTAATATCAAACTTACAACTTACTTATTATAAATATCGTAGGTAGCACAGATGAAGGTTAATCTGTTTATGTCTTTAATCTGTTCTTTAAATTTAGTCTATATTTATAATAACCAAGAATCTTTAATATTTTGTTGGCGAGTTGGCATTCAGAAGTATATTGGTAGTTTTATTGTTAAGAGTAATCAATGAAACTGGTCTAAAAATAGGTTAGATTCTTCATAAAATTTACTGTAATGTGTTTTAACTAAATTTGTTCTGTTTTTAGTTCATGACACCTATTTCTTGTTAGGGGGAATTTATCTATCAATTTACCAAAATATAATAAATTTGTTATAATTTAGATTTGTTCGTTGAATATTTTATATTTGTTTGTCTGTTTTGTGCTTTTATTATTATACTTTAAATTTTATGGCTTAGGTGAAGCATCAATTTGTTCTATTTATTTTTATAAATGCGTCAACATAACCAATTATTGATGATGATGACAATGAAGGTTATGGTGGAGGGGTTAGAGGTGTTGTTGACGATAATAATGATAATGACTATGATAACAAATATATCATGGGTTTTTCTTTTTCATTTCATTTACAGGCATTTTACGCATTCCTTAAAAAAAATTCTAAATAAATGCCAAAAACGTTATATTAACAAATAAAGGCAATGATCTGCGACAGAAATCTTTACGCCTTAAAAAGGTTTTCATAAATTTAAAGTAATTTTAGTTAAAGTTGTAATTTTTCTATATTCAAACTTAAAATTTAAAATTATCATAAATTCAAAAACTAAAATAATTTTTTTAAATACATGATAAATCAATCTAATTTTTTAAAAATATGTTTAACCTGTAATTACGTAGATCAAATAAGTTGTTGACAGTTGATGTTGTTATCAAGGTCCTTACGAATAACGTAGTTGCTATATAAATGTTATTTAATGGGTCCTAATAAAGTTTATGCTCTATTAAAGTATTGATATTTAAAACAAACCTCTAAAAATTGTCAAACATTTAGACATAAATACACGGAGCACAGTTAAAGAGCCTTGAATAACAAAGGAACAGATTCATCTATTTCGAAATATAAAATATTTATAACCTATAAAAATAGGTTATACTGTTTACACTTTAGAAAAACAAACTAGTTAGAGGGCGGGGCTAAAAAAAGGCGTGAATAAATCGGCCTGTAAAGGCGTCTACTGTGGGAGGGGAACAGAAAATGGTTTCAACTCATTTAGGTTCTCTAAATGTTGATAAAAGGAAGATATAGGCTTTAACAATGCTAGACTTGACGGAAACTTAGCTATTCAACTGATAGCTAATTATTATTTGGTCAGGTACAACTAGTAAACTATTATTACTCAGTAATTTTTCTTCTAATGCATAGATTCAATAAAATTTGGTTGGATATGTATTTTCAGTATATTTTAATAAAAACTCTATTGGTTTACAGTAAATGAAATAACAAATTGTTTATTAAAAATTGTTCACTTTTATCTTGCTGTTTTAAATACAGTAGTGTCTCGCTTATCTGTCATAATAGGGCCGGGATATCGTCGGTTAAGCGAAAATGTCAGATAATAAGGAGGTACTTAATCTAAATCTTCAATTTCGTTGTTGTCACAATTGACAAAAGTAAGAATTTCTTCATCAGTTATTTCAAACAGATTATTGTCATCATTTAATCAACCTTCAACTTCTTCCATAGATACATTCTCGCATCCAGGGAGATGTTACACCAAAGGTCGAATGCTTTCTTTGGTTACACTGTATGGTTTCCCACTTTGATCATCGCCACCGCCATGCAGCTTCTTCCATAGATACATTCTCGCATCCAGGGAGATGTTACACCAAAGGTCGAATGCTTTCTTTGGTTACACTGTATGGTTTCCCACTTTGATCATCGCCACCGCCATGTAGCTTCTTCCATAGATACATTCTCGCATCCAGGGAGATGTTACACCAAAGGTCGAATGCTTTCTTTGGTTACACTGTATGGTTTCCCACTTTGATCATCGCCACCGCCATGCAGCTTCTTCCATAGATACATTCTCGCATCCAGGGAGATGTTACACCAAAGGTCGAATGCTTTCTTTGGTTACACTGTATGGTTTTCCACTTTGATCATCACCACCGCCATGCAGCTTCTTCCATAGATACATTCTCGCATCCAGGGAGATGTTACACCAAAGGTCGAATGTTTTCTTTGGTTACACTGTATGGTTTCCACTTTGATCATCGCCACCGCCATGCAGCTTCTTCCATATATACATTTTTGCATCCAGGGAGTTGTTACACCAAAGGTCGAATGTTTTCTTTGGTTACACTGTATGGTTTCCTACTTTGATCATCGCCACCACCATGCAGCTTCTTCCATGATTTGGCAATTGTCGAAGCTCTTACGTCAGCCCAGGCCTCTGCAACTCAATAGACCACATCCTTCATATTTACGCTTTTCAAAACCTTTCCATTAGGCCTATTCCTTCTTCTATTTCTTTTCAATAATTTCTTTTCACTGCATCCAAAACACCCTGATCCGTAGGTTGGCATATGACGGTCACGCTGGGGGTTAGAAACATTGCTTTTATATCACCTTCTTGGAGTATCCCAGCGTCAGGGTGCGTTGTAGCATCGGATATCATTACAAAAAATCGAGCTAGAGTTGATGTGAAATGTCGGGTAAGACGAAACGGATAAAACGGAATGTCGGATAAGAGAGACTCTACTGTACATGCTTTATTATTTTCATGTTTCTGAACTTGATTGGATTTTTCTCCACGCTTTAAAATCCGAGATTTAACTTTACGTGTATCCATCTGTACATTTGCATCTAACTTTAAAAGACTGTCATTAAAATAATTGCGATAAAGTGTTATGTATTTTGCAAATAGTATTACTAACAAGAATACAGTATATTAAGTATTAATATTGTCTATATGTTGGTTTTTCCTAAAAAATTGTTTTATCGAATGCCTTAGATGTTATTTTTGTCAGCATCCAATGAAATCTTATAAATATAGTAGTGCATAAGGCCCTACTGTTAGGCTATATTACACTAGTTATGTTATAACAAAATTTTGCTTATGTTACATTAAGGATAGTGACTGAAACTTGACGGGTTTTTATCACTGTAATAAAATAACTCTTGTCTAGTAATGCTTCAGAAGTCAAAGCCAGACACTAATGGATAGAATAATATGTCCGAGAGTTGCCTAATCCTTTAAGTAAGGCGCAACAGAGTGAAAGCGAGAGAGACATTGGGAACGTTCTCTCACCCTGCAATGATATCTTGACAGAAACACTCCTCCAAGTGTTATATAATTCACAGCCCAGTATCCACTCTTTACTCATTATTTATTTACCCCTTAACAGCTACACCTAGACACGACGGAATGGCGGTTAGCCTACGCTTAACTCACTTCCCTGTCTTTATTGTAGCCCGTTTGTTTTTATCCGGTTCTTTCTACGTTCGCTTTATCAAACATTCACTGATACAGTTCTCTTATACTAAATTTAAAGAGCGTAAAGCTGTTACTAAATTTTGTTATTGTTGTTTTAAAATAACGTTTTCAGTTCATAAATCTAGTTTTTCTTTTCGATTCAATTCCATTTTAAAAGAAATATATGATTACCTCTTCTCGTCATTCGTGAAATTTTTAGGACAGCTTTTCTTCTTTTTTGGCTTTCTCTAAAACGTAGATGGAGATAGCTCGAAGTGTATGGTTGGAGTATCTCAAAGGCGGTGCGAGGACATGCGTCTTACAAGTAACATGTCGCTATTTACGTGCGTAGTGATTGTCGTGTGTAGTTGTGTTCTAAAGTTAGCTGTATTTAATTCTTTGTGTGTGCACGTTCTATTTACCTTCCCTAGGTGGAAGGGGAATAGTTTTTTGTAAAAGGAGGTTAAGGGAAATGGGGCTAGAATATAGTAGAATAAGGTTGGTGAGTTGGTCAGGGTTTAAGGTTTTTAGGGAGGTATTATGAGTGAAAGGGAGAAAGATGAATGGATGTGTGAGCTACCTGGTGGAACTTTGATGTGTGAGTAGTGTGCGCACACTGTGGTGGTCAGGGAAAACCAGGCAATCTGGAGTATGACACCAAGTCCCCCGTGTCACGTGAAGCGAAACCAAGCCGAACGAGGGACAGTCAGAGACTTAGAAGTCGGACCTCTGTTAGGGTTTTTGAACATTTTGGTACTACAGGATCGTGAGGGCCCACCATAGCAACTCCATCTGTTTTCTCACGAGGAGACGGAAGTGTAGTGCGGTGGATGTGCTGGCTAGTAGATTGGAAATGAAGATTAAAGTTCTTCGATAGAAATAATAAATGGATATATATTGTGTCTCTTCCAATTTCATTGTGTGGAGTCAGTTTAGAATCGAAATGATTCAGAGCAACCTACTCTTTTAGGTCGCAAGACACCACTTCCTACTATAATTTTTATTCTAAACTGAACTTGTTCACCATTTGTTTCACTGCCTTAAAGGTATAATTTCCACGCACCGTTTGGGGAGCAGGAATAACATTGATAACATAAGGCACAACGTCTATAATCGTGAACACTGCTTAAATTAGAAGAGTCTGATGACGAAAGAGGCGTCTTTTGTATTGTTTTTTTCGCAGGGAAAGTACAAGACAGTGTTAGAATCGGGAGCAAAATGCACCCTTGTTACAAAGACCATTGGATTTTGCCTACGCTACAAAATGGAAGACGGATAGCAATATACATAATAAAGTAGGAGTCCTAGTGACATAATGGGCTGTAATGTTTGCCTAAAGAGCGGTTTAGTGGGTGTATTCTCAGACAGTTTAGAACTTGACAATGATGAGAAGAGTCCGTCATTCTGGACTTAGGTTATCCCCTCTATAAAAAGATATATCTTGTGGCGGCTGAGTGTACAGTGTGAAAGAGCACATGAACACTAATCTAAGGATCTCAGGATCGATCCGCTTTTTCCCACAACACAAGAACAATGTTGAGCGGCAACACCACATTTACCAGAAGTATTGTGTTGTTACTCAACTGGTTCTTGGCACTTCAGAATGCTGATAATAAAGTCGGCGAAGCACCTAGACGAAATCAATTAATGTTTCTTGTTATTAAGTCTTTGTAATAATAGTTACAAATAATATCAGTTATAATAAAAAATAGTTAAATATATATATATATATATATATTACATATGGTGATATGTTTTCTTGTAATATAGTTCATAAATTTAAAATATTTCAAAAACAAGAAATATTATTATTTAATGAATAAATATATTCATTAAAAGTATTCTTGTTTTTGAAATATTTTAAATTTATTATATATATATATATATATATATATATATATATATATATATATATATATATATATATATATATATATATATATATATTGATACCTATTCCTTCACGGATGGAAAATTATGATGAATTGTTAATATGAACGGATGTACTCCAGATAATAACTATTCATCACATATACGTATATATATATATATATATATATATATATATATATATATATATATATATATAATTATTTGTTAATTTATATACAGTAGAACGCTAACTATCCGAATCAGTTTGTACCAGGGACATATCGGATAAACAATTATTCCAATAGTTGGTTGTTTTTCGAAAAAAGTGTAAATTTTAATAATTTACTGTTTGTATATTGCAAATTTTAGGAAATACTATATTAAAAAAAAATTTTAATAAAGTTTCTGAGCTAACGTACATTTTTCACAAAAAATCATACCATAAACCTGATTTCCCAAAGAATGTTGCAAAAACCAATTATAAAAGTCATCTTTTTTTTGCTGTATTTATTTTTCTCGAAGAACTTTCATCTTCCTTTGCCAGCATTGACACGAAGTTTAAAAGTTTAGATTTGCTCCGTTTAGTGGCTGAAATCGTTGATTATATATATATATATATATATATATATATATATATATATATATATACCACCATATACCTCAGTAGACGGTTTACTCGAAACGACTTTATCTAATTGATCTATAAATAGTTTATCTGCTAATAATAGGCAGTTAGTTTTTGAAACGCACTGAAATACGAAACAAATAGCCGATACGAAAGACCTGTACCATGAAAGTAGCAAGTCAAATATACACTCACTGACTAATCAAAACTAACAGTGTCTGCCAGACCCCACTGAAACGTTGAGACAGCATCCAAACATTTGCGATCCACCTACACTAGCTTAGCGGAGAAAAGGCCAATAGCACATGTAGACAGAATTTTCGGAATTTTCAGATGTTACCCTCAATATTTTTCTGAAAATCTGAAAGCCACTCGGATAATCGGAGTGCGGATGATTGGAGTTCTACTGTACTATATACATACATACACCTTGTATATACAAGGGTGTATATTTGACTTGCTACTTTCATGGTACAGGTCTTTCGCATCGGCTATTTGTTTCGTATTTCAGTGCGTTTCAAAAACTAACTGCCTATTGTTAGCAGATGATTGGAGTTCTACTGTACTATATACATACATGCATCTTGTATAACAAGGGTTAATATATATATATATATATATATATATATATATATATATATATATATAGGTTGTCTCTCATAATTAGGTAGAGTATATTTTCTTCAAAGCAAACTATAGTCTATTACTCCTGTAGACGTATTTTTATTGGATTAAAATTTTCCACCTTTAAAAACGACAAAAACATAACTAATTGTATAACAAATCTTATAAAATATTTAGCGTTCGTTCTAGCTCTGTGTTAAACCAGAAAATAAAATAGGTCGATTTAGAAAATTTCACGCAACCATCGCAGAACACTGGCGCCTGTTAAAACTGTAAATAAATAATAAGAACAGACGGACTAGAGTGGAGCTGGTAAATAAATAAGATGGCGTGCCTTGAAAGAAGGGAGGTTAGCCGTTGTGTCCACATCAACTTGTCTGATTGATAGTCGGAAATTTTGTTTTATTCCGGCTGCAATTAATCAAAATAAAAAAAACCGCATACCTTGTAACGAGTCATTCAAACATACAAAAATGCTGTTTTGTAATCTGTCCGAATTTATTAACTAATTTTTCATTTGTATCAATATAGCATATTACTACACAACGTAAACCTGTAAGCTACTGCTATGGTGAGTAATATATAAGATGTTTTTAAAACGAAATCCTCCATAGCCGAACTATGCACAGTTTGACAAATGCTTCTTTAAGCTCTAGAACAGCTGTATTAGATTTGCAACAGCAGTTTTGTAGACTTCATCCAACAAATATTCGTACCTAGGTTTAAACGTTTATATTTATATAATTTTCAAATACACTTTAATATTTTAGCTAAGTATAACCTAGTAGCAGACGCTTGTAACTAAGACGACTATAGTACTTGAGGTTGACTGGATCAATACACAGATTTTTTCGTTCTATATATTACAAGGTTTTGAAGTGATAACTTCTATACGCGCGATGAAAAAAACATGAAAATAAATCATTGCTTTCGCGTCACGCAATTTCTGAGATGCATACGTTACAGCTTATACCTTACAACATGTGATTTCAAGTAACAGCTGATATTGTGTTATAGGTTATGTTATGGAACAGCCGTTTTACACGCAGATTAATAATAAGTAGTTATAATAATAGTTATACACATTATTATTAACTACAATAAATTATTATTAGTCATTATTAAATACGTTCATAAAAAAAGATATAATAATTGATAACAAATGTATAAATTTATATTTTAGGTGATTATCGTTAAGAATTTTGGAAACTGTTACCTCTATTTCTATTAATCACAGATAAAATTGCACCGTTATCCTACCACCTTTAGACACGTGTTATTCAATAATATATTCTAAACAAGAATAAAGAAATTTTAAATGGCGCAAATCACAAATTGTCTTTGAAACCTAAATTACTTATCGTCATCTAAACATAACCTCACTTTCCAAAACACATTCCTTTATCAACCACTGTAAATCCACAACAAGTAGCGAACTATATTCACCACGATTCTATTCAGCTACATTAAAATAATGCTATAAATATTTTGATTAGGTTATGTTAGGTTTGGTTATAAAATAAATAAACATTACATTTCCTTCACTTATTTACCTTATGTAAATATTTTCGGTGAAAAGATGAAAAAATATAAATGTAAAATATGTTGTTCGAGTTTTATTCTGTAGTAAAAATCGACTACTTAATTAATTTTATCAACCTATTTTTAGCATTAGCCTTCTGATGCAAACATAGAGCTTTCAGACTTGGATAGCTGATAGTCTCTCTAGAGTGTGTTTCTGAATCTCGATATTTTCTCCACTTTATTTTCTGTATCGCGATATTTCCGTCAATCTGTATTAATTGTAAAGCGATATAATTGTCAACCTAATTTTTCTGTATAGCGATATTTATTTACAAGCTGGATGTTTTCGGCAAGCGATATTTTCGGCAAGGTGTATGTTATGTGTTATGTTATTTTATGTAAATATTGCTATATAACCTGACTATCAGCATTATTTGGTAAGCTGAAATTTCTGTATCACGAGACAAGTTGTTCTGTGTTGTGATATTTTACCCAAGATGTATATTATGTATCGCGATATTTACTCAAAGTTGAATTTTTTTCTGTTGTGATATTTTATACAAACTGTATATTCTGATCGTGATATTTTTGCTAAGCCGATTTATTGTATCACGATATATCAAGATAAAATATCTGGAAAAAGGGCGTACAATATTATTATTCTGAAAACACAAAATCCTCCTATAAAAGAAAACTCTCCCTTCACCGCCAGGATTAAAACTTCCTTCATCCCCCATCGTCGCCGAGGGGTGTATTTTATAATTAATTCTGCACTCTCTTTGAGTTGATAATTATTCAAAGGCATCTAATTTCAAATTATTCATTTCTGAATGACGTGGGCGCTGTCAGGGAAAAGGGCTTCCTAAGGCTGTTCGTTACTTTGTCAGAGAAAGTTTGATCATTGGAATTAAGAAGGGAAACTTTGCACCGTAGTGTAAATTGTACAAGACGGCAACTTTATCTTTTTATTATGGTTTGGGGTTGTAATCAGTCGAGGGGCGTGTTTGGACATTTCGCAATGCTTGTAAATAATTTACTTTCACGACTTTGCTGAATCATGTTTTTTCTACAAGTATTTGAAAAAAAACTTTTACATTTTCATTTTACATCGAAACTTTGTTCAAAACAAGCTGGTTGTCTATACAATTTCTATCGAGTGCGCGTTGGAAAATAGTTTATCATCACTTTATCAATTTAGTTTCGATTTTGCCAGACCATCATCTGTTAAGTTTGTAAAGGCTAAATAAAGGTAAACAAGAACTTTGATTAATCGAGGTAATGTGGACCGAGGATTGATCGGATAAGCGGAAACTCGGATAACACGAACTATGCCAAAAATCGAGAGACAATCATATCATAAACTAGTGAAATAAATGAAAACGTGGTAAGGAGCACGAGAAAAAAACCATCTATTGTAGGCCTACTATCAAATGAAAAATGGCATACAGAGTAAAATAAAATAAAAATGTAAAAGAACAAGTAATATAATCGAACACTTTTTTAAGACAATTACTACCTGGGTCAACAGAAATATTTCATTTTAGGTACTTTTGTTTAAATAATTAGAATTAATTTAAATAAAGTAACAGAATAACACAACCTATGCGTTGAAACACCTGTTCTATCACATAACCTATAACATAACATCAGCAGTTTTATAAAATTATATGTTATTACTTACTTTATGCCAAACATGACGAAATAACTATATTGCATATCCTACACCTTTTGTGAAAAGTTTTTAACTACCATCCACATGACGTTTAAAAAAAATATTTCAACTGAACTGGAGGAAAATATGGTTACTAACAACTAAAAATTTGAAAAAAGAAATACACACACACACACACACACACACACACACACACACACACACACACATATATATATATATATATATATATATATATATATATATATATATATATATATATATATATATGGAGAGATAAAAGGGAAAAGAGAAAGGGGGGAGAGAGAACTAATAGAAGGAATTGAAAATTGACGGAAATAAACAGAAAATACATTTTTATATCGTTGCTCTAAAAGTATACTCAGTCTAAAATGGATATAACTAGGTATAGTATATATATTTTTGTTCACTTTCTTAGTTTACTAGATAGTCGGAGTTCGGATAATTGAGCCTTTACTATATTTTACATTTTATACCTGTAGAGACTATGAAAAATGTTTAGTCCCACAGCTATATACAGTTTTCAACATCTACATTTCAATGCTTCAAATTTTGATTAGCTCTTGTGAATCTTATTGTAGTTAATTCAGTACTTCTCGTAAACAAAAGAGTAGGTCATCGAGTTTTAACTCCAATCTATATAATGCCCGGAAAACCTTAACTCTCAAGTGATCAGAAAATATGGTTTTAAGTGTGAATAAATAAATTATTTTTATTCATCAATAAGGCAGACAATTATTAATAATTTTTTTTAGGCAAATTTTCATTCAAAGGAAGTGGTTTTTATTTACTATAAATGATTTGGGAATTGTGACAGTTTCATAATTTATGATTCGTTCGCTAATGATGAAAGTTCCAACAAAACGTAAAAATTTTACTAATTTTAAAATACTTAACTAAGTGAATACGTAATTGCTTACTTGCTGACGCGTTTCAAAACATTCGTTCCTTTTACGAAGCAATCATTCCATGTGAAAATTTTGTTTTTTTTAAGGAGCTAGTGTAACTCTTTCCAGTCATGGACTCGGTTTCAGACAGTTTATTATGTGAGAAACGTCACCCCATCGAAAAAGTGAGAAATAAACGGAGTTTTGAAAACCTTTCGAAATTTTAGTATTTAGTCAGTAAAAAAAAATCATGCAGATACTGGCTGGAAGGTAATTTTCGAGAGGATGTTCAAAGTTTATTGTTTGAAATTCGAATAGTATTTTACAATAAAAATATTGAAAAGAACCCCAATACCACAAAAATAATCAAAAATAACAAATAGTACAAGTTACTTAAGATTAAACCCTTATGTACATTTCGATGACCATGTCATCATCATCAGAGGGTCTTGTTACAAAACACAATCTAGCACACAAGAAGTTACAAACTAGAATGAATCATTCTACATAGAATGTATCATTCTAGTTTGTAACTTCTTGTGTGCTAGATTGTGTTTTGTAACAAGACCCTCTGATGATGATGACATGGTCATCGAAATGTACATAAGGGTTTAATCTTAAGTAACTTGTCTTATTTGTTATTTTTGATTATTTTTGTGGTATTGGGGTTCTTTTCAATATTTTTATTGTAATATATTGTACCACTGTGCTCTTGATATTGTGTATCGAATAGTATTGTATAAGTGATGACGTAGAAGTGACCTTTTAACGTTCCGTTTATACTGACATCTTTTCGTTTTCCAACAAAACCTTGAAAATAAATAAAGGCAGCTGTTATTGTTACCGACTCCGTCGTTATCTTTTTGTAAAGTCGGAGGTATAAAAATAAACTATCTTTCCTCGGGCTTTGTCCTTTGTGCTTCCAGTACTTAAAGAACAAGTAAACATGTAATTATTGAGTCTTTCTATTTTAACGATGCTGGTTAACGATCTCGTTTCCTTTGTTGTGTTTTAGTGATTACTTCTTTGTCACTACACAACTTAGGATTACAATAAAATATTGCAGATTGTGTCACATTGATATCTTCTTTAAATATTTGGTAAAGAAATATTTCATTTTGAAATAAAACTGCTGTACTAGGTATGATTTTGATTCATTTGATTATATCCTGTAAAGGAAAAAAGTAAAATAATAATAATAGTTACTAACTAAAGGTTTTGGTTTATTCTTGTTGAATTATAAATCGGATTAAAAATGGTCTCCTGGTACTGGTTTGGGGGGGGGGGGGAGGAAAAATGTAGAGCGTCTGTAAAAGGAAAAATGTAAACTGTCTGCGAAGGATAGAATAAAAATAGGTTTAGACGTAAAGTAAATAAATAAAAAAAATATAAAGATAAAATGCTAGGAAAAAAGTGAAGTGCTAGAGAATATCATAAAAAACTAAACAAGAAGATGATAATGAAGAAGGTAATTGGGGATATATAGTAGTGGGATATGTAGCGGTAAAAACATAATTAGAATGTGATTAAGAAAAAAAAACATTTTGGGGGTATAAGAAGAGGGATAAATGTGAGTAGGATATGGAAGGTAAGGAGGATAAGAACCAGGAATAAGGTAGACAAATGAATTAACCTGTTCTGGAATAGAGGAGAGAACCAAGGTCCTGTCGAAGGTTTAAGTACAGATAATCTTAGGTAGGTTTTAAAAATAATAGGAACAGGAAAAATAGTTATACCTAATGTACGTTAAGCCTACAGTGAAGAATTTACTAGTGAAGGACTTAGTAGTGAAGGACTTAGTAGTGAAGGACCTAGTAGTGAAGGACTTAGTAGTGAAGGACCTAGTAGTGAAGGACTTAGTAGTGAAGGACCTTGTAGTGAAGGACTTAGTAGTGAAGGACTTAGTAGTGAAGGACTTAGTAGTGAAGGACTTAGTAGTGAAGGACTTAGTAGTGAAGGACTTAGTAGTGAAGGACTTAGTAGTGAAGGACTAAGTAGTGAAAGACTTAGTAGTGAAGGACTTAGTAGTGAAGGACCTAGTACTGAAGGACCTAGTAGTGAAGGACCTAGTAGTGAAGGACCTAGTAGTGAAGGACCTAGTAGTGAAGGACTTAGTAGTGAAGGACCTAGTACTGAAGGACCTAGTAGTGAAGGACCTAGTAGTGAAGGACCTAGTAGTGAAGGACTTAGTAGTGAAGGACTTAGTAGTGAAGGACCTAGTAGTGAAGGACTTAGTAGTGAAGGACGTAGTAGTGAAGGATTTAGTAGTGAAGGACCTAGTAGTGAAGGAATTAGTAGTGAAGGACTTAGTAGTGAAGGACTTAGTAGTGAAGGACTTAGTAGTAAAGGACCTAGTAGTGAAGGACTTAGTAGTAAAGGACTAAGTAGTGAAAGACTTAGTAGTGAAGGACTTAGTAGTGAAGGACCTAGTACTGAAGGACCTAGTAGTGAAGGACCTAGTAGTGAAGGACCTAGTAGTGAAGGACCTAGTAGTGAAGGACTTAGTAGTGAAGGACTTAGTAGTGAAGGACCTAGTAGTGAAGGACTTAGTAGTGAAGGACGTAGTAGTGAAGGATTTAGTAGTGAAGAACCTAGTAGTGAAGGAATTAGTAGTGAAGGACTTAGTAGTGAAGGATTTAGTAGTTAAGGACCTAGTAGTGAAGGACTTAGTAGTGAAGGACTTAGTAGTGAAGGATTTAGTAGTGAAGGACCTAGTAGTGAAGGACTTAGTAGTGAAGGACTTAGTAGTGAAGGACTTAGTAGTGAAGGACAACTAGTATTGCATTGTTTTCCTGTTTTTCTATATAAACATATTTGTTACTCCGCCTTCCCTACATTATCATTTGCTGGTTAGTTATAGGTAGAATATCATTTTATAGTTGCAGTAGAAACAATGTATGTTTAAAAAACAAGTTAGAATAGAGCTTGTTGTTGGGACAGAAGAGTGAAAAATGATGTGGAATTCAAAAGAATAAATAAAGAAATAGGTTATATTTGTCGCGAGATGAAAAACAGAAATATTTTAAATATGGAAAAACAATGGCAGATAAAAATAAAGACATAAGGAAAGGTAAGGATATTTATCAGATAATTGATTTTTTTATAACAAAAGGATCATACACTGATACAAAAGAACAAAAGGGGAGTCAGACACTATGTTTGGTGTAATTTGGGTTTACAGTGAAAGGACTGTCCTTGTTCAGATCACGACGGACCAAATGAATAGTAGGGAAACATTGAATAGGTGAAGTGCAGATATTTAGGAAATGTATTACTTACGAAATGGACTAGCGAGGAGGGGACAAAACAAAAGAGGGGAGTGCGAAGGGAGCTTTCAATATGACGAAAAGGATTTCGTATTGAGTTAGATGAGCTAGAAAAAAATTAGTAAATTTCTTTGTGCAATCTGTATTACAAAATTTATGTATAAATTTCTTATAAAATCGTATAAGGTTGTACGTGAAAAAGCTTTATATTTATGAGATAAGAATTTTGTTGATAAAAAAAAGAATTTAACACTATTATTATTTTATGTTTGAATGTTACGCGTGAATGAAAACCGCTTGATCCAACGTTAGATGTGATCATGTAAACAATAAATCACTCTAAATATTTTCTTTAGATATTTAAGACGTAAAACGCAAATTAAGATAAAAAGAAAAAAAATCAAGAAGCGTCAAATCGGAGATTAGAGCGAGTGTAACTAGGCTCAAGGCGGAGATAAATTGTTGAGTGTTTCTAATTTATACTTAGGTTAAACAAATTAAAAAGTTATTTTGCTAGTTAATAACGAATAAGACAGGGACTTGGAACTTGTGCCCGATCAAGAACTTATGGTTTCCATGACAGCTAGAACCACATGTTTGAACTTTGAACCTTGCTCTGAGCGGTTTCTTTGCTTTGCTAGGACTAGATTTTTAGAGATGTTGGCGCGAACATCGTCAGGACATGAGAAAAGTGTGATTCCAGCCATTACCCTACTGTTTCGAATCCCATATACACTACTGATTATCAAGTTCTAAGAGAATCAATATTTGCAGTGTTTTCCAATAAAATATTTAATTTAATAAAACTAATTATTACCTTTTAAAGAAACTATTTGGAATAACATGTTCAACTAGTAATATCAGGATTTTCCCAACAATAATTTGTATTTATAGAAAATAAACATATTAAACACAAGTTATTTTTAAATTCATAAACAAAATGATAGCTTTATTTTAGATCTATTCCTTTGTAGGCTATATAAACTATACATCCCAAACTTTTAGAAATGTCAATGACATAATCCTCTGAAACGCAAAGTAATACTCAAATGTTTTTGTACCACTTTAAAATGTCTTCTCTAAATCTAAAAACCCCTTAACCGTTCCACAAGCCAGCACTTATTGCTTACAAATTCTAACCACGATACTAGAGCCGTAGTAAATAATATCCCCCAATACCTACATTTTACAGTAAATTGTTTCATTTATTTCCGGTATCAAACCGGAAACGACCTTCCCGTAGGGAAATCATTCCCTATTCCTTGGCGAACTCATATCTTATAGAAATTTCATTTCAGCTTTATACTTTATTTATTTCAATTCGACAAAACTAGCAATATAACTACTGTGAGCAATCAATGTTTCATAATTTTTTCCTGTCAAACGGATTAATATCTAAGCGTATTAACCACTTAAATTTACGGCAGAAAGGGATATTTTATTACGTCACTGGTTTACTGAAAGAAATCGTTGTTGAAATACATAGGTGATACATTTTCTGTTGTTATCGATTATATAAAATTGTTGTAACAGATTGGTCTAGAAAAGTGTTGCACATGCTTTTTGAAACGGTACGGCGCGGCGGGCCAATTAATTGCTCATTTTTCTTAAGCCAGGACTTAAATTTACCGAGTACAACAATTGTTGCACGAATTCTTTAGTAGTCTTTCAATTTTCAGATATTATATCCTACATTTCATATGGGATAGTAATATGTGTAAATGCCATAAAAAACACAGCCAATTCATAATATATAATAGGTTACATACCTGTGACAATGTATCCAGGAGTCAATGATTCCCGAGCTTCATAATGTTGTTATATTGATTTTACACTAGAATTCAAAACATAAAAGTTTTTTCTTTAATACTGTATATCATAATTTTGCAATGTTGATATGACATCCGTATTAACATGAACCATTTTCAGCTTGAAAATGTTATATACATAAAATGAGTTGAAAATTGTTTATTTTAGTGGGAAATTTGACCCTGTTTTTTAATAGTTGTTCAACGTCAGTTTCATTGTTTGTGGTCGTTATTTTCAAAGCTGACTCAAGATGACTGTCAGATGAACGCATACGAGCTTTAGATTTTATAGTTTATATTAACGAAATATCTTGCTCACAAAAGTACTACCAAACAAACACGAACTTTGAAAAATTTTTTTTGGTATATTATTCTTTTCTAGAGCGTAAGCAATTCTGTAAAAATCTAATAATAGAACTTCTTTGCATTTTGACCTTAACTAAATCACGTACTGCAGATAAATAGGTTCCATTTAAATATGCTGCATGCATACAATTAACACTAATGCAAAGATTTGAAATAACTTTCTAAATACATTAACGTCTGATTTCAAAATATGTCTTAAATAATTGTATTTTATTAGCTATATTTCAAGAAGTCCGTGGTGTTACCAGTTGCATTCATCTCAACAAGCGAAGTTAGCCAGAACCCCTTTTTATATTTATGTGCCCCACACTGTAACGTTTTTTCAATCGCTGTTATGAGACTCACTATCCGGAAAAAGCAAGTCGTGGGCAGCATGTGTCTAGAGAGAATGTACGCGTTATTGGGAAATCCAACTCACCACTGTCCTTATTGCATATCATTTGGTGAGAAGGTTTGGGTTAGGTTTAAAATATAAACGTTTTAATAATTTGCAAGATTTAGGTGCAACATTTTATACTTTTCTTACAATCAATGTATATTAACTTTTGACTACTGCAGGCTATATGAGATAACTGTATTTTCCCCCATTCTCATGAGAACTTGGATCAGCCCCAGACAGCTGATCTAATTATGAGTACAACCAGACATAGCAAACTTTCTTCTAAATGTTAGGAATATAGTACTTTGATAATAAGTTTGGAACAATGACAATATCGTACAGTGACAATCACTCACAGTGACAATAACGCAGAGTGACAATCACTCACAGTGACAATATCGCACAGTGATAATCACTCACAGTGACAATAACGCACAGCGACAATCACTCACAGTGACAATAACGAACAGTGACAATCACTCACAGTGACAATATCGCACAGTGACAATCACTCACAGAGTAAATATCGCACAGTGACAATCACTCACAGTGACAATAACGCACAGTGACAATCACTTACAGTGACAATAACGCACAGTGACAATCACTCACAGAGACAATATCGCACAGTGGCAATCACTCACACTGACATTATCGCACAATGACAATCACTCACAGTGACAATATCGCACAATGACAATCAGTCACAGTGACAATATCGCACAGTGACAATCACTCATAGTGACAATAACGCACAGCGACAATCCCTCACAGTGACAATATCGCACAGTGACAATCACTCACAGAGTAAATATCGCACAGTGACAATCACTTACAGTGACAATAACGCACAGTGACAATCACTCACAGAGACAATATCGCACAGTGGCAATCACTCACACTGACATTATCGCACAATGACAATCACTCACAGTGACAATATCGCACAATGACAATCAGTCACAGTGACAATATCGCACAGTGACAATCACTCATAGTGACAATAACGCACAGCGACAATCCCTCACAGTGACAATATCGCACAGTGACAATCACTCACAGAGTAAATATCGCACAGTGACAATCACTCACAGTGACAATAACGCACAGTGACAATCACTTACAGTGACAATAACGCACAGTGACAATCACTCACAGAGACAATATCGCACAGTGGCAATCACTCACACTGACATTATCGCACAATGACAATCACTCACAGTGACAATATCGCACAATGACAATCAGTCACAGTGACAATATCGCACAGCGACAATACTGCACAGTGTCCATCGCTTACAGTGACAGTCGGGCATAGTGACAATTGCCTAGAGCAGTGATGGGCAAAGTACGGACCGCCGCCTATCCGGGCTTGTCTATCCGGGCCGCGAAGTGGTTTCGAGTAACTCCTACAATTACACCTAGGACAACATGTATTTTCTGCATAGCTACAATATAATAGCGGTTTCATTCTTTTTGTGTTCTAAGTGCGGTATTATCGTATGTATTACCTGAGCTTGCGTCGGAGTTGTGCCATGGTATTCGACTGTTGATCGGTAGCATGGTGATGTAGAGTACAGTGGCTATTGCTCGACCAAGTTTGGAATGAATAAGGTGCTCTGTGTTTAAAGTCATTAGTTTGGACACTCAAAATGTTATATCACCTCTTGGGCTGTGTGTCTGGCTTATATTTCTATAGTTTTGCTTTGTTGATAGTGAGTGTTTACATTTTTTATCGTTACAATGGCAAGTAAAAAAAAGTTGTTCCAGACTGTCGTGTTCTTAAAGATGAGTGGACCTGGAATACCTTTTCAAGCATATTAGGGATAAACCTGTGTGACTCTTTGTAATGAAGCTGAAGCCGTGTATTCATGGAATTCAACCTCTGGTGACACATCATGACGAAACTTAACAACACCCCTTGTGAAACTATGACCGAAGAACGGAACCAAAAAGATGCAATACTTAAAAATAACTGTCTAAAACTGAAGTAGGGTAAATACGAGTAATAAGCAGTTTGTTTCACATTTGGTGTCAGAGATAAGTGAATTTAAATTCTGTTGTTTTGCGTTGGATGAAAGTACGAAAATAACTGACACCGCTCAGTTACTGATATTTATAAGAGGTATTGATGACAACTTTTGTGTTACTGAATTAGATTGCGTGTGAACATTAAATGAGAAGACAAAAGGATCAGTTATTTTCAAGAGCATACTATCATATCCTTGAAAGTACCTCTGACTAATATTTGTAACATTACTACTTATGGATCGCCAAATATGATAGGGACGAAATCTGGGGCTGCAGGCATGTTTAAAGAATCATTTTCTGATTACTACTGATGGAGCATTAATTATGACAGGTACGAAATCGGGGAATGCAGGCATGTTTAGCTGATGGAGCACTAAATATGACAGGTACGAAATCTTGGTCTGCAGGCATGTTTAAAGAATCATTTTCTGATTACTACTGATGCAGCACTAAATATGACAGGTACGAAATCTGGGGCTGCAGGCATGTTTAAAGAATCATTTTCTGATTACTACTGATGGAGCATTAAATATGACAGGTACGAAATCTGGGTCTGCAGGCATGTTTAAAGAATCATTTTCTGATTACTACTGATGGAGCATTAAATATGACAGGTACGAAATCTGGGTCTGCAGGGATGTTTAAGGAATCATTTTCTGATTACTACTGACGGAGCACTAAATTGACAGGGTTTCTTCTACTATGAAGCTTCACAAAAACAGCGTTAAAACCGATTGACTAACCACTATTTAGCTTCACTACTGCCAATCAGCTCATACCCGTTTTTACCTGATTACAACTTTAGAAGATCACAATTTCATTTGTAGCAACTTCATACGTTTCTAGTTAATAAATTATTTTGTAGCGTTTGCAAAAGTTTTGTTACCATTGAAACATATAATTTGTGTGTGATGTAAAAATAAAAAATTAAGTTTATCGCTTGTAAAAAAATTTTTTTCAATTTTTTTCGGCTCGCCTAGATAATTTTCTATTTTATCTGGCCCTCCACTTAAAAAGATTGTCCATCACTGGCCTAGAATAATTAAAACGCACTGTGACAATAGCGCACACTTTGCCAAGAACACACGTGCTGTTATTCACGTGCCGAGTGTTGTGATTATTGTAAAACTTATTTCCATTTCACTTAATTGGCGATCTGAACTGCCTTAGACGCTGTAAAGTTACCATTATTTAGGCAGGCCTAAAGCAGGCAAAACCTGCATCATATTTACAACGTATTTACAATTACCTAAGCTATTGCCTCACATTGACTATCTTCAGACATGATCTGATGCCGCAAATGTTAAGTCAGCTTGCATTAGGTCAAGTTAGGTTATGGACTAACCTCTCTTTGTTATTAAGAGTAGCGTTAGTGTGCATTTAATCTTTGTCAAACGCCGTCAGATTGCGGAGGTTTTGTCAGCAAGCGCCTTTTCGTGTAACTTATTTGTGCGGAGTTCCTCACGCACGACTATTTACAAAAACATTTTTTGGAGTTAAATCATTACTGTTATTGTTGTTATTATCTGTTTAGTGTTGTGTGTCTTTTTAGTATCTAAGTTTCGCATTTTACTGTTGTTCCATTTGAAAAGGAGAGAATTCGTAAAATGCTGGGTAGTGTCGAAAAAGAGAAAACTCAAGAAATACGGCCTACCAGAAGTTTTGTTACACAGTTTTTAAATAATTCTGATGAAAACGAGTCTCTGCCAGATGATGAACCTGACGCAGAAGCCAATGAATTTGAAAATGGAACAAATGAAGACATAATAGGTGAATCTGAAAATGACAAAAGTGGCTAATTTGTTAAACTGTCAATTTTGACGTTGTAGAGGAAATTCCGCTAAAAATGAGGCAGGGAGTGATTACAGTGCAGTTTGACTATGGGATAACATATTTTAGTAAAAACCGGAAAATGCAGTGGTATACTGAACCAGTAAGGCAGTGGAGGACAGCAAGAAGAGACATAACTCTCATGAGAATGGGTCATGATCACCCTACGCTAGTGGTGACTAGTGAGCTTGAAAATGAACAATTATGAGTTGTTTTTTCAACAAAGATTAAGTTTTGTGCTAGTTTTATTTTCCTGTAGAATCTATTGTGATATAAAGGCAATATTTTGTCATCCACTAATTTGTAGAGTTATATATTTGAAGTAAAACATTCCTTATTGCACTAAATATTTAAATAAATTTCAACTTGATATATGTACTATGACAATTGGATATTTTTATGTTCAGACATTTAATTACTTCACTATAGAAAAAACAACCTGCAAACTCGTCTCCCGTAATGAAAACAATGGTCTAGTATACATAGCTTACACATTTTAAGAATTCAAATATTTTTAGAAATATGACGTTTAGAAATTAAAAAAATGTGCAATAATGATTTCTGAAATGTTTACAATGTACTTATATAGTATGTAACTATAAAGTCACCGAAATATAAAAACGAAAACCTTTTAAATTTAAATGTTTATTTTGCGGAATAAACCTCCGCAAGCACTCTCTCCCGTTTGAAAATCTCTCGAAGGTTAAGCAATACTGTTATACACCATAGCATCAGGGAGAAAAACTAAAGTTTGTTAAGTGGTACTGTGTTTGATAAAAGCCACGAAGGAGCAGTAAGGTTGAAAAAATAGTCGTCGTAATGAATAAACGTCCCCAAACGGGTAATAAAGAGTCGATATTTATAGATAAGTCAGAAAGTTTGTGCATATATTTTTTCAATTTTATCAGATATGTTTATTTACTTTCATAAATTGTAAACGTTTATTGGTTAAAAAAATCGTTCATGGAAGCAACAATTCATATCGATTCTCAACTTACAAAAGAAACCCCCCCGTAAAATTCAATTCGCCATTAAGAGAGAGAGAATGGGTTGATATCGATTACCGATTTGAAAATATTCGGCCGTTTTTCGTCAGAATGTTTGCAATAACGATAACACTACTCACGTTAGTTGTTAGGAATGACGCCAGATGGGAGTGCAGCTGTAAAGCTAAAGACGCAATACTGTGAAATGTGACCGTTTACACGTTCTTCCCCTTATCGTAAGTAGGGCAATTTGTTCGGCGTGTGTTGGCAAGACTTTAGGATATTTCAAAACTTTGAAAAGAAGTTAAAAACCGTACAACAATAGCTGATACTTTATCATCCAACTAAAGCTAAATGGTTTTTCAAGTTTTCTATGTCAGACAGGTATTCCGCACTAAATTTAATTTCATTCATGTTACCCTTTAAAAGGTTTCCTGCTCTCTATAGTCTTCGACAGAAATATTTTCTTTGAAAATTCTCAAAATTCAGTTTTGTTTCTACGTTTTTAAAAATTTAATTTTTCCATATTCTGACACTAACTCATACTTTATCTAATGAGCAATCTATTCTTTTCTATTCTTTAGCTAGCTATGTTACATCGTGGGAGGTAGTATATACATATACATTTATATATCATTATGTAATGCGAGTCTACTACAAATCTCCCGGTCAGTTGATGCTCGACAATGGAGATACTATCAATCTTTAAAAGTTAACCCGCATAAACACCAAGTAAGATTCTTGTATATATATATATATATAGGATCAAATTCTTCGGCGGTACAGTAGAGATTAGTTTCAGATATGTATATACGAGCTCATAACTTATTTTGAACATATTAATATGTATCGATTCCATCATAATCGTTTAAACCTAATAACATTTAACTTATGTATATTGTTATTACAATAACATCAGTATATATATATATATATATATATATATATATATATATATATATATATATATATATATATATATACATGTAAATAATAAATTATAGGATCAAATTCTTCGGCAGTTCAGTAGAGATTGGATTCGGCTATGGTCAGATGAACATACACGTTAATAACTGATTTTTAACATATTATTATATATAATCATAGTTATATATAAGATATATATATATATATATATATATATATATATATATATATATATATATACATGTAAATAATAAATTATAGGATCAAATTCTTCGGCAGTTCAGTAGAGATTGGATTCGGCTATGGTCAGATGAACATACACGTTAATAACTGATTTTTAACATATTATTATATATAATCATAGTTATATATAAGATATATATATATATATATACATATATATATATATCGATTATATAATAATCGATTAGATCTAATATTATTTAACTTATATATTTATTGTTAGATTATATTATGCCAATATTTATGTATATATATTTTTTTATACATATAACTGTTTTCTTACATTCACTTATCACTTACATTATAATGTACTTAAATAATTTAAGATTCTGGTTTAAGTTCAATATAGTGTAAGTGATATATGTATATATATATATATATATATATATATATATATATATATATATATATATATATATATATATATATATATATATAGGCAACACTGTCTTCTTATATTTTCATGTAATTTACTTAGTGAACAACATTTTTTTTAAACCGTTGGAATAAAATATAATTATAGAGCTCAGTAAATTACAAAAGAAGTGTTAAGTTGGCGAGTGAATAAATATATTCTGTAACGATCAATTTTTCAGAATCAACGTGCTGAAATAGCATAAAACTTTACCCTGTTCTTAATTTTACCCTAGTTCTTGCTATGTTGTTATGATATTCATAATACTTTTTGACATTAGTATTGGCATTGTAAACTTTATTGATCTAATGACGAAATAAAACTTGTAAAACTCTATTGAACTAATATCTACCTATTAAGTAAATATCTAATTATAAATCAATTAATAAGGTTTATTAAGTTATTTCTGAATAAAGGAGAATACGATACCAGTTGGGAAAATTTTATCGGCGAACATTGTCTTAGCTACAATTAAGGTATAATTTTGTACTTGGTCTTGTTTAGTTATCTCTTTAAACAATTGTCGCTATTCCCGAGTCTCATTCGGGAGAACTAACCCCGAGGCTTTGGACGATCTGCCCCCGTACAAATTATTTACCTAACTGAAACTCAACAAGTGTTTTATCTGGTTGTGCAAAATGTAGGCTATTCATTCCGTTTATATTTATTTTTATCTTCATTCATTTCTCTACAAAATTACTCATACCTTAGGGAAATCATCTGCGGTAGGTACAACTGTTTTATGACGTCATTGCTCTACCTTTTCAAATATTTAGAATTCTTTTAATCCACTTGCACTGAATGTTTGAAGAATGTACAGGACTGCTACAATGTGTTGGCTTTTGGACTACACCTGTTCTTCGACTTTATACCTTTGTAGGGGGATTTTATTGATTACATAAAACTAGATTTTTAACATGCGTAGTTCCTTTATTTTACTTCGAACTTTGTTGTAGAATTAAAAGCTTGAAAATTACAAAGGTTTCAATAACTTAAATTAAAAAACCTGACTCTAGAACAATATACAATTAATTCAGTTTAAAATAAAGCTGTTAAATATACCATCGAAGACCATTAAGGCATACCATGTCTTACTACTATTTGGATTTTGTAAAGACATAATAAAAAGAAGCAAACAATATTCCTGAAGGTTTTAGAATTTTAAGTAAAAGAATATATTTCTGTTTAAGGACAAATATAGATCAATTACTCTACTTCGTGCAGGCTATGTCTGGTTGAGTCGTGGAGCAGAGGCTACCTGCAACTACCTTCAATAAATCCTCCACGATTCGGGAATGGGTCGGAGCTGATACTACGGTTATTTTTATGAGTTGCTTTAAACCTAATAACAGTTATGGTAATAATATAGGAAGCTCGAATATGAAAATAACACATTAAATATAATTTTACTGCATATAATATTCTTTGGCGAAAACACGGTTTTAAATTAACAGACACTACAAGTTAATTTTAAAAACCAATATAGTCGAGTTTTGTATAATTTTCCATTTATGAAACATAAATACCATCAGAGCATCCAATAGTTTCAAGTTTCTTTGTTGTACATATTTATTTCCGGAATGGTGTCGGAAATACTCTGTCGTTAGGGAAGTCATTTCCTGTGGTTGGCTGATTTATATTTTCTATATACAGAAATGATTTACGATTTTATCTGATTCAATTGTAGAAGTAGATTGTTTACGTAACTTAATATTTTCTAAGCTTCATTTATAGACTATCTATGAATTAAGGATCATAGATGAATAAAGTATTAAGGAACATAGATAATCGTAAGTCGTTCCATCATTGGTAAAAGGCTTATTAAGGCGAATCTCGAGGACACTATGTAATTTTTTATTTATGATGTATAGTAGTAGATTTTCCTAAAAGGTTTTTAGTAACGAGGG
Organism: Prosapia bicincta; assembly: GCA_036971475.1. Taxonomy (NCBI): domain Eukaryota; kingdom Metazoa; phylum Arthropoda; class Insecta; order Hemiptera; family Cercopidae; genus Prosapia; species Prosapia bicincta. Next base: position 73,918,855 of record JBAIZL010000006.1, on the reverse strand, counting down.
GATATTTGCCAGGTTTTTAATGAATTGAGATGATGAAAGCCTCTAGAACCAATACCTTAAGACCTTCTTAAAGCCTTCTATGGTATATAATGTTTAGGTAAATTTGTGGTTCAGAACGCAGAGTTATTAGAATTTCGTCAGACAGGTTTACGTTTTGAAGATATTAAGGCATAAAGTTTTTATACTTAATACTTTTGATTTACATAGTTAGACCATATTTAAAATTGATGTATTAACTGATTCTATGTTATTTTTCGTGATACCAAGCTACTTTTTTTTAGCTTACCCAAGTTGATTTTTACGATTCCAACCTATAAATCAGGCACTAAATATAAACCTACTTTTACTTTATTTATTTTACTCTAAGGAGTTGCCTTTAAATGTAATATAAATTATTAATATTTGTTGATTCCATCTTCACGTGATCTGCTAGTTATCACTTTTGTCACAGATGTTATGGTCTGAGTTGACAATGGGACACATCTCCCGAAACGGCCGTCCTCAACAAACAAAGTAAGTGCTACAATAGGCAAGTTTATAAACATTTAAAAGTGTTTAATAAATTATTACTTGTAGTTGATGATTTTTGTTTATTGCATTAGTTGTTTGCATTTATTAAATATCTACCTCACTTAATATCAATTTCCTTTTATTTAGCGAATTTAGCATTTATTTAGCATTGAGAACTTGTTACAAAATATTACCACTTTCTACCTCGAGTCCTGAAATTTGGACAACTCCTGTTTTGTCACCCTTGGGTAGTTTCCGTACGGGTTTTTTTATTAGCTACATTAGGGAGGTATTTTATCTTCTACCCTATCAGAAAGTTTCTTTTAAGCATATTCTTTAGGTAAATTCTGGAAATTTCACAAACTACATATATTGGCTGGTCGCGGTCTTTCGGCATTTTTAGAGATTTTTCTCTATAAATCTACAAGGTTCCCCCGATGTTCAACTAACGCTCCCCCCCCCCGTGATCGGGTCATGTATTGCCTCTCATAAAATGTAACCTTTCGAGGATTTATATAATTTATGATAGACATGCAATAACCTTTCTCGCCAAAAGATTTATAACTGCCCTTTAATATTTAGCGACAGTTTTCTACGTTCTCATAGAGCTTTAAGATTTTACAAATATTTCTTCTGATATAAGGAAATACGCACGCACGCATGCACACACACACACACACACACACACACACACACACACACACACACACACACACACACACACTCACACACACACACACACACACACACACACACACACACACACACACACACACACACACACACACACACACACACACACACACACACACACACAATCACACACACTGCGACTGCCTTCGCAGTCAAGCAGATAAAAAAATTGAACAAACATCGCCGACCGGAGTTAGCCGCGTGCTAACGCTTGCCAAAACTACTAGAGAACAAGTCACTGGACTTTATTTTAAAAATCCTTACTCGCGGAGATTTAACCCTTACGGTACTGTTTCCTGAGGAATGAATTTTTGTAGGCATCTCAGCTTATGATCAGTATATTTAGAATAGATATTTTAATATTTTCAATATTTAAAATACTGAAGTATGTTTGTTTTTAATCTACAATATGAAGGGCTTGGTGGAAACATTACAATAACAATGCAATAATCTGAAATACCATGAACATTATTAAGAAATATCTAATACTAGTGTTACTTTAGTTCCTAATAAAATTGTATTTTTATATTATGACATTCTGGTGATGATCGATGATGGTAGTAATGATGATGATGATGATGATGATATGGTCATTGAAAAGTACATTAATGTTTAATCGTGTTTTTCAGGTACTGTGATTATTGTCAATATTTTCATTATATAGAGGTTATTACACATATATCCTTTACACATTACACAAATTAATATTAGTTTTGTAAAATTTATAGTTATTCCTATACCCTGTAATTCCATGGAATTATTTTTATGGAAGCAAAGTTTTACTTATACCTTACTTACTAACTTAAACACAAATGTTAAAACCTATTAAATATTGTTTGCCTGTTTAAATATTTAATACAAAAATTATATATTTGAATACAGTTTCCTGCCTATTCTAAGTTATAATCTTTTCCTCTGGTGACGCATTTCGGAGTGACTCCATTTAAAACGTTAATTTTACTTTTTTTAAATCGAGTCACACCTAAACGCAACAGATGAATTTATTGAAACGTCAGGAGACAGAAAACTGTATTGAAATATATAGAAATATTCCTAAAAGAAATGAAGATAAATATATTAATAATAAAACATTATCATCTTAAAACCAAGGAGAAACTAAGTTTTTGACACGTTGGCAGCTCTTACTCCATTAAAAGATTAAATTTTACGGCAACTTTAACTAACTTTGATTCACGGATATTTCAGTATTTACTTCGTCAACATAAGATTATTTCTGTTAACTTGTCACGTATTAAGTATTTTTTGATTAGCAAAACCTTTTCCAAAAATAATGAATATTTGGATTCATTTAAGTTAAGAGTATATGGGTTAATTCATCCTTAGGAATGTGAGTGTTATACTTGAAATCTTAATATCGTAACTCTTAATAAAAATAAAGACAAATGCAACAAAAATAGTTTTGTTTAGATAAATTGTTAGGGCTGACGAGGAAAGAGCACTCTGATATAAAGAAAAAGATTTTTAGGATAAGAAACATTTACGTTTGGTTGAAATTTATTATGTTAGCCAAATCTCATCAAATCTAAATATCATTTAAAAAAATACGGTTGCAATCGCTACAATCATTTCAATAATTTTTTTCAGATGAGAGAAATTTCTATGCCTATAAATGTTTGGAATTTTTTTAAACTAATGAGGGTTTACAAACGTCGAATGAAATTCTAAAGTTTTATTAAAATTTGGAAATAATAGTATACATAAGATTTAAATTTGCAATAAATTTGTTTACTTGTTTCCTTAATACGGTTACCAGACAGAAATAATTTGAAATTCTTTTTTCATATGTCTTGTTTATTTCTTGGACTTAAGCTCAACTTTTAACGTTTAGAAAAACCTGTCTAAAGTTTCACTTTACTTTGATGTTGTAAAGAGAAAATCACTTTTGAGAGTGGCTTTGTTATGCCTATACATATCCCTTTTGATGTTCGAATTAACATTTTCCGAAACGGGCTTTCTTCTTATGACACGCTAGGCAAGTTTATCTAATGTTATACATTTTTTTCATTCAAATATGCGAATAGTTGATAGTTGAATTCTAAATCTACAACTTAAAGAAAGACTCATCACAGTAAGTATGATTTGAATTCAAATGAACCATCCACAAAAAAACGTTTATGTAAATAATAGTGGCCTTGAAAACCTCTTATCACTCTTTTCTATACTACATTTAATACTTAACTTGAGTTAATCAGCTGATTATCACTTGTAACATTCACTTTAAAACAATTGATAGTATTTGTTTGTTATTCATCTTTCTATGTGAGTTAAGTTATACTTTACAAATGTTATGTTACAAGCATACGTGTTTCCTTCATTTGGTTTGCAAGATAATAATCAGTAACTTTATAGTTTGATATATTTATTGGGAAGTAATCTATACTATTATATAAAATTCTAATGGTGTCTGTCGGTGTGTGTATTAATCATGCACTTAAAAACAACTGGACCCATGGAGCTGAAATTTGGTATTTTTTCTCCGTTCCCACGCGTTCGAATTTAGCAAAATAATTATACCAGGCGACGCTGAAAGTCATCAGAGATACGAATAAAAATTATGAAAACTCTTGCTCACGCCCCAAAAATTTACAATTTTGGAAAATTGTAATTCCCTTAAACGCGATGCTAATAATGCTGGCAAAAATCCACATTGCCCACCCCCAATACAATGCATATAAAATGAATCAAAACAAATGTCCTGAAGCTATATTGATTGTTTGTTATTGCCACTGAAAGTTAGTTTTATACACTTATGAAGTATCCAGTCAGGATAGATTTGGTTGTAATATTATATGTTTAACCAAATGTACACATATAAGGATAGAATAGAGAACACGTGACGAAGTATTACTCTACGGAAGTAGACGTCTAAGTTGGTAATGGTGCATAAAATTACAACCAAATCGATCGTAACTGGAGACTTTATAGGTCTATTTAAATATATGTATGCATAGTACAGCGAGCCGTTGCCACGGCGGACGTAGTACTTCTTACTACTCTGCACTCAATTTTTTAACTAACTTCAATTTGATAAAAATGGTATTAACTCCTCTGAGCTTAAGTTTTCTTCTTTTTTTTGTATCCCTGATGACTTCCTGCGTAGCCCGATATAATTTTTTCTCCTAAAATCGAACCCTGGGAACCGTAAATATCTGAAATTTTACATGAACATTCTTAGGGTCCCTAGTTAACAAATAGGCCTATTATTATTTAAAAATACCGTCAGGGCACCGCCCTACTTGCCTTGGTAACTTCCTTATCGTATGCATTATAAACTATAGTTTGATATATTTTTAATCCCTTAAACAATAGTTTATGACTATTCGAACTTTAAATTTAGTAAATTTGTTAAAACTTACTGAGAAAGAACGTTTTCGATCGCTATGTGCCGATTTTCATCAGTGTCTTAAGTTTGGAGATGTTGGGTCAAGCGGTGACGGTTTTAAAGGTAAGGTTTTCGATAGTATCAAAGAGTATGTGTGATTTGTACTGAGTTTGTTCGTTTAATATGTTTTTACTTTGTGTTTTTGTGTGTCTGTAAATTTCACCAAACGTAATGGACACAAAATTCAGGTATTGATATATTTATTGGGATTTAATTTCATTAAATTAAATTCCCCTCAAATACAAATACAAAAATAAATCAATACAAATATTCTTCAAAACCGGACGAAGGACGGTATATATATATAATTTATCCTGAAATTACCAGTAATTAATTCAAAAAACGTTTTTAAAATTCTGCTTCCTATTTGGAGAAAAACATCACTATATCTTGTGTACATTAGGAAGCGCCCCTATAGATTAGGCAAACTTCAAACACCCATTCGCACGTAGATGTGCAAGGGTCATTATTACTAGGTTTGGATAGAATATAAATATTTAGCAATTTTGACTATTTTGCAAGCCTGATTAAAACTATTAAATTTAATTCATTACCTTTAAGATTGTTGATAGTCTAGAGTGCGAATATTCTGTGAATTTGTGTTAATAAAATCAAAATCTTTTTATTTTCTTTGTGATCACATCATCGTTCGAATTTAGAGTTTATGAACGTATGTGCTCCTGGGGTAAGCTTTGTAAATAAGTTAATTTATAATATATTTACATTTAAGATTTGTACATTTTAAACAATTTATTTACACGTTTAATCTTTCTTTAAAGCAACCAATATCTACAAATTATATACATGTTATTTTACATTACGAGGTGCAAAGAAAGTTTTCGCTTTTTTTCTAGTATTTTTATGTTCATTGTACGTGTATGTTATAACGTTTACCTCACTTTTTTACTTTTATTTTAAATTTTTGCCATACGATACGATTTGGAAATTAACCTCCTGCGCACTTCCTCTAATTAGTCTGAGAACGACTTTGCGTAGTTCGACCGCACCGAAGAAACTTAGTAAACCTTGCAACCCTACTGCCTGATTTCATGATCCATATATTGTTGGGGATGCTGTGCAAAACGAGAGTTAGAAAATATGAAAATCTGGCTGCTATTTTGTATTCACATGACTTGACCATCTATGTCACTGGATTTTCATTTTGAAACTATCAACGCTTCTCCTTTGGTGGAATATAGGCTACCTTTTTTCACACAAAATACATATACCAGATGTTTCAGTCAGACAAAATGGCGGAAACGTAAACATATTTTGGAACTGGTTTTTTACTTGCAGCTGGGAAGAAATGTAGGCTATAGAGTACAACTCAATAAATAAATAAACCTTTAATTCTGTTCATTATATTCAATTATATATGTGATTTTGTTTACAGTAAGTTCAAAAACTCAGTAATTAAAGACACAATAGAGAGTACATTTGTGTAATTATATAATTATAATGTAATAAATAATTATAAACCCTAGCTACAAATGTTTGCTAACTGATGATGCTAACTGTGATGAAGAAATGTACATTTGATAATATTTGTAGCTAAGTTTTATAATTGCTTATTAAATTCCTTCAATTAGCTTCTCCAGATATATATCTTGTACAAATTTTCAAGGGTTGTTACAATACATTTTTATTCATCCAATAAAGTTCAAATACATTTCTTTTAACCTATATTGGATGACAATTGATGTTAATAAAGTTTTCTAAAATATTTATTCCAAAATAAAATAATAAAAATTTGAGGGTCTATCTGGATGCGAACTATGAATCATCTTGTTCAAAGTTCATGTCCATTTTTCCAATGCCAGGACATGATTTTCTCAAAGACATATATGAGAATGTTTTTTTCTCCCATCTGATTTTCGTCGAAACCTCCATTGTACAACCTTACTCTGTTGCCATGGTTACTACAAAATATCATAAATAGTGCTATGAGGTTGAAAATGAATGAAACTAATAAAATAAACAAACTGAAAAAAAGCAAAAAATGATAAAATGTTCCTTTTTGATGTCAGTAGGATTTTACATTAAAACATTTTTTGTATTACTCTTTAACTAAGAAAATACGTAAATTTTAGAATTTATTATTACATTAAAACATTTTTTGTATTACTCTTTAACTAAGAAAATACGTAAATTTTAGAATTTATTATATTTGTTTAGGTTTAATTAATTTTACAGTCAGGTGAAACATAACGATATCATCCTATATTACATTGGGATTGTTTTTAATTAAACTATCAATACGTGTAAATACAATTAAAAAAATTAAGAGCTCTCTGTTTTTTTTCTTTACTAACAAATAAGGAGCCGCTTTTAACATAGTAGTCCTATTCACTGCATGAACATGTTATACAACTTGTCAACGCTCTTAGTCTATCTTCCTTAGATAAGACATCATATTCAAACTTTTATAGCAATATATAACCAGGTTCCTTATGAATATCATTAGATAATATATAACTAGTAATTACATTTATTTCAAAATGTTTGTCTCCGTTTCGGTCCAATGAGAATTCTCAAAACACCTCTCTATAATATTTTTGCTGCTGTAGTGAAGTTTTATCATCTTGAAGATGACCAAATCAACTATAAATGACCGAAACGTTAACAAAACATTCTAAGTACAATTAAATAACTAACTGCATATTGTCTGGTTCTGCTCTCCAGAATCTTGATTAGATTCACTTATTGCAAATATGTATTTTATTTGTTCATGAAATTATCCATCGTTTAATGGAGAAAACTGATATCAAAATTATTTAAACCGACACTAGAATCGTTAAGAAAGTTATTGGTTTCTAGTTGAAATATTTTTATTCAGATACCCATTACAGTTTGTGTTTAGTGAAAACATTTATGTCAATCTTTAAAATAATAGGTTTAGATAGCAGAGGCTTGGGTTAAACTCTAATTAAAGTACATAGTTACAAAGTCTATGTAACGAGAAGAGTGTTGTATGATATAAAAGCGAGTGTAAAGAGATATGTATGAAAGCTATTTATATGAAACAACCTATTCTGTTGACCCTGAAACAGGCTTCTACAGAGAGTGGCTATTTATATCATCATTTGACGCACACCCACGAAAGCATTTCGATTCGGGGCAGAGATTATTTTGACAGGACAAACCCGCTTGATTAGCAATTGTCGACACTCTAGTATTCCGATAGCAGCGCGCAATAAAGCCGCCATTTGCATTGATGCAATGTATGCCAAGTGTCAGATTCAGCGCCAGTTTTGACAGCTATTGTTCAGCGTTTGACGCACGACCCTCTTATTGACCGCTGATACACTTCACTTGATCGTTTCGCTTTATCAAAAGCGTTCGAATTTAACGTTGAAAAAACTGTGATTTATTGCTGTAGAAAATAATAACGCGCTGTATTATAGTAACGTTGGGCTATAGTTTAGTATAGCGCTTGACTATAGTTTGGTGTAGCGCTGGGGTAGAGTTTAGTATAGCGCTTGACTATAGTTTGGTGTAGCGCTGGGGTAGAGTTTAGTGTAGCGCTGGGCTATAGTTTAGTGTAGTGTTAGGATATAGTTTGGTGTAAGGCTGGGCTATAGTTTAGTGTAGCGCTGACCTATAGTTTTGTGTAGCACTAGGGTATAGTTTAGTGTAGCGCTGGGGTATAGTTTAATGTGGCGCTGGTTTATAGTTTAGTGTAACGCTGGCTATAGTTTAGTGTCGTCCTACAAAAAATAACTTAGTTTTATCAAAAAATAACATTATTTCCGCTCTAACTCTATGACGTTTAGGATGTGTTCGACATGAGCGGGAGCACGCGTGTGTGTGTGTGTGTGTGTTTTCTTGGTGTGCGCGTGTGTATGTGAGTCCGTGCGTGGGTTTGTTTCTCTCTCTCTCTCTGCACGTGTGTGTGCTCGCAGGAGTGTGTGTGTATGTGTATGTATACCTGCGTGTGGGTGTGCGTGGGTGCGCGTACGTAGGGGGGGGGCACATACCCCAGGAGTACATACCTTTATCAACTGTATAAAATATTTGGAATCTCTAGTCCAATTTATAGAAGAGCTAAAAAATTTGTTCTCCAAAAATATTGACAAAACATAGCGTAACAAAAGTTATCATTAGGTCGATGATTAACTTGAAAACATAAATTAACAACTAACAGAGTGGTTATAATAACAGGCAATTTCCAGAATAATTCTCAACGAATGTCTAGCATAAAGAATTTATAACCAAAATCTTTTTCGTCGTAATAAATAGCTTAAGCTGTCGGCTAAGTAAACCTGTTATTAATGTGTGAAATAAAAATCCTTGCAGACCTTACTATTTACAATCTAATACTCTCTTCCTATCTAAAAGTAGACCTACGCCAAAAGGTGCGAACAAGCTTGCATAATCTACATGCGCAGCTAGCCAGAGTCCTGAGGGTTCAGAAATAGTCCGCTTACCCTTGACCAATTGCGCTGTTACACCTTGTCCGGGTTTCTTACATGATAATGACATGTCAATAAATTTAATCCTTCAGTTGTACTGTAGTCGTATTATTTCAAAGGGAGTGAATTAACAGCGCATTTCCTACTTTTAATTACACACGGTCTAAATTGCTATAAGTTTCAAAATAAACTTCCCGCAAATTTTTAATTGCATTTATGAGAGCTTCTCAAGAGGCGCTGTTGAGGATCCACTGCAAATGTTCGTGCCCATTACACTAGATGTACAGTTTGTTATTATGGCCAGCATATGGTTAGTATTTTAACATCAATTGTAAAGATATAAACCTTTCCTTAGCAATGCAATCGATTTTAGTAGTTACCAGCTCGGAAAGTGAATATTGTAATAACTTTAGATAACACAGATTCAAATATTTAAATATTTGTTAAATTTAACTGTCGACATGGTAATCTACAGCTGACGTCATCTGCTGTTTTTTAATGAGTCTCTCGCTCTCCACTGTGGTCATAATCTCATTCTTACTTGTCTTCTCTCAGATTCATCCTCTTCATCCCTTAACAATCACCGTAGCCAACCCCTTCCAATCGGATCCATACCGTCATCTGGTTATTAGGACTATCCTGTTTTATGCTCTCCTCATAATCATAATAATTCCTTTATTATTTCTTTCATCAATAATTGTTTTTGGCTCAAATAGCACACGGTGCACCGACACTGGCGCACGGCCATACTCGAACGTATGCACAAAGGTTTTATATGTTTAATATCTGATAATAATGAAAAACACAAGTGTCATATGCCTATAAAGATCCTATCAGTTCAATATCCAGAAAAAAATTATAGTATTCATTATTATTACATTGAATACGCTTTAGTAAGATTTATTGAAATACGAGTATGTAATAATATTTATACTAACAGATAAATTATATTTAATAAAATTTTTAAATATTATTGTACGGTACAGAAAGTTACATGAGCTAATAAAAACAGTTGTTTCACGAAATCATTAATTATTAATTTTTTCGAATATACGGATATTTTGAACATTGTGGTTTGATAATTATTAAAATAATACCTCTAAATAACCTCTAAATGAGACGGCTATCAGGAATTATTAGCGTTAAGCGATTCTCTTAATATTTGGTCATCTTCGGGACAATTCGTTTATCATCAAAAATTTCGTTTTTTACTATGCAAACTGATTGTTTTCTCTAATACCAATATTCGATTGATGATGTAATCACAATAAAAATGGAAAGGATTTGATTTTAATAACACAAATTCACAGAATATTCACACTCTATAATATTAATATTCTTAAAGCTCATGGATTGAATTAAAGTTTGATCAGGCTTGCAAAAAAGTCAAAATTGCTAACTGTTTATAACCTATCCCAATCTTGGATGAGACCCTTGCACATCTACGTGCAAATGTTTATTTGAAGGTTGCCTAATCTTTAGGGGCGCTCAGATATAGATATAGTTCAGTCATGATACAGTAATGCTTTTTCTTCAAAATAAGAAACAGAGTAAAAAAAAAAATGAAATTATTACTGGTAATTTTAGGATAACTTTTAAATATATATATATATATATATATATATATATATATATATATATATATATATATATATATATATATATATATATATGGTGAAATAATTTTCATAAACAAGAATATACGAGTATTACTTCATTTTATTGTTGATTGAAGCTTTTCGCTAATTTACATTATTAGCATTTTCAAAATTTATAAATCACTGTCCAGTTATGTGACTAGAGTAAGACTGTTCTAGTAACTCTAGTCACATAACTGGACAGTGATTTATAAATTTTGAAAATGCTAATAATGTAAGTTAGCGAAAAGCTTCAAACAACAATAAAACGAAGTAATACTCGTATATTCTTGTTTATGAAATTTATTTTATTTCACCATACATATTCAACAAGAAAAAATAATTCATCTAAGGATTACAATATATATATATTTATATATATATATAATTTTTCTGTCATGTAACCGTATTAAGGAAACATGTGAACGAATTTATTGCAAATCTGAATCTTATGTATACTATTATTTTCAATTATAAAAAAACTATACAATTTTATCTAACGTTTGTAAACATTCATTAGTTTAAAAACGTTTTCAAACTTTTTTAGACATAGAAATTTCTCCCTTCTGAAAAAAATTTTTGAAACGATTGTACCGCTTGCAACCTTAATTATTAAAAATATTGTTTAGATTTGATGAGATGTGGCTCATATAATTAATTTCAACCAAACTCAAATGATTCCTATCATAAAAATCTTTCTTTTTGTATCAGTATGTTTTTTCCACCCTAACAATTTGTTATCTTAACAAAACTGTTTTCTGAAATATTTTTGCATTTGTCTTTATTTTTATTAAGAGTTACGATATTACGATTTCAAGTATAACACTCACATTCCTAAGGATGAATTATTCCATATACTCTTAACTTAAATGAATCCAAATATTCATTATTTTTGCAAAAGGTTTTGCAAATAAAAAAATACTTAATACGTGTCAAGCCAAACAGAAATAATATTATGTTGTGGAAGTAAATACTGAAATATCGGTGAATCAAAGTTAATCTTTTAATGCAGTAAGAGCTGCAAACGCTTCAAAAACTTAGTTTCTCCTTGGTTTTACGATGATAATATTTTATTCCTGTAGTAATGATCTTCGTTTCTTATCTTCAGGAATATTTCTATATATTTGAATACAGTTGTCTGTCTTCTCTTACGTTACATAATTTTCCTCTTTCGGAGTAACTCGTTTTTTAGAGTACGATTAAAGTTTTGGAAATGGAGTCACTCCGAAACGTGTCAGCAGAGGAAAATTATGTAACGTTGGGATAGGCAGAAATATCTACTCAAATATATATATTTTTTGTTATTAAATGTTGAAAGAGGCAAATACGGTTGAATAGGTTTTAACATTTGTGTTTAAGTTAAATAACAAGTTAGTCAAAAATAATCATTTTAAATAAGAAAGATAACTTTAGCATCTATGAAAGGTATAATCATTTATTACATCATTTACATCTGTAGAGGAATGGATGAAACCTTGTTGCCATAAAAATAATTCCACATAGAATTAAAGGATATATAACTTTTACAAAACTAATTATTATTTGTTGTGAGGCAAATTTGTACTAACTTCTAAAAAATGAAAATATATAACAATACCAGTTCCTTCTAAAAAATGAAAATGTTATTGTACTTATTGAAAATAATCACAGTACCAGAAAAACTAATTAAAAATAACTAATACAAAAATTTTCCACTTTTATATCTTAATGTACTTATCAATGACCATATCACGATCATCATCATCATCATCAACAGAGTGTCATAATATCAACATACAATCGTATTACTAACGAAATCGTCACTAATATTAGATAATTTTTAATAATGTTTACGGTAATTAAAGAATAAAAATATGGTACAACTCACAAATATACAAATTTTTATTTCATACGCGTTTCAACGACTAATTTGTCGTCATTCTCAGTGAAAATACACAAATCAAATTAACTAAATATATGTATATTAAACATATAAAGTTAAAACTTTATAGGTTATGTTTAATATATATATATATATATATATATATATATATATATATATATATATATATATATATATATATATATATATATATATTAGTTAATTTGATTTGTGTATTTTCACTGAGGATGACGACAAATTAGTCGTTGAAACGCATATGAAATAAAAAATTGTATATTTGTGAGTTGTACCATATTTTTATTCTTTAATTATAACTTTCACTCACAAGCCAGCTCGAATATTATTTATAATGTTTACGATATTTAGGATTATTGTATTGTTATTGTTATATTATTACTGAACCCTTCATATTGTACATTAAAAACAAACATACTTCAATATTTTAAACAGTAAAACACCTAAAATATAAAAAACTAAAATATGTCTTCTAAATATACTCAAATATAGTTATGTTAATAATTGCACATTTTTTGTTACAGTGTGTTTTCCCGGTTTGGAAATTTAAAAAAAGTAGTCTTTCTAATAAATATTTGTGCATACTAATTGCGATATTTCGCATAGTCATGGCATTCTTATTTAAACATCCTTATGTTAGTTGTGTTTTTATGGAAAGCTGTTATTGAGGTAACAAAACTGCAAGGAAAGACGTCTGTTTTCTAAGTCAAAGCACATTCGCAGAGCGGCGCTTTGTTCGGGCGATTGACCTGCCAAGGCCGTAGATTTACACTGATGCTGCACACAACACAGCACCACTTCTATCTCCATAAATAACCTCTGCTCTTACAACCTGGCAGTCAGGTTTCTCAAAAGGGAAAACGTCGCGCGATAAACAAACCAAGAGATTGGATTTAAAGCTGAAGCCGTGGATTTGTTTTCATTTTCCGTCGTGTACCTAAGCCACGTGACTGATGAGAAATAGTTTCGGTGCTCTGAAGGCCGCAATGTGTTGTGAATAAAGCCTATGTCATTTCAGTTTGAACGCTTTAGTTTGTTTATATTTAATAAATATGTTGAATGTGGGTGTAGGATCGCGTGTGTTGGGTTTCGTTCTTGAGAGATACACAGGAGATCGGGACAGTTGTTACTGTTATTCTAAGAGGATAAAGTACTATAGTCGTTCATCTCTAATCTCAGAAGCTATAGATTACAATTATTGTTACCTGTATTATGTTTTGTGTTAATAGAACGAAATATTCTAGGTTATGTAACTAAAACGTCCACGTGTAGAAAATATAAATACGAGTCAGTGTATAAAGTCGTCGTCAAAAGATAACTGTAAAATTGTTAATGTGATGTGTGTGTGTGTGTGTGTGTGTGTGCGTACCAGCGTGCGTCTGTGCGTGCGTATGTGTGTGTGTGCACGTGCGTGTGTGTGTGTGTGTGTGTGTGTGTGTGTTGTGTTAGGAACTAATCTGGTGATGCCGCTTAAAAGCAAGGTGTACGAGAATTTCTATTAGCTGATGCCTTCATTTTTGTTGTTCTATTTTTACTTTCAATAGACTTGAATATTGTTAGGGGTGAGTTTATTTATAAAGCTAATTACTTGTATTTTATTATTATTTTATTTTATTAGGTTAAACATTTATATTATTTTGTATATAGTTTCCTTGATTATTTTGTTTCTAAAATTATTTAAACATTAATAGAAATAAAATTTTAAAAAATTCATTCAAGAAAATATCTATGTCGAATAAAAAAATGATACGTTATTTAGCTTTAAGGACAAACTCACATCAACAATAAATGTATGAAGCTACAAGTATTTACCGTTAGACTATTTGGAAATATACTAGCTGTTATCGTTTTTTTTTTTTTATAGTAATCTTCAGATCACCACCTCATTTATACTTTATAATATAGGTACGGCATACACTGTATATATCTCCAAAATTAAACTTGATGAAAATCAAGTAATTATTATACGAATAATATTATTAAAAATGTAAATATTGATTATATATATATATATATATATATATATATATATATATATATATACATACATATTGCAATATATGTCTAAATGTATTTGTACTGAACTATGTTTGCAAGGACATATCTTAACAACATTTGCAGCTCCCCAAACCGGCTATCAATCTTCAGAATATCTCTCTGAAAAGAAACTTTTATAAATTAGGGGCCGTATTCTTACTAAACGAACGTTAAATTACTGCCGCCTAAAATCATTTGATCTCAGTTCATTAGTAAAGTTATCGCGTATTTTCCTTGACTTTTGTTGTGCTATGAAGTGACAGCAACTTTGTAATAATTAACTCTAAAGAGGGTGCTTGCGAAGTTTAAGGGATGAAGCTTAAAAAGGGGTGACGTTTGAGTAAAAGGATTTAGCCTGTGTTGATTTCAGTCTTGAGTGTTTAACGTTACAAGATTATCCATTTTAAAAACGAAGAGATGGATTTCCTAGTAAAAAGTCCCAAAATATATTAGTTCATTCAAAAGGACCTCAATATGTTCCTCTATGTTGGATCATAACAGCAGCAATATTAGGTGCCTGAAATCTGCAACTCCTTCTATGAATGGATCGAGATAGTTCAGGTGTCAAACGTAATGCAGTTTGCTTTATCGGCCTATGCTGATGGCGGCAAATGTGTAGTTTGGTTCGTAGCGCGACGAGCTCATAACTAGGCCAGTAAACGTGGATATACCGTCTCTTTGCGGACTAGAGTCGGCATCCATGCTTTTATGTAGAGCGAATAAAACACATCATTCCAAAGGGTAAAATGAAATAGGGGTGAAGAAAACTAAAGACAGGAAATTAAAAATGTATTTTGAAAAAAAAATTAAAATATTAAAAAAAAGAAAAAGATATTACAACGGTAGAATTTCAAACAGTTTACTCTAACTCTCACTACATACATATTAGTTTACTAAAACAAACAGACTAGTTTCGATGACGAAGTCGCCCTCATCAGTGCTTGGCTACTACTTGTGTGTTAATAAACTACAACCGTTAATAAACTAGTGCGTTTGTCTTAATAAACTAATGTGTAGGGAGATTTAGAGTAAACTGTTTTAATTTGTACCGTTGTGAATTGTTCTTACTAGCTAAGCTCTTATTAACTTAAGAAAAAAGATTATTTTCAAAATTTAAAGGAAGATAAAAAGGTTGAACTGTATGTAGATAGTTCTTTTTATAGTCACGGCAGTACAAACGCTTCTATATTTTAAAGAACTATATAAAAATATAAGAAACTGTAAATTTTTAAGATATTGTTTAATATATTAATTTAATGATTAAGAGAGACATTATATGAATTTTAATCAATTAGATTTCTTTTAATTACTTATAGTATTAAATTCAGGCGTTTTTTAAAGCAAGATACTAAATCTGTAATATAGTATGTACCATGGCTTGGTAGACTTTGATGAGACCTATTTTTACAACTGTCAAAACACGGAGTCTACTGAAAAGTATTTTTACTTTGTCAAAATAGAATAAAATGAAAATGTAAACAAATTTTCCAAGGTGGGGTAGATATGATTCGCAAATTTGTATTTAAATCCTTTTTTAAAGCTTTAAGTGTGGCTGAAGGACGGAAGAATGAGGTTTTTAATGTGAATTAACATGTGAGTTTTTGTAATGCAATTACTATAAATTTAGAGATAACATGACCATAGCCGGCCGCTATCCTAAGAGTAGCAACCACATCTCTTGGAAAGCCACTGGTGATGCTGTTTGATTTTACGATCACATTTAACGTGTGTTAAAAACCTCTTTTCAAACAGCATATGGTCTGTGTATAGCAGCTCTACCCTAATTATGTTACAAACCAAGTTAATGGTAAGAACGGTAAGTTAATAGTAAGTTGTTTTTATCTTTAGTTTACTACACTACTGTCGTCAGTGTTGATTATTACGAAAATATACTGGTCGGTAGGAGTAAAATAAGTCTGCTGGTATTTGTGCCGTTTTAAGTCCGGTTCATGAGACTAGTTTTACCAACAAATAAGTACTGTATTTTTCAGTTGTATCATTAAGGAGGGTAGACTTCAAATGATCAAGGTTTCAATTAGCCAAGTTATACGCAACGTTCAAATAAACATTAAACAGGAGGACTGTTAGGGAAGTATGTTCTTTTAGGCCTTGCTTGCAATTACATCAGGGTCTGCGATTTATACCCCCTTATTGATTTACTGATATTGGATTTCAAAAATATGTGTTTTCTACGCATATTTGCAAACCTCATTTTGTGTTGGCATTTTTGCTTTATGAAATTAGTATTTTGCATATCTATGTATATCATGTCACCGATTACGATCAAACACTCGTGGCCTTGCAGGATGTGTCAAAGTTAACTACTGGTTTGACGTATGGGTTATTATTATTTATCGTCCCTACGTGATACTCTGCGACTGGCAAATACAATATGAATAATTTAGGTACATCTATTAGAAAACTAAATGATATTTTATATATTTTTATTCTTACGAATCAGTGTAATTGATTTAGTGTATGTAAAATGATATGTTATTAGAAATTTAATTATTTTTTGCTTAGTAAGAAAAGTGTGGGTTTGTATTTATTTTTATGAACATTTTTTAAATTACATTAACATAAGCTGAAACTGTTTGGAAGTTAATCACTCACACACTTTGCTTTGTAAACAATTAAACCGCCCAGATTAGATCGAAAGTTGACCACCGAAATCAGGCTTTCGTGGTAAGCTAGTGGATATTGGTTTAAACCTCCTAAAGATCTTATTTTGAACGGATCCAATTGATTAATGCTTACTTTAACGAACAACTTTAAAGACTGTATTAATTAGTATAATAGTTTTTTTAAATTCCTTCTAATACAATTTTTTATTAACTTTTAATAGTTTAAGGACAAATAACAAAAAATATTATAACTTCATTGTGTTAAAGTTTCTTAACTCATTCTTAACCAATGCTTAAGCTTTTGTTTTAATTTAATTTCCACCTCCAAATAATTGTTTTTGAATGTTTGTAAAAAAAATCAAATACAAGTTAATTTAGTTTGATAATGCGTAAAATATTTATCAATTAAAAAAAAATGTCATTAAAAAATATCTCCCTTATATTTGAAAAAAAATAATAAAATCACTGTCAAAATTCGTTCCTAATAAGAATGTCAAAAACTCCGGAGGGTCAGAAGAAGCATATTTGCAAAAACGTTCACTTGTTTACACACATTTAGGTTGTTCCTATACCAATGTGAGAATGTTACAGTCATACGTCCTCAATAAATACTGTATACAGAATAAACTAATGGTGCTTAAAATTAGATAATTGAAGCAGTAGATATGTTTAACCCCTTAAAGAAGTATACTCGGTCCGCTTATTGAACCCCAAATGTTATAGTGAACTGAACGTATGCTCCAAAACCTCTCAAACTACCCCTAGTTTTATAAGAATTGCCTACATAACCCTTCGCCTTGCATTGAAGTACTCAGAACCTCAGAAGTTAATAACTGTCATCACGATAAATCTGGGATAGTTTCGGTCACACATTTCTTACAACGCTGCCAACAGTGGCTATGTGGAACCTTTCAATGAACTGTTGGTAGTCAAAAGGCCGTTCTTATTCTATTCGCGCCAGATCTGAATAGTTGATCAAATGAAAATCCGAACTATCACCGCAGATTATTGAGCCAAGAGTAACGTTTTCTATGGAACTTCCTACTGCCGTCCTTTTTCTCTGAATTGTGAGATGAAGCTATATTTTTAGATTTACCTATGTTTAATGTGACTCATAATATGGCCCAAGTAATATATTTGTCTTCTCTTATTCGTTATTCTTACTCTTCAACCCCTTCTCTTTCTATCTTTGTGTTTGTTAGTGTCTGTATGTAATAAGTATGTCTCACTTTCTCTCTCTCTCTGTGACTTTCTGTCTGTTTTTTCTCTCTGTGTAATTTTATATGTCTTTAAGTAGTAAATACGTATCTCTTTCTGTCTCTCTCTTCCGTTACCGAATCGACATATAACTACTATGTTGTGGGTTTAGGAGGTCTAAGGTATTCGCAGAACACTTCTGTAGTCCCGTATTTCAAATACATCAATATATTTTCATTAGAGCTTCTCTCATTTGCTCTACTTTTACTCCCGTTAATAATACCTGAAACAATAAACACTTGAAAAAGTCTGATTTCGATAGTAGGGTGAATATGTACTTCTTTTCGATCTTCGAAATATGTTTTTAAATTTGGTAATTAAATATATTTGTAATTGGAATCTGTTTCTGCAAAATTTAAGACGTATTATTGCTAGTATATTATATGTACTTATAATTCTGTCCCGAATTTATAAGAATGATTTTGGTCTGAGCAGATAACATATTTTATTAAAAAAAAAACATCAACATATTTATATGTTTGAATATTTATTCTGCACAACATTACCTTACGATAAAGTATTATACGTAATTTAGCAATGTATAGTATATTTTATACTACACTCTAATATCCATAACGTAATACTCTTCCTTCTTGCTCAGTCGGGGGTTATTTTAAAGTTTGAATTACTCATCCTGAACAATGAAATTCACGTGAAATGAAAAGGCAGCGTAAGCTTCTTTGCAATATGAGTTATGAAACGTTTTAATATCTTGTTATAATCTCGTTGCACGCTCACCTCAGCGCGCAGCCATTGTTGGGTGATTTTTGAATCTGTGTTCGAACGATGCAAGCTTAGTGTTTTCTTTATTCAGTTCTATGATGCGAATTTATTGCTTTCAGTAAATTCTATTGTTAACAATACTCTCAGACATTTAGTATTGTTATTATTAGAAATTACTGATCTGTAGATTTTGTTTTCCCGTTTATCTCCCTCTGATTACATAGCGAGAAGTATATTGTAGATTTTAAAATTATCTGTAACTTAAAGCAAGCCGTTTAGTACTAACACTTAAGTATAGTTTTTATAATTATCATAATTTTTGTACCATGGTACTGCTTAAAGTACAGATTGAAAGTAATTTTGCCAGCACAACCGTCACATTATTAACACAAGTTATCATTTTTCACTTTTTAACTAAGTTAGGCTTTCATTATCTCGTACCAGTTGACCTAACGACTGGAAAATCATTTGTGTCATCAACTTGTATCGCTAACTGGAATCGAACCCAGGGCCACAAGGTTTGTAGCCAGACCTACTTTACCAGCACAACCGTCACATTATTAACACAAGTTTCATTTTTCACTTTTTAACTAAGTTAGGCTTTCATTATCTCGTACCAGTTGACCTAACGACTGGAAAATCATTTGTATCATCAACTTGTATCGCTAACTGGAATCGGACCCAGGGCCACAAGGTTTGTAGTCAGACCTACTTTGCCAGCACAACCGTCACATTATTAACACAAGTTTCATTTTTACTTTTTATCTAAGTTAGGCTTTCATTATCTCGTACCAGTTGACGTAAGGACTGGAAAATCGTTTGTATCATCAACTTGTATCGCTAACTGGAATCGAACCCAGGGTTACAAGGTTTGTAGTCAGATTCTCTACCTACTTGATCAGTCAGCCGGGTCTAATGTGAAGTGATATTTATCCATTGCTATAAACTATTTCTTAAACACCTGGGCATATAATGATATGGAGGACTTTTTATTGTATGAGGACGGCGATTTCAGGAGATGTATCAGATTGTCAGTTTAGAGTGTTACTACTGCTCTATAAGTTTCGCTCTGGCCATGAGCGGCGAGTGACGGCACACGGGGTGGGAGGAGTAAGAATCAATGCTGTTCTGCAAACATTGGTTATCTTGCAATTCTGACCAATGATGTTAAATTAGCAATAATAATTAAAGTTTAATATTGAATTGCAAACAATTTTTTAAAAAATAATTCTAGCTAACGAGATTATAACATTCATATAAGAGGAATATGGTTATTCTGGGTTAAGAGGACGTTCTTGGTTATTAACGTTGGACAAATAACACAGGAGAAATTAACTAGGAGTAATATTTTCTTCATTTAAACAATCCTGAAACTTCTTTGGCATTATTGAAATGGAGAAAATTGTACGCTCGGTGTAGGAGGTTAGTAGCAGCTATTCATTCTGAGTAGAAATCACATCCATGCAAAACTAATTGATAGGGAATTCCAAACATAGAACTGAAAACCTTTTCTTAACTTTGGTCGTAGAGTCAGACAGCACAGTCTGAAGACGCGCCAAGAGTCGTAATACGTAGACTGGTTAGTAGCGGCTGAGCCAGAGTGGAAATTATAGTGCGCTAGTAATACTAATGTTTTGTTTGTGTATGATGCGGATGTGGGGGAGGGGTGATTTGGAGGTACGTTGGGATAGTAATAATAAGATAATCATAACAGTCCTAATTAAACAAAGGAAGTAAGTAATGCTATAGGCAAGTGTCACATTAATATAGGAATGTCCAAGTATCTAAATTATTGTTCAGGGTTTTTATTTTAAAACATACTATTCTTAGATCCGAATGAAAAGAAACTGATTGCATAAAGCCTGGAAATAGTAGAAATTTTGCCTATTAAATATGTGTAAGTTTTCAAGGGTGACTTGAATTTTAAGTGTTTGGGATTATCAGTAAGCCAGACGTCTTCATTATGTAAAACAAACTATACTTGGTGTTGCAGAAGGTACCGAGAAACGGAGAAAGATTGAAAATAAAAAAAAAAATGGAAGAAACCATAGTGATCCCCCTTACAACACAAACAAGTTATAAAATCAAGGTCGCTTTGTTGTTACACATTAAATTACAGGAACAGAGTAACCTGCTGTGACAGGTTTGATAATACAAAATAAGATTTAATTACCTAAATTAAGATACCAAAAACCCGTGTTCCACGTAACCCCTAAACGGTTTACCTTTTTATTACTGAACTATATTTGTTTAAAAAACTACTTTTAGAAACTAATATATAAGTTGCAATATATGAAGATCATCAATTATTAATTAATTTACTCGGTAATAAACTGTAAATAGTTAGTAAATAATGCACCCTACAAACCTCTAACTCGAAATATTTTTATTCTAGTCTTATTTACATTTCGGTTACAAAGTAACCATCCTCATAGACAGATAATTATATTCTAACAGAATTTAATTTAATTATGGTATTTTCCTGTGTAAGAGTATAAGTCCTTTACTGCTTTAATCCTCAGCTTAACATTAAAAGTAGTATAATATACTATAATTTCTGTGGTTATAATATATTACTCTAAATTTTAAATCTTTTTATATGTTATTATTTTTGTATTTTTCATATTATATATTTATGTTAACAGTAATCATAAATATAAATAGTACACACTACAAACCTTTACCCACAAATATTTTTAATCGAGTCTTATGTCGATTTCGGTTGAAAGTAGCCATCCTCAGAGACAATACACACCCTAGAATGTACTCCTACACCATGTACATAAGACTTGAAAAGTAAAAATATTTGTAGTTAGAGGTTTCTTGTATGTATTATTTTATTTATTCATAAATACAGTAAATTATTTCAAGTAATTAGTGTGCTTAGTTAGTTCACTATAAGTGGTGCACACTACTTTATAGTAAATTACGTTAACGAAAATATACATACGTATATAAATTACAGTTTTCCTTTCGGAATCTAATAACGTCTAATGTTTTAAAATTCTCTTTTTCTAAATTCTCTTCAAGGATTCAGCGTATTCTTACATTCCCATGTCTGTCAGTATTATAATTCTTTCCTTTTGTGTGAATTAATATTTAAATGTTTACTCATCTATATCTTTCAAAATTCTTCTCAAAATGATCCCATCTTTTCTTGTGTTCATTGCGCTCTTGAGTTTCATTTATGGATTTTATATGATCTAAGCACTTCGGAAATGTACCTATTCAGTTCTATTGTACATGTGACTTTTTCTCTCAATTTTGTAAGATTTGCTTTATTTCTATAAGGGTTTTACTTCTCTGATGGTTTTCATTTAACTTCTAATTTTTAGGATCTACAGATCTTGAAGCTATTTGGCTTGTATAAAATGTACAATACCGGGCAAGATATCGTTTTAAAGTAGCTTATATATATATATATATATATATATATATATATATATATATATATATATATATATATATATATATAAATACACACACACACGACATTTTATCTTCACTGATTGCACATTTTAATGTAAAACTAAAGGACTCTATTAATTTTAAATGTAGGAGGTATGATATTTTACCTTCTAATAATGAATATTTTGTTTGTTAAATGTAAACACTTTGTTTTCATGAAGTATAGGGGGTAAGCCATTTAACTTTCTCACAATATCCATTAGATTGTAAAATGTAATTACTTGGGTATAGTGAATTGTCCGAGGTATGACATTTTACCTTCCCACATTGCACATTGTTAAATGTAAGGACTGTGGTTTTTAAGGGAAAATAGTTTTAGGGTTTATAACGGCAAAAGTTACCGAAAAAATTAAAATGTAATATATCTTACCTTTTCTCTTCTCATAATAACTATTTATTAACCATATTTTCCTTCATGAAAAACTTAAGCCTACATAAGTACGATATTTTTTCATTGAAAATACATCATTTCCAGAGGATCTTCAACCTTGACAGAGCAATTTGAAAGCCATAGTTCGGCTGAAGTAGGATATATCGAGATGACGTCAAATAATCACGCTCAGTGATGACACTCCATCTGGAGCGCTTCAGGCTGTTGCATAGCTTCACTATAGAAGCCATTTAACATGACAATAGATGTTTGTCAGTCGTGACACGTGCAGAGGAACACGTATTGTGCACACGTTACGCCCTTTCTCTTCCCCGAAGTGTACATGAGTACGCTGCGGATAAGCCAGCACATATAACACTATGCTTCAATATACAAACACATAACTAACCGTATTTCTAGTTAACAGATTTTTCAAGTCAATAAAAACCCTTGAGGACTATCAACGACAGTTATTTCGCGGAGAGTATAAATATGATATTGTCTACTTCTAGACACTTTTCGGAATGCTCAGAAAAAAAGCATAGAGAAACCTTTTAGGTATTGTATACTTTCTGGCATGAGTGTACCTTGAGGCATGGTTCACGTACCAATTATTTTAGTATTACTTTCACATCTTGTCTGAACAATCCAACGTTGCCAGATCTGTAATGGTATCTGCAAGGTTTGGTTCTGATTCTTTATACAACACTTTTTTAGTTTCTTCTATTAATCCACACTCTTCCTGTATGTATCTTGTTCAAATTTTCAAGCGTATAAAAATACGTTCTATTCATTCACTCAAGTTTAAATACATTGTTTGAAATTTGTAGTGGGTGAAATTTGATGTAATACAGTTTTTTTTCAATTAGTAATTCAATAATGAAATTTAAGAAAGTAATTTGAGTTTTGTATAGGAGAATAATATTTCGTAAAAGGGGCAGAGTTTGTAATATATGTATTTCATCCCAATTGGCTTAAATACGTGATAACATAACTCCAAATTATCTCAAAAACTACAATTTTTCCGGAGACCGACAAATTATTCTAGTTGTACAATCTAAACTTGTTATGAGTTCCAACTTTAAAACAGTATTTTCGTAACTTCCACATTTTTGTAAATTATGAGCTACCTCAGGTTAGATTGAGCTATTTTTAAGGAAAATTCTCATACCAACAACTCAAATGGCAAGACTTTGAGATACCTGATGTTGGAGTTTAGCCATCGAATAAGATTTCATAAAACAGCTGATTTTATGTTATAGGCTATGTGGTAGAACAGCTGTCTGAACGGGTAGTTTATATTACTTTATAAAAATTAGGTAAAATAATTTTTTGGCCTAGGTAAATTAACTTTAAAAATGGTGTTTTTATATTACTTTTTTTTGAATAAACTGCCTCTGTTGGCCCAATTTAGTAAAAGTATTTATTAATAGCTAAGCTCATTTTTAGTAAAAATAAGCTAAGCTTATTTTTTAGTAAGCTTATAGCTTTTTTTTAGAAAAAAACAGTTTTGTTTCAAAAGCTAAAAGCTCATTTTTTTAAAAGCTTTATTAAAAGCTTAGAAATTATATATATTATTTGAATTAAAAACTTTAAAGTTGTAATTGTTAATTTGTTTATAACACCTTAGTCGTAAAAGCAGGTAAAAAGTGGTGCTTTAATTTGATAAGGCCGCGTAAATTGTGTGTGTGCATTTTGGTTAGATGAATTTTCGTCATTTGAAGTCAACCCGTACATATCTGTCCTTTGTAAAACGTTTCCTTATTAAAAATTCTCGAAAGGGACTCTAAATATAAATTCGTTTGAAACGCTCAAGCTTTTAATTTTTGTTCCGAGAGAACAAATTCATTTTTCAAGATGAAACTTTCTTCTGTAGAATATTAAGTAATAGATCCAAGCACGCAAACCGTTTCCAATTGTACATTAACGCGTTACAGATGACAGGTTTACAATCACGTTTGACGTAATCATGACGAAGCATGTGTTGCATTTAACATGGACGTCATAGATAAACGAATTTGTGTTGTCGCTAAACCGCACAGATTAGAGTTATTGGAACGATCTAAACACAGCCGTCATACGTTGATTGGCAGGTGATTTATTAGCTTGGACACAGATTGGCTTTTTTACAAATGAATAATATATGACTTTACGATTGACGTATCTGTGCTGGGATTTTGTATTAAAACAAATAAATGTTTATACCTGGTTTTAAAGGTAGACCAATTAGCACTGTATTTTATTAAACATTATTCGAAACACAATGAGTGTATTAACGACTTCTAGCTACTAACACAAACAATTTTACTCTTTTAAACGGTAAAAATTATAGTTTTTCATCAATCAGGTAAAGAATTTGTTGTATGAATTTACATTCAATTCAATGTTCCGATAGGGTAATATGTCAGTATGTTTCATAGATGAAAGGGGACACAGAGTCAGTGGTTAAGAACCTCTCAATAATATTTTTTTAAAGACTTTTAAACCTTAGTTATTATTACATTCTTTTTGTTTGCAGCATTATAAGTGCCCTTTGCTTTGCTAATTCTCCCTGGTTGTTATTCAATATATTTTACCACTATAGAGAGTTTATAATATAACCTTTCTTAGCCCGGCAGAGATCGCGTGAAAAATAAAACGTGAGGGGTCGCACACGGTGGATTCGACAGGGTCATTTTATTAATAAAAAAAAAAAACTGAACAGTATTTTATTCTAAAAATACAAGTATCGTAATTAAGTATAATGTATTTACTTAAGTTCTATTAGTTGTAATTGTGGCAATAATGTACTAATTAATTTTAAATAGTATTTTAAGATTTAACAAATTTATTGTTTGAAAGAAATACAAGACTCTAGATAAATTGTCATAACATACAGACTCTATTACAAAGACTTATGTATAATAATATATTCTGAAAGAAAACTAATTTCTGAATAAGAAAATGTACTGGATGTTTACGATAGCTGTAATGTAAAAGAACCAATTTGGAAACAAATGTGTCGAATGTTTAAGTAAATTTATCATAATATTACAATTATAGTGATGAAATGCAACCCTACAAATTTATGATTTTAAACAAAAAGTTACATACAATATGTCTAAGCACCTTGAGGGTTATAGCAATGAAACTCCTTACAGTTCCTCATCCGATTGATGCCCTAGGTTGGTAGTACAGCTGAATATCCCGCCTTATAATAAGCAACAACGTCTACTCCCCCTTTTGTTGAATTGTAAAATGTTTGGATGTAGAGTTTATTTTTATCTCCAGCTTTGGAATCAATTTCATCATTATTATGCATGGTCGAGATGAGAATAACTACTATATTATGGACAGTAACTTTTAATTCCCTCTAAACCCAAAAATGTTTAAGGTTACAGGTCGATATTTTGTACCAAAGAATTCCGTTGGAATGTGTAATTCTTCTTCGTCTCCTGACTACTCTGATTCCTCTTGAACTTCAACAAGATCTTGTTGTTCATCATCTGAATCCGGTTGTTCAACGAGTTCAACAGTAGGCACGTCACGAGAAGGTTATCTTCGAACAATACCAGGGTTTTCAATCCTTTCTTCCCTTTCCACGCTATCTAACAGTCTGGCAGATCTTTCTTCCTCTGCTCGATTCATATTGCTTAGTAACATAATAAATATAACACTCAACACACTAAACAATCAATACCACAAAAGCGAAATTAAAAATTATGTCTCACTTTAGCCCATGCGAGGGGTCGCGCACGGTGGTTTCCACACTAGCTTTTCTCTAGGCTGCTGCACTAAGACACTCGTTGGTGATAACGAAAATACAAACACAGCATTCGACAGCGGACGAGTCTATTTGAAAGTACTGAGGGGGTGGAAGCTTGCAAAAATCGGCAGTTCGAGCTATTAAGAAAACAGTGAAGGCCCGGTGGAAAAGACCATGACGCAACCCCTGCTGGGTTAACCTAACCTATTCTAATCTAATATTTTGTAAAATTATTTTCTATCGTTTAAAAGCAACCACAACATCCCCGAATCAATAGCATAGTAGATTCGACTACTAAAAGTATCACAATAAACCACAGTATATTGTACAATCAGGTCTAAAGTCAGTAGCAAAACTATACAGTAGAGACGAAAGCTGCTGATTAGTTAAAATTTATCAACGACATTGAACACTCACATCACAGTAGAACAACACCTGTAAACCATTGTTAACTTGGAACGTTTTTCAGTAGGACAAGTTTTTGGTAGGTCTGTTACTTTTTAATACTACAAAATCTAAGGAGAGAAAATATAGTTTTGAACTTTCACCGCATCAAATATATTAATCACCGCGCGCGATTGCACACACAAAAACACACAACACACACACACATACACACACACTCTTACGACGAGAGAGGGAGAGAGAGAGAGGAGGAGGAAGCTATTGTCATGTACCTAACGTCCTATTCACCTCCCCCCTCTTATAATTAATACTGACATTACATTACTCCTAATGAAGCTGTAAGTTATCGACTAACATGGGCAACCTGTAATTGTGACGTACAGTTTGATTTACCGCGCATGCGCCGTGGGACAGTGACACAATCACGTAACGTGTTCATTACTAGTTAATGTAGGTAACATAGTAGCCTTTCGCGTTCGTACATGCTACTTAATACTTTATTTATTAAGGTTTAATAAGTTAACTATCACACTACTTAAATCAATGAAATGAGAAAAAAAAATTTTATAAGGTAAATTATTCTGATAGTAATGTGTATCCAAAATATTATCGATAATAATCGCCTAGCCAGATATTGTACAAATAAATCATACTCGGTAATATAGAAAGATCTTGAGAACTAACTAAAATAACCAAACTTGGTTCATATATCCAAAGTTTAAAAATGCTCATTCAACTTCATTTTTATTGCAACGAATATTAGAAAAATCGAACTTTAATAATAAACGTATGTAATATTATAAAGTTACAAATTATTTATAATAAAATATATCTAAAACGTAGAGAGTTAGAATATATTATGTATCTAGTAAACAATAAAGTTTATTAATCACATAGGTAAACCTTCACCCCTAAGTGAAATGCTGCCTCGTTGTTCCAGGCAGCAATCGTTGAAAATTGAGGCCAATTCACTCTTGTAAGAAACCTTTATTTTTGTTTTTTCAATATTCAAATTATCCTAACCAGATACTTTTTAATGAGGTATAAAACAATCCGGTTTTTCTTTATTGTTTCTCGTATATTTCAAAATAAATTTTTTCTGACGAAAAAATTGTTTTTGGGGTGTCTGATTCATGTTTTGTCAAGTTTTTTAAATTGAAAAAAAAACGCAATTTTACTTGATGCTACTTTGGCAGTTCTATTGTTATTAGGAATCCAAAGTATTGCTTAGCCGCAATTCCTTCTCTTGGTCAAATTATAACCATTAATATTTAACATCTATCTACAGCTACCTTTTTAACAAAATATAACCGTATTTCGAAAACATCTTGAGTGTTCAATCCATGGATTTTCATCTGCTATTTAATCCTTTTACTACGTGCAGAGTAAAAACATATTGCCGCATCTGGTTAAACAACAAGAAGAAACCCGCTTCCGGAAGTCCTACGGCAGTAAGACGTGGATGAATTAGTTGAGTACCGCTGAATTAGTTAAACCTTAGTCTAAGTCCAACAAAATCGAGTTATAAAATCGTCTATTAAGATGGGTCGAAGGGAGTGGTGAACAACGATAGGGCCAATACTTAAATATTAAAACATGATTTGTAAGTGAAGCTTGGTCTCTGAATCTTGGCTTTAGTTTATTAAATTTCACTACAGGAGCTTTGAAAAAGTGGATAGATGTTTCATTTAGTAAATATTAACTCTAAATATAATATCAGAAAAATAAAAGCATCACAGAATTATGGTAAAGAAAGAGCTAAAGCTTCAGAACTATTTCTAACAAGGTTAAAATTCATGCTGACCAACTACAAGCAACATTATTCTTCAACAGTTGATAATTTGTGTAGTTAATTCTTAGACCAACAATAATCTATTCTCGTTCGACTCCTTAATGTCCCATTTTCCGTTTCTGCCCATTTTGTCCCTGTTTTCCTTTCAAGTCTTTCCTTGGCAATCAAATTGGTTCTTACTCCCTTTAAGAGATGTTCACGGGCCTGAATATATTCACATTGGATTATCAGCTTTTTGTTATTTACGTTGTAGTCTAGCCGTGAACATTTAAATTTAGAATTAAACCTGATTTTTATTAAAGAAATACTAGAAGAAATAAAGTTTGATAGATATGTGAATGTAAAATAATTGTTCTAATATTCTGAATTCATAATTTATTTATTATTTTTACGATCAAATTTGGATATTTTTGGTTCACGATAGATTAATGGTTTCTTTTCATTGTTTCAATTAAAGGAGTATATTTATTCCTATGACATTTATTATTATTAATTATTTATTATGTTATTATTTTTTATTATACTCTTGTTACTATATTAAATTATTTTTAGATTATACCATATTTATAAACATGCTAAACTTGTTATACTCATATATATATATATATATATATATATATATATATATATATATATATATATATATATATTCGATAAAAATCAAATTTTTTTACAGATTCATTAAATCCCATGACGTTGGTTTTGTTCTCATCCCCAGTATCAAAATTTTAATAAGGCTGACAAAAACCTCTAAATACAGAATGTAATGCTTGATAAAGTGTACTAAGTGAAGTCTGGAAGTGTATTTGTCAAAGTAATTTGTGTAACTCGTAGCACTTTCTAAAATTTACGTCCTACTCGTCGCCATGCAGATTTGTTACAGCTCTGTAAAACTTGTAATCTAGAAGTTGAGTTAAGGGTGACTTGATCTGGTGCAGTGCACATCTACTTGTTTGTCGAGGCGATAGTCGACTTTAAATGCAACGTCAAATATAATTGCAACAGAAAAATCAAACGCATTCACATTTTAAAACGGTTACACCTTTTCAGACTTACAAACTGTAACAAATCTAAACGACGATTCCGTGGGAAATAATGAGAACGGAACTTAACTGTGCCAATGTTTGTGTTTTATTTACATCTCCTTTCATGGCATCGAAAGATTTTAAGTTGTATTTAGATGAAAGAAATGACGTGTCGGCTTTTATTCGACTGTTTTATTAAAATCGTCCAACGAAGTAAAAATGTTGCACCAGCTTTTTGCTACAGTATTTTAAAAACAAACTGTACTTGAAAAGGACGATAGAAAAAAATGTCTTTATACATTTATTAAATGTCACGTCGTTATCACTTTAATTTGGTGACATTAAAATGATAATGCAAAAAAAGGTTGGATAACTCTCAGTTCTCCATCTTGAATCGAAACTTTCTTCATCTCTGACTGTAACCGTTGACAACTCTTTATTCCGCTAATACGCTTTAATATAGCATTATATTTGCTGAGTTTAGTTAAGTTAATACTGCCGTTATCTTTATGGCCAACAAAACCTAAAAGATTATCTACCCTTTGAATAGTATTTCGTCTTGTATCTTCAATATTAGTGTTTCGTGGCCGCACAATATCTTTCATTTCTTCATGTTCCAAATACAGTTCGTTCTTCACATGTTTACGTTTTGATTTATGTCTACTCTTTTTTAATATTTCAAACTTTGTGTAAAATAATTTTTATTGTAATCTTTAAAAATATTGATTTAAAATAATTAAAAGTAATTTTGTTTACGTTTTTCTAAAATACTTTGGTGAATGTAAAAACAAGGACATTTGCATAAAATATTTTACTTCCTAATTTTTACTCAATCAAAAAATGAGTAAAATTTCTATCTGTTTAATTAAGTAGTAAGAGCTCTTTCAATTCTCATGGAGTTCCTTTAAATACATTTTACAAATGGGAAGAGGGGAAAGAAGAAAAGAGAGCAAGACTATTAAACCATCATTTAGTTTAATATAATATTAACTTTAGTAAAACATTTTTTACAGAACGGTAGGAGAGAGAAAGAGAGATACAAGACGTTTGATGTAGAGTTATTGTGTTATAGCTAACGTTCTGTATAGTACTGTATTAGCATATATATATTTGAGTGTAACCAAAAGAAAGGGGAAAGAGGAGAGAGGGTGGGGGAGAGAGATTTTAAGTATTCTAAAATCCTAAATAGCCTAGTACTAAAGTTACTAAAATACATTTTACGAAAGTAAAAGGTGAGGTTAGCGAGAGAAAGAGAGAGAATGAGATAGATAGATAGTTAGATAGACAGATAAATAAATATATACATCTATCTTAAACAAGAATATTACTTGGTATTTATGCGAGTTAACTTTCAAAGACTGGCCTTGCCATTATCTTCGGGCATACTGAACAGGGTTGTTGTAGACTGCGAGCTGAGTGGATTTCCTGTCGACCTTGGTGTACCGTTATGTTCTGTTTTTAGATTCACTGCACTGTGCGAGTTTTTAAAGTTTGTTTTGGGGTTAATATTGTCTATTAGATTGAATAATTTATCGTTTTTTGATTTTATTTGTTTTCGTTCGTTAATGATATTATTTTAATTTTTATAAATTTCTAGTTGTTCCCAGATTGTCATTTTGAGGCCTTTTTGAACCTTTTTTTATTAGGTGTACGTTTTTTAATATGGGGATATGTTTTTGTTTTTAATGGCGTGTGTGGCTAAGTTTGAGTTATAAATTTCAGGTTTGATCTATGCATTGAGGTGTTCTTGATATCTGTCTTTTAATTTCTTTTTTGTTTGGCCTATGTATATTTTATTACATTCTGGGCATTCGATTTTGTATATTCCGTTATTAAGTGTGTGACATATTTTTTCTGGTTAGTTTATTTTGTTGATTATGTTCCTGTGTTTTTGTAGGCTATGTTAATATTATTATTTTTTAGTGTTTTAGTTATTTCTTTTATGTTGTATCCTGTGTATGTGAATGTAGCCCGTTTTGTTGTTTGTGGTCGATTTTAGGTTGTTTTAATTTATTTAATATTTTAAAATCTAATTTATCTATAGTTTTTTTTATTGTATCCATTTTTTATGGGCTATTTGACATATTATTTGTTTTTCTTTGGTTTTTTCTTCATTATTTAGAGGCAATTTTAGCATCCTGT
Organism: Prosapia bicincta; assembly: GCA_036971475.1. Lineage (NCBI taxonomy): Eukaryota > Metazoa > Arthropoda > Insecta > Hemiptera > Cercopidae > Prosapia > Prosapia bicincta. The sequence continues at coordinate 73,886,715 of JBAIZL010000006.1, read as the reverse complement.
ATAAAGGTGAGTTGTAAGCGGCGATTTTATGTTGTGGGGGATGGTTGGAGTGGTTTGGTGTTGTATTAATGGTTTGTGTGGGTTTCCTATAAATAGAATATTCAATGTTATTTGTATTTCTGGGTAATGTTAGGTCTAGATAGTTTATTTTATTGTTTATTTCTTCTTCCATGGTGAATTGTATGTTAGGGTGTAAGTTATTGATTTAATTTAGGATGATGTTATTATTTATTGCTTTATTTTGTGAAAGTGCTATATAAATGAAAGTGATAATGTATACAAGAAAACAGTGTTGCATAACTACAAATATATATATATATATATATATATATATATATATATATATATAGAGAGAGAGAGAGAGAGAGAGAGAGAGAGAGACTGCGAGAGGTATCGTCTTCTAATGTTTCCTATAGTATTAACGACGTAAGGACGTCGACCCTGAAATAGAAGCTAGATCTGGAAATGAATAAATCCTATATTAAATAAAATACATTAGTTTCGAAGTTCCATTTTCTGATATTTCGAGCTACCGTTAAATTCGAGCCTATTTCTGTTTATAATAATAATCAGCTAGCCGCATTACTTTACATTTTTTTGAAATCTAGTAGTTTACAAGTGCAGTAAATTGTAACTATTACAAGTACAATAAATTGTAACAATTACAAGTACAGTAAATTGTAACTATTACAAGTACAATAAATTGTAACTATTACAAGTACAGTAAATTGTAACTATTACAAATACAGTAAATTGTAACTATTACAAGTACAGTAAATTGTAACTATTACAAGTACAGTAAATTGTAACTATTACAAGTACAGTAAATTGTAACTATTACAAGTACAGTAAATTGTAACTATTACAAGTACAGTAAATTGTAACTATTACAAGTACAGTAAATTGTAACTATTACAAGTACAGTAAATTGTAACTATTACACGTACAGTAAATTGTAACTATTACAAGTACAGTAAATTGTAACTATTACAAGTACAGTAAATTGTAACTATTACAAGTACAGTAAATTGTAACTATTACAAGTACAGTAAATTGTAGTTAAAAATGTAAAAGTAGTAGTTTTAGTCTACAAAATAAGAAACAAATTACTTTTAAATTACGTTCAAATAGTTGATACATAATTATTCTATGAAACTAAATATCAATTTTTATTTTAAAAAGCGTGAAGTAAAGGATTGCTTTACACATCAATCCGTATATATTATTAATATACTGTACCATGGCAGAGTTAATCAATTGCTAATAACGTGAATGCTTGAGTTACACTGTCTGTGGATAGTAATGATCATTTCGGGTTGTAATGTAACGGTTGATTAACGCTAACCAGCCGTGAGACATCAGTCATACTGAGAGCACATCACCTGTCTGTATAACTAAACACGGCGTTAAATTACAAAACACAGAGCAGCATTCAAGAGTTAAATGATATGACGTATATTACAGAATCAATCATTTGTGTTTGTTGGCAGCACTGCTAGTCATCTCTGTGCTAAGGTTTGCACAGAGAATAGACTGCACACAATGGTAGATGCAGACAGAGTATAACACATACGCTTGAAGTTAATTAAAAAGAGTGTTAAAATTTATTTAACCTAAAAAAACATTATAAATAAATAATCAGGTTGTATAAATATCGTATATATATATATATATATATATATATATATATACATATACAAGCAATACCTTATTACAATCAATTAGATTATTAAAATTAATATTTCATATAATATCAGATTCAACAATATATACACTGGTCTTCTCATTTATATTTATATCATCAGGATTTTATGAAATTTAAACAATAGGGCAATGGTAAATAAACTAAGAACATTTTATTGGATTTTTCAACTAAATTTCATAAATATGCGTTGCAACATTTTTTCATCGAATTTTATAAAACGCAATTAAAAATATGTGTTGGATAAAGGAGCCAAAAAGAAGGGAATAGTTCAATAATTAAAAAAAAGTCAAGGCTAATACATAACAATATTCAAGTCGTATGTAAAGTGAAATTAAAATAGTTTAGTTGATTTTAGTATAGGTGCACTCTGTTATTAAAAAATCAATTTGTTTATTTACTTGAATGAAGTTATATTCGTATTTTAAAAACCAATTAGGTGTACTATATTTTTATGAATCTTACTCATTACATATATATTATATATATATATATATATATATATATACATATACAAGCAATACCTTATTACAATCAATTAGATTATTAAAATTAATATTTCATATAATATCAGATTCAACAATATATACACTGGTCTTCTCATTTATATTTATATCATCAGGATTTTATGAAATTTAAACAATAGGGCAATGGTAAATAAACTAAGAACATTTTATTGGATTTTTCAACTAAATTTCATAAATATGCGTTGCAACATTTTTTCATCGAATTTTATAAAACGCAATTAAAAATATGTGTTGGATAAAGGAGCCAAAAAGAAGGGAATAGTTCAATAATTAAAAAAAAGTCAAGGCTAATACATAACAATATTCAAGTCGTATGTAAAGTGAAATTAAAATAGTTTAGTTGATTTTAGTATAGGTGCACTCTGTTATTAAAAAATCAATTTGTTTATTTACTTGAATGAAGTTATATTCGTATTTTAAAAACCAATTAGGTGTACTATATTTTTATGAATCTTACTCATTACAAAGAGTTATGTGTAAAAACGAATTAATCAAGGACAGATGTACGCTATTTTTCAAAAAATACAATTTTTTGTTCTTGCAACTTTATTTTTCTACATAGTTTTCTGTTTATAATGATATATAATGCATATACATTTGATTTATATATAATACAGACACAAAAGAAAATAAAAAGTGCATGTTGTCATAATTACATTATTTCATCTGAGAATTCTGACACAATTTTGTTGGCCTTCAAACCTTACAATGTGAAGGCATAGATTCTGTTATTACTTTCAGGGAACATAATAGGGGAATGTTTGGAGTGTTTTAGAACCTTGGAATTAAAATAGACTTGAACTGTTTACAAGTTTTGCATGAAACTGACAGTGCAAGCAAAAATTGTAGAAAAGCAGAAATTGCAAACAGAGCAGCCCAAAAAAGAGCCAGACAACTTTTCAGGATGGAATAAAGAAGTTATTACATGAAGAAAAGACACAAGAAGAAGATTGTGAAGCCGGAATGGTTTGAACATATACAAACCTGTACAAATTCAGATTAGTTTTCATTTACTATTTACCGAAAAGCTATATTTTTGAAATAAATGCGCCATCATCTCATAAATGACTAACTTAAAATTTTTACAAAAAAACGTTACTCGATAACGATGTTGCGTATTGTATAAACGCTATCGACAGAAATATCAATTAAAAAAGACATGTTTGCTACATCTGCTAGACAAACAATTATATTAAACGCATCACATACAAATGTGTTTGAAACGTTTGAAGTCAGGCCTCCTTGTCTCCTTTAATAATCTGTGATTGTTGCAGTGTATTACAATCGCACTGGTATAACGTTTTGTACAAGATAACCTATATGTGAATAAATCTACTTCCCTTGACAATTTTTTTATTCAGGCTACAACGGATCATCCCTTCTAATTAGGTTTACTCTTATTATAGTTTATTTATTTTTAATTTATATTACCTTTATTTGTAATACCAATTTATTTATTTCTTTTATTTTATCTCCTCGTTTACACTTATTTACTCTCTCTATGTTTCTAACACCTTTTATACTACCTTAACCTACTCTTACATATTAACTCCTCTAAAATCTTCCTCCGTAATCCTGCCTCATATCTGTTAATATTTCTATATTATCTACTTCCCTATCCTATAAAACAACTGTGGCTTAATAATGTTTAACATAAATAAATAAAACCTCTATATCATAAATGACTTTTTTCTTTTATTTAAAACCTTATGTACATTTCGATTGCATAACAATCATCCTCAGAGGTAATTTACAATAAAAAAAAAAAAAAAAAAATACCGTTTGGGTCATGCAAGGTAATGATCTAAGAGGGAACCCATTCTGAAAATCGAAAACTGTCTCTTCCCAACTTAAACCTGCTTGGAACAAAGCATTTGTTCTTAAATTCCGCGAACAAATTAACTAAGTATTGCCTGAGCTAGCATACACGCCGGTAGGGGTGCGTTCATTTTCGGAAGTAATGTTTATTGAGACCATTAGTGAAAGGGAACTTTGACTCCATGTGTTGTTATTTAAGTTTAAATCAACAATTGGATAATACTTTATGTTTCTGTGCGGGTTCCTCAAACATAATAAAAGAACTTATAGTTAGTCGAATTGACAAGGTTTTAACTATTTAAAATCACCATAACAAATTACTTTAGCAACATATAACACTTACTGCTGACATTGTTTATAACTATGTCTGTATCTTGCAAATATTTCTAATATTGAAAATCTATTTGGGATAGTTTTGATTTATCTTTCTTCTTTTGTAAAATTTTTATAAATAAAGCAAGTATTGCATTTCACTTCTTAGAGAAAAATACTTCTATTATTGATTTATATTTAAACACTTTTAATTAATTTTGTTAATATTATATTCAAACAAATTATTGTTATAAGGGTAAATACTCTTTTCAACATTTAAATAGTTTGAACAGAAATATTAGTATTCATTTTATTTAAAAAATCTGAGTTTGTTTTGTCAAATCATTGGTAACATTTATAGCATTTAAAATGATTAAAAATATTTTCTCTGAAAAATAAAATAAAAAATATATTTAATAAATATATGGAGCCCATAAATAATAGATAATAATAATAATGTATAATAAATACATTTTTATATATAAAGTCTCTTTTCTTACTAAAATTATATTTAATTTGTCCTGTGCTGGAAACGGTGTGGAATACATTTATATTTTATGTCCTTATTTAATCCGGTTGACGTCTCATTATTATTTAAATTCTATCGTCCAATTTAGTAATATTGACATTTTTATTGTATCTATATTTAAACTGAGTCGTCCATAAATTGTAAATCTTTTTCAATTCCTTCACACTCTCCATATATATATATATATATATATATATATATATATATATATATATATATATATATATATATATATATATATTTTTGTATATCCTGTTTAAATTTTCAATCGTTAATAAAATACTTTTTATTAATCCACTCAAGTTCAAATACATTCTATTAAACGTGTATTAGATGACACTTGATGTTTAAACACCTTTTACAAATATTAATTTATTATTAAATCTAATTAAATTTAGTTTCATACGGGAGAAAAGCTTTTCACAAGGGGCATGGTATGAAATATAGTTACTCCGTCCCAATTGGCGGAATGCGAGTGGATATTATTTCATAAATCAACTGATTTCATGTTATAGGCTATGTGGTAAAACAGCTGTTTTAACGCTTAGGTTATGTTACTTTATTTATATTAATTGTAATAACTAATAGATAAAAGTAAGTCAAATAAAATCAACAGATTTAGCTTTAGTAGAATTATGCTTAAATTTTTTTAATATATTACAAACTTGTTTACTAAAATAATGAAATGTTTTGCTTTCATCAAGAGAACAAACATTTATTGACCATTTCCTTAACAATCTCTTATGCTAAGAATTAGTTAAAAAAATTATGTTTTTTACTTTTTCCATACTGACAAAACTTTCAATTGATTTGCGAAAATTAATTTGTCCAGCAGAAGTATGGCGAAATTTTATATTTACTTTAACGAAGAAAATTTAAGTTATTATAATAAAATTTGCAACAATTATATTAAAATTTGTATTAAGAATTTCTGGTCTCACCTACCTGTCTTTCCACGCCACAACCGGATTTCTCAGGTCATGTTCAGGTTGGTTTCAGGATCCGTCCACCAGGATCGATGGTCTGCATCCAGGTTGGTCTGCAGCTTGCCGTGACGCTCTGTCAGTCTCCAGAAGTTTCGTGTTTGTTACTATTAAATTTTTTTTTTCAAAGTAATGTTGAAGATTTATTTAAAATCACGGTATTCCAGACGCGTATTTACAATTTATGCACGGTCTGAGCCAGTGCGTGGGACTAGTAGCAATTAGCGTAGTACACTGTTACCATGTACTTACAGCCCTAGCCATGGCCGCCTTGCATATCACATTACGCATTGAGGCCGTCAACAAAATATCAAATTATATTGACACAACAAAAAATCCACTTTTTATTTTCATTAAAAATCATTCAAATTCTATAATAATAATTATTGTTGAAAAGATAATGCTAGCAAACCTTTATTTACAATAATTGTTTAGACAACAAAAAACTAACCTAACCTAACGTAGCTAAACTTGACCCAACGTAACCAAACCAAATCTAGACCTAACGTAACCAAACCTAACCTAACGTAACCAAACCTAACCTAACGTAACCAAACCTAACCTAACCTTTTAGGTTAGCCAATGGATGGAAGGGGCGATCAATATTTTGCCGTTGCTGGCACAGTATAGGGTTTGTACAAGTTGCCAGTGACCGGTTGAGGCCGTACACAGATTGTAAATATGAAGTCTGGACGTTCTCCTCTGCGGTCTTAGAATTTGTGCACCCTCGCCCGTGAAAGGAGCTAGATGTAATATCTTGCCTATCATGGAGGGTTGCATCTAACTTGGAAAAACCCTCGCTTCTACGCTATTGTAATGCTTTATATTTTTCAACCTGGGTTGTTACTAAGTTTCTCTCTAAACTAATCGAAAACGATTTGAACTTTGTACTAGTTCATTGTAGGGTCAGTACGTTTTCAAAGCTGCTTCAGGACTTTGGCTTTACTTTCCATTACAAAGATCAGCTTTACAATCTTAAAATTAAAATAATACTTTTCTATGCATTTTGAACAATAAATATGTAATTTAAAACTTATTCAAACGTTTGATTGAGTATATTACCATTATTATGAAATATCATTCCAAGTTGTATAGGCTTACGCACTTACTATTTTTATTTATCCTCACTCAAACACTTTTCTACTCTCTTTTATTTCCTCGCGATACAATATTTGTTGTCTCATAAACGTATTACTTTTTCATTCACCTATATCACTTCATTATGTAATATTGTCATTATATTTCAATTATAGCTCTAATTACTTCACTTCCTTCTTATATTTTCCTTCTAGATCCACTAACAGTTAAAAAAAATCCTTCATACGTACTTTAAGTAGAACCCTTTGCTTAAACTCATAACTTAGTTTGAACTTTGTATTTTATGTGTCAGTAGTTACAAGTTAGTTTCGAATCAGGCTCAGCCCGTACGTAATCAATGTCCTAACCTGCTTAATCGATTACATAAAGTCATTTGTTTACTGTTTCAAATGTTGCATGATATATCGTTTAATTTCAAAAAGATTCAATTTAAATTTAATGTTGGCTTGATTCCAAGTTTATTAGTTTAAAACTAAGTCAATCCGTATTTTAATTAGTCTCCTAATTAGTCTCCTTAAGTCTCCTACGACGCGATGTAGGAAAATGTGCTGACAAAAGTATTAATTTAAAAAAAAACGTTAATTCATTTAAGATAATACGGTACACCACAATGAGGTAATATAGACAAAAAAATGTTTAAAGTCAGTTCCTACTGAGGTCAGCAAAAAAAATTTTGTTTAGTTACTTTTTATTAAAACAGCTGTTCTACCACATAATCTAAAACATAAAATCAGCCTTTTTATGAAATCATATATTATCATTAATTTTGAGCCAATGGAACGAAGTAACTATATTCTATGCTTGCCCCTTTTTGAAATTTTATTCTTTCACTTAAATTAAAATTAGTTCATTATTAAATATAATTAATATTTCAAAAACTATATTAACAAGAAGTTTCATCCACTACAGGTTTAGGAAAATGTGTTTGACCTTGAGCGGATGAATAAAAGGTATTTTATGAACTACTGAAAATCTGAACAGGATATACAAATACTGTATATATAAGGAGAGTGTGGACTTATAGAAAGAATTGAAAAAGTCACCCCAAGACGATATATAAACTCACACAGTAACACTGCTGTTATACAATATGTTAAAGTAAGCATATAGTCCAAATTCACTAGATATCAAGTCAACCTTTACTTGATAAATGTTCACTAGATATTAAAACCTTTACCAATTGAAATAAATAAAATGTCGTGGTATAAAATGATTAAAATGTAATCATAGGTTCTAAATTCTTTAGAAGCTTGTAACACGATTACGTTTCTATTATCTTTACTTTGTCAAAGGCTAATTAGTTTTCAAGCCTGTTGCGTCGGTGTCGTATTGTTTGTATATGGTCTGCTCATGTCGGCCAGGCTTCCACTATCAGTGTCAGAGTAAACAACTGTCCTGTAATTGATTGTCGTAGGAGGTTTAGCTAAACACTCGACTCCAACACTGATGTTAGTGCTTAATGACAGCGTTGCCATGTATACATTAGTTTATCCCTGTTTTGATGGCAACACTGTGCACACTGGCCATGTTCAATGGCTTGTAGTTTCCGTCGAGTTATTGTTAACAGATATATTGATTGTGCAATTTGTTACGGAATAGGTTTTAGTAAAAAACGTTTAAAATAATGTTTAAAACACGCATGCGTGTAGAAAGACACACGTACCCGAAGCATTTAGAGAAGACAGTTATTTAGTTTCTCGCACTAACGAGTCTTATAGAATGGGTTTGATGTATAGAGTATTTAATGAAATATTTTAAAAGTAGAAGAGAGAGAGAGAGAGAGAGAGAGAGAGAGAGAGAGAGAGAGAGAGAGAGAGAGAGGGGGAGAGAGAGAAAGAGAGACGAAGAGAGAGAGAGAAAGAGAGAGATAGAGAGAAAGAGAGAGATAGAGAGATAGAGAGAAAGGGAAAGAGAGAGAGAGGGGGAGTGCTCTTATGACTGATAGTTTACAACACCTGCAGGGAACATTGGAGGGAGTAATGGTCAGAGAAAGAATCCATGTAAACCATTATTAGAAATCTATTACACTATATTTTGAAATGATACGGTTTTTTATATGACAATATACTCTTTTAATACTATTATTCTCTTTTCTTGTTTTGATTTTTTATTTTCTACTATTCTTCATTAATGTATGATGATTTTCATAGCTTTTTTTCTGTTATACAATTAGTTATATGAGTAGTTTATATTTTAAAGTATGTATTTTTATTATGCATAAGAAAGTGCTTATATAATGCACTAAATTACTTTATTGTTTTTTTTCAGATTGTAGTGTAAATGGATAAATTGCAGCTGTGAACGTTTTTTCCGAGTTAGGTAAGTTATTTTACGTTCATAATAATATAAAGTAGCTCTAGTTTCGACTGGTACTGTATCGTACTAGCTCTTTTTCCTGGGGTAAGTTTTATCTTTATTTGAAATGTGTTATTATTAATTGTTAATTGCTTATTACCAACATAATTAATTACTTACCAGGGTCTAGTTCTACGCCGCAGCTCAGGCAATTACTGTCTGTCTGGGACGTTGCTCATATCTTGAAGCTAGAACTAGGTTACTTGTGAAATAAGAATTTAAAGTTTTAAAATACAAAGTTATACAATTTATTAATCAATAACAAATTACAAATGAACAAATGACACCAATGTGTCGAGTAATAAACTTTAATTACTGCTAGCTATTCCATACATTTTAATTACTTATTAACCTTTAAAATTTATATATATCGAGAAGATAGTAACTTAAGTTTTCCAATTTAATTTTAGAAATGAATATTCAAAGGACAATTTCTACCGTTCATGTGTTAACCCTTTATCAATTAAAATTCAACTTAGTTAACATTAAAATACATTTTCTTTATTATTATCTAAAATGAAACTTACCCTAGAATTACAATTCTACAAAGAAAACAAAAATTTTCTTCTATATTGGGACGATATAGTTATTAAATAAAAATTAAATATATAAATGAATTTATATGTAACACCTTATTTTTATGAGTGTTACAGTACATAATGAGGAAAAACGATTTCGGTTATATATTGAAAAAGAACAGTGATCCCGAAGTAAAACGCTTTAGAGCTTTACGTTTATAAATTCTACTTTGAGCATTGTTAACGTGTTTGTAGGAAGTGGGTGGAAGATATTCATCGTCATCGAATGTAGTCGAATCGTTAAAACGTTAAAATACCGTTATTCCTAAAGTATCATAATTTTATATATATATATATATATATATATATATATATATATATATATCATAGGTTATTTAAGTATAACGTGGTTCAATATTCATTAATCTTTATGTTTCTAAGGACTGTGGTGACAGCAAAAATACCTGCAACAATTCATTGGGATTAATTTATTTTAAGGCTCTATTGCTTAGCCATGCATTTTTCAAAATAATTAGAAACATTAATTATTTACGTATACAAATATTATGTTAGTTTGTGTATGCGTTAGAACTCAAAACGTTTTGGAGCGTTTGAAGTCTTATTTTAACTAAACATATTACCCGCTTCAAAGATTGTTTTATTCTCATTTTCGCTTCAGTAACACACCCGTCACTACGAGAAAAATTCTTTTCAACAGTGAGATGTGTCCCAGGAACCGTTCCATCCGTCACAACCGAGGGGATCACCTGTCACAGTAACTAACGACAACCACAGGCACATGTGATACTTTACCAGTTCCCAATACACCGTATATTAACAAAAGGCAAGGTATCCACTTACTTCGCATTCAAATTTAGTCTGAATTAAATCATTATTTTAAATTAAGCACGAACACGGAGAAACATTTGATTCCGCCCTTCGATATTTTATTTTTGTAATCTTTTTTTATGTTTTGGCCACGGGAAATCGATTGGCATCGGTCTTAACCTTTAGGAAATTTCTGATTTCACCCCAGTGGCTCCTAGAATTCGCATGTTTTCCTTAGAGAACTAAGCATGGGCCAAATACACGTTTTTTATCGCCCAAGGAATTTAAATTTTTAACTTTTTAGGGGTTTCTGGACACGGAAAATGAATTTACTCAGGTCTCAAAATTAGGAAAATTCTTAATTCCGCCCCAGTGGCCCCTAGAGTTTCCACTCCCGCACAACCATTTTTTCGCTCAAAGGTTTTTATGTTATTTTGGGTTTTCTACCACGGGAGGCATCGGTCTAAGACTTGGGAATATTCGGGATTCCTCCCCATTGACTCCTAGAGTTCCCATATGGAACTAGGCACAGGATCAATTACATGTATTGTCACCCAATGGTTTTTGATTCTTTTGAGGGGTTTTCGACCACAAGGAATCAATTGGCACCGGACTTAACCTTGGGAAATACCTTAAAATAAGCACGGTCTCTGACAAATGTTTTGTAGCAAAGGATTTATTGTTATTTTTTTTTTTTTTTGAATTTTCGGCCACAGGAAATCGATTGCCACCGGTCTCAAGTTTGGGAAAATCCGGGACTCCGCCCCAGTGGCTCCTAAAGTTCCCATGTTCTCCTTATGGAACTGAATTTTACCACCATCTAATCCCACACACACCCACAACGAAGTACAGAATGAAATTCTGAACAATCGTCCTAATGCTCTTCCATTGCCAACAGACAACCCGAACGTTATGGAAGTTGATATGTACGATATGATATAGCCTAAAATGAGTTTATATTGCGTATATAATAAATACATTACTGTATTTTACTTAATTAATTTACCATAAATGTCCTGTATTATCAAATCGAAGCTCGGTCTCCGGGTACTATTCACCTTAATTGAGATAGTTTTGTGTGATCGTGTCGTAGTAGAGGTACATTGTAAGGTTATGTAATAATATAAAGCTGCGACTGCTTCATTTGATGTGGATTGTCGCCGTAAACAGAATGACAACACTGATGGTTTCCAGTCACATTTCCAATCATGGGTTCCTGAACATAAGAGCATTTATGATCGCATAATCCACATGATAAGTCACGGAGTTGGGGGAACGTGCGCCAGGAGAAACTGAGAAAACATGTATCAGATTGATTGTGGCAATAGTTCGTTCAAAAATTCCATATCATTTGCCTCTAAAGTATTGCAAAATTAAAATTCTATGGAACATATGATTCGGTTTGTTCTTCATTTCTCATCTATGCAACCACATGTGGCACAGAAGACAGTGGCAGGGTACAGTTAGTATTGTATAAAATCTATAAACCTATCCATAGTTAGTATTGTGTAATTAAATTAGACTACATAATTTTGTACACCTCTTTCCTAGATTCATAGGTGGTCAAGTGGGAATATATTATATCGTCTCATTATAAAATGTGGTACTTTTGGAATTCCCGGATCCTTCCGAGCACAGCACAAAACCGTAACTACTTCATTATAAACTTCCCTGCTTCACAAAACCAGTTAAAACCTACTGATCAGTTAGAATTCACCATATCTCATAAGAGAAAATTCTACTTTTAAGGACCAAGCCTGTTTCATTGATTGACCCGTATGAGTACAATTATCAGGTTCTGAGGTCCAGATTTATATTTGTCTTCATTTAGTCATTATTTGAAATTCTCTCATCTGGCAAAGTAACTCACTCAATCGGGGTCGCTCACTCACTGAAGGAGTTGACTCATTTTATTACTCATTCACCCGTCCTTTCAAATATCTTAGAAGTTGTAGGCAACTCTATTTAATAGTTTGATTATATTATAAATTTAAGAAGCTATAAATATATCAATTTTATTATTGAATATTAATGTTTAATAATATCTAAGAAACACGTTGAGATGTAGCAAGGAGTTGAGTTGCTACTCATTTCTCCAAACTCCTTGGGCTTATATTCTGTAAAAGAAGGTAACTCCCTGAGTTAACTATGTGCAGGCCTCTAACTAAAATCCGCCCTACTTAGTCATCGGTAGGGAATCGGTTCTGTGTTAACGGGCTACGAATTTATAGACATATTAACTGTTACAGGTTTGAAATTATATTAAATTCAATTAGGTTTAAAATTTCATTTCCTAAAGGAATAACATTGCAAGAAACGCTAAAGTAATAGAGTTTTGTTTTAAAACTTCATTCTCAAAAAATAATTTGTTTTCGTAAAACTTGTATTTTATATTAGATGCGTTTTATAATAATAGCATACAACTATATATTTAAATATTATAAATGCACGGTTTTAATATTTACAAAAGGCTTTACAATGTTTTAAAATTATTAAGAAATTAAACTTTTTTTCTAAGAACAAAGGGTCTACTGAAATACTGTATATAATAGAACCTAAAAGAAGAATTCCCTCCAGTAAAATAAATGTATTGTAAACTTTTTTGGAATATATACTATACCTACCATCAGCCATTTTGTACCTTACAAAACTACGTGATTGGGTCTTATGGATATTATTAACCATCAAAATATATAAATTTGTCTATGTGTCAAAAATAAGACGTTATTTCAATTATTATGTCAATATTCAATATTTTTTTTTAAAACGAAATTGGACATGGTTCAGTATTAAAACTGTATTATAGCAATAGAGTGTCCGGTTTGTCTGTCGTTATTCTTTAATGCAAATTGTCTGAATAAATTCTAATATTTATGACAAATTAAAATTTAATTAGTAAACATTGTCTGATTTGTATAAGCATTTCAAATACATTCCTACCTCCCTAACGCATGTAATTTATAAGAAGGCCGTAATTGCCCACCCCTGCTAAGTTTCACCCCTAATATAAACGACTTTCTCCTGCACGAAATATTTTCTTTTCTCTGTAATTCATCTGGCTGGCGTTCTACCTTTCGCAGGGGAGTTATTTACCCTACGAGAGCCATTCTTTCTCGTGCTTGGAAAACATATAATTACTGGAAATTAAATTTTATTTCATTACTAAACATAAGTAAATTATTACTAAACATTAAACATAAATAAATACTACAAAAGCTCTTCATATGTGTCATCGTCATCACTGATACTACTACAAATTTGTTTACTACAACTTTCATTTTGTACTAGTATCACTGATGATGGTAACATAACCCATGGAATACCTAGAAAAATAAAGTGTTTATAATTGCTAGATCATTTACAGTTACTTATTTATTCATCATCATAAACTCTAAGACAGCTAAAATATAAACAAATATTCTTTGAGCTTAGCTTGTGAGGTTATGTTAAAAACAAATAAAAACATACACAAAACTCACAAATTATTCATTTATTTACTCATACGCGTTTCAATGACCAAGTCATCAGCATGAGTGAGTGTTACTACTACAAACTCTAGAGTTGTAAGTTAGAGGTTGTAGTAGTAACACTCACAGATGATGATGATGATGACTTGGTCATTTAAACGCGTATGAGTAAATAAATGAATAATTTGTGAGTTTTGTGTATGTTTTTATTTGTTTTTCGCTGAAATATATAATTTAAAAAAAGTTCATAATCACTTAAAAATAAAATTTTATTACAATCGAAATAATTTTAAAAAATTTTTGAATGTTACTTTAAATTGAAAAAAAAGATTACGAAGGCGATTATTTAGTTTTAACACTATTGGATATAAAAGATATAAAATTACCATTATAATGAATAGGGGCAAGCATTGTCTGTTCTTCGTACGGATGGACCGATGTATGTGACGACGATTTACAATAATTATAAATTATTAGGATACATTTATGTTAGTTTAAAGTATTTTTTGAGTAATATGTGCAAAACAAAGATCGGAGTTTGACCGATCTTTGTCAACTATTATCAAAACATTTGTATAGTAAGATTTATTCATAACAATCTAAACATTTATAATTATCTAACCAAACGTAACATAACTTAACTCATTAGTTAACTCTAATTAGTAGCATGAATAGAACAACAATATGTATAATTATAGTATAGAATGAATTTTGACATTAGGATAAATATAAGATATACATCGCTATTGCATAAGTAATTTTACAGCCAAACCTTTCCTAACTGTATAGTTTGTTGGTAGACTGTAAAGTAAGTATAAGACAATACAAAGTAAATTAGCGTTCTTCTCTAATTCAACATTCTCTGTTACCTGAAAATATGTTTTTACATTTAGGTAAAACTCGTACTCTTCGAAATTTCATACGCGACATATGATTTGTGACCAAATAATTTTATTCTCTTTTAGAGTGTTTTTTGTTTGGGTAACGTGGGCAAAAAACATTTGGGGCAATGTTTGACTACTATTATTAAACACACTTTAATAATAATAATAATAACAACAACAACAACAACAATAATAATAATAACGATAACAACAAAAATTAGTAATACCCTAACAATCAAAACAGCAATAATAATGATAATAATAATAATAATAATAATAATAATAATAATAATAATAATAACAACAACAACAACAATAATAATAATAACGATAACAACAAAAATTGGTAGTACCCTAACAATCAAAACAGCAATAATAATGATGATAATAATAATAATAACAACAACAACAACAACAATAATAATAATAACGATAACAACAAAAATTAGTAATACCCTAACAATCAAAACAGAAATAATAATGATGATAATAATAATAACAACAACAACAACAACAACAACAACAACAATAATAATAATAACGATAACAACAAAAATTAGTAATACCCTAACAATCAAAACAGCAATAATAATGATAATAATAATAATAATAACAACAAAAACAACAACAATAATAATAATAACGATAACAACAAAAATTAGTAATACCCTAACAATCAAAACAGCAATAATAATGATGATAATAATAATAACAACAACAACAACAACAACAATAATAATAATAACGATAACAACAAAAATTGGTAATACCCTAACAATCAAAACAGCAATAATAATGATGATAATAATAATAATAACAACAACAACAACAACAATAATAATAATAACGATAACAACAAAAATTAGTAATACCCTAACAATCAAAACAGAAATAATAATGATGATAATAATAATAATAACAACAACAACAACAACAATAATAATAATAACGATAACAACAAAAATTAGTAATACCCTAACAATCAAAACAGCAATAATTTTTTTTTTTTTTTTTTTTTTTTTTTTTTTTTTTCTTTGGAGGTTGGAATGCATTTACGCACCATCAAGTCTGCCCTGACAGACCTGGTGTGTGGGACTCCTGGCGAATACCCACTAAACCCTTCCTCCTTTCCGGCCCTTTGTAGATCTGACCAGGGTATCACTGTATTAGCATTCTTCCTGGTCAGAGGGCCCTTTATTAACCCCAGTGGTTTCTATTTCTGAAAATGAGTGTATTTGGCCTGATCACTGATCTTGACCTCGACCATCTTCTTGTCTCATTTTACTCCGTAGTATGCTCTCGATATATGTCGCTATCTCCATCCAGTTGGATGCACTCCACAGCATCTTGCCCACTATGTTGTCCGGGTCTATTGGCCCGACGTTGCTTTCCAGCGTTGTTCTCTCAGATTGCCATCTTCTGCACACAAAGAAGGTGTGTTCGGGGTTATCGGGTGACCCTTCCCCACAATGGGAGCAATTTGGATTGTTCACCTTTCCCATTTTATATAAATAGGTCCGAAAGCAACCGTGTCCTGTCAAGAACTGTGTAGTGTAGAAGTTTACCTCTCCATACTGCCTGTTAGTCCAACTGGATAGGTTTTTGATTAGTCTGGCTGTCCATCTTCCGGTGGGGTCTGCAGACCATCTTTCCTGCCACTTGGTCATCGTCGTTCTTCTCGCTTCCTTTTGGTTTTCCCTATCGTCCGTATTTTTTCGTCGCTCCGCAATGGTCTTCTTTTCTAGTGCCAGCAGATCAATAGGAATTATTCCCGCCACTACTAGAGCGGCCGATTCCGAGACCGTTCGATAAGAACACGCCACTCTTAGTGCCCCTTTTCTCTGCACTGAGGCCATCCATCTTCTATTCCTCTCGGTTTTGAGGGCGCCTGCCCAAATTTCCGCTCCGTACAGCATTATAGATTGCGCCACGGATATCAGAAGACGGCGTCTGCTCTGTGTAGGGCCCCTAACATTAGCCAGAAGCCTACTCATAGCTGTTGTGACTCTGATCGCTTTCTCAGCTGCGCATTTAACATGATTTTGAAAGCTCAGCTTCCTATCAATCATGATACCTAAGTACCTAATGGCATTTTTAACCGCTATTTTTTCCTCTCCCACAAGCATCTCAGGGCTAGGAGTAAGGTGTCTCTTGGATATCAGAAGAATCTCAGTTTTTTCCAGAGCCAAGCGTAGACCATGCTCCATCATCCAGCTGTTAACACGACGCATTACTTGGGCCAGTCGCAATTGGGCGAGCTCTTGGTTTCTCGCTATAATGATCGCAGCAATGTCGTCTGCGTATCCCACCAGGAAAGTTCCATCTGGCATTGTTATACGCAAAATGCTGTCGTAATTTGCATTCCAGAGGTCCGGGCCAAGAATGGAGCCTTGAGCTGCTCCTGCTGTTACTCTCTTCCTTCTAGGTCCATCTGAAGTCTCGTATATCAGATACCGGTTGTTAAGGTAGTCTCGTACTATCCGTAGGAGGTACTCAGGCAGAGCGAATGTCTTCTCCAGGGCATACAGTATGTCTTTCCATCTCGCTGTGTTGAAGGCATTACGTACGTCTAGGGTAACCAGAAGGCACACAGGTCTTGAAAAGTGGTTACCTACCTCGACTATTTTAGCAGCATCAACTACGGTTCTAATAGCATCAATAGTTGACTTGCCCTTCCTAAAGCCAAACTGTCTCTCAGAAAGATCCCCTGCATCGCGGAAGGCCGAAAGCAGCCGTGGCCTAATAAGTTTTTCTAGCAATTTTCCAGCCGCATCCAACATGCACAGCGGTCTGTATGAAGACGGAGAATCTAAGTTCCCCTTGCCTTTGTTAATCAGGACCAATCTTGCTACCTTCCAACGGGCACTAAATACGCCAGTTTTCAGGCAGTGGTTGTACATGTTGAGTAATACGTGCGGGTGAGTTCTCACTACGGCTTTAAGGACCTCCGAAGGGATTCCATCCGGTCCCGGAGCCTTGTTATTTTGGAGGGAGTTGGCTGCTGTCCATAGTTCTTTCTCTGTGAAGAGCGGGAAATCTTTCCCTCCGGTTTTCCTCTTTAAAATCTGACCGACAGGGTGAGAAGGGAACAAACCATCTACTATAGTTTTCATCTGTGCCGCATTCAAAGGTCCTCTTGGAGTGAATGAATTTAAAACAGCAATAATAATGATAATAATAATAATACTAATAACAACAAAAACAACAACAATAATAATAATAACGATAACAACAAAAATTAGTAATACCCTAACAATCAAAACAGCAATAATAATGATAATAATAATAATAATAACAAAAATACTATTACCCGAATAATCAAAATATCAATAATAATAATAATAATAATAACAAAAATACTATTACCCTAATAATCAAAATATCAATAATAATAATAATAATAATAACAACAACAACAACAATAATAATAATAATAACGATAACAACAAAAATTAGTAATACCCTAACAATCAAAACAGCAATAATAATGATAATAATAATAATAATAACAACAACAACAACAACAATAATAATAATAACGATAATAACAAAAATTAGTAATACCCTAACAATCAAAACAGCAATAATAATGATAATAATAATAATAATAACAAAAATACTATTACCCTAATAATCAAAATATCAATAATAATAATAATAATAATAACAAAAATACTATTACCCTAATAATCAAAATATCAATAATAATAATAATAATAATAATAACACAAATACTATTACCCTAATTTTTTTTTTTTTTTTATTCTCCTGTGGAAGTTGGAATGCATTTACGCACTATCAAGTCTGCCCTGACAGACCTGGTGTGTGGGACTCCCATTAAACCCTTCCCCCTTTCCGGCCCTTTGTAGATCTGACCAGGGTATCACTGTATTAGCATTCTTCCTGGTCAGAAGGCCTTTTATTAACCCCAGTGGTTTCTATTTCTAAAACTGAATGTATTTGGCCTGGTCACTGATCTTGACCTCGACCATCTTCTTGTCTCATTTTACTCCGCAGTATGCTCTCGATATATGTCGCTATCTCTATCCAGTTGAATGCGCTCCACAGCAACTTGCCCTCAATGTTGTCCGGGTCTATTGGCCCAAAGTTGCTTTCCAGCGTTGTTCTCTCCGATTGCCATCTTCTGCACACAAAGATGGTGTGTTCGGGGTTATCGGGTGACCCTTCACCACAATGGGAGCAATTTGGATTGTTCACCTTTCCCATTTTATATAAATAGACCCGGAAGCAACCGTGTCCTGTCAAGAACTGTGTAGTGTAGAAGTTTACCTCTCCATGCTGCCTGTTAGTCCAACTGGATAGGTTTTTGATTAGACCATCTTTCCTGCCACTTGGTCATCGTCGTTCTTCTCGCTTCCTTTTTGTTATCCCTATCGTCCATATTGTTTCGTCGCTCTGCAATGGTCTTCTTTTCTAGTGTCAATTCCCGCCACCACTAGAGCAGCTGATTCCGAGACCGTTCGATAAGAACACACCACTCTTAGTGCCCCTTTTCTCTGCACTAAGGCCATCCGTCTTCTATTCCTCTCGGTTTTGATGGCACCTGCCCAAATTTCCGCTCCGTACAGTATTATAGATTGCGCCACGGATATCAGAAGACGGCGTCTGCTCTGAGTAGGGCCCCTAACGTTAGCCAGAAGCCTACTCATAGCTGGTAGAACGTTTGTCACCTAAGGAAGTCATCCTTACACAGGAGCCACGCTTAGGGACAGATGTATCGCACCTCTTCCGAACATGTCCGTCCATTACAGGGGACAACTATTACTCTAATAATCAAAATATCAATAATAATAATAATAATAACAATAACGATAATAGTAATACCCTAATAATCAAAATAGAAATAATAATTACGATGATACTAATAATAATAAAATGTTAATAATAATAATAGTAATCGTAGTACCACCTATTTTAATAATAATAATAATGGACAAACGTTACCGAAAAAACATTTCTAGTTTGAACAATTTGATATTAATCTTCAAAAGTCATATGAAAAATCATTTTTGGTAATATTATTGCCCGATAAGTTAGAATGTCGGTTTAAACTGTTGAAGTGTCAATTGAAATTTTAAATGAACTATTATTTAAAGTTTTGTGTTGCATTACTCACCGGAAACCAATTTAGCAGTAAGGTTAGGCGATAATTGTGTTCTTATTACTTCAAATACACCTTCAATTGTTTTTCATTGGATCTCTTAGACTAACTAAATATATAAAAAGGCATACACAAAATTTGGATGTTTAATCTGCGTTCAATTTAGGAGTGAAACCACCCGGTTCGTAAGTATTTTTATGCTGCTTAGTTTCAACGATATATGGAAAGCGCCCAAAAGTTGGCAGTGGTAAAACACAGGGCACGTGAATAGGCTGGGGTTTACTGTTCCGGTGTAACAAAGAACGCGGGGGCCTGATTTATTACTGGGCCAAATTTTAGTTTTTCCCTTCTCGCTGCACGCAATACGAATAAATCTACCGTGAGAAGTTAAAGAATGAGGTGGGAGTACACAAGACCCGGGTACGTCACAGTGCAGCTCCCAAATCCTACTTTAGGAGTAATCAACTCACGCAGAAATAGAAAACGTGGTAGCCCAACAGGCACCGATACATAATATTTTATTACAGGACCCATTGGAAAATTAGCTAATTAACCCAAAAAATAGTTTTATTAAATCTTGAAATTTGAAATCGTCTTAGCTATTTTAAATTTTAAAATACTTATTACTGTATTAAGTTACTGTCTATAATCTATTTTTTAATCTTTCCCCATATTCTAAAAAAGCATTGAGTAGACAACTGGTTTATTATTATTTTTTAAAAACCCTATTGTAGCTGCCCATAGGACTTCTATCGTCAACGCATAAGAAACCATTCTGAATATATTTAGAATGTATTAAGCTCAAGAAACAATCAAATTTGCAAAATTAAAGCTCGGATAGTCTTAAACTAATGTAAAATACGTAGGTGACGTATCTTAAGCAGACTTACTTTATTAAAGTTTGAAATTTCTAAATAATTTTAGCTATTTAAACTTTTTAAATATACTAGTTATTATGTTAGTATTGTAACATACAATTATTTCTTAGAATATAGAACTCAAGTCTTAAAATGGTGACAAAGGGCGGCACAGTAAAAAGGTAGTTGTAGAAATAAAAATATAAATCTAAGGCGTTTGAGTTTTTTTAATGCTATAGAATCAGTAAATATTTTTTGTAGTTGTGTGTAAAAGAAACAAGGTGCTGGAGGGTCGCTAAATTACCGTTATTAAATGTTAGGACAATGACTTTAAGTTTGTAAGGAAATATAAGTTAACCGTCAAGTAACAGTATAACTTTTTAAACTTGATGTTACAGCTGAGATGATATTGGTTGTACTTGAAGAAGGGTTTTGTGATTGATTGAAAATAGCAGATGTTCGAATAGGTATATATTTTAGGGAAGATAATATGTTATCATGTATCCAAGAAGAAGACATGCTTCATTAAAAGTCAACATTTTAAAATAATTTGTCTATTTAAAATTTTGAAACATATACTTTGGTATTACATGACTATCTATTATCTAGTTCAAGTTAGCGTTTTCCATATTGTACAAAAGTATTAAGTATAAAACCAGTTTCTTTTCAACGTAACTAGATAGTTTCAACGATTTCTATTCACCGTAATTATCGTAGAAGACTAGAAACCTGTTCTGAATATGTGTGTGATCCAGATATTCATAGGAAGCAACACAGTATATTTTGTAGGGAAGATATTAATTGGTATTATTTGCATAAGGTCACGTGGTTTACGTAGAACTACTCTGCGTTAGGGTCGAAAGAAGTGTTCACCCGTCACACCATGAAAATATATAGCAAACGAGAATCTGATTTTTCTCTTAAGTACGGCGAGTTGCACAAGATTTACCCCTAACAAAAAATTCTGATTATTATACACTAAATATTAAAATTACTGCAAAAGCTAAGTTACCCAATACTGATAAATGATTTATATTCAGGGATTTTATTGCGTTATTTAGCTTAAAGCTATGGATTTTCTATTTAAACAAATTATAAGCCATAAATAAAGTTTGATTGACAATGATACAAAGTACTTCTAAATAAACTCGATATAATGATTCTAATATTTTATTTCAACCAATTTTTTTATTGAAACTGAATGAGTACGAACCAATGACCTTGATCCGGGTTAAATAGATTGAGTGTGTTTGTGCGAGCTCTTGTGTATGCGAGTGTAACGCTTGTGCATACTTTTGTGTAAAAAATCATGACTTCCTTCTAAACAAGAACGTGTTTTCTCTGCATTCCGTGTTGCTTCAGGATGGCATTCACTACTTCTATTATCTTCCTCCTAAAACCCGTTACATTTATTGCTAAGAAGATATCGCCTTTATAGACAATGCGGTCAGTTTCCCCCAGTACCGTCAATTTCTTTTCCTTTTGTTGTATGCTGTTATGGCACTATGTTTTTCTTTCACTATAACTTCCTTGTAAAACTAAATCAACCATCTAATGAGAAGGCTATGTGACGTGTTAATTTTTAGCTTTTCTTACATTTAGTGTTCAGGTTTGAAATTGACATGATTAACTACACAAGACAACAAATAAAACCAACTTTTTTCTAATTTTTACACGCCATCAGAAAACGAAGGCAGTTCTTTTCTACCACGTAAGTTTCAATTACATTTCATTGTAATTAACGGAAATATGAACCCAGACTAAAAGATTTAAAAAAACAAGATAGCTATTTGTTTCTGTGGTTCAGTCGTGTACTTATTTGGTTCCGAGAATTGTTTTAAACCACACATTTAGGGAGCAAACGGGTAACTTTTTGTAGACGGAAAGCTGCTTTTCTTACTTTACACGAAATTCCTTTTAGTTTTTTACACACGTTTTGTAAAAGAAAATATCTGACAACGTTCTGGGTTTACGTTGTTCCTACTTGTTTATTCAATAATTTATATTCAATTTTCTAACTGTCGAATGCACTCCATGTGCGAAGTTTCTTATATTTGTAAAACGTTTTGAAAATTCCTGTTGAAACAATAGTAAAATGAATTCTTTACTGCCCTTGCAAGTTCTTCCGTTGTCTGATGTAAATTAAAAAAACGTGTTCTAACGTAATTACAACTGTCATGAATTGTCTATTGGAACAAAAAATCGAGCCCAATTTTTAAAATAATAAAATAAATTAGTTTTCCAAAAGATTAGGTTAGGTTTGTTAGATTAGGTAATATAATAAAACATTATTTGGTTATGTTCGGTGAGGTTATGTTAAGTTACGAAATATAATTTTTTGGGTATATTAAGTTAGGTTATGTTTATTCGGGTAATACTATTACACGGCTGTGATAGGTTAGGTAAATTCATGAAATAATAACTGGTTATAGTGTATAGTCTATAAGGTTAGAAAACGCCTACATCGTTGTACGCTAGATTTAAACAAAACTATTACCTAACTTATATAATAAATAGCTTGTGCTATACCTTATAAAGTAACATTGGTAAAGTTGAGGACATATTATTTTAATTGTTGTGTATTTTTTTCGTTGCCTTTATTCGGATTCTCTTTATTTCTGATATAGCTCATATTAGTTTCTTTAATTTGGATCGGATTTTTCCTCGGAGGTTTTTACTTTTTACGTCGTTTTGAATCATTTTCAGGGCTTGAATCATCACTCATTTACTAGAACTAAAACTTCACAAAACGTATTCATAATTTATACTTTATTTGCATCATAAATTCAATTTTACTATTTTGTTGTTTTATTAAATTAGCTATTTAGCATCATCTCTGGAAAGCGCGTAGAGATCTCTCATCATGTCTGTAAAGAGAAAGTATACTTTCCCCTATTCCTGGAAATAAGAGTAATGAGTAAGATGGGAAGGGGAGGCTCGCATACGTAATAAGGAATTATTATGATTCTTCATTTCCCTTATATAAATTAGCTTACCTTTATCTTTACTTTTTAAATTAACTTTAAATAAATTAGCTTACTCTTTATCGCATTTTTCTACAAAGATGTGTATTAGTAGATAACATACCATTAAAGATATTGGTGTGGCCTCTTCTTGACCCTCCATATAAAGTTTATTTCAGGTACGTGCCACTCCTTAGGTAATGCAATGGTCTTGGATTTAGCAGTTTACGTTGCATTTTTGGTACTTGCAATTCCTTTCTACACTTTAAAGGCGGTAATAGTTACAGTGGTTTTGGTCGCCTTTTTTTTTACGTTAGGTATATTGTACTTACCTCCCTGATCTAGTCAAAGAGTCCCTTCCCTCTTACCAGGTATAGAAGTTTCCTGACTAGTGTTTTACCTTCAGCATCCTCTTCCAGAGCTGTGCTATCACCAAAGAGGTTGAAGCGCCTCTTGGCAAGTGCTTCACATCTATAAATGATGTGTGTGGCGGTCTCCAGTTCTTGCTCGCATAATCTGCACACTGGTTCATCTTTGAAGATACCCGTATTATGCAGATGTTGGTCGCTTTAAACTAAAACAAAAGTTCGTATCATATATAACTTTCTTCAAATTTTTATTACTAATAATAATGGAAAAAAAAACAAAATTACAAGAACTCACTTTTTAAACTGATGTAAATAAAGTCGTATAAACAAATTAACACGAAGATATATTTAACTTTTGTGGCCTTCTGCCCTTCAACCTGACACGATATAATCTGACTATATTAACGGTTGGACCTATGGATCAACCAAAGAATACTTCAACACTAAGGGCATAAGGAAAACGTTGTCCATACCTAAATAAAAGTTTTAAAGAAGGAAAATGTTTTCCGTTAGCGGTGTTAATTTTTTTTTTTGTTTTCGAAAGAAATTTTTTTTTAATTTTCGTGACATTATGGTCTTACATTATAGAGCACTTAGCTCTTTCCTTTGTTCTAGCTTCCCATCCCTACCACAGGATTCGCTTAGTGAATATCTACCTCTCTGCAGTATTGGAGTTCTCAACCTTATGCTGAAAATCCGGATGTCCTCTGGTGTATCTACCTCACTGCCAAATAACATCCTTCAAGTGGATCCCAAGGCCAGACCTGGATTGGCTTTTCCTTTTGATCATCTTCCTACCTCTTGTACTCAGTGAACCCAGAGTCATCCAATCTCGTATTGAGCCCCCCGCAGATTCCATTAGCCTGTAAACGGTTTAACCATGTTTGAAATTGAAACCCACTTGAGGAGAGTAGGTCTTCACCCAACAAGTCTCCTGAGTATCCTTGTTCTTGCCACAACCAAAGAACCAATAATACTCTTCCCTTAGACGTTTACAGTCTGTCGACGTGTGCTGTAATCCTCTTGCCTGCCTCTTAAGACGGGATTCTTATTGTCCTCAGGAGCAGACCTTGAGAGCGGCACCCTTGCTTGGCTAAGATAACTGCTCTTAGGCAATGGCCTATCTAGCTAGATCGAGAGTTGTATTTACTTAGCTACAATAAAGCAACTACAGTTCTCTCCACCAAGTTAATACTGGTGCTGTTCAGAGCTGCCTTACTGTTAAAGCAAATCCCCTCCTGTTATTCCCTATTTAGCTCGAGCGCGCGCGCGTGTAAGTGTGTGTATGTTGTGTGCGCGCGAGTAGAGGTGAGTGTGTGTGTTTGTTTAAAGTCCAAAAGCATTTTTCCCATATTACGTTAGCAAGTCACCTGCACTCGTAGTAACTTTACTGCGAATGCGTACAGCGCATACAGGCCATAACTAACAATGGCTGCACTATCACATCATTACAATACAGTTCCCTTGTGCTGAATAAATCGCTATTTAGCAAATGATTGAGCCGGTTTGGAGCCGAAATGAAAAGCATATCCCCCAAGTCTCTCGGGACACGACGGATGATTGCTTGCCAAGAATAACACTTTCCTGGGGGAGTTAATGTCGTCGAGTCGATTGGAGTGAATTGAGTCGTTTCGAACGCTATGCGGTTCGCATCCTTTTGGTTAAAGCTGCTATTTTCTTACAAACGTTTATTGTTACGAAGGTGTTTGTTAAGAAGACCTGCCTAACAGCTTGTCAGCTTTCCAGTCACTGAAATAAAGTGTGTAACCCATTTAGAAATACATATAATTATCATAATTCTACCTTCTTGATGTCGCCCTCATTTACTTCATCGAGTGTAAATTTTATTTTATTACTCACATAAATATATTTATATCACTTGAATGAACCCTAATTGGCCCTTCTACGTACAGATATACATATGTTATGCTTAAAACTACATCCAGGCAACCATTGTGTGTGAATAATATTTCTACACAGAAAACTGGTCTGGGTAACAGGCGTTATTCATCTGCTTGGATAAATTAGGAAAGAGCATCATTTGATATTCGAGAAGATTTGTTAAAATATCAAAGGGAAATTGTTTCAATAAAAGTTTTCCCACTTACTTTATAAGTGAAAGCAATCCCTAATATGTATGATATTAAAGTTTACCATGTTACCTAAGTTAAGTTAGGTTAGATCAGATAATATAGTAGTAATATAAACAGTAAAATGAAGTATAGTTAGGATTAAATTTAACAATCTTATTGCAAATATGGAGAAACAATTAGCCTCAACTGTTGCTTAAATGTTTGCATGTTTGTTAACCTGATGGTTTCCGGTTGAAAGGTAATAACTGTATAGCCCATTTAATTTCATAATCATAAATTTAGAATAAAACCAATTTGCGATGTCGTCAAAAGTTTTAATTTGTAGGTAATATTTTGAGGCTTTTACTTGAAAATTTAAGTTGGAGCGTAGCATAGAGATTTAAAATAAAAATTTGGTTGGAGTATTGGTATAACTATAAGGAGTTAAAAATAACCCTCAAGTTCGACATGTTCAATAATGGTTTTGTTAAAATTACTTTATGTATTATTTCTATGATAGTCATGTTTAGGAGTTCATTAATTGGTGTTTCTATGATTAGGTTTCATTAAATGGTAATTTATTTTAATTATTTAAATATTTGACCCTTTTATTTTAATAAGATAGGTAATATTTCTTAAAGCAAAACAATGAACTCCCCAATTCTTACTTGGAATTGGTCAACACGAACAATTCCCTTCAATTTGTAAAAGGATGTAAGAACTTAGGACGTTAAATATATATATATATATATATATATATATATATATATATATATATATATATATATATATATATATATATAAAGAACAAAAGTCTAAATACAAGAATTATAATTGAATTTATAATTGTAAATTCAATTATAATTCTTGTATTTGTATTTAGACTTTTGTTCTTTATTAATATACAAGAAAACATACTGCGATATATATATATATATATATATATATATATATATATTGGTTTTTTGTTTTTCTTTTTCTTTCTTCTAACACCTTTGTTAATGAAGAGGTGTTTACGGACAACAAAAAATAAATTTCAATAAGTCGTTCATTTTTTAGGTTCAAAGGTCTAGATTTCTTTTTAAAAAAATCCATGTGTAAAAATAATAACAATTAGGCCTATAAGATGTAGATCATTTCAATGGCTTAATATTTCCTCAAATTTTCAATACCATAATTCACACTCATTTTGAAGTTTCTTACCTTGTTTATATGATAGATTTTTCACCTACTATATTGTGTTAGGATTCTTTTTTTAACACTTTATTCAACAACTTCGTTTTTAATTTGTATTTTTCATGTAACTCGACAATGATTTAATTTCAAGTGGTCATTGACTGGAAAGACAGAAAAATTGAACGAAAAACCTGTTAAAATAATTTCGTTTTTTAATAACTTTTTTGGAGAGAGTAAGCACAATCGAATACTTTTTCGCTTGTTAAATAAGATTAATTATTTTCCTGTCTAAGAGTATTACTCCTATATTACTTGAATACTTACTGTAACATTAAAACTAGTATAATTGACTATAACTTTGTGAAGTTATATTGTTTTACATTTAATTTTTCTTTTTGTAATTATTTTAGTACTTTTCATATTATATATATATATATATATATATATATATATATATATATATATATATATATATATATATATATATAAGTTTCAGTCTGAGTAATTCGTCTGCATTTTAGTGAGGACTCTACGAAAGCATTTCTTCGTTATTACGTAGCTCCAAGTTAATGCACCCTTCCAGTCACTAAGCTGCCTTAGAGCATCCATTAACTTTGCGCATAATTGAAAGTCATGACTAATTCGCAAAAATAACAGGGTATATTTAAACTTCTTATTAACAGACAGTGACGGCGAAGGTTTCCCCCTTTAAGCCGAATAAATCCCTATTTAGTAAATGGATTAGTCTAACTGGCTCAGAAATTAAAAGTAAGCTTCCCTCTTCCTTGCGAAATCCTTGGGGATGCGGTGTACTAGGAACAGCACTTTGGGAAAGTTAAGGGAGTAGTTTGAGTGTATTAGATTTAATTTGGGGGATGGACTCGAAACGGCAGAAGCCACGGAACTGCCCTTAGGTTTTATCTCCCCCTTGTGGTTGTAATATTGCTATTAGCATGACTTCATTTTACTTCAATTACAGAAAAAACGTTAAGAGGTTTTAATTCTGAAATGTTGTCCATATCCTGGTCGTAGCGGTGTGATTCCAAACCAGGCAAATGGAATGGCGAATGCGTTTTCTCTCACGAGTATTTGGAGACTAGATTTTTCCATAGGATAATCAAACCACTTCCATTATAGTTAGAGTATTGAAAAAAATCTATCCAGCTCTCTATACAAAATTTGCTACATTGTATTGACTGATTAACTGCATAGCAATATAGAGCCGATACAAACATATAACTTGTATACATAATACTGCATATATGTTTTATTTAAATATTATATTTATTCTGTAAATATTTAATAATAGTTGTAATATGTTAACATTAGCTTAGTTTTTGCCAAAGAGCTATGATTGCACAATATATTAGGATTGTTGGATTAATTATAATACTAATGTTTATTTATCTGTTGCTACTTTTTTTATATTAAGACATTGTTTTTATGTTTTATTCACAGTAAGCATGAATATAAATATAAGTATATAAATAAATAAATAAATAAATATATATATATATATATATATATATATATATATATATAGACACAGAATATATAAAATGACTTATGAGCTAGGAGATTGAGGTAATAAAGGCAGGCGTATATAACATGGTCAAAGACTGTTTGTGGCCTGTCATTAAAAATGGGACTTGGATTTGTTCATTCAATATACTTTTATTTTGCTATATTTTATCATAAATAAATGAACAAGCCCAATACAAATCACATACACGTTTTGATCACATTATAAAACCTCAGTCTTTGAAACCTCAGTCTTAGTCACTCTCTCCTTAGCGAAATATATCTAAATACTGATTAAAATCGTATTATGCTTGCTCAATGATTATAAAACGTTACTTGTCAGTATTTTTTACTTCCATTGTTATTTACCTTCATTAAAGTTTGGTATTGATATGTCATTACTTATCTAAAATCCAGCTTAATCGTGTCGTCGAAATGTTTCCACATGAGCAATACAAACCCCAAATATAACCACATTTATCTTAATGCAGTTACTAATAGATTAAAGGTTTTCAATAACATGTAATTCTACTGCACTGTAATATATTGGGAATGGTTGGCAGACTTTCTCTTTAAAGGAGTAAGAGCGAAAGTTTCCGCATAATTTGATTGACACGCCCCCTTTCTGGATCCTTTTTGTTCACTTTTAAAACAAACGTCAAAGTGCTGCTAAACTCTGAACATAAATCTCTCCAAGGTAAACGCTTTTGACATAAATGCGAAGTCTAGTTTGTAAATTGAATGAAGAGAAAATGACAAGCAACGGGCTTTAAAGTTACGGGAAGTTGGGTTGGGGCGTGCTGTCGGGAACTTAATAATTTCAGGCTTTCGATGCAGTAAAAGGGTTTTCCTGTGAGAAAAACGGTGATTTCAATAGATTGTAACCTGTGGTCTTAGCGCACAATTTTAAAATTGTAATATTTGTGTAGATTATGTATACATATGCAAATGTGTTGAGCTAACTTTCCACCGAATTCATAGTGTCTAGTTTAAAATTCCGTTTTGGAATTTAAGTGCGATAAATTAAAATTTCTAATACACACACACACACACACACACACACACACACACCACACACACACACACACACACACACACACACACACACACACACACACACACACACACACACACACTCACACACACACACACAAACCACACATACACACAAACACAAACACACATACAAACACACACAAAACCGCCACTCATACTAATACATTTATATTAAATATATGCACAGAATGTTTAAAAAACGAGTTTACAACTTTGAAAATTTAAGTGTTTTAAACATATACAGAGCTGGTTTTACAGTTTTTTAAAAGGAGATATTAGGTTTCTTCATCCTAAACTAAAGAAGTTCTTTGTGGTTTACTTTGATTACCCGGCACACATCCCATCGGTAGTAAATTTCTTAACAAACGTGCTGTAGCATTGCATGTGTAACTTGCCCAGTGGTGGCGTAAATCCCTGATCTATGTTCTGGAAGTAAGTAGATACACGGTATCCTTGATGAATACCTGTATACAAATCTAGTGGGGTTAGGTCTGGGGATCGTGGGTGGCATGCAATCGGCGCTTCATTAGCAAACAATTATCTTGGAAAGTGGTCATTGAGAAAATCCCTAACGTCTGTCAGGTAGAGTGGTTGTGGCCCGTCTTGTCGAAGTAAACGATTCGTTAGTGATCATTCCTCATGTATCTGTGGTATCAAAAATTGTTCTAACACATCCAGATACACCATACTGTTGATGTTTTTCTCTTGGAAACAAATGGGGCTTACTTTTTGTTCTTGATCAATGTAAAAATAACGTTCAGTTTAGGGCTATCACGAGTATGTTGCATTATTTGATGTAGTTTTTCACTGCCCCACATCGTACAGTCATGTGTGTTAACCTTTAGTGGAAAGTCTACTC
This sequence comes from Prosapia bicincta, assembly GCA_036971475.1. Lineage (NCBI taxonomy): Eukaryota > Metazoa > Arthropoda > Insecta > Hemiptera > Cercopidae > Prosapia > Prosapia bicincta. Next base: position 73,855,700 of record JBAIZL010000006.1, on the reverse strand, counting down.
ATCTGAAAAGGTTATGTTGTACAAGCAATGTTCATCCTCATCTACTCGATTCAACATATCTTCAGAGAAGTTCTTAATAGCAGTTTTATCAGTGTATTTAATTGGTTGTAAAATAGTCAATTCGTACGGTTTTCGCAACACACACTTAACAGTTGTATGTGTGACTTTCAGCCTGTGAGATGCACCTCGGGTTTATTTCGTAGGACTATTGAGAAAACTATTTTTCATAAACTCAAGGACTACGTCAGATGTGCTTGGACGACCTGATGATTTCTTGTGTCGGAACCAGCATCATGTTTCTACAAAACATATATAAGCCACTCATAGATTGTAAGCCTACTAGGAGGATCTTTAGCGTACATGGTACAGAAATTATGCCGAACTGTTGTCGTCGACTTTGATTTTTCAAACCAAAACACGCAACTAGCCCGCTAAGCTAGTCCAGTAAAAGCAGCCACCTTTAATGCCAGCTCTTAAGGCTAGCTCTTTTTATGATGAATAAAGCACTAGCGAACTTCGCGGATCAAAACCTGATGTATTTCTCTGCAAATAGACACTAAAATCTCCTAATTAGGTTCACTGATTGAATTTATATGTATTTTCAAAGTTGTAAGGTCCGTTTTTATACATCCTATATATTTATTGTAAATGTTCGAAAATATTTCTTTCAACTTATTGAATTTGTCTGCTCGTTCATGGATGTGCTGTGTTTCAAGTCACTAGGACTGTCCTTAATCTGCGTGAAAGCATCAACATAATACTCACGGGAGTTTAATTTTACGTTGTAAACATATTCTTTCATCCATCAACATATGAAAAAATCCAATTGCGAAAGGTCTGGTGACTTGGTGCCCAACGTGTAAGCTTCACAACCAATCTACTTATTCGGAAACCTATGATCTAAATAGGTGGTAACAATATTAGAAAGTGTGGCGTTGCGCTATCTTTTTTGAAGTACATCTGACGTCACGTTGCAAGAGGATCATCTTCAAGCAATGTCGAGCGTTTTCCAAGAAGTCACTGTAAGTATGCATATCGCTTTTAGAAAGAATAGTAAACGGTTTTTCTAGGAAGTGGTTCTGTTTTTGTCAACATACAAAATGTCGCACTAATAGTTTTCACACCTAAGTTTTGAGTGGACGTTTTTCTTTATCCTTATGTAGAATGAGCTCCCAAGAACTTGTCCTGTTCAAAAAACACTTTATATACATATATATATATATATATATATATATATATATATATATATATATATATATATATATAAACACACACACGCACACACAGCACGCACGCACACACACACACACACACACACACAGCACGCACGCACGCACACACACACACACACACACACACACACACACACACACACACACATACAGATCCACGTACGGAGTCTTGCTTCTGTTTACGAAGTAATTTTATAAGTTTCGCAGCTTATCTCAGACTAATTTAGTGTTGCCATCTTCTGGTGACATGCAGTTTCAATGAGCTAAGCAAATATCTTGTAGGTTGTCCCAGTTTCACTGTATTGTGTTATACTGTAATTACATTCACTACTGCTAATTTGATTCTCCATTGTTAGTAAATGATCAGCTAATTATAATATTTAACATTTGTCAGTTTCTAAATTTTCAAAAATAATTTTTCACGCAATATTTTAAACTTTTACTGTAAAATTAATTTATCTAATTCTTTTAAATTACTAATATTTGCTTTCCATTATGCAGCGTTGTTATAACTATAAATATGGGGATTTTGTGAACATTTAAACGTTTTTCATATATTTCTCTTAGTTTAGCCCACGTAGTATTTATTCCATACGTCAAATAGAAGTAATATTTGTAGTTAGCACTTTGTATTATATATAGGCCTTACCGTCAATGTCATGTATGCGAAGATAGGTTTGTTATGATCTAGCATGTTTTAGTTTGTATGTTTATTATTTGTTATTGTTTACATGCCAATAAAATACAGAATATTACATAGTAATTATTCTAAAGTAGCTCTGATCATAAAAAACCCAACCCGTTTCTATCTCATTTCCCATATTTAAATTAACTGTAGTAATTTCCCATTAAACGTATTGTAGTATATCATGCTATTTATAAATCGATCCTTATACATCATCCAGTAAATAGTTTCTCATCTGGATTCTGTATTAGTAACCTGGAAATAATTATTTGATTAGTGGGAGAAACCCTTCAATAAATACAATATTTATTTTGTAAGGCTTTGGGTGTTTAATTACCGTTGTTAGGACCAAATATTTTAAATACATATATTATTTTTTGAGTAAATGTAGAGTTAAATATAGAGATGACAAAATTGAGTTATCAAAAAATCTAATTAGTTTGTTAGACACACAAACACACACACACACACACACACACACACACACACACACACACACACACACACACACGTACTCACTCACTCACTCACTCACACACACACACACACACACACACACACACACACACACACACACACACTCACACACACACACACACACACACACGCGCGCGCACCCACACACACACACACTCACACACACACACACACACACACACACACACACACACACACACACACACACACACACACACACACACACAATACATAAAACCAAACAAACAGTTTAACAAGTCAATATTATTATTCTAATAATGAAATCTATATTTTAATTCTATATTTGAGGTATTTAAAAAACCTGTATAATTTATGTACGAAGAAATATAAACGTTTCATAAAATTGATTACAGAATCAACGTTAAATCTTTTTTAAATCTATGTGAAAATATAATATTTGAGAACTGAAGTTCGTAAAGTAATGCCATACAATTTCAATCATCGCCGCTTCAACAACATCTTTAAAAACATATTGTTTGCCTTTCACATATTTCAACCCTTATACGAGTGTGGATGATGTGAAAGGGATGAAACTACGAGATAAACGACGCTCTAAGTACCCACGCAATTCCAGCATCAATCCTAAGCACCCTCTAATCTGCCCCATTCCCCACTTTCCTGTATCTACGCGTCCCACTTCAACCCACTTCACCCGTCATTTACTCATTCACTCGATGTTTAATTAAGCGGGCATTATTTAGAACAGTTTTCCGCCTAACGATATCAGCGTATACTGAACTGAAGTCGGAAATACAATACTGTAGAGTTCTATATCGATGCATAGGCATATATCATTGAATAGAGAATAGAACAACGTCTCATGTTAAAATGATTTTTAAATTATGCTTTGTGGGTTAAACTTGATAATATTTTTGTAGTAGTTTAAAGTGATTTGCCAGTGATTGGCTGGGAACGTATGGATTCTGAATATAGATAGGATTTATCTATGGACATAAAGGAAAATATATGACATCAGAGGTACTCTCTATAGTGGTCATAAATGGTTGTGTACGAATTCCACCGAATGGGAAGAGATAAAGAAAGGGTAGATAGAATTAAGGATGAATAGTACAAACCATAATTTTCTCCTGATATTGTTATAGAAGGATGAATAATATTAGTGTGGGTAGGGCCACTTAACTGAAGTATACCTACTCTACACGCACACAAACACCCTCTCTCTCGTTCTCTCCCCCTCTCTCAAACACACACACATTTTATCAGTGTGAAATATTTTCATTAATATAATGAAAATTCTAATAGAATTTCAAAATTACTATTGTAATAATGTTGTTATGAATAATGTTTAGTCTGCATAAAACTGGAATAAGGCTTTCGAGAAGGGTAAGAAGTTGGCTATGTTGCCAGTTTTAACACTTGTTTGTCATAACTTAAAAATCAATAAGCTTCTCTACTGTAATCTTTAATAAATGGTGATTTTAAAATATTGTTATTATTAGATTAAACTTAATCTTTGATTATATACTGGAATACTAAATTATATGTTTTACGTATGTATTTAGAATAAGAATCATAAGTAAATTTATAGTTACTTTCGATGTAATTTAAATCAAATCCTTAAAGCCGATTGATTTTTAACCATACCGATATTTAGTGATTTCAAGTAACAATAAAAATATTAACCAATTACGCTCGAAAAAACCACCACTAATGATCATTCGTTCCTCTCGACCCACACTCAGACGTACTGGTTTATTACAAAATTTTTTTTAAAAAGTCTGAATATGTAACCTAAAAATTAAATATCCACTCAAATTTAAAAGTTTATTTCTTCAATGAACTCAATGTTTTTCTTAATATATAATGCAGAGCAATGAAGAAATAGAGAACTAAAAAGTTAAACTTGATATCTTACATAAACGTTTTACCATTCGCAAAGTTTAAAAAGAAGGCTTTATAACTTTAGAGAATAAAAATCACTACACTACTAGAAAATAGCTCACTTCACCACAGCTACACAATGATACTGACTGACAGTCTAGAGTCTACTTAGAATTGGCAACAAGTCGCTTCCTCAACAGATTCTGCAACTTTCACTAACCAGGAGCCACTTTCACTTACTAGCAACATCTTTCACTTACTAGCAGCAACTTGCACTTACTAGCAGGAACTTTCACTTACTAGCAGCAACTTGCACTTACTAGCAGCAACTTGCACTTACTAGCAGGAACTTTCACTTACTAGCAGCAACTTTCACTTACTAGCAGCAACTTGCACTTACTAGCAGCAACTTTCACTTACTAGCAGCAATTTGCACTTACTAGCAGCAACTTTCACTTACTAGCAGCAACGTTCACTTATTAGCAGCAACTTGCACTTACTAGTAGCAACTTTCACTAACTAGTAGCAACTTTCACTTACTTGCAGAAACGTTTACTTATTAGCAGCAACTTTCACTTACTAGCAGCAGCTTTCACTTACTAGCAGCAACTTGCACTTACTAGTAGCAACTTTCACTAACTAGTAGCAACTTGCACTTACCAGCAGCACCTTTCACTTACTAGCAGCAATTTTTACTCACTAGTAGCAACTTTCACTAGCTAGTAGCACCTTTCACTTACTAGCAGCAACTTTTACTCACTAGTAGCAACTTTCACTAGCTAGTAGCAACTTTCACTTACTAGCAGCAACTTGCACTTACTAGCAGCAACTTTCACTTACTAGCAGCAATTTGCACTTACTAGCAGCAACTTTCACTTACTAGCAGCAACGTTCACTTATTAGCAGCAACTTGCACTTACTAGGAGCATCTTTTACTAACTAGTAGCAACTTTCACTTACTTGCAGAAACGTTTACTTATTAGCATCAACTTTCACTTACTAGCAGCAGCTTTCACTTACTAGCAGCAACTTGCACTTACTAGTAGCAACTTTCACTAACTAGTAGCAACTTGCACTTACCAGCAGCACCTTTCATTTACTAGCAGCAACTTTTACTCACTAGTAGCAACTTTCACTAGCTAGTAGCAACTTTCACTTACTAGCAGCAACGTTCACTTATTAGCAGCAACTTTCACTTACTAGCAGCAGCTTTCACTTACTAGCAGCAACTTGCACTTACTAACAGCAAGTTTCACTCACTAGCAGGAACTTTCACTTCCTAGCAGTAAGTAGGAGCTAATTTCAGACGAAACAATGTCCTCCATGTTGGAACACGAAACGAAACTGAAATATTTACATCATGGTGTGGACGATAAACGAAAGAAATAACTGTGTATATACTCGTAGACCGAATCGCTAGATCCTCTCTTGACTGCCTACACAAATCGCGCAACTACTATCCTTGATATTACAGCACATAATTAGACCGGTTTTAAACGGGGTAGCATACGACCAATACTGTTAATTAAAACTCCTCCAATGTGTGTAATCATTGGCAATGTATCTGCAGGGTAAAGAAGTATTAGGACACGCTACCGTGTTCAACACGGACTCTCTGTTCAACTTGAAGGTATATTATGATTTATTCCGTTTCTTGCAATTGTAAATGGTAATCAGAAATTATTAGTTAAATAAAAATTTAACTTTTGTTCTAAACTGAAATCAATAAAAGTAAAGTAAGTTGGAAAGGGTATATGGGGTCTAAGAAAGGACTATTGTTTTGTTGAAAAAAATGAAAAAGAAAACAAGCCAGTGGATCGCGTGTATCGGGTTGGAATGTCTTATAATAGACAGAAAAATGTGGAAAAACTGAATACAGAATGAAAAACTACGAGGATAATACAGATCTGTTTTAGTCATCTGGTCAGCGTAAATGTTTTCTCGTATTTTAGATCGCGTTTTTTTGAAACAAAGAATTTTTAAAATATTTTCTAATATAGTACAACATTTAATTTTATTTACGTACTAAAATATTTAGCACATGAAATACTGCAACTGAAAAAGTATTCTATAAAGTTTATTCATGCAAAATATCAGATTAAATTTAAACGTGGATTTGAAATTTTTCAGTCTAAATTATTTACAAAAACTTCACGGATGGCTACGTTTATTTTACTTCCATATTTCTGTTCATGCTCAAGTGATGGACATAAATTCCAATATGTTCGTTTTAATAGATACGTAGGAATGTATAGATACATTTACTTTCGTTATTTATATTATTTTCTATTTTAAAGTCGATACGTTGTTAAATTTGTAAGCGCTCTATGAAAACACTTCTTAAAATTAACAAAGCAAATTGAAAGAGAACATTTTACACTTTCAGTAGTCCTACACAATTAGTAATTATGTAAAAAACAATAAAATGTCAGTTATTATTATTTATATTATTATTTTTTAAATTTCTTGCTTTAAAATTTTAACGCTTTAAACTATGAAACTTATGACAAACTATTGAGAAAAAAAGCGTTAGTCCCATAAAATTATTGAACAAATATTATTAAGGCTTTGGTTTAAAGTGTGTTTTTGGGTAAACAGCAACTAGGTTCTTTCATGTAATGTTAGAACCCCAAACACACCACCATGCAGTGTAGCATTTAAAATATATATAAAAGTGATTATTAAATCATAAACTAAATTTTTTATCAATTAATTTAAAAAATTATTTTAAAAAATGTGGTTAGATGTTTTTAAATACTATTCACTATAAACGGTTAATCAAACCTTATGCACACAAAGTTACACATTTAGGTTTGGTTTTGCCAAGTTCGTTCTTGACATTTCAGTCATTTTCCGCCGCGTCTCGCAATAGCGGCCAGCCGGAGACTCAGGATATCCGGAGAGACATTAAACAAGATTTTAGATGTTCGCTCTCCAATCTACCTTTTGGGCAGAGGGTGTAGTTGGAATCTTCCACTACACCGATCCAGTAGAGATGGTTCTGTAGGTAGTCACGGCCAGTCAGTAGTTGAAATCTGGCGACTGCAGTTGGGTGATCAGTTTCGGCACCCATTTTTGCCTTTTAATCAGCCAGTTTGTTCCCTATAATTGCTATGTAACTAGGAACCTAATGCAATTGCACAGGCTACTCTTTGATTAGTTTCTCAATATTCAGAAGCTAATTAATCGTCCAAAGGTGATCGGTAGGGGCGGTAAATGCTAGTTTCAGTATTGCCGCTTTTGGGTCAACAAAGCAGATTACCTTATTAGCAGGGCAGTCGAGTCCTCGTCGATAGCCTACATCTCCTTGGCGAAGTTGCTGGCGGTGGAGTGGCTGGTAAGGGGTGGGTAACTAAGGAAATGTAATGTTAGCATGTCTCCTCGTGGTGCACCCTGGATAAAACCAAATCTGCTAACAATGCGCCTTCAGGATACGACAAAAGCGATCATCGGGACAGGAACAAAATGCGCGGCTCACACAATATGCTCACAGGTCAAATATGACATTGTCCCTTTTTTTCCCAATCACATAACAGAAAAAGATCACAAAGTCGTTAATTACTTTATATTATTGTGTTTTATCACTCATCATCGGCAAAAAGACGTAACCACGAATGTTATATTATTTAAAATATTATAGGCTATATATATATATATATATATATATATATATATATATATATATATATATTTCTCATTTTCCATATAATAACGTGTCCGTATAATAACCCCCCCCCAAAAAAAAACAAAAAAGCAAAACAATATATAAAAAAATGAAATTATGAAACTCAAAGATAAACGAGAAAACAACGACTACGTAATATTAAAATCAGATAAAAGAAACACACCAGTAATAATTGAAAATACCAAATACATAAGTTCAATGACTAACCACATAAAAGAAATTAATACCAACAAATCCCAGACCCAACTAACAAATAACTTAATGCAATAAAAAACCTAATAGTCATACACAGAAATACCCTAAACTATAACAATAAATTAAAATACCACACAAGACTTTACCCATTCAAACCATTGAACCAATATTAACAGGCATACCTAAAATCCACAAACCCAACACACCATTTAGACCACTAATAAATTTCAAAACAGCACCATCTTAGATAATCGCAAAATACTAGACAAAATAATAAGATCTAAAATACATATCAACAACACATACAATATAAAAAATGGATACAAATTAATTAATAAAATAAACACATAGAAACAAACAGCAACACACAAATAATTAGTTACGACATAACCAACATGTACCCTAGTACCCCAATAGAAGAAACCATAGAAATAATAATAAAAAAACTAATACACAATAACAAAAAAGAAAACACAATAAATAGTATTACTACACTAACCAAACACATATGTAACCAAAATTACTTCCAATCTAACAATAAACATTATACACAAACAGCTGAACCCCCCCCCCATGGGATCACCCATATCATCTGTCATGTCAGAAATATTTCTACAACATTTTGAACAAATAATAATTAAACCTATACTAAACACACATAATATTTTACTATGGACAAGATACGTAGATAATATACTTGTAATACACCTACCATTCATTGTAACCTACCATTCACAACTGACACATCATAATGCTAAACAAATTAAATACATACAACGGAAACATACAATTCACCTTCGAAAAAGAAACAAGCACAACAATTAACTATCTTGACATTACATTATATATCAATAATATATATATATATATATATATATATATAAATTATATATAATAATAAAATAGAAACTACAGTACACAGAAAACGAACTTCCAATAATACCACAATACAAATCTAACCACCCCTAGACACACAAAATTACCATTTACAGTAACCGGATAGATAAAGAAATAAAATACACTCAAGATAACAAACAAAAATTAAATGAAGAATTAGATAACAATACAAAAATAGCAATAGCAAATGGATACAACAAACACCTTATACAAAACATATACAATAAATTTACAAGAAAACCTAACCTCAACACAACGCTACAACCTGAACACAATAATAATAAAATACAAATATCTACCTAAAATATAAATACACCAATAACAAAATAGAAAAATTAACAAATATATACAATAAAGAATACAACACTCCAACATACAAACCAAACAACAAAATAATAAAATATCTTAATAACACAAACTATAAAACAAATACAGAAAGACATAACTTATCAATAGTTTACAAAATTACATGTAACGACTGAAACGCATTTTACATATGAACAACCAGATCATTTAAAATAAGATTTGAATAGCATTACAGAGCATTCAAAAATAAAAATATAGAAGCATGAAATGTTGCAGCATACCTAGAATCACATAAACATAATATAACAAATTACGAAAATAATCTAACCATACTGAAATAAATAATAACCCAATAAAACTAATCTCACTAGAAAAATACCACATTTATAGAAACATACACAGCAATTTAATGAACCTACAGGCAACATATGCAGACGACGTACTATTCAAAAACATTATACACGCGGCGCAAGACGAAATATGTATGACGTCAACAAATACCAACATCACGGACCGAACATCTACACCAGAAAAATAGAGAAAATTAATGCAGTGATTCCACAATGGTCAAGTGACCGAAATATGCCTCACATTAGGTAAACTTATTGCACTTAGTGGTGGAAAAAATTATTTACAAGTAATAATAATAACTTCATATATATATATATATATATATATATATATATATATATATATATATATATATATATATATATATATATATATATATATATGGCTATATATATATATATATATATATATATGGCTATATATATAATGATATATATTATTTTAATATTTTTAAAATTTTATATTCTAAATTATAGCTCATATGATGCATTATAATTGTTCAACCATACACCAGTTACCTCTCACTGTATTTAAAGGTGTAAATGCTCCAAATATAGATGCTGCCGTTAGCAAATCTAATGGTTGAAATTCCACTAGAGCGTTTGTGAATTGTTAATTCGTCACAAACCATTTCCCGTGTTTGGCAAAATTTCAAATACATTTACTAAAGCCGGGCTCGAAAAATTAAATAAATTTCACGAAATGCTCTCGTCTGACAGTTTTTCACTTCATACATCGGATAAGCGTTCATTATTAATGGGGTTTTACCCTGTCCCACCCCTTGTGCGGCGGACACTGGACAAGCAGTAATCACTTAATTGCCGATTGCCATTTCAGTTTTTGTATAATACAGTGGAAATCTCTCGGAAGTGAATAGTTCTGTTGAATCGTCATTTTGTTTCATGGATAGTATTGATTGATACAATGAGATGTATTAGGTCGAATTGCACATTACTTGCTATTGCAATAAAATTGTATTGCATGTGTGTATTCTTTATGGAAAAGTTTTATTAGGAGTGTTATTATGTATTCACAGTGTTTTAGCATATACTATAAGCACATTGAAACTACCTTTAAAATCAGTTAAACAGAGCAAATAATCATCAAATACAATGATGGTAATGTTTTAGTAGACAACGCTAACTATCTACAATAAAATAATCATCAAATATAATGACGGTGATATATAAGCAGAAAACAATTACTATCTACAATAAAATAATCATCAAGTACAATGACGGTAATATTTTAACAAACAGCCCTAATCATCTTCAATAAAATAATAATCAAGTACAATGACGGTAATATTTTATCATACAACCCTAATGATCTACAATAAAATAATCATAATGTACAAGAAAGGTAATGCTTTATCAGAACACCCTATTTATCTGCAATAAAATAATCATCACGTACAATGACTATAATGTTTTTACCAGACAACCAAAAAAATATCTACAAAAAACTATTCATCAAGTACAATGAAGGTAATGTTTTACCTGGCAACCCTAACCATCTACAATAAAAATAATCATCAAGTACAATGAAGGCAAATTTTAAAAAGACAACCCTAATAATCTACTATAAAATAATCATCAAGTACAAAGACGGTAATGCTTTACTAGATGACCCTAATGATATACAATAAAACAATCATCAAGTACAACGAAGGCAGTGTTTTACGAGACAACCCTAACTATCTACAATAAAATAATCATCAAGTAAAATGAAGGTAATGTTTTATGAGAACACCCTATTTATCTACTATAATATAATCATTAAGTACAATGACGGTAATATTTATTCAGACAACCAAAAGATATACGTATAGACAACCAAAATAATAATCACGTATAATGATGGTAATATTTCATCAAACAACTCTAATGATCTACAATAAAATAATCATCCATTACAGTGACGGTAATATTTTATCAAACAACCCTAATTATCTACAGTAAGATAATCATCAAGTACAATGAAGGTTATGCTTTACCAGACAACCCTAAACAATAAAATAATCATCAAGTGCAATGATGATGTTTTACCTGATAACCCTAGCTATCTACAATAAAATGATCATCGAGTAAAAGGAAAGTAATATTTTATCAGAATACTCTATTTATCTACAATAAAATAATCGTCAGTTACAATGTCTATAATGTTTTACCAGATCAAGTACAATGAAGGTAATGTATTTCCAGACAACCCTAATGATCTACAATAGCATAATCATCAAGTACAACGAAGGTAATATTTATCAGAAATCCCTATTTATCTCCAATAAAATAATCATTAAGTATAATGACCGTCATATTTTACCAAACAACCATAATGATCTACAATAAAATAATCATTAACTACAGTGACGGTAATATTTTATCAAACAACCCTAATTATCTACAATAAGATAAATCATCAAGTACAATGAGGGTAATGTATTATCTAAACACCCTTCTTATCTACAATTAAAATAATCAACCCATCTATTTTAATCAATTAAAATTAGTACAATGACGATAATGTTTTGCCAGACAAACCTAACTATCTACAATAAGATAATCATCAAGTACAATGAAGGTAATGCGTTACCAGACAACCCTAATGATTTACAAAAAAATAATCATCAATTACAATTACGGTAAAGCTTTACCAGACAACCCTAACTATCTACAATATAATAATCATCATATACAATGAAGGTAGTGCTTTACCAAACAACCCTGATGATCTAAAAAAAAAAAATAATCATTAAGTAAAGGACGGTAATGTTTTATCAGAACACCTTAATGATGTACAATAAAATGATCATCAAGTACAATGAAGGTAATGCTTTACCAGACAACCCTAATGATTTGCAATAAAATAATCATCAAGTACAATGAAGGTAATGCTTTACCAAACAACCCTAATGATTTGCAATAAAATAATCATCAAGTACAATGAAGGTAATGCTTTACCAAACAACCCTAATGATCTACAAAAAAATAATCAAGTACAAGGACGGTAATGCTTTACCAGACAACTCTAACTATCTACAAAAAAATAATCATCAAGTAAAGGTCGGTAATGTTTTATCAGAACACCTTACTGAACTACAATAAAATAGTTATCAAGTACAATTGAAGTAATGTTTGACCAGACAACCCTAATGATTTACAATAAAATGATCATCAAGTACAATGAAGGTAATGCTTTACCAGACAACCCTAATGATTTGCAATAAAATAATCATCAAGTACAATGAAGGTAATGCTTTACCAAACAACCCTAATGATCTACAAAAAAATAATCAAGTACAAGGACGGTAATGCTTTACCAGACAACTCTAACTATCTACAAAAAAATAATCATCAAGTAAAGGTCGGTAATGTTTTATCAGAACACCTTACTGAACTACAATAAAATAGTTATCAAGTACAATTGAAGTAATGTTTGACCAGACAACCCTAATGATTTACAATAAAATAATCATCAAGTACAATGACGGTAATGTTTTACCAGGCAAATCTAACGATCTACAATAAAATAATCATCAACTACAATGAGGGTAATGCTGTATCAGACAACCCTAATGATCTACAAAAACAAAAATCAAGTATAATGACGGCAATGCTTTACCAGGCAACTCTAACGATTTACAATAAAATAATCATCAACTACAATCAGGGTAATGCTTTACCAGACCACTCTAACTATCTACAATAAAATAATCATCAAGTACAAGGACGGTAATGTTTTACACCTTATCTATCTACAATAAAATAATCATCAAGTACAATGAAGGTAATGCATTACCAGACAACAACCATAATGATCTACAAGGAAATAATCATCAAGTACAATGAAGGTAATGCATTACCTGACAACAACCTTAATGATCTACAAGGAAATAATCATAAAGTACAATGAAGGTAATGCTTTACCAGACAACGCTAATAATCTACAAAACATTAATCATCAAGTACAATGACGGTAATGCTTTACCAGACCACTCTAACTATCTACAATAAAATAATCATCAAGTACAATGAAGGTAGTGGTTTACCAAACAACCCTAATGATCTACAAAAAAAAATCATCAGGAACAAGGACGGTAATGTTTTATCAGAACACCTTACCCATCTACAATAAAATAATCAAGTAGAGTGACGGTATTAATCAGGTACAGGACAAAGCAAAGAATGTAAGATTCATCATAACATTCTTAGTTATGAATATGGTAATTATATAATAGATAATTTGAAATTGTTTTGTTTCAAAATGATTGAAATAACTAAAAATAAATTAGGAATAATTCTTCTTAATTCAATAAGTTATTGACAAGTAGTTTGCGTTAATCATTTATCTTCTGCCGGATATTGTTGGTAAATGATAATATTCTCTGTGAGGGAAAAATATTTTTCGATGTACAAGATAAGACTGTTTTTTAAATTATAAATTCAATAACATTTTATTTTGTCAAAAAAGCAAATACATAAGACCTTAATACGAAGCAAAAATTATAAGAAATAAGTACGAGATAATTAAGAGTTAACTGATTTAAAATTACAAAATTCTACAATACGATTTAAATCAGAATTAATATAAAGAGAAATCTATTGTAGCGTCTCGCTAAAGGGAAATAAAATAAACATGTGACCTGTTTTAAAAGTAATATTTTTAAAAGAGCTTTCGATGTCGACAAGACTTGTGACTATATAAACCATAAAATTTTTTATTTACAGTGCTCGATTTCACCTCCAGAGATCTTCGCGGAGCTTGGATCATTTATCTTCATTCTCTTCAAGGGAGATTTCATCCTCGTTTTCTAGGTTAAGCCTGTCATATGATCTTCCGGAAAGGGATTTCTTTTACTGAAATACATCCTTAGGTATTGTTCCACTTGACATCGAAGTGCGCTTTGTATGATCTAATACGAGACTCAAGCTCGAGTGGATTAAATGAATGTGTGTTTAAAGGTTCCTCTTAAAATGGAGGATAAGAACTGTGTCTTGACATTTGGTATTAAAGTAGACGATGCATTACGCGATGCATTAGTATAATGCAACCCGTCTTATTACATATGTAAAGAACGTAACGAAAGATAAAACAGAATAAATAGACTAAATAAAATGGTTCATGTCAGATAAAAACATTTCAGTAAACACTGCTTCCATATTATAGAAATAACGGCAAAATATCTTCTTTTAAATATTCCACCTTTTAAATAATAAATACCGAATACTAAACAAGCTAATAAATTGTGGAAAATCAATTAAAGTGAAGTCTCTGAATATATGACGTCACAAACCAATATGTTATTTAGAGATAATGCAATTAAAAGAATTAATTAAAAACTATGGCCGTTGTGGCATTCTGTAGATAGGTAGGGGATCGGGAGTAGTAAAACAATCATGCAGGTGTCTCATTTGATATATTGCCATTGGAATTATTTTAAGATAAATAAATATAAACGCTTCACTTTAGTAATTTTATTTTTCACTTTATTAATTATGTGATGTTGCGAGTTCATGACTTAGGCTACATTAAATAAGTTATTAAATTTTTTTTTTTGACAACTATATTTCGAAATATAATAAACCGCGTAACTTTATAAATTGATTTTAACTATAATTTTTCACGAGCAATACTTATAATTTAAAAAAAAATATCGAAATCTTGTTGCTGTTCATGAGGAGCTGGTTGTAAATTACAAATTACACTTTTGATATTACTTGCGACCAGACATTTGTTAACTAAAAGTTGTTAATTGTTAACTTACACTTGGAGGAAACGTTTTCGTCTTACTACGAGGCTGAAGAAGTCGTAAGACGAAAACGTTTCTTCCAAGTGTAAGTTAACAATTAACAACTTTTAATTAACAAATGTCTGGTCGCAAGTAATAGCAAAAGTGTAATTTGTAAAAAATTATTTAGTTTGTAACTATTTAGTTTGTAACCATTAGCATCTGAAGGTTGTTTTTAACGAATTTTCATCAAACATGAAAATAATTTCTTGACAAGTTCTTCAGTAGTTTAAAACCTACTGAGACATAACCTTGAGATCGGCATACCCTGAAGAGTTCTTCAGGTCTTGACAAGTCCTCACAGACCTTCGGCTACTTTCGTCAAGTATATACGACGGACAAAACCACAACAAATTTCCCAGTGCCCAACCTAAACACTAATAAGGTCGCTAAATGTGGCTGAGTTTTATGTCTATTAGGACTTTTGTAAATTTAGTTAGAGTGTTAGTATAGAAATCGTGAACTTAGCTCAGGTATACGTGTACACTCGCGAGATACATTTCTCATCGTGTGTGCTGGTCACGAACCTGAAGAAGACCTACTCTATATCGAGGCGACAAACAGGTTTCTTGTTACATTTTACAGTCCCTAGAGTTTTGAAAGAGAGCTGTCCTCTCAGACAACTGGCCGACTAACCCTAATAACTACGTGTCAAGCGTCCTGGTATCGTTTAGCCTGGCTTCTACTCACCTATTGCGAACTTCAAAATTAAAACTAATTATTTCATTTATTTCTAAAATTGTCAATAAAATTGCAGAAACGATAGCAAACACGAAACAATTTTATTAGTTAACCGCCTGTATAGAGTTCATGTTGAATTATGTTGTACATATATACAACGAAATACATATAAAAAATCTCATAAATAGAACATTGCTTATACAAGGAAGTAAAATATATATCCAACGGGTTAAACAAATCATTTGGATTATATAAGGGTTCGTTATATAAATACAATTATTTTACAAAGTTCAAAATTATTTTCTTAAACAAAACATTTTTTAATTCCTGCCACTAGTCACCATTTCTTACTGTATACATTTCACATATTCCATTCTTTATGCTAGGGTGATCTGTGAGGGATGAAACTACGAGATAAACGAATCACTAAGTACCCACGCAATTCCAGCATCAAGCCTAAGCACCCTCTATCCTGCCCTACCCCACTTCCCTGTACCTACACACACTTTTCCATCTATCATTTACGCATTGTCTTAATGGTTAATTAAGTGGAAACTATTTACAATTTTTTCATTTAAAACGAAACTTGAGGTTGACTGATAGAACAAGTAACGTGGTGGATTTACGAGTGTTGGTATCTGTCAGGCAAAACGGAGTAAGGAGTTTAGTAAACTGATGTGACAGAGAAGCTGAGAGGTATAGAAAAATATAACTGAATGAAAATGAATCAAAGGGATATTCGAATTGCATTTTTTATTATGTGCTGATTTCAGGTCTTTACATAAATAAAAATAATTTTTAAATCCCCAAAAAGGTTAGTAATTATATAATTTATAAAAAACGTTTTTTTATTAAAAATTCCAAAAAAGTTATTGCAGACGATGAATATCGATGAATGAATAAAATTAATCATTTATCTGTAATATATATACATACACACACACATATATATATATATATATATATATATATATATATATATATATATATATATAATATATTTTCTTTTTTTAATAATAAAAAAAACTGAGGTTATTCAAATACAAGAATTATTTATAAATTTCTATTAGTAATATATTCTTGTATTTGAATAACCTAAGTTGTTATATATATATATATATATATATATATATATATATTTAGTCCTATAAAATAATGCCTATTGAAAACTTAGAATCTAAAACTTTTATTATGAACAAGAATGGAGAATCACAAATAATGTTGAAGATTTTACTACTATAAATGTATTTTACTATTAATGTAGAAGACTTATAATCAGTGATTGTTTTTCTAAAAACCGTTAATTAGGTTATACAATATAAATTTCTATATGAAATATTACTTGAAAAATATGGACTAGAAGAACTAAACCTGAAGAAATATTGGAACATCGTCTTCCAGCTGTCGTGAGAAGCGTCATGATACTAAGTGAGCATCAATTATATGAGATAAATGAGTATATAATATATAAATCGAAAGTGTAAATTACAAGGTTTTCGTCATATATATTTCATTGCAATTAATATAATTAATTATAAGGTGTCGTAATTCTCTTCTAAAACCATATCCGAAAATGACAAAATATTTTCTGATCCCTGTAAAAATGCTTTTCGAGCGGTTAAAATACCGCTTGGCCCCAGATATAAGGTGAATGAAACAACCCCTGAAATATTTTTAGAATAACGTAGTTTCCATCAATTTGGATTGACTCAGTTATGATGGAATTACCTTGATAATAGTAAAATATAATTCTGATGGAATTGCATTCCCTTTTAAAACATGTAGAATGTCTCTCCAGCAGGATTTACGCAGACTGCTCAGAGTGAAACTTATGATGGTTTCATAAATGATAAAGTCCAATAGCTTATACGATTTCATTTCCCTTAATTAATGTCGAAATGTGACATATTTATAAGATATAATTACCTAAATTACTGCTAGAATTAGGGCACATATTGGAATATCTTATAATATAATAAAATTCTTGTTAATTTATCTGATATCATTTTCATATCTAGGACAGAATGTTTTGTTACCTTATGCAATGCTTAATTGCTTGCCCGTTTATAGATCTTCTTACCTCATTCAATGCCAAAATTAGTGTCCATTTACAAGACTTCATTATGTTATTTATAGTAAGAATTGTTATTAGTTTATAGGATTTTATTTTCATATCTAGGACAGAATGTTTTGTTACCTTATGCAATGCTCAATTGCTTGCCCGTTTATAGATCTTCTTACCTCATTCAATGCCAAAATTAGTGTCCATTTACAAGACTTCATTATGTTATTTATAGTAAGAATTGTTATTAGTTTATAGGATTTTATTTTCATATCTAGGACAGAATGTTTGTTACCTTATGCAATGCTTAATTGCTTGCCCGTTTATAGATCTATTTACCACATTCAATGCCAAAATTAGTGTCCATTTACAAGACTGGTATTTAATGTAAAAATTCTTATTAGTTTATAGGATTTTATTTTCATATCTAGGACAGAATGTTTGTTACCTTATGCAATGCTTAATTGCTTGCCCGTTTATAGATCTATTTACCACATTCAATGCCAAAATTAGTGTCCATTTACAAGACTGGTATTTAATGTAAAAATTCTTATTAGTTTATAGGATTTTATTTTCATATCTAGGACAGAATGTTTGTTACCTTATGCAATGCTTAATTGCTTGCCCGTTTATAGATCTATTTACCACATTCAATGCCAAAATTAGTGTCCATTTACAAGACTGGTATTTAATGTAAAAATTCTTATTAGTTTATAGGATTTTATTTTCATATCTAGGACAGAATGTTTGTTACCTTATGCAATGCTTAATTGCTTGCCCGTTTATAGATCTATTTACCACATTCAATGCCAAAATTAGTGTCCATTTACAAGACTGGTATTTAATGTAAAAATTCTTATTAGTTTATAGGATTTTATTTTCATATCTAGGACAGAATGTTTGTTACCTTATGCAATGCTTAATTGCTTGCCCGTTTATAGATCTATTTACCACATTCAATGCCAAAATTAGTGTCCATTTACAAGACTGGTATTTAATGTAAAAATTCTTATTAGTTTATAGGATTTTATTTTCATATCTATGACAGAATGTTTTGTTACCTTATGCAATGCTTAATTGCTTGCCCGTTTATAGATCTTCTTACCTCATTCAATGCCAAAATTATTGTCCATTTACAAGACTTCATTATGTTATTTATAGTAAGAATTGTTATTACTTTATAGGATTTTATTTTCATATCTAGGACAGAATGTTTGTTACCTTATGCAATGCTTAATTGCTTGCCCGTTTATAGATCTATTTACCACATTCAATGCCAAAATTAGTGTCCATTTACAAGACTGGTATTTAATGTAAAAATTCTTATTAGTTTATAGGATTTTATTTTCATATCTAGGACAGAATGTTTGTTACCTTATGCAATGCTTAATTGCTTGCCCGTTTATAGATCTATTTACCACATTCAATGCCAAAATTAGTGTCCATTTACAAGACTGGTATTTAATGTAAAATTTCTTATTAGTTTATAGGATTTTATTTTCATATCTAGGACAGAATGTTTGTTACCTTATGCAATGCTTAATTGCTTGCCCGTTTATAGATCTATTTACCACATTCAATGCCAAAATTAGTGTCCATTTACAAGACTGGTATTTAATGTAAAAATTCTTATTAGTTTATAGGATTTTATTTTCATATCTAGGACAGAATGTTTGTTACCTTATGCAATGCTTAATTGCTTGCCCGTTTATAGATCTATTTACCACATTCAATGCCAAAATTAGTGTCCATTTACAAGACTGGTATTTAATGTAAAAATTCTTATTAGTTTATAGGATTTTATTTTCATATCTAGGACAGAATGTTTTGTTACCTTATGCAATGCTTAATTGCTTGCCCGTTTATAGATCTTCTTACCTCATTCAATGCCAAAATTATTGTCCATTTACAAGACTTCATTATGTTATTTATAGTAAGAATTGTTATTACTTTATAGGATTTTATTTTCATATCTAGGACAGAATGTTTGTTACCTTATGCAATGCTTAATTGCTTGCCCGTTTATAGATCTATTTACCACATTCAATGCCAAAATTAGTGTCCATTTACAAGACTGGTATTTAATGTAAAAATTCTTATTAGTTTATAGGATTTTATTTTCATATCTAGGACAGAATGTTTGTTACCTTATGCAATGCTTAATTGCTTGCCCGTTTATAGATCTATTTACCACATTCAATGCCAAAATTAGTGTCCATTTACAAGACTGGTATTTAATGTAAAAATTCTTATTAGTTTATAGGATTTTATTTTCATATCTAGGACAGAATGTTTGTTACCTTATGCAATGCTTAATTGCTTGCCCGTTTATAGATCTATTTACCACATTCAATGCCAAAATTAGTGTCCATTTACAAGACTGGTATTTAATGTAAAAATTCTTATTAGTTTATAGGATTTTATTTTCATATCTAGGACAGAATGTTTGTTACCTTATGCAATGCTTAATTGCTTGCCCGTTTATAGATCTATTTACCACATTCAATGCCAAAATTAGTGTCCATTTACAAGACTGGTATTTAATGTAAAAATTCTTATTAGTTTATAGGATTTTATTTTCATATCTAGGACAGAATGTTTGTTACCTTATGCAATGCTTAATTGCTTGCCCGTTTATAGGTCTATTTACCACATTCAATGTCAAAATTAGTGTCCATTTACAAGACTGGTATTTAATGTAAAAATTCTTATTAGTTTATAGGATTTTATTTTTGATATTTAATGCTAGTTTGACTGCACATTTGTAATATTTATTTAGCTTTATTTTTGCCAAAATATATGCTCATTTATGAGATTTAATTAACGTATTTAAAGTTACAATTCGTGCCCATTTATAATATTGCATTATGGTGTATAATACTAAAATATTTACGCCCTCATCAGATTTGGTTACCTTAGATTAAGCTTGAATGCTTGCTCATTTAGAATCCCTTTACTTTAGTGAATGCTGGAATTCCTGTCCATAGTATTATATTATATTATAATATTGCATTATGGTTTATAATACTAAAATATTTACGCCCTCATCAGATTTGGTTACCTTAGATTAAGCTTGAATGCTTGCTCATTTAGAATCCCATTACTTCAGTGAATGCTGGAATTCCTGTCCATAGTATTAAATTATATTATTGCATTATGGTTTATAATACTAAAATATTTACGCCCTCATCAGATTTGGTTACCTTAGATTAAGCTTGAATGCTTGCTCATTTAGAATCCCATTACTTTAGTGAATGCTGGAATTCCTGTCCATAGTATTATATTATATTATAATATTGCATTATGGATTATAATACTAAAATATTTACGCCCTCATCAGATTTGGTTACCTTAGATTAAGCTTGAATGCTTGCTCATTTAGAATCCCATTACTTTAGTGAATGCTGTAATTCCTGTCCATAGTAATATATTATATTATTGCATTATGGTTTATAATACTAAAATATTTACGCCCTCATCAGATTTGGTTACCTTAGATTAAGCTTGAATGCTTGCTCATTTAGAATCCCATTACTTTAGTGAATGCTGGAATTCCTGTCCATAGTATTATATTATATTATTGCATTATGGTTTATAATACTAAAATATTTACGCCCTCATCAGATTTGGTTACCTTAGATTAAGCTTGAATGCTTGCTCATTTAGAATCCCATTACTTTAGTGAATGCTGGAATTCCTGTCCATAGTATTATATTATATTATTGCATTATGGTTTATAATACTAAAATATTTACGCCCTCATCAGATTTGGTTACCTTAGATTAAGCTTGAATGCTTGCTCATTTAGAATCCCAATACTTTAGTGAATGCTGGAATTCCTGTCCATAGTATTATATTATATTATAATATTGCATTATGGTTTATAATACTAAAATATTTACGCCCTCATCAGATTTGGTTACCTTAGATTAAGCTTGAATGCTTGCTCATTTAGAATCCCATTACTTTAGTGAATGCTGGAATTCCTGTCCATAGTATTATATTATATTATAATATTGCATTATGGTTTTAGAATACTAAATTATATACACCCTCATCAGATTTGGTTACCTTAGATTAAGCTTGAATGCTTGCTCATTTAGAATCCCATTACTTTAGTGAATGCTGGAATTCCTGTCCATAGTATTATATTATATTATAATATTGCATTATGGTTTATAATACTAAAATATTTACGCCCTCATCAGATTTGGTTACCTTAGATTAAGCTTGGATGCTTGCTCATTCAGAATCCCATTACTTTAGTGAATGCTGGAATTCCTGTCCATAGTATTATATTATATTATAATATTGCATTATGGTTTATAATACTAAAATATTTACGCCCTCATCAGATTTGGTTACCTTAGATTAAGCTTTAATGCTTGCTCATTTAGAATCCCATTACTTTAGTGAATGCTGGAATTCCTGTCCATAGTATTATATTATATTATAATATTGCATTATGGTTTATAATACTAAAATATTTACGCCCTCATCAGATTTGGTTACCTTAGATTAAGCTTGGATGCTTGCTCCTTTAGAATCCCATTACTTTAGTGAATGCTGGAATTCCTGTCCATAGTATTATATTATATTATATTATTGCATTATGGTTTATAATACTAAAATATTTACGCCCTCATCAGATTTGGTTACCTTAGATTAAGCTTTAATGCTTGCTCATTTAGAATCCCATTACTTTAGTGAATGCTGGAATTCCTGTCCATAGTATTACATTATATTATAATATTGCATTATGGTTTATAATACTAAAATATTTACGCCCTCATCAGATTTGGTTACCTTAGATTAAGCTTGGATGCTTGCTCATTCAGAATCCCATTACTTTAGTGAATGCTGGAATTCCTGTCCATAGTATTATATTATATTATAATATTGCATTATGGTTTATAATACTAAAATATTTACGCCCTCATCAGATTTGGTTACCTTAGATTAAGCTTTAATGCTTGCTCATTTAGAATCCCATTACTTTAGTGAATGCTGGAATTCCTGTCCATAGTATTATATTATATTATAATATTGCATTATGGTTTATAATACTAAAATATTTACGCCCTCATCAGATTTGGTTACCTTAGATTAAGCTTGGATGCTTGCTCCTTTAGAATCCCATTACTTTAGTGAATGCTGGAATTCCTGTCCATAGTATTATATTATATTATATTATTGCATTATGGTTTATAATACTAAAATATTTACGCCCTCATCAGATTTGGTTACCTTAGATTAAGCTTTAATGCTTGCTCATTTAGAATCCCATTACTTTAGTGAATGCTGGAATTCCTGTCCATAGTATTACATTATATTATAATATTGCATTATGGTTTATAATACTAAAATATTTACGCCCTCATCAGATTTGGTTACCTTAGATTAAGCTTGAATGCTTGCTCATTTAGAATCCCATTACTTTAGTGAATGCTGGAATTCCTGTCCATAGTATTATATTCTATTATAATATTGCATTATGGTTTTAGAATACTAAAATATATACACCCTCATCAGATTTGGTTACCTTAGATTAAGCTTGAATGCTTGCTCATTTAGAATCCCATTACTTTAGTGAATGCTGGAATTCCTGTCCATAGTATTATATTATATTATAATATTGCATTATGGTTTATAATACTAAAATATTTACGCCCTCATCAGATTTGGTTACCTTAGATTAAGCTTGGATGCTTGCTCATTTAGAATCCCATTACTTCAGTGAATGCTGGAATTCCTGTCCATAGTATTAAATTATATTATTGCATTATGGTTTATAATACTAAAATATTTACGCCCTCATCAGATTTGGTTACCTTAGATTAAGCTTGAATGCTTGCTCATTTAGAATCCCATTACTTCAGTGAATGCTGGAATTCCTGTCCATAGTATTATATTATATTATAATATTGCATTATGGTTTATAATACTAAAATATTTACGCCCTCATCAGATTTGGTTACCTTAGATTAAGCTTGAATGCTTGCTCATTTAGAATCCCATTACTTTAGTGAATGCTGGAATTCCTGTCCATAGTATTATATTATATTATAATATTGCATTATGGTTTATAATACTAAAATATTTACGCCCTCATCAGATTTGGTTACCTTAGATTAAGCTTGAATGCTTGCTCATTTAGAATCCCATTACTTTAGTGAATGCTGGAATTCCTGTCCATAGTAATATATTATATTATTGCATTATGGTTTATAATACTAAAATATTTACGCCCTCATCAGATTTGGTTACCTTAGATTAAGCTTGAATGCTTGCTCATTTAGAATCCCATTACTTTAGTGAATGCTGGAATTCCTGTCCATAGTAATATATTATATTATTGCATTATGGTTTATAATACTAAAATATTTACGCCCTCATCAGATTTGGTTACCTTAGATTAAGCTTGAATGCTTGCTCATTTAGAATCCCATTACTTTAGTGAATGCTGGAATTCCTGTCCATAGTATTATATTATATTATTGCATTATGGTTTATAATACTAAAATATTTACGCCCTCATCAGATTTGGTTACCTTAGATTAAGCTTGAATGCTTGCTCATTTAGAATCCCAATACTTTAGTGAATGCTGGAATTCCTGTCCATAGTATTATATTATATTATAATATTGCATTATGGTTTATAATACTAAAATATTTACGCCCTCATCAGATTTGGTTACCTTAGATTAAGCTTGAATGCTTGCTCATTTAGAATCCCATTACTTTAGTGAATGCTGGAATTCCTGTCCATAGTATTATATTATATTATAATATTTCATTATGGTTTATAATACTAAAGTATTTACGCCCTCATCAGATTTGGTTACCTTAGATTAAGCTTGGATGCTTGCTCATTTAGAATCCCATTACTTTAGTGAATGCTGGAATTCCTGTCCATAGTATTATATTATATTATTGCATTATGGTTTATAATACTAATATATTTACCCCCTCATCAGATTTGGTTACCTTATATTAAGCTTGGATGCTTGCTCATTTAGAATCCCATTACTTTAGTGAATGCTGGAATTCCTGTCCATAGTATTATATTATATTATAATATTGCATTATGGTTTTAGAATACTAAATTATATACACCCTCATCAGATTTGGTTACCTTAGATTAAGCTTGAATGCTTGCTCATTTAGAATCCCATTACTTTAGTGAATGCTGGAATTCCTGTCCATAGTATTATATTATATTATAATATTGCATTATGGTTTATAATACTAAAATATTTACGCCCTCATCAGATTTGGTTACCTTAGATTAAGCTTGGATGCTTGCTCATTTAGAATCCCATTACTTTAGTGAATGCTGGAATTCCTGTCCATAGTATTATATTATATTATAATATTGCATTATGGTTTATAATACTAAAATATTTACGCCCTCATCAGATTTGGTTACCTTAGATTAAGCTTTAATGCTTGCTCATTTAGAATCCCATTACTTTAGTGAATGCTGGAATTCCTGTCCATAGTATTATATTATATTATAATATTGCATTATGGTTTATAATACTAAAATATTTACGCCCTCATCAGATTTGGTTACCCTAGATTAAGCTTGGATGCTTGCTCCTTTAGAATCCCATTACTTTAGTGAATGCTGGAATTCCTGTCCATAGTATTATATTATATTATATTATTGCATTATGGTTTATAATACTAAAATATTTACGCCCTCATCAGATTTGGTTACCTTCGATTAAGCTTTAATGCTTGCTCATTTAGAATCCCATTACTTTAGTGAATGCTGGAATTCCTGTCCATAGTATTACATTATATTATGATATTGCATTATGGTTTATAATACTAAAATATTTACGCCCTCATCAGATTTGGTTACCTTAGATTAAGCTTGAATGCTTGCTCATTTAGAATCCCATTACTTTAGTGAATGCTGGAATTCCTGTCCATAGTATTATATTCTATTATAATATTGCATTATGGTTTTAGAATACTAAAATATATACACCCTCATCAGATTTGGTTACCTTAGATTAAGCTTGAATGCTTGCTCATTTAGAATCCCATTACTTTAGTGAATGCTGGAATTCCTGTCCATAGTATTATATTATATTATAATATTGCATTATGGTTTATAATACTAAAATATTTACGCCCTCATCAGATTTGGTTACCTTAGATTAAGCTTGGATGCTTGCTCATTTAGAATCCCATTACTTTAGTGAATGCTGGAATTCCTGTCCATAGTATTATATTATATTATAATATTGCATTATGGTTTATAATACTAAAATATTTAGGCCCTCATCAGATTTAGTTACCTTAGATTAAGCTTTAATGCTTGCTCATTTAGAATCCCATTACTTTAGTGAATGCTGGAATTCCTGTCCATAGTATTATATTATATTATAATATTGCATTATGGTTTATAATACTAAAATATTTACGCCCTCATCAGATTTGGTTACCTTAGATTAAGCTTGGATGCTTGCTCATTTAGAATCCCATTACTTTAGTGAATGCTGGAATTCCTGTCCATAGTATTATATTATATTATATTATTGCATTATGGTTTATAATACTAAAATATTTACGCCCTCATCAGATTTGGTTACCTTAGATTAAGCTTTAATGCTTGCTCATTTAGAATCCCATTACTTTAGTGAATGCTGGAATTCCTGTCCATAGTATTACATTATATTATAATATTGCATTATGGTTTATAATACTAAAATATTTACGCCCTCATCAGATTTGGATACCTTAGATTAAGCTTGAATGCTTGCTCATTTAGAATCCCATTACTTTAATGAATGTTGGAATTCCTGTCCATAGTAATATATTATATTATTGCATTATGGTTTATAATACTAAAATATTTACGCCCTCATCAGATTTGGTTACCTTAGATTAAGCTTGAATGCTTGCTCATTTAGAATCCCATTACTTTAGTGAATGCTGGAATTCCTGTCCATAGTATTACATTATATTATAATATTGCATTATGGTTTATAATACTAAAATATTTACGCCCTCATCAGATTTGGATACCTTAGATTAAGCTTGAATGCTTGCTCATTTAGAATCCCATTACTTTAGTGAATGTTGGAATTCCTGTCCATAGTAATATATTATATTATTGCATTATGGTTTATAATACTAAAATATTTACGCCCTCATCAGATTTGGTTACCTTAGATTAAGCTTGAATGCTTGCTCATTTAGAATCCCATTACTTTAGTGAATGCTGGAATTCCTGTCCATAGTATTATATTATATTATTGCATTATGGTTTATAATACTAAAATATTTACGCCCTCATCAGATTTGGTTACCTTAGATTAAGCTTGAATGCTTGCTCATTTAGAATCCCATTACTTTAGTGAATGCTGGAATTCCTGTCCATAGTATTATATTATATTATTTCATTATGGTTTATAATACTAAAATATTTACGCCCTCATCAGATTTGGTTACCTTAGATTAAGCTTGAATGCTTGCTCATTTAGAATCCCATTACTTTAGTGATTGCTGGAATTCCTGTCCATAGTATTATATTATATTATTGCATTATGGTTTATAATACTAATATATTTACCCCCTCATCAGATTTGGTTACCTTATATTAAGCTGGAATGCTTGCTCATTTAGAATCCCATTACTTTAGTGAATGCTGGAATTCCTGTCCATAGTATTATATTATATTATAATATTGCATTATGGTTTATAATACTAAAATATTTACGCCCTCATCAGATTTGGTTACCTTAGATTAAGCTTGAATGCTTGCTCATTTAGAATCCCATTACTTTAGTGAATGCTGGAATTCCTGTCCGTAGTATTACATTATATTATAATATTGCATTATGGTTTATAATACTAAAATATTTACGCCCTCATCAGATTTGGTTACCTTAGATTAAGCTTGAATGCTTGCTCATTTAGAATCCCATTACTTTAGTGAATGCTGGAATTCCTGTCCATAGTAATATATTATATTATTGCATTATGGTTTATAATACTAAAATATTTACGCCCTCATCAGATTTGGTTACCTTAGATTAAGCTTGAATGCTTGCTCATTTAGAATCCCATTACTTTAGTGAATGCTGGAATTCCTGTCCATAGTATTATATTAAAATATTGCATTATGGTTTATAATACTAAAATATATACACCCTCATCAGATTTGGTTACCTTAGATTAAACTTGAATGCTTGCTCATTTAGAATCCCATTACTTCAGTGAATGCTGGAATTCCTGTCCATAGTATTATATTATATTATTGCATTATGGTTTATAATACTAAAATATTTACGCCCTCATCAGATTTGGTTACCTTAGATTAAGCTTGAATGCTTGCTCATTTAGAATCCCATTACTTTAGTGAATGCTGGAATTCCTGTCCATAGTATTACATTATATTATAATATTGCATTATGGTTTATAATACTAAAATATTTACGCCCTCATCAGATTTGATTACCTTAGATTAAGCTTGAATGCTTGCTCATTTAGAATCCCATTACTTTAGTGAATGCTGGAATTCCTGCCCATAGTATTATATTATATTATTGCATTATGGTTTATAATACTAATATATTTACCCCCTCATCAGATTTGGTTACCTTATATTAAGCTTGAATGCTTGCTCATTTAGAATCCCATTACTTTAGTGAATGCTGGAATTCCTGTCCATAGTATTATATTATATTATAATATTGCATTATGGTTTATAATACTAAAATATTTACGCCCTCATCAGATTTGGTTACCTTAGATTAAGCTTGGATGCTTGCTCATTTAGAATCCCATTACTTTAGTGAATGCTGGAATTCCTGTCCATAGTATTATATTATATTATAATATTGCATTATGGTTTATAATAATAAAATATTTACGCCCTCATCAGATTTGGTTACCTTAGATTAAGCTTTAATGCTTGCTCATTTAGAATCCCATTACTTTAGTGAATGCTGGAATTCCGTCCATAGTATTATATTATATTATAATATTGCATTATGGTTTATAATACTAAAATATTTACGCCCTCATCAGATTTGGTTACCTTAGATTAAGCTTGAATGCTTGCTCATTTAGAATCCCATTACTTTAGTGAATGCTGGAATTCCTGTCCATAGTATTATATTATATTATTGCATTATGGTTTATAATACTAATATATTTACCCCCTCATCAGATTTGGTTACCTTATATTAAGCTTGAATGCTTGCTCATTTAGAATCCCATTACTTTAGTGAATGCTGGAATTCCTGACCATAGTATTATATTATATTATAATATTGCATTATGGTTTATAATACTAAAATATTTACGCCCTCATCAGATTTGGTTACCTTAGATTAAGCTTGAATGCTTGCTCATTTAGAATCCCATTACTTTAGTGAATGCTGGAATTCCTGTCCATAGTATTATATTATATTATATTATTGCATTATGGTTTATAATACTAAAATATTTACGCCCTCATCAGATTTGGTTACCTTAGATTAAGCTTTAATGCTTGCTCATTTAGAATCCCATTACTTTAGTGAATGCTGGAATTCCTGTCCATAGTATTACATTATATTATAATATTGCATTATGGTTTATAATACTAAAATATTTACGCCCTCATCAGATTTGGTTACCTTAGATTAAGCTTGAATGCTTGCTCATTTAGAATCCCATTACTTTAGTGAATGCTGGAATTCCTGTCCATAGTAATATATTATATTATTGCATTATGGTTTATAATACTAAAATATTTACGCCCTCATCAGATTTGGTTACCTTAGATTAAGCTTGAATGCTTGCTCATTTAGAATCCCATTACTTTAGTGAATGCTGGAATTCCTGTCCATAGTATTATATTATATTATTGCATTATGGTTTATAATACTAAAATATTTACGCCCTCATCAGATTTGGTTACCTTAGATTAAGCTTGAATGCTTGCTCATTTAGAATCCCATTACTTTAGTGAATGCTGGAATTCCTGTCCATAGTATTATATTATATTATTGCATTATGGTTTATAATACTAAAATATTTACGCCCTCATCAGATTTGTTTACCTTAGATTAAGCTTGAATGCTTGCTCATTTAGAATCCCATTACGTTAGTGAATACTGGAATTCCTATCCATAGTATTATATTATATTATTGCATTATGGTTTATAATACTAAAATATTTACGCCCTCATCAGATTTGGTTACCTTATATTAAGCTTGGATGCTTGCTCATTCAGAATCCCA
This sequence comes from Prosapia bicincta, assembly GCA_036971475.1. Lineage (NCBI taxonomy): Eukaryota > Metazoa > Arthropoda > Insecta > Hemiptera > Cercopidae > Prosapia > Prosapia bicincta. Next base: position 73,825,229 of record JBAIZL010000006.1, on the reverse strand, counting down.
TTACTTTAGTGAATGCTGGAATTCCTGTTCATAGTATTATATTATATTATTGCATTATGGTTTATAATAGTAAAATATTTACGCCCTCATCAGATTTGGTTACCTTATATTAAGCTTGGATGCTTGCTCATTCAGAATCCCATTACGTTAGTGAATGCTGGAATTCCTGTCCATAGTATTATATTATATTATTGCATTATGGTTTATAATACTAAAATATTTACCCCCTCATCAGATTTGGTTACCTTATATTAAGCTTGAATGCTTGCTCATTTAGAATCCCATTACTTTAGTGAGTGCTGGAATTCCTGACCATAGTATTATATTATATTATAATATTGCATTATGGTTTATAATACTAAAATATTTACGCCCTCATCAGATTTGGTTACCTTAGATTAAGCTTGAATGCTTGCTCATTTAGAATCCCATTACTTTAGTGAATGCTGGAATTCCTGTCCATAGTATTATATTATATTATATTATTGCATTATGGTTTATAATACTAAAATATTTACGCCCTCATCAGATTTGGTTACCTTAGATTAAGCTTGAATGCTTGCTCATTTAGAATCCCATTACTTTAGTGAATGCTGGAATTCCTGTCCATAGTATTATATTATATTATTGCATTATGGTTTATAATACTAAAATATTTACGCCCTCATCAGATTTGGTTACCTTAGATTAAGCTTGAATGCTTGCTCATTTAGAATCCCATTACTTTAGTGAATGCTGGAATTCCTGTCCATAGTATTATATTATATTATTGCATTATGGTTTATAATACTAAAATATTTACGCCCTCATCAGATTTGTTTACCTTAGATTAAGCTTGAATGCTTGCTCATTTAGAATCCCAATACTTTAGTGAATGCTGGAATTCCTGTCCATAGTATTATATTATATTATAATATTGCATTATGGTTTATAATTCTAAAATATTTACGCCCTCATCAGATTTGGTTACCTTAGATTAAGCTTGAATGCTTGCTCATTTAGAATCCCATTACTTTAGTGAATGCTGGAATTCCTGTCCATAGTATTATATTATATTATAATATTGCATTATGGTTTATAATACTAAAATATTTACGCCCTCATCAGATTTGGTTACCTTAGATTAAGCTTGGATGCTTGCTCATTTAGAATCCCATTACTTTAGTGAATGCTGGAATTCCTGTCCATAGTATTATATTATATTATAATATTGCATTATGGTTTATAATAATAAAATATTTACGCCCTCATCAGATTTGGTTACCTTAGATTAAGCTTTAATGCTTGCTCATTTAGAATCCCATTACTTTAGTGAATGCTGGAATTCCGTCCATAGTATTATATTATATTATAATATTGCATTATGGTTTATAATACTAAAATATTTACGCCCTCATCAGATTTGGTTACCTTAGATTAAGCTTGAATGCTTGCTCATTTAGAATCCCATTACTTTAGTGAATGCTGGAATTCCTGTCCATAGTATTATATTATATTATTGCATTATGGTTTATAATACTAATATATTTACCCCCTCATCAGATTTGGTTACCTTATATTAAGCTTGAATGCTTGCTCATTTAGAATCCCATTACTTTAGTGAGTGCTGGAATTCCTGACCATAGTATTATATTATATTATAATATTGCATTATGGTTTATAATACTAAAATATTTACGCCCTCATCAGATTTGGTTACCTTAGATTAAGCTTGAATGCTTGCTCATTTAGAATCCCATTACTTTAGTGAATGCTGGAATTCCTGTCCATAGTATTATATTATATTATATTATTGCATTATGGTTTATAATACTAAAATATTTACGCCCTCATCAGATTTGGTTACCTTAGATTAAGCTTTAATGCTTGCTCATTTAGAATCCCATTACTTTAGTGAATGCTGGAATTCCTGTCCATAGTATTACATTATATTATAATATTGCATTATGGTTTATAATACTAAAATATTTACGCCCTCATCAGATTTGGTTACCTTAGATTAAGCTTGAATGCTTGCTCATTTAGAATCCCATTACTTTAGTGAATGCTGGAATTCCTGTCCATAGTAATATATTATATTATTGCATTATGGTTTATAATACTAAAATATTTACGCCCTCATCAGATTTGGTTACCTTAGATTAAGCTTGAATGCTTGCTCATTTAGAATCCCATTACTTTAGTGAATGCTGGAATTCCTGTCCATAGTATTATATTATATTATTGCATTATGGTTTATAATACTAAAATATTTACGCCCTCATCAGATTTGGTTACCTTAGATTAAGCTTGAATGCTTGCTCATTTAGAATCCCATTACTTTAGTGAATGCTGGAATTCCTGTCCATAGTATTATATTAAATTATTGCATTATGGTTTATAATACTAAAATATTTACGCCCTCATCAGATTTGTTTACCTTAGATTAAGCTTGAATGCTTGCTCATTTAGAATCCCAATACTTTAGTGAATGCTGGAATTCCTGTCCATAGTATTATATTATATTATAATATTGCATTATGGTTTATAATTCTAAAATATTTACGCCCTCATCAGATTTGGTTACCTTAGATTAAGCTTGAATGCTTGCTCATTTAGAATCCCATTAATTTAGTGTATGCTGGAATTCCTGTCCATAGTATTATATTATATTATAATATTGCATTATGGTTTATTATACTAAAATATTTACGCCCTCATAAGATTTGGTTACCTTAGATTAAGCTTGGATGCTTGCTCATTTAGAATCCCATTACTTTAGTGAATGCTGGAATTCCTGTCCATAGTATTATATTATATTATAATATTGCATTATGGTTTATAATACTAAAATATTTACGCCCTCATCAGATTTGGTTACCTTAGATTAAGCTTTAATGCTTGCTCATTTAGAATCCCATTACTTTAGTGAATGCTGGAATTCCGTCCATAGTATTATATTATATTATAATATTGCATTATGGTTTATAATACTAAAATATTTACGCCCTCATCAGATTTGGTTACCTTAGATTAAGCTTGGATGCTTGCTCATTTAGAATCCCATTACTTTAGTGAATGCTGGAGTTCCTGTCCATAGTATTATATTATATTATATTATTGCATTATGGTTTATAATACTAAAATATTTACGCCCTCATCAGATTTGGTTACCTTAGATTAAGCTTGAATGCTTGCTCATTTAGAATCCCATTACTTTAGTGAATGCTGGAATTCCTGTCCATAGTATTATATTATATTATTGCATTATGGTTTATAATACTAAAATATTTACGCCCTCATCAGATTTGGTTACCTTAGATTAAGCTTGAATGCTTGCTCATTTAGAATCCCATTACTTTAGTGAATGCTGGAATTCCTGTCCATAGTATTATATTATATTATTGCATTATGGTTTATAATACTAAAATATTTACGCCCTCATCAGATTTGGTTACCTTAGATTAAGCTTGAATGCTTGCTCATTTAGAATCCCAATACTTTAGTGAATGCTGGAATTCCTGTCCATAGTATTATATTATATTATAATATTGCATTATGGTTTATAATTCTAAAATATTTACGCCCTCATCAGATTTGGTTACCTTAGATTAAGCTTGAATGCTTGCTCATTTAGAATCCCATTAATTTAGTGAATGCTGGAATTCCTGTCCATAGTATTATATTATATTATAATATTGCATTATGGTTTATAATACTAAAATATTTACGCCCTCATCAGATTTGGTTACCTTAGATTAAGCTTGGATGCTTGCTCATTTAGAATCCCATTACTTTAGTGAATGCTGGAATTCCTGTCCATAGTATTATATTATATTATAATATTGCATTATGGTTTATAATACTAAAATATTTACGCCCTCATCAGATTTGGTTACCTTAGATTAAGCTTTAATGCTTGCTCATTTAGAATCCCATTACTTTAGTGAATGCTGGAATTCCGTCCATAGTATTATATTATATTATAATATTGCATTATGGTTTATAATACTAAAATATTTACGCCCTCATCAGATTTGGTTACCTTAGATTAAGCTTGGATGCTTGCTCATTTAGAATCCCATTACTTTAGTGAATGCTGGAATTCCTGTCCATAGTATTATATTATATTATTATATTGCATTATGGTTTATAATACTAAAATATTTACGCCCTCATCAGATTTGGTTACCTTAGATTAAGCTTTAATGCTTGTTCATTTAGAATCCCATTACTTTAGTGAATGCTGGAATTCCTGTCCATAGTATTACATTATATTATAATATTGCATTATGGTTTATAATACTAAAATATTTAAGCCCTCATCAGATTTGGTTACCTTAGATTAAGCTTGAATGCTTGCTCATTTAGAATCCCATTACTTTAGTGAATGCTGGAATTCCTGTCCATAGTATTATATTATATTATTGCATTATGGTTTATAATACTAAAATATTTACGACCTCATCAGATTTGGTTACCTTATATTAAGCTGGAATGCTTGCTCATTTAGAATCCCATTACTTTAGTGAATGCTGGAATTCCTGTCCATAGTATTATATTATATTATAATATTGCATTATGGTTTATAATACTAAAATATTTACGCCCTCATCAGATTTGGTTACCTTAGATTAAGCTTGAATGCTTGCTCATTTAGAATCCCATTACTTTAGTGAATGCTGGAATTCCTGTCCATAGTATTACATTATATTATAATATTGCATTATGGTTTATAATACTAAAATATTTACGCCCTCATCAGATTTGGTTACCTTAGATTAAGCTTGAATGCTTGCTCATTTAGAATCCCATTACTTTAGTGAATGCTGGAATTCCTGTCCATAGTAATATATTATATTATTGCATTATGGTTTATAATACTAAAATATTTACGCCCTCATCAGATTTGGTTACCTTAGATTAAGCTTGAATGCTTGCTCATTTAGAATCCCATTACTTCAGTGAATGCTGGAATTCCTGTCCATAGTATTATATTATATTATTGCATTATGGTTTATAATACTAAAATATTTACGCCCTCATCAGATTTGGTTACCTTAGATTAAGCTTGAATGCTTGCTCATTTAGAATCCCATTACTTTAGTGAATGCTGGAATTCCTGTCCATAGTATTACATTATATTATAATATTGCATTATGGTTTATAATACTAAAATATTTACGCCCTCATCAGATTTGATTACCTTAGATTAAGCTTGAATGCTTGCTCATTTAGAATCCCATTACTTTAGTGAATGCTGGAATTCCTGCCCATAGTATTATATTATATTATTGCATTATGGTTTATAATACTAATATAATTACCCCCTCATCAGATTTGGTTACCTTATATTAAGCTTGAATGCTTGCTCATTTAGAATCCCATTACTTTAGTGAATGCTGGAATTCCTGTCCATAGTATTATATTATATTATAATATTGCATTATGGTTTTAGAATACTAAAATATATACACCCTCATCAGATTTGGTTACCTTAGATTAAGCTTGAATGCTTGCTCATTTAGAATCCCATTACTTTAGTGAATGCTGGAATTCCTGTCCATAGTATTATATTATATTATAATATTGCATTATGGTTTATAATACTAAAATATTTACGCCCTCATCAGATTTGGTTACCTTAGATTAAGCTTGGATGCTTGCTCATTTAGAATCCCATTACTTTAGTGAATGCTGGAATTCCTGTCCATAGTATTATATTATATTATAATATTGCATTATGGTTTATAATAATAAAATATTTACGCCCTCATCAGATTTGGTTACCTTAGATTAAGCTTTAATGCTTGCTCATTTAGAATCCCATTACTTTAGTGAATGCTGGAATTCCGTCCATAGTATTATATTATATTATAATATTGCATTATGGTTTATAATACTAAAATATTTACGCCCTCATCAGATTTGGTTACCTTAGATTAAGCTTGAATGCTTGCTCATTTAGAATCCCATTACTTTAGTGAATGCTGGAATTCCTGTCCATAGTATTATATTATATTATTGCATTATGGTTTATAATACTAATATATTTACCCCCTCATCAGATTTGGTTACCTTATATTAAGCTTGAATTTTTGCTCATTTAGAATCCCATTACTTTAGTGAATGCTGGAATTCCTGTCCATAGTATTATATTATATTATAATATTGCATTATGGTTTATAATACTAAAATATTTACGCCCTCATCAGATTTGGTTACCTTAGATTAAGCTTGAATGCTTGCTCATTTAGAATCCCATTACTTTAGTGAATGCTGGAATTCCTGTCCATAGTATTATATTATATTATAATATTGCATTATGGTTTATAATACTAAAATATTTACGCCCTCATCAGATTTGGTTACCTTAGATTAAGCTTTAATGCTTGCTCATTTAGAATCCCATTACTTTAGTGAATGCTGGAATTCCTGTCCATAGTATTACATTATATTATAATATTGCATTATGGTTTATAATACTAAAATATTTACGCCCTCATCAGATTTGGTTACCTTAGATTAAGCTTGAATGCTTGCTCATTTAGAATCCCATTACTTTAGTGAATGCTGGAATTCCTGTCCATAGTAATATATTATATTATTGCATTATGGTTTATAATACTAAAATATTTACGCCCTCATCAGATTTGGTTACCTTAGATTAAGCTTGAATGCTTGCTCATTTAGAATCCCATTACTTTAGTGAATGCTGGAATTCCTGTCCATAGTATTATATTATATTATTGCATTATGGTTTATAATACTAAAATATTTACGCCCTCATCAGATTTGGTTACCTTAGATTAAGCTTGAATGCTTGCTCATTTAGAATCCCATTACTTTAGTGAATGCTGGAATTCCTGTCCATAGTATTATATTATATTATTGCATAATGGTTTATAATACTAAAATATTTACGCCCTCATCAGATTTGGTTACCTTAGATTAAGATTGAATGCTTGCTCATTTAGAATCCCAATACTTTAGTGAATGCTGGAATTCCTGTCCATAGTATTATATTATATTATAATATTGCATTATGGTTTATAATTCTAAAATATTTACGCCCTCATCAGATTTGGTTACCTTAGATTAAGCTTGAATGCTTGCTCATTTAGAATCCCATTAATTTAGTGAATGCTGGAATTCCTGTCCATAGTATTATATTATATTATAATATTGCATTATGGTTTATAATACTAAAATATTTACGCCCTCATCAGATTTGGTTACCTTAGTTTAAGCTTGGATGCTTGCTCATTTAGAATCCCATTACTTTAGTGAATGCTGGAATTCCTGTCCATAGTATTATATTATATTATAATATTGCATTATGGTTTATAATAATAAAATATTTACGCCCTCATCAGATTTGGTTACCTTAGATTAAGCTTTAATGCTTGCTCATTTAGAATCCCATTACTTTAGTGAATGCTGGAATTCCGTCCATAGTATTATATTATATTATAATATTGCATTATGGTTTATAATACTAAAATATTTACGCCCTCATCAGATTTGGTTACCTTAGATTAAGCTTGGATGCTTGCTCATTTAGAATCCCATTACTTTAGTGAATGCTGGAATTCCTGTCCATAGTATTATATTATATTATATTATTGCATTATGGTTTATAATACTAAAATATTTACGCCCTCATCAGATTTGGTTACCTTAGATTAAGCTTTAATGCTTGTTCATTTAGAATCCCATTACTTTAGTGAATGCTGGAATTCCTGTCCATAGTATTACATTATATTATATTATTGCATTATGGTTTATAATACTAAAATATTTAAGCCCTCATCAGATTTGGTTACCTTAGATTAAGCTTGAATGCTTGCTCATTTAGAATCCCATTACTTTAGTGAATGCTGGAATTCCTGTCCATAGTATTATATTATATTATTGCATTATGGTTTATAATACTAAAATATTTACGCCCTCATCAGATTTGGTTACCTTAGATTAAGCTTGAATGCTTGCTCATTTAGAATCCCATTACTTTAGTGAATGCTGGATTTCTGTCCATAGTATTATATTGTATTATTGCATTATGGTTTATAATACTAAAATATTTACGCCCTCATCAGATTTGGTTACCTTAGATTAAGCTTGAATGCTTGCTCATTTAGAATCCCAATACTTTAGTGAATGCTGGAATTCCTGTCCATAGTATTATATTATATTATAATATTGCATTATGGTTTATAATACTAAAATATTTACGCCCTCATCAGATTTGGTTACCTTAGATTAAGCTTGAATGCTTGCTCATTTAGAATCCCATTAATTTAGTGAATGCTGGAGTTCCTGTCCATAGAATTATATTATATTATAATATTGCATTATGGTTTATAATACTAAAATATTTACGCTTTCATCAGATTTGGTTACCTTAGATTAAGCTTGGATGCTTGCTCATTTAGAATCCCATTACTTTAGTGAATGCTGGAATTCCTGTCCATAGTATTATATTATATTATAATATTGCATTATGGTTTTAGAATACTAAAATATATACGCCCTTATCAGATTTGGTTACCTTAGATTAAGCTTGAATGCTTGCTCATTTAGAATCCCATTACTTTAGTGAATGCTGGAATTCCTGTCCATAGTATTATATTATATTATAATATTGCATTATGGTTTATAATACTAAAATATTTACGCCCTCATCAGATTTGGTTACCTTAGATTAAGCTTTAATGCTTGCTCATTTAGAATCCCATTACTTTAGTGAATGCTGGAATTCCTGTCCATAGTATTATATTATATTATAATATTGCATTATGGTTTATAATACTAAAATATTTACGCCCTTATCAGATTTGGTTACCTTAGATTAAGCTTGGATGCTTGCTCATTTAGAATCCCATTACTTTAGTGAATGCTGGAATTCCTGTCCATAGTATTATATTATATTATAATATTGCATTATGGTTTATAATACTAAAATATTTACGCCCTCATCAGATTTGGTTACCTTAGATTAAGCTTTAGTGCTTGCTCATTTAGAATCCCATTACTTTAGTGAATGCTGGAATTCCTGTCCATAGTATTATATTATATTATAATATTGCATTATGGTTTTTAATACTAAAATATTTACGCCCTCATCAGATTTGGTTACCTTAGATTAAGCTTGGATGCTTGCTCATTTAGAATCCCATCACTTTAGTGAATGCTGGAATTCCTGTCCATAGTATTATATTATATTATTGCATTATGGTTTATAATACTAAAATATTTACGCCCTCATCAGATTTGGTTACCTTAGATTAAGCTTGAATGCTCTCTCATTTAGAATCCCATTACTTAAGTGAATGCTGGAATTCCTGTCCATAGTATTATATTATATTATAATATTGCATTATGGTTTATAATACTAAAATATTTACGCCCTCATCAGATTTGGTTACCTTAGATAAAGCTTGAATGCTTGCTCATTTAGAATCCCAATACTTTAGTGAATGCTGGAATTCCTGTCCATAGTATTATATTATATTATAATATTGCATTATGGTTTATAATACTAAAATATTTACGCCCTCATCAGATTTGGTTACCTTAGATTAAGCTTGAATGCTTGCTCATTTAGAATCCCATTAACTTAGTGAATGCTGGAATTCCTGTCCATAGTATTATATTATATTATAATATTGCATTATGGTTTTAGAATACTAAAATATATACGCCCTCATCAGATTTGGTTACCTTAGATTAAGCTTGAATGCTTGCTCATTTAGAATCCCATTACTTTAGTGAATGCTGGAATTCCTGTCCATAGTATTATATTATATTATAATATTGCATTATGGTTTATAATACTAAAATATTTACGCCCTCATCAGATTTGGTTACCTTAGATTAAGCTTGAATGCTTGCTCATTTAGAATCCCATTACTTTAGTGAATGCTGGAATTCCTGTCCATAGTATTATATTATATTATTGCATTATGGTTTATAATACTAAAATATTTACGCCCTCATCAGATTTGGTTACCTTAGATTAAGCTTGGATGCTTGCTCATTTAGAATCCCATTACTTTAGTGAATGCTGGAATTCCTGTCCATAGTATTATATTATATTATAATATTGCATTATGGTTTATAATACTAAAATATTTACGCCCTCATCAGATTTGGTTACCTTAGATTAAGCTTTAGTGCTTGCTCATTTAGAATCCCATTACTTTAGTGAATGCTGGAATTCCTGTCCATAGTATTATATTATATTATAATATTGCATTATGGTTTATAATACTAAAATATTTACGCCCTTATCAGATTTGGTTACCTTATATTAAGCTTGGATGCTTGCTCATTTAGAATCCCATTACGTTATTGAATGCTGGAATTCCTGTCCATAGTTTTATATTATATTATTGCATTATGGTTTATAATACTAAAATATTTACGCCCTCATCAGATTTGGTTACCTTATTTTAAGCTTGGATGCTTGCTCATTTAGAATCCCATTACTTTAGTGTATGCTGGAATTCCTGTCCATAGTATTATATTATATTATAATATTGCATTATGGTTTATAATACTAAAATATTTACGCCCTCATCAGATTTGGTTACCTTAGATTAAGCTTGAATGCTTGCTCATTTAGAATCCCATTACTTTAGTGAATGCTGGAATTCCTGTCCATAGTATTATATTATATTATTGCATTATGGTTTATAATACTAAAATATTTACGCCCTCATCAGATTTGGTTACCTTATATTAAGCTTGGATGCTTGCTCATTCAGAATCCCATTACTTTAGTGAATGCTGGAATTCCTGTTCATAGTATTATATTATATTATTGCATTGTGGTTTATAATACTAAAATATTTACGCCCTCATCAGATTTGGTTACCTTAGATTAAGCTTGGATGCTTGCTCATTTAGAATCCCATTACTTTAGTGAATACTGGAATTCCTGTCCATAGTATTATATTATATTATTGCATTATGGTTTATAATAGTAAAATATTTACGCCCTCATCAGATTTGGTTACCTTAGATTAAGCTTGAATGCTTGCTCATTTAGAATCCCATTACTTTAGTGAATGCTGGAATTCCTGTCCATAGTATTATATTATATTATAATATTGCATTATGGTTTATAATACTAAAATATTTACGCCCTCATCAGATTTGGTTACCTTAGATTAAGCTTGAATGCTTGCTCATTTAGAATCCCATTACGTTAGTGAATACTGGAATTCCTGTCCATAGTATTATATTATATAATTGCATTATGGTTTATAATACTAAAATATTTACGCCCTCATCAGATTTGGTTACCTTATATTAAGCTTGGATGCTTGCTCATTCAGAATCCCATTACTTTAGTGAATGCTGGAATTCCTGTTCATAGTATTATATTATATTATTGCATTATGGTTTATAATAGTAAAATATTTACGCCCTCATCAGATTTGGTTACCTTATATAAAGCTTGGATGCTTGCTCATTTAGAATCCCATTACTTTAGTGTATGCTGGAATTCCTGTCCATAGTATTATATTATATTATAATATTGCATTATGGTTTATAATACTAAAATATTTACGCCCTTATCAGATTTGGTTACCTTATATTAAGCTTGGATGCTTGCTCATTTAGAATCCCATTACGTTATTGAATGCTGGAATTCCTGTCCATAGTTTTATATTATATTATTGCATTATGGTTTATAATACTAAAATATTTACGCCCTCATCAGATTTGGTTACCTTATTTTAAGCTTGGATGCTTGCTCATTTAGAATCCCATTACGTTAGTGAATGCTGGAATTCCTGTCCATAGTATTATATTATATTATTGCATTATGGTTTATAATACTAAAATATTTACGCCCTCATCAGATTTGGTTACCTTAGATTAAGCTTGAATGCTTGCTCATTAAGACTCCCATTACTTTAGTGAATACTGGAATTCCTGTCCATAGTATTATATTATATTATTGCATTATGGTTTATAATACTAAAATATTTACGCCCTCATCAGATTTGGTTACCTTAGATTAAGCTTGAATGCTTGCTCATTAAGACTCCCATTACTTTAGTGAATGCTGGAATTCCTGTCCATAGTATTATATTATATTATTGCATTATGGTTTATAATACTAAAATATTTACGCCCTCATCAGATTTGGTTACCTTAGATTAAGCTTGAATGCTTGCTCATTTAGAATCCCATTACTTTAGTGAATGCTGGAATTCCTGTCCATAGTATTATATTATATTATTGCATTATGGTTTATAATACTAAAATATTTACGCCCTCATCAGATTTGGTTACCTTAGATTAAGCTTGAATGCTCTCTCATTTAGAATCCCATTACTTTAGTGAATGCTGGAATTCCTGTCCATAGTATTATATTATATTATTGCATTATGGTTTATAATACTAAAATATTTACGCCCTCATCAGATTTGGTTACCTTAGATTAAGCTTGAATGCTTGCTCATTTAGAATCCCAATACTTTAGTGAATGCTGGAATTCCTGTCCATAGTATTATATTATATTATAATATTGCATTATAGTTTATAATACTAAAATATTTACGCCCTCATCAGATTTGGTTACCTTAGATTAAGCTTGAATGCTTGCTCATTTAGAATCCCATTAACTTAGTGAATGCTGGAATTCCTGTCCATAGTATTATATTATATTATAATATTGCATTATGGTTTATAATACTAAAATATTTACGCCCTCATCAGATTTGGTTACCTTAGATTAAGCTTGGATGCTTGCTCATTTAGAATCCCATTACTTTAGTGAATGCTGGAATTCCTGTCCATAGTATTATATTATATTATAATATTGCATTATGGTTTATAATACTAAAATATTTACGCCCTCATCAGATTTGGTTACCTTAGATTAAGCTTTAATGCTTGCTCATTTAGAATCCCATTACTTTAGTGAATGCTGGAATTCCTGTCCATAGTATTATATTATATTATAATATTTCATTATGGTTTTAGAATACTAAAATATATACGCCCTCATCAGATTTTTTACCTTAGATTAAGCTTGAATGCTTGCTCATTTAGAATCCCATTACTTTAGTGAATGCTGGAATTCCTGTCCATAGTATTATATTATATTATAATATTGCATTATGGTTTATAATACTAAAATATTTACGCCCTCATCAGTTTTGGTTACCTTAGATTAAGCTTGAATGCTTGCTCATTTAGAATCCCATTACTTTAGTGAATGCTGGAATTCCTGTCCATAGTATTATATTATATTATTGCATTATGGTTTATAATACTAAAATATTTACGCCCTCATCAGATTTGGTTACCTTAGATTAAGCTTGGATGCTTGCTCATTTAGAATCCCATTACTTTAGTGAATGCTGGAATTCCTGTCCATAGTATTATATTATATTATAATATTGCATTATGGTTTATAATACTAAAATATTTACGCCCTCATCAGATTTGGTTACCTTAGATTAAGCTTTAGTGCTTGCTCATTTAGAATCCCATTACTTTAGTGAATGCTGGAATTCCTGTCCATAGTATTATATTATATTATAATATTGCATTATGGTTTATAATACTAAAATATTTACGCCCTCATCAGATTTGGTTACCTTAGATTAAGCTTGGATGCTTGCTCATTTAGAATCCCTTTACTTTAGTGAATGCTGGAATTCCTGTCCATAGTATTATATTATATTATATTATTGCATTATGGTTTATAATACTAAAATATTTACGCCCTCATCAGATTTGGTTACCTTAGATTAAGCTTGAATGCTTGCTCATTTAGAATCCCATTACTTTAGTGAATGCTGGAATTCCTGTCCATAGTATTATATTATATTATAATATTGCATTATGGTTTATAATACTAAAATATTTACGCCCTCATCAGATTTGGTTACCTTAGATTAAGCTTGGATGCTTGCTCATTTAGAATCCCATTACTTTAGTGAATGCTGGAATTCCTGTCCATAGTATTATATTATATTATTGCATTATGGTTTATAATACTAAAATATTTACGCCCTCTTCAGATTTGGTTACCTTAGATTAAGCTTTAATGCTTGCTCATTTAGAATCCCATTACTTTAGTGAATGCTGGAATTCCTGTTCATAGTATTATATTATATTATTGCATTATGGTTTATAATACTAAAATATTTACGCCCTCATCAGATTTGGTTACCTTAGATTAAGCTTGGATGCTTGCTCATTTAGAATCCCATTACTTTAGTGAATACTGGAATTCCTGTCCATAGTATTATATTATATTATTGCATTATGGTTTATAATAGTAAAATATTTACGCCCTCATCAGATTTGGTTACCTTAGATTAAGCTTGAATGCTTGCTCATTTAGAATCCCATTACTTTAGTGAATGCTGGAATTCCTGTCCATAGTATTATATTATATTATAATATTGCATTATGGTTTATAATACTAAAATATTTACGCCCTCATCAGATTTGGTTACCTTAGATTAAGCTTGAATGCTTGCTCATTTAGAATCCCATTACGTTAGTGAATACTGGAATTCCTGTCCATAGTATTATATTATATTATTGCATTATGGTTTATAATACTAAAATATTTACGCCCTCATCAGATTTGGTTACCTTATATTAAGCTTGGATGCTTGCTCATTCAGAATCCCATTACTTTAGTGAATGCTGGAATTCCTGTTCATAGTATTATATTATATTATTGCATTATGGTTTATAATAGTAAAATATTTACGCCCTCATCAGATTTGGTTACCTTATATTAAGCTTGGATGCTTGCTCATTCAGAATCCCATTACGTTAGTGAATGCTGGAATTCCTGTCCATAGTATTATATTATATTATTGCATTATGGTTTATAATACTAAAATATTTACGCCCTCATCAGATTTGGTTACCTTAGATTAAGCTTGAATGCTTGCTCATTAAGACTCCCATTACTTTAGTGAATACTGGAATTCCTGTCCATAGTATTATATTATATTATTGCATTATGGTTTATAATACTAAAATATTTACGCCCTCATCAGATTTGGTTACCTTATATTAAGCTTGGATGCTTGCTCATTTAGAATCCCATTACTTTAGTGAATGCTGGAATTCCTGTCCATAGTATTATATTATAATATTGCATTATGGTTTATAATACTAAAATATTTACGCCCTTATCAGATTTGGTTACCTTAGATTAAGCTTGAATGCTTGCTCATTAAGACTCCCATTACTTTAGTGAATGCTGGAATTCCTGTCCATAGTATTATATTATATTATTGCATTATGGTTTATAATACTAAAATATTTACGCCCTCATCAGATTTGGTTACCTTAGATTAAGCTTGAATGCTTGCTCATTAAGACTCCCATTACGTTAGTGAATGCTGGAATTCCTGTCCATAGTATTATATTATATTATTGCATTATGGTTTATAATACTAAAATATTTACGCCCTCATCAGATTTGGTTACCTTATTTTAAGCTTGGATGCTTGCTCATTTAGAATCCCATTACGTTAGTGAATGCTGGGTTTCCTGTCCATAGTATTATATTATATTATTGCATTATGGTTTATAATACTAAAATATTTACGCCCTCATCAGATTTGGTTACCTTAGATTAAGCTTGAATGCTTGCTCACCAAGACTCCCATTACGTTAGTGAATGCTGGAATTCCTGGCCATAGTATTATATTATATTATTGCATTATGGTTTATAATACTAAAATATTTACGCCCTCATCAGATTTGGTTACCTTATTTTAAGCTTGGATGCTTGCTCATTTAGAATCCCATTACGTTAGTGAATGCTGGAATTCCTGTCCATAGTATTATATTATATTATTGCATTATGGTTTATAATACTAAAATATTTACGCCCTCATCAGATTTGGTTACCTTAGATTAAGCTTGAATGCTTGCTCATTAAGACTCCCATTACTTTAGTGAATACTGGAATTCCTGTCCATAGTATTATATTATATTATTGCATTATGGTTTATAATACTAAAATATTTACGCCCTCATCAGATTTGGTTACCTTATATTAAGCTTGGATGCTTGCTCATTTAGAATCCCATTACTTTAGTGAATGCTGGAATTCCTGTCCATAGTATTATATTATATTATTGCATTATGGTTTATAATACTAAAATATTTACGCCCTTATCAGAT
The DNA here is from genome assembly GCA_036971475.1 of Prosapia bicincta. Taxonomy (NCBI): domain Eukaryota; kingdom Metazoa; phylum Arthropoda; class Insecta; order Hemiptera; family Cercopidae; genus Prosapia; species Prosapia bicincta. Next base: position 73,809,065 of record JBAIZL010000006.1, on the reverse strand, counting down.
TTGGTTACCTTAGATTAAGCTTGAATGCTTGCTCATTAAGACTCCCATTACTTTAGTGAATGCTGGAATTCCTGTCCATAGTATTATATTATATTATTGCATTATGGTTTATAATACTAAAATATTTACGCCCTCATCAGATTTGGTTACCTTAGATTAAGCTTGAATGCTTGCTCATTAAGACTCCCATTACTTTAGTGAATGCTGGAATTCCTGTCCATAGTATTATATTATATTATTGCATTATGGTTTATAATACTAAAATATTTACGCCCTCATCAGATTTGGTTACCTTAGATTAAGCTTGGATGCTTGCTCATTTAGAATCCCAATACTTTAGTGAATGCTGGAATTCCTGTCCATAGTATTATATTATATTATTGCATTATGGTTTATAATACTAAAATATTTACGCCCTCATCAGATTTGGTTACCTTAGATTAAGCTTGAATGCTTGCTCATTAAGAATCCCATTACGTTAGTGAATGCTGGAATTCCTGTCCATAGTATTATATTATATTATTGCATTATGGTTTATAATACTAAAATATTTACGCCCTCATCAGATTTGGTTACCTTAGATTAAGCTTGAATGCTTGCTCATTAAGACTCCCATTACTTTAGTGAATACTGGAATTCCTGTCCATAGTATTATATTATATTATTGCATTATGGTTTATAATACTAAAATATTTACGCCCTCATCAGATTTGGTTACCTTAGATTAAGCTTGAATGCTTGCTCATTAAGACTCCCATTACTTTAGTGAATGCTGGAATTCCTGTCCATAGTATTATATTATATTATTGCATTATGGTTTATAATACTAAAATATTTACGCCCTCATCAGATTTGGTTACCTTAGATTAAGCTTGAATGCTTGCTCATTAAGAATCCCATTACGTTAGTGAATGCTGGAATTCCTGTCCATAGTATTATATTATATTATTGCATTATGGTTTATAATACTAAAATATTTACGCCCTCATCAGATTTGGTTACCTTAGATTAAGCTTGAATGCTTGCTCATTAAGACTCCCATTACTTTAGTGAATACTGGAATTCCTGTCCATAGTATTATATTATATTATTGCATTATGGTTTATAATACTAAAATATTTACGCCCTCATCAGATTTGGTTACCTTAGATTAAGCTTGAATGCTTGCTCATTAAGACTCCCATTACTTTAGTGAATGCTGGAATTCCTGTCCATAGTATTATATTATATTATTGCATTATGGTTTATAATACTAAAATATTTACGCCCTCATCAGATTTGGTTACCTTAGATTAAGCTTGAATGCTTGCTCATTAAGACTCCCATTACTTTAGTGAATGCTGGAATTCCTGTCCATAGTATTATATTATATTATTGCATTATGGTTTATAATACTAAAATATTTACGCCCTCATCAGATTTGGTTACCTTAGATTAAGCTTGAATGCTTGCTCATTAAGAATCCCATTACGTTAGTGAATGCTGGAATTCCTGTCCATAGTATTATATTATATTATTGCATTATGGTTTATAATACTAAAATATTTACGCCCTCATCAGATTTGGTTACCTTAGATTAAGCTTGAATGCTTGCTCATTTAGAATCCCATTACTTTAGTGAATGCTGGAATTCCTGTCCATAGTATTATATTATATTATAATATTGCATTATGGTTTATAATACTAAAATATTTACGCCCTCATCAGATTTGGTTACCTTAGATTAAGCTTGAATGCTTGCTCATTTAGAATCCCATTACGTTAGTGAATACTGGAATTCCTGTCCATAGTATTATATTATATTATTGCATTATGGTTTATAATACTAAAATATTTACGCCCTCATCAGATTTGGTTACCTTATATTAAGCTTGGATGCTTGCTCATTCAGAATCCCATTACTTTAGTGAATGCTGGAATTCCTGTTCATAGTATTATATTATATTATTGCATTATGGTTTATAATAGTAAAATATTTACGCCCTCATCAGATTTGGTTACCTTATATAAAGCTTGGATGCTTGCTCATTTAGAATCCCATTACTTTAGTGTATGCTGGAATTCCTGTCCATAGTATTATATTATATTATAATATTGCATTATGGTTTATAATACTAAAATATTTACGCCCTTATCAGATTTGGTTACCTTATATTAAGCTTGGATGCTTGCTCATTTAGAATCCCATTACGTTATTGAATGCTGGAATTCCTGTCCATAGTTTTATATTATATTATTGCATTATGGTTTATAATACTAAAATATTTACGCCCTCATCAGATTTGGTTACCTTATTTTAAGCTTGGATGCTTGCTCATTTAGAATCCCATTACTTTAGTGTATGCTGGAATTCCTGTCCATAGTATTATATTATATTATAATATTGCATTATGGTTTATAATACTAAAATATTTACGCCCTCATCAGATTTGGTTACCTTAGATTAAGCTTGAATGCTTGCTCATTTAGAATCCCATTACTTTAGTGAATGCTGGAATTCCTGTCCATAGTATTATATTATATTATTGCATTATGGTTTATAATACTAAAATATTTACGCCCTCATCAGATTTGGTTACCTTATATTAAGCTTGGATGCTTGCTCATTCAGAATCCCATTACTTTAGTGAATGCTGGAATTCCTGTTCATAGTATTATATTATATTATTGCATTATGGTTTATAATACTAATATATTTACCCCCTCATCAGATTTGGTTACCTTATATTAAGCTTGGATGCTTGCTCATTCAGAATCCCATTACTTTAGTGAATGCTGGAATTCCTGTTCATAGTATTATATTATATTATTGCATTATGGTTTATAATACTAAAATATCTACGCCCTCATTAGATTTGGTTACCTTAGATTAAGCTTGGATGCTTGCTCATTTAGAATCCCATTACTTTAGTGAATGCTGGAATTCCTGTCCATAGTATTATATTATATTATAATATTGCATTATGGTTTATAATACTAAAATATTTACGCCCTCATCAGATTTGGTTACCTTAGATTAAGCTTGAATGCTTGCTCATTTAGAATCCCATTAACTTAGTGAATGCTGGAATTCCTGTCCATAGTATTATATTATATTATAATATTGCATTATGGTTTATAATACTAAAATATTTACGCCCTCATCAGATTTGGTTACCTTAGATTAAGCTTGGATGCTTGCTCATTTAGAATCCCATTAACTTAGTGAATGCTGGAATTCCTGTCCATAGTATTATATTATATTATAATATTGCATTATGGTTTATAATACTAAAATATTTACGCCCTCATCAGATTTGGTTACCTTAGATTAAGCTTGGATGCTTGCTCATTTAGAATCCCATTACTTTAGTGAATGCTGGAATTCCTGTCCATAGTATTATATTATATTATAATATTGCATTATGGTTTATAATACTAAAATATTTACGCCCTCATCAGATTTGGTTACCTTAGATTAAGCTTTAATGCTTGCTCATTTAGAATCCCATTACTTTAGTGAATGCTGGAATTCCTGTCCATAGTATTATATTATATTATAATATTGCATTATGGTTTTAGAATACTAAAATATATACGCCCTCATCAGATTTGGTTACCTTAGATTAAGCTTGAATGCTTGCTCATTTAGAATCCCATTACTTTAGTGAATGCTGGAATTCCTGTCCATAGTATTATATTATATTATAATATTGCATTATGGTTTATAATACTAAAATATTTACGCCTTCATCAGATTTGGTTACCTTAGATTAAGCTTGAATGCTTGCTCATTTAGAATCCCATTACTTTAGTGAATGCTGGAATTCCTGTCCATAGTATTATATTATATTATTGCATTATGGTTTATAATACTAAAATATTTACGCCCTCATCAGATTTGGTTACCTTAGATTAAGCTTGGATGCTTGCTCATTTAGAATCCCATTACTTTAGTGAATGCTGGAATTCCTGTCCATAGTATTATATTATATTATAATATTGCATTATGGTTTATAATACTAAAATATTTACGCCCTCATCAGATTTGGTTACCTTAGATTAAGCTTTAGTGCTTGCTCATTTAGAATCCCATTACTTCAGTGAATGCTGGAATTCCTGTCCATAGTATTATATTATATTATAATATTGCATTATGGTTTATAATACTAAAATATTTACGCCCTCATCAGATTTGGTTACCTTAGATTAAGCTTGGATGCTTGCTCATTTAGAATCCCTTTACTTTAGTGAATGCAGGAATTCCTGTCCATAGTATTATATTATATTATATTATTGCATTATGGTTTATAATACTAAAATATTTACGCCCTCATCAGATTTGGTTACCTTAGATTAAGCTTTAATGCTTGCTCATTTAGAATCCCATTACTTTAGTGAATGCTGGAATTCCTGTCCATAGTATTATATTATATTATAATATTGCATTATGGTTTATAATACTAAAATATTTACGCCCTCATCAGATTTGGTTACCTTAGATTAAGCTTGGATGCTTGCTCATTTAGAATCCCATTACTTTAGTGAATGCTGGAATTCCTGTCCATAGTATTATATTATATTATTGCATTATGGTTTATAATACTAAAATATTTACGCCCTCTTCAGATTTGGTTACCTTAGATTAAGCTTTAATGCTTGCTCATTTAGAATTCCATTACTTTAGTGAATGCTGGAATTCCTGTTCATAGTATTATATTATATTATTGCATTATGGTTTATAATACTAAAATATTTACGCCCTCATCAGATTTGGTTACCTTAGATTAAGCTTGGATGCTTGCTCATTTAGAATCCCATTACTTTAGTGAATACTGGAATTCCTGTCCATAGTATTATATTATATTATTGCATTATGGTTTATAATAGTAAAATATTTACGCCCTCATCAGATTTGGTTACCTTAGATTAAGCTTGAATGCTTGCTCATTTAGAATCCCATTACTTTAGTGAATGCTGGAATTCCTGTCCATAGTATTATATTATATTATAATATTGCATTATGGTTTATAATACTAAAATATTTACGCCCTCATCAGATTTGGTTACCTTAGATTAAGCTTGAATGCTTGCTCATTTAGAATCCCATTACGTTAGTGAATACTGGAATTCCTGTCCATAGTATTATATTATATTATTGCATTATGGTTTATAATACTAAAATATTTACGCCCTCATCAGATTTGGTTACCTTATATTAAGCTTGGATGCTTGCTCATTTAGAATCCCATTACTTTAGTGTATGCTGGAATTCCTGTCCATAGTATTATATTATATTATAATATTGCATTATGGTTTATAATACTAAAATATTTACGCCCTTATCAGATTTGGTTACCTTATATTAAGCTTGGATGCTTGCTCATTTAGAATCCCATTACGTTATTGAATGCTGGAATTCCTGTCCATAGTTTTATATTATATTATTGCATTATGGTTTATAATACTAAAATATTTACGCCCTCATCAGATTTGGTTACCTTATTTTAAGCTTGGATGCTTGCTCATTTAGAATCCCATTACGTTAGTGAATGCTGGAATTCCTGTCCATAGTATTATATTATATTATTGCATTATGGTTTATAATACTAAAATATTTACGCCCTCATCAGATTTGGTTACCTTAGATTAAGCTTGAATGCTTGCTCATTAAGACTCCCATTACTTTAGTGAATACTGGAATTCCTGTCCATAGTATTATATTATATTATTGCATTATGGTTTATAATACTAAAATATTTACGCCCTCATCAGATTTGGTTACCTTAGATTAAGCTTGAATGCTTGCTCATTAAGACTCCCATTACTTTAGTGAATGCTGGAATTCCTGTCCATAGTATTATATTATATTATTGCATTATGGTTTATAATACTAAAATATTTACGCCCTCATCAGATTTGGTTACCTTAGATTAAGCTTGAATGCTTGCTCATTTAGAATCCCATTACTTTAGTGAATGCTGGAATTCCTGTTCATAGTATTATATTATATTATTGCATTATGGTTTATAATACTAAAATATTTACGCCCTCATCAGATTTGGTTACCTTATATTAAGCTTGGATGCTTGCTCATTCAGAATCCCATTACTTTAGTGAATGCTGGAATTCCTGTTCATAGTAATATATTATATTATTGCATTATGGTTTATAATAGTAAAATATTTACGCCCTCATCAGATTTGGTTACCTTATATAAAGCTTGGATGCTTGCTCATTTAGAATCCCATTACTTTAGTGTATGCTGGAATTCCTGTCCATAGTATTATATTATATTATAATATTGCATTATGGTTTATAATACTAAAATATTTACGCCCTTATCAGATTTGGTTACCTTATATTAAGCTTGGATGCTTGCTCATTTAGAATCCCATTACTTTAGTGAATGCTGGAATTCCTGTCCATAGTATTATATTATATTATAATATTGCATTATGGTTTATAATACTAAAATATTTACGCCCTCATCAGATTTGGTTACCTTAGATTAAGCTTGAATGCTTGCTCATTTAGAATCCCATTACTTTAGTGAATGCTGGAATTCCTGTTCATAGTAATATATTATATTATTGCATTATGGTTTATAATAGTAAAATATTTACGCCCTCATCAGATTTGGTTACCTTATATTAAGCTTGGATGCTTGCTCATTTAGAATCCCATTACGTTATTGAATGCTGGAATTCCTGTCCATAGTTTTATATTATATTATTGCATTATGGTTTATAATACTAAAATATTTACGCCCTCATCAGATTTGGTTACCTTATTTTAAGCTTGGATGCTTGCTCATTTAGAATCCCATTACGTTAGTGAATGCTGGAATTCCTGTCCATAGTATTATATTATATTATTGCATTATGGTTTATAATACTAAAATATTTACGCCCTCATCAGATTTGGTTACCTTATATTAAGCTTGGATGCTTGCTCATTCAGAATCCCATTACTTTAGTGAATGCTGGAATTCCTGTTCATAGTATTATATTATATTATTGCATTATGGTTTATAATACTAATATATTTACCCCCTCATCAGATTTGGTTACCTTATATTAAGCTTGGATGCTTGCTCATTCAGAATCCCATTACTTTAGTGAATGCTGGAATTCCTGTTCATAGTATTATATTATATTATTGCATTATGGTTTATAATACTAAAATATCTACGCCCTCATTAGATTTGGTTACCTTAGATTAAGCTTGGATGCTTGCTCATTTAGAATCCCATTACTTTAGTGAATGCTGGAATTCCTGTCCATAGTATTATATTATATTATAATATTGCATTATGGTTTATAATACTAAAATATTTACGCCCTTATCAGATTTGGTTACCTTATATTAAGTTTGGACGCTTGCTCATTCAGAATCCCATTACTTTAGTGAATGCTGGAATTCCTGTCCATAGTATTATATTATATTATTGCATTATCTTATATAATTCGAAATGCTTGCCAATTATTAGATTTCGTTGACCAATTTAATAGTAGGAAGCTTGGTCATTTCTAAGGCTCTACTACTATTACCTTTTAATGCTAGAACTCCCACAGATTTGTAATATTGCATTATCTGATAGAACTAAAGTGCTTGCCCATTTAAAACGTTTTCTCATATTGGCTTGTTTAATTCTACAATATGTGCCCATTTTTAAGACTATTTATCTTTTTAACGCAAAAAAGGCAACGTCCATCAGCTTCGACGTTACAGAGCCTTTATTTTATCTTAATGCTGTACAAAATAATATCCTGTTAAAAAATACAAGATTGTACGACCCACTAATGTGAAAAATATTTAAGTAACAGTAAATGAAACGACAAAAGTACTAAGTCGAATTTGTATGCCTAGACGAGTTGGCTCGATGGAGTTTATCTAGAGGTGCCCGATGCCATAAACCGGTTGAATTCACAACAACATATCATAAATAAATACCACTTTAAACTAGTACGGATAGTGAGCATGTAAATTTTACTTAATTATTGTTATTATTAATTTACGAGAATTATTAGACGGTACTACACAATTTTGCTACCGAATAAATGATTTGGATCGTATCGTAATTATTTTAATCTTTTTAACTCTTTGATAACTGTTGTCAACACAAATTTTCAAAGAAACAATTTATCAAAACTGAAGTGAACACAAATATATCTTTTTTTTAATATTTAATCTTTTTCTGGTATTTCTGTTATATAGAACAAATTTATTTTCTAAATATAAAATATCACATTAAGTAAAGAAGCTTATTTACTAAACTAAAATCTAAGGCAAACAACACAGCATTGTAATCCATTCTCTCTTGCTAATATTGTCTAACCAGGCTTACCAACTGCAGATACAAATAACTCGGTTATCACATTACATCTTGTTTTCCAGGATATTACGTTGAGAAGCACCCTCCCTACCGTTAAAGGGATATAAGCCTAATATCAATATCAAAGGTTCTTTCCCTTAATGGCAAGGTATCATTTTACCCTGCGACGACTGTAGTACGCCCTTAGCCTTACGAGGGTTGTTCGGGGTGCAGGGTGATGCCAGAGTATGAATGAGAATTCGTTTTAGGGTAGCGAAATAAAAAGAAAATCTTTAATAACACGAAAGTACGTATATGGGGCATTCAGTTACAGCTTAAATCTGAAAATGGAGCGTTTGGAATATTAATAACTTATTTTACTTACATTTAATTCAAAAGTTCGTTTTCCTATTTTTACTCTTTACACTGTTGATTTGACTAACATTTAATGTAGCCCTAATCATTAACAAGTCAACTAGATCTTAAAATAAAGCGTAGAAAAGTTTGGTTAGTATTATTGTTATAGAATAATGTTTGTAGTGTCATATATATATATATATATATATTATGTATATAAAATTTATAATATAATATAATATGTCAAGATTGTAATCAATTATATGTAGGATAAACAAAGAAGAAACTAAAAGAGAGATATAAAGAACATTTAAACGCTTTTATAAAACGAAACAAATACAAATAAAATTTGGCTACTCATTATAACAATAGTGGACACAGATTTCCTGGAATAGGAAATATGAATTTTATTACAGAAATAAATAAAGGGTTAACAATTAATACAAAATAGACAAATTATTTAAAAAACAAATTCAATTGATATCAAAACTATTTACAAAGTCATTGATGTCATGGCAAACATTATATAGAAGTATAAATACCAATAAACAAATGGTATAATTGTAGTACACATGATTTAATTTTTGTACAAATTTTGTTATATCACTGTTTTTCCTGAAAATATTAATACTTATATAAAGAAGAGTCCTTAAAATAACCGTCTAAACAATTTCATAGGAGTGACAAAATGTTAATATACTAGTTTACCCGTCGCGTGTTGCTGCGATTTCAGAAGAAAGAAATGCCAAGAAAACTCGTTATGAAAATATTTAATTTTAATTTTATCTTTTTTACCCAAATATATTATTTACATTGGAGAATTTTTTCAAAATGTCATTTATATTCTGTTTATTTATTTGAGTGCTTTTGGGTAGTTACATCTCCCAATACGATTCTTATCCTCTTGTTTAATTTAAGGAAGAACAGTATTTCTTGTATTTAGTGTTACTAAAAAAAATATCTATAGCCCACTACCCATTGGATATGAAATATTTCGGCATCTTGAGATTACTAAATTTCAATAAGTGTTTGAAGAGTTTAAGCGTAATAATATTAAACTAATTCATATTTTTCTCAGAACAAAATAATTTAGCCAAAATCTATATGATTTACATTCATATAATACAATAACGCACAAAAAGTAGAATCCATATTTTATACTAATTTCATTTGGTAAAATTTATTTTATAAATTAATATATTTATCTCTATATATAAAAATGAATATTTGTTTGTATGTATGTATGTATGTATGTATGTATGTACCGTATGCATTACTAAATTACTGAACCAATGTTAATGAAATTTGGAGGGATTCTTTAACATATTTTTAGGAAGGGTCCTATGAAGTTTGGTGTAGATCCATCCACAAAACTCCGCCCCAGAGGCTTCAGTTTGTTCAAAAACCGATGTATGTATGTGCGTATTTTATGGACACCTTAACCGCTAAACAGAAGTTAATGAAATTAAAAGAGATTGATTAACGTGTTCCCAGGATAGTTCGTGTGAAGTTTGATGTATATCTAGGGCTTCTAGAAGCTTGGGACGGTTCAAAAACCGATGTACATATGTTTGTGTGTATGTATGTATCTTATGGGCACCTTAACAACTAAACAGAAGTTAATAAAAATTTGGAGAGATTGATTAACATGTTCCCAGGATAATCGTGTGAAGTTTGATGTAGATCTAGAGCTTCTAGAAGCTTGGGAGGTTCAAAAACCGATGTATGTATGTGTTGTGTGTATGTATCTATCTTATGGGCACCTTAACAACTAAACAGAAGTTAATAAAAATTTGGAGAGATTGATTAACATGTTCCCAGGATAGTCGTGTGAAGTTTGATGTAGATCTAGAGCTTCTAGAAGCTTGGGAGGTTCAAAAACCGATGTACATATGTTTGTGTGTATGTATGTATCTAATGGAAGCCTTAGCCGATAAACAGAATTTAATGAAATTTGGATAATTTTTTTCCCATACTGCCAGGATGGTCCATGGGATGTTTGGTGCGGATCCATCCACAGGACTCAGCCGCAGAGCTTAGGATTGTTCAAAACTTAATCTATGTATCTTATGGACGCCTAAAATGCTGAACAGGAGTTAATAAAATTCTGAGGAATTGCTTAACATATTCCCAGGATGATTCGTGTGAGGTTAGGTGGAGATCCATCCATAGTGCCTCGCACCAGAGTTTTAGGATGGTTCATTGTACATACATCCATAAGTCTATTGTTAAATTGTGTAACAGAGGGAAAACCAATAACATTAAATCAAGAACTTTTATTGTTACACTTTTCTCGGTCGACTAATATAATTTTACCTATTAATATGTAAATAAGATACTAAATTACTTTCAGCTAATGTTAACACGTCATTCATTTACTTTTAGGCGGTACGAAGTTCGCCAGGCTAGCTAGTTAACTAACAAATTAAAGACATTTTCAATTAAATAGTATTTTAAACTTATAATTTACGGTAAATAAATTACAATAGCTTTTAAACAGCTGTTATGCAAACTAACTTGGCATACCCTGTGGCGGCCAACATTGGATTAGAAATTGGAGTGTCATTAGCGCATGTAATATGATCTTTTGGAATATTTTTTTTAGTTATTAAACCGGCAGTTATAGGATAAGCTGATTATCCGGTTTACCTATGCTAGATAATCCCACATGTGAATGCCCATGTGAGAAACATTTTGAGCGCAAATCAATACAAACATAATAACATATGTGTCCTTGAACCTTATTATAATAATAGCAACCGAAACGTAATGGGAAACTGAAATCTCTTAGACTGGAAAGGTAAACCATTAGGAACCATAGGTATCTGGGCAATTTCTCTCGCTGCGGATCCATTAAGAATAGTCGCCTCAAAAACATGGTTACGCATCACTGTTATTTGCAGTGTCGTGCCGTTACATAATTTGTGTGGGTTTAAATCACGTAATAATATGATAGGACCTCCTCCTTTAAGTTGTAAGTTATGTGGTGGAAAGGCAGCAGGATTAGGTGAATTCAAAAACCCTGGTCGATAGTGAACATCAACTTCTGTATTAACAACACCATCATTTGATGGATACTCTTAAGTTTCTCCTGATCTAAAATAATGTTATTTTCAGATGCAGAGACATTTCCTATCTGCCACTGCAGGTAACAATGCGAGTATCGTAGCGGAACGGGATACACGAAGTAGTCCCTACTACGCTATGCCAGTGTAGCCGAATGTTTATTCGCAATGCATTAAAAAAAAATCTAATTTGTACAGCCTATGACGATCCAAGTGTGACAAAGAATCTTTAAAGTTTCAAAACAATCGGTCAAGTAGTTTTTGAGATGTTTGCGGACAGAAACACAAACGCTGTCTTTTTATATAATAGTAAGAATTATACAATTTTATGTATTTAAAAAAATTCTGATTTGAAAATTAGCGGTTTTATGATAATAATATAAATTACAATGGTGGCTGCTTGGCCAAGTGGGTAGATTATTTAAGCTGGAACTAAAGTTTTTAGATTCAGGTCAGAGTAGCGCCGAAAAATATCTGTGTACGTTTTTAGCCCACAAATCGATTCACCGTTTGGAAGTGGGTACCTAAGGGAATAATGGGCGACTGAAGCGTAGTCCTGACCACATTACGGTCCTAAGTCATGAGTCATTATTATGTTATCAGATAAATAAATATTAAGAGTCCTACTAAAAGCTAAGGCACTAAATTTTCAATTCAGTGTTTTATTATTAAAAAAAAATGAATTGAGCTATTTTAACTCCTACTCCTACATTAGAGCTTTATAAAATCATTCTATTGTTTTCATTTCTCTTACATTAAAAAACTTAACTTTTTCTCTATCCCCTTGCCTTTTTCTCTATCTCCTTGCCTTTTTCTCTCTCCTCTTGGCTTTTTCTCTATCCCCTTAACCTTTTCTCTATCCCCTCACCTTTTTCTCTCTTCTAGCCCTTTTCTCTCTCCTCTTGCCTTTTTCTTTATCTCCTTGCCTTTTCTCTCTCCTCGACTTTTTCTCTATCCCCTTGCCTTTTTCTCTATCCCACTGCCGTTTTCTCTATCCTCTTACCTTTTTCTCTACCCTTGCCTTTTTCTCTCTACCCTGGTATGTTTCTCTATCCCCTTGCCATTTCTCTCTCCCCTTTTCTTGTTCTTTATTCCTTTGCCTTTTTTCTCTCCTCTTGACTTTTCTCTATCCCCTTGCCTTTTTCTCTATCCCCTTTCCTTTTTCTCTCTTCTTGCCTTTTTCTTTCTCTTCTTGCTTTTTCTTTACCCCTTACTTTTTTCTCTCTTCTTGCCTCTTTCTCTCTCTCTTTTTTTTATCCCCTCAGCTTTTCTCTATCCTCTTGAATTTTCTCTATCCCACTGCTGTTTTCTTTTCCCTCTTACCTTTTTCTCTCCCCTTGCCTTTATTCCTCTCCCCTGGCCTTTTCCTCTATCCCCCTGCCAATTCTTTTTCCCCTTCCCTTTTTCTCAACGAGAAAATTTGTTTATATATTTCTTTACGAATGAAGGTCCATGTTTGCGACTGATTGTTTTCAAATTCGTTTTACGTCTAAATTTATCATCTGATACTGTTCCTCTGTGGAACCTGTCTTTTGATGAATGTTTCACTACATCGAGTTATATTTATTAGTTATGTTTTGAGAGATAGTGTTCAGCTTCATCTATATTATTTTTTATTTATTTATAAATTTCTTCTATAAACCCTACTGGCCTACTCTGTACTTGGAAGCCCATTTCAAATACTTGTAGCTCTCCACATATTCATCTGCCTATTCGTCAATCCGTTTCACCAGTGAATATAATTGATTTTAATTTGAAACTCCTGCTGCCTTCTTTTATCTCTGCATCGTTAGCAATTCATTTCGTCTTTTAATGTAACTAGGTATTCTAAAAGATTTTGAATGATCACTTTGTTTAGTTTTGAAGCTTTTACACTAAACTATTTCCATGATTTATTAAATAGTTGTTCTAAAATGATATTGATGAGAGTGAAATCCGAATTTTATATTAGTTTGATTCTAAAGCTCTAAATTAGAAATAATCGTTTCTGCTACGGAATTTAGGTAATTTAGCAAACTTTTTCAATCACTAATAATTGAACAAATAAATCTGCAGAGTGTGATACATTTTTGAGTTATACAGTATTGTCTTGTTTCTTCGCGTTGACACGTTTCTGGAAATCTTCATCAATCAGAACCTTCTACCGTTCCTTCCTCATGGGAGTTGTCTGTAAATACGTTATCTAGTCATGCCCTTATTTGCATTGTTTCGTCTCACCCCTTTCCAAGTCCCGCCTACTTTATATATTTTCGGGTTTTTTCTTCTTTTATTTTATAACAATTTTCATTTTCCAAAGATAATTGAAGAATTGTTTTGAATATATTATTCAACGGTTTTTAAATGGGTTCTGTATATCTTAAAATCTAAAATACACACAAACACCCGCGCGCGCATTATGCCGGATGATAATGACAAGGCCAGTCATTGAAAGTTAACTTCCATAAATACCAAGTAAGATTCTTGTTTAAGTACATAAGTGAAAGTAATAAGTGTATACAAGAAAACAGTGTTACATAACTACAAATTTTTTATAAATAAATAAATATATATATATATATATATATATATATATATATATATATATATATATATATATTTAAAACAACATAGGTTATTCAAATACAAGAATATTTATTAATTTATTAATATTTATTTATATTAATATTTATATAATTACATTATTGTAATTTTCACTCCTGATGATGTTAGTACTGTTTACCAACGACAAGCTTTGGATATAAATTAACAAATATTCTTGTATTTGAATAACCTTTGATGTTTTAAATTATTAAACAGGAAAACGTATTATATATATATATATATATATATATATATATATATATGTAATAGGGTCCAGCAATAAAACCTCCCGTGTTTGAAGAAACCATTGTGTGAGTCGTAGTGGTAGCAATGATGTGGTGAGGGTATTGTTTGAAAGCGGTGTACGTTCCATGTTCAGTGTGCATCATGGCTCGGCTTGGTGAGCATCGTGCGTATGTTGTAGAAAAGTTTATTAGTAACAGTTGTTCTCAGCGAGTTGCTACTCAGCGAGCGTATCGTATTCTATTCCAACTTGGCCGACATGATCATGTTCCTGATGGGAAAGCGATTCATCTGTAGGTGTTAGATTTTAGACAAACAGGCTCAGCACTAAAAATAAAACCTACTGGACCACCTCGGACTGCAACAAAGCCGGAAAATGTGGCGTGTTTGAGACCGTCCGTCCAACAATCCCTAAGGCATTCAGCCCTTAAACATTCAGCTACCCTGGGATTATCCGTATGGAGTATAAGATGAATTCTTCATAGAGAGCTTAATATGTCCTCATTCAAAATTATGGTTGCCCAGCAATTAAGTGAGAACGGTTTTAAAACACGCATACCTAGGTTTGAGGAACTTCTTCAGAACATTCCCCCTGGTGCTTTGTTTATTTCTTTGCCCACTTCCACTTATCAGGTACTGTAAACAAACAAAATTTGCAATGTGTTTATTAATAAACATCGTTCCATAAATATGCAAGTACTTAAAGAGGCTATCACCCAGGAAGTGTATGCACTCCAAGAGAAAAACACAAAAAACTATTAAGGAACTTCCGTGAAGTACTTCGTCAATGTATTAGCATTGGAGGACGTCATTTAGAGGATATATTTTTTTTTAAATGAAGTAATGTAAAATGGCATTGTATTCATAATTCAGCAATAAAGGTCTGTTTTCGGTATCTGTCTTATTTTTTTTGTAACGACCTTGTAAAATTAGGGACGTTTTATTGCCGGACTCTGTATTTTATATATATAAATATCGCAATATTTATTCTTGTGTATTTATAAAGAGCTAAGTCAAAATACAAATACAAGAATTATAATTGAATTTAAAATTCGAAGCTTTTCGTTGGCTACCAGTAGCTAACTGTTAGCCAACGAAAAGCTTTGAATTGTAAATTCAATTATAATTCTTGTATTTGTATTTTGACTTAATTCTTTATATATATATATATATATTTAATAAATTAAAAATATTTCAAATACTTTTATTGAATATTTTTTTTGAAATATTTTTAATTTATTAACTATATATACAAGAAAACATATCACCATATTTATTATATATATATATATATATATATATATATATATATATATATATATATATATATATATATATATATATAATAGACAACATTTTATCCTAACATATCTTTTCATGTGCATTCGTATGAATGCTTTTAATATATACATAAAAATATTTGAACTTGATAAAAGAAACTTTTTCAGAATGTTTACAAAGATACTGCCTATATTTTTATAGCGAGGCATTAGACCTACTAGGGACTCAGTGAAGAGGAGCAAAAGACAGCTATATATCACATCCTACTTCCTTATTTTATGCAGCCCCCATTCGGATGGATTTAGCTTACTTCCCGCTGCCGTATCTCGGATATCCGCCGGAATTTAGTAACTTTGACATTCAATTTATGCAAACATTCTGTGTTTTGTTCATATCCTTACATGAATGATTCGTTGTGATCAGTATCACATTCCGCATAGTATCGATTGTTTAGTTTTAACAAAAGTTTAAATAATATTAATTATCATAACATATTTCATATTTCGAATACAAAATTATATAAATATTCCAATTTTTTAAATGGCAATACTCTTAAACCTGACTTTAATTTGGGTTTTATCATTTTTATTTAATAATTGTTTCTAATTTTAAAATAGTTCTACATTGCCATATTATTTTAAAATTTTTAAATTCATAGAAATCATTATTTTTGTTTTGACATTTATTAAATATTTATATGATTCTCTTTAAAACTCTTTGAATATCTTTAAATTTATAAACGTTAATCTTTATTTTAAAGAAACTCTCAAATTGTCATAAAAATAATCAATTCTTTCTCATTTTAAATAACCCTATAATACCACAAAATTAACCAATTCTGTCTAATTATTATAAACCCTCAACATGTCCTAACATTTACCATTTCTTTCTACTTTTTAAAAACTTTTAATTTGTCCTAAATTTAACAATTATTACTAGTTTTTAAAAGTCCTGACATTGACATGACATTTAGTAAAATCCAGTTACAGTTGAAGACACCATCTAAATAATCTTGTCTCGAATCACTTGAAATCAAATTTATTTAATGGTTTGATTTAGCTACATTAATTTAACTTATCGTCGGATATTTAGAAATAACTACTTCTAATTACGAAAATAACGATATAACTAAAGCTATTTTAAGTCCAACAAAAGCAATTACATCGAATGTACCAAATTACAAATGAAATAACTGAATTGACTGCAGGGACACGAAATAGGATTACAAGCCAAACGCAACAGGCTCAGAGGGGATGAAATTGTCGTTGCTCCGGGGCAGCATTTCATTTGGCCACTCGTTCCCTCTATTATCACTTTCACGTATCTTTTATTATTTTATACTCTTCTTTTGTAGCACATAACCTTTTATTTATAAAGTTGTAATTTTCTTTAAAGGCCTGTCAATATCTAAGGCTACCATATAGTATTTTGTGCCTGTTTGCTATATAACTATGCCTGCGATAAAATACATATGTTAACGTTTAAATACATTTTATTTTATTATAAATTGCTATACACATCGTATACTCGAGCGGGACGTAGTCGTATATACCTATTCGCTTATACACTTTTCAAATAACCTCTTACCGATTAGCAAATTATATTTGGTACCATAGAACATTGGTGATCAATATATAAAGGAATCTAAGAATAGATCGAGAATATTTGTTACTCTTAACTCACACGTACATCCTCCCAAACATATACATCCCTCCACACACATACATCCCTTCCCACACACATCCCCCCAAACATATACATCCCTGCACACACATACATTTTGCTCCTTTGAGTCTTCTGTCAGGGAAAACTATTTGGCGTCTTTAGTTACATATTTATAGAAGATAATTGGAAATACCATTCACAATTTTACAACTTAACCCACGTTATAAACAGACATTCGAACACATATTTGTATTTCACCATCTTGTCCTCCGAAACGATCTTTTTACCACAAACCGACATTAGGACGTCCGGTAACGGCTCATATTTGATTTGTTGTCACTCTTAAATAACGCTCGTTTTCTCTTATATATGCGCTACAACCGTTGTTTATTGATAACAAGAACGGGCTTGACTTTCGGCTCTGATTGCAGTTCTCAACTTTAATTTTTCATTTTTTATTATTTATTCTGTAATTTTGTAATTCGTGTTGTAGTTTCTATTTAGTACTATGGTAGTTATAGTTCTATAAAATATTCTTTTTTTAGTTTATAGAAACTTTAACGAATGTGACTTATTTCACAAGTTAGTACTGTATTTGTCAGTTCTATTTTCTTTATTTCAATATCAATTGTGTTCAATTATTTAATTATATTTTTACTTATTTGAAATCAAACACATTTTCTCTTTCCTTTAAACAATCACATTTTTATTTTACGTTTCATATTATATTAAAAAGTTCAATGTTATTGACTGTTATTCAATGTTATTGTTAACATATTAGACAAAATTATTTATTTTATTACAATGGCAAATTGCTTGTTCTAACAGACACACATACACTAATTATAATCAAAACACTAGTGTTCTTGGCAAATAATCCGTATAAAAGAGTATTTAGATCTCCACAAGTTCGGTATTAGTAGTTCTCCGAACTTTGCGACTTTATTCAACTCACTATATTTTAATTTTTTCATTATCCAGTATGATCACTGTCTTTATTTTTACAAAATTACTTCGTCTTACAAATCTTTTGTTTACATTATCTTCTATAGAATATTGTTTCGGATATTTTATCTTACGTGTTCCAACCGATTCTTTTGCTTTCTATAATTTTCCTCAGCTTCGATTTACTGGTGTAACGGTAGTGTTTCTTGAAGTCTCTAGATCTCTAGATTGTGTACGTTGCTTATAACATTCATAGTCCGCAGCTAAGCCTTAAAGAATTTTAACCATAAATCTCTAACTTTTGATTACTATACTTCAAAAAGCAAGAAAAACCCGAATATATTTCCCATGAAACGAACTATAAAAAGATTCCCTTCTTTGAGAACTTGTTAGTACTTCAACCCACACAGTTCTTTTCTTTTAAGAAACTCACAATGTTGTAAGGAAATCGAAATAAACTAACTCCGTAGTGAATAAATTGCATCTCGTCCTGTACAATGGAGTTCAAAGAGGGATTTTCTGTTTTTACGAGAGAGGAAATGACGTCACGGCTTGTACACTTCCATCACTTGTTCTCCAAAGTAACCCAAACGTTCGTTTGATTGATTGTAACTGAAATACTAATAATTGTGAAAACATAGAGTTACTATAGATAAAAGTAATTGAGGGTTTTCTGTTTAGTAATTAGAATTAAAAGTTTTAAAATATTTGTTAAAATAATGAAATTGGTTTTTTTTTAATATTTGAAACGACATCTTACCAAATACAAACTTTTTAGTAAGTAAATGATTTTCACATTTAAATGTAAGACAATTCCATACTTATAATAAATCATTTAATAAATAAAGCACTTTTCAATAGTTTTGTAATAATTACTTACTTGGCTCACAAACCAGAAACTATTTCTACTTACCTATTATATAATTTACCATTTCTACCTTTGCGTTTTAACAATTGTTTTGGCCTTTTACAACAAGATATTCTTAAACCGTTCTCTCCTAAATAAGTTGCTTATACAATTAATTACATTAATATAGTTTTAATATGGTTATTTACTATTAAAATATACGTTTGTGTGTTTCATTTTGTTCGCATATTCTATGTCTATACTCGTACATTGTAAAACGTATTTTTTTGGCTTTCAGATAAATATATTAAATTAATTTGTTTTGTAGTATATAACTATATAATTACTCTTTAAACACGTATTTTGAATAATTACTTTTATCTATATTTATAACTTCCAAATAGCTTTAATCTCCTACTTTTATTAACAATAAAATGTTTGTTGGGTTATTTTATTTAAATAGTTATATTACATCTTTAATTACTAATTATTATATCCTTGATTTCTAATTGTTATTTTTAAAGGTTTAATTTATTGTTTTTCTTTTTTTAGGTAAGTTAGCTGTATTTTCTGAGAAGATTAATTTCTAAACACGTAAGTCATTTGAAATAAATACTTTATGAGTTTTGTCATAAATATGAAAAAACCATATATATTTTTGTGACGACAAGGTTTTGTTTTTGGGTATGATTGTTCTCGAGTGTTATGGAAGTCATTTTTTGAGGTAACACGTCCTACAGTGTTTCAAATTTCAAGGTACAAAGTCATATAAAGTATTGTTGTAAAGTGGTCTAATTAAATGCTTTCCAAAAATATAATGAACATATCAGTATATCCTAATACACAATCCAAAATGACGATTTTCTATCATGTAGAAATAATTGAACAATATAATTGACGAAAGGATTTGCATATTCGCATTAGAAAGTAACACAAGCTTGTAAAGTAGCTGTAGATGGCTGTTTAGTAGGGAAGCATTCTCTCTTTATCCACCATAGCTGGCTTTATAATTTTATTAACATAACTTGTATCGGGACGTCCGAATCTAGTAAAGTGTTTTGAATCAAATTCCAAAGCTAGAGAAGAAAGGTGCAGAAAAACAGAACTATTAAATATGAGGAGCTCCTAAGAAAAGTAACACGTTTTGATGTAAACTATGAATAAACCTCAATTGTATATATCGTAACAAAGTGATCAAGGTATTAAAATACCTATATTTTCTCTGTTTTCTTCAAATTGATGTAAATTTCTTAATTAAAATACGAATAATACAATAATAGTGACGATTGTAAAACAGCTTTAAACCATTAAATTCTACACTTAAAGTCATACAAAGAAAGTGAATATTGGGAATATTTTATATTAATAGCATGTAAAAAAAACAGTTTCTTCATTTCCATGAAAACTTTTTTGTACATAGCGGGACTACATTGAGCAAGCGGTTGTAAAAACCGTCTAAGAACGTTATAAAAAAGTTTGCGATTAAGACTAATTTTAAGGTTGAAAGAATAATAAAAGCTTAGATATAGACGGTTATTCGGGATATCGCGAGAAAACGGGATTTGTGTGTGTAGGGCAGAGGTTCCCAAAATTTTGGGTCCACGCCCCCTCCTCTTGAGATGAAATCCTTCCACGTAACCTCCACTTTACACGTTTATAAATAGATAGTATAGGATTATGATGAAGTATTAAATATTGTACATATTTAAAACAAATTATCTATTTTTACATAGGCCTAATTTCACAAGAAACATTATATAACATTTTATGTTTTAATTTGGAAGGTAAATTTTACTTGATAAGAGAGGAATCTGTTAGTGAGATGCTTGAGATTGCTTTTTTTTACACAAGAATCCCTATTTTAGGTAGTATTTTAGAAAGTGCATTTAAGTATTCCAAAACATTGTAACTTTGTTCCTACAATATTAAATATATTTAACTTATCTTAATATTTTTCGACTTGCCTTCACGCCCCTCAGTTTAGGAACTCATGGTGTAGGGTGTATCGTTGGGTATGTCTACTCTCTGATGTAGAGATAAATTAGGTTGAAGTCGCTGAGCTAAAATGCACGCATTCCGTCTGGTTAAAAAATTACTAACTACAAAATGGACTGAGCAAGTAAAAGGAATAAAAATAAATTTACTGATAGGATGAAAAGGTAGAAACAGAAAAAGAAAGACAAAACGCAACGACGCAAACGGGGACTAGATTATTTCCGTGTTTAATGTGTTTCCAACGTGAGTACTTATAGGGGATGCTCCAGTGATTTACAGCCAGCTTATAACGGGGACAAGATAGTTTACTAGCATACGTCGAGCTTCCTATTACATCTCTGGAATTGTTTATTCTCGCTAGGATACCCTGTTTTCCTGCAAAGTTCGACGAATACCTTCATTATCTATTCCTGCTATCACAGCACATCTCTTCTCTAAATAGGGATTTATTATTCCCTCGGGAAAGAAGATAGAGGGGCAGAAATATCAGAACCGTTAATGCGCAAACATTTAATTCGCTCCTCACGGTGGTAGTAAATATTTGGTATTTTGTCTCCAGGGAAATATGTGATTTATATCAATTAAAGGAAGCAGGAATACGGGATCACTAGGAAAGTGTTTTCTGCTCTTTCCATGAACATAATTTTTATATTCACGATTTTTAATAATTTCTTATATACATATTTAATAAATTCAAAACATTTCCAAAACAAGAGTAGTTTTAATAATATATATATATATATATATATATATATATATATATATATATATATATATATATATATATATATATATATATAGGCCTATATATTTATATATATATATATATATATATATATATATATATATATTTTAAAACAACATAACATAACATTAAAACGTATTTTATATTGACGCATATATATATATATATATATATATATATATATATATATATATATATTATTCAAAGCATTTCACCGATAAAACAATTACCAACATATTCATGGAAAAAAATTATATGACAAAATATTTTTTTTTAAATTGACTCATATGTACTACAAACATCTGTTTAAAGTATTATACATTTTTGTAACTTTTTACGTAACATAAATGACTTTGTAAATAGTTTGGTGCCTTGATCTCATTTGAATCTGCTCAAAAATTATTCTGTCTTTAACTTTATGTTTACAAATTTCGAATGTTTCACATATATACATCTTCAACCATTTATTTAATTCTTTTATTAATTTTATATTTTCTATTTCAGGAAGTCTGTGATATAATGAGTAGCTAAATTTTATTCGTAATATAATCGTTTAGATGTTCTTTGTATCTTTCTTTCAATTTCTTTTTTGTTTGTCTGTTCTTAAAAGTACATTACTTACGTACAGTTACATCAAAGTATAATACTTATAAACATATGGTTGTTTGTAGTATATACGACTTAATTTTTGCAAAAAAATATTTTGTTATTTAATTGTTTTTCCTGGATATGCTGGTAGTGGTTTTATCGTAGAAAAGCTTTGAATAATATATATTAATATATATATATATATATATATATATATATATATATATATATATATATATATTAATAATATATATATTAAAATTATTCTTGTTTTGGAATTTTTTTAAATTTAGTACTATTTTACAATAAAACATCACCATATTTAATATATATATATATATATATATATATATCTTTCGCTTTTCATTTTCGTGCCTTTCTGCATTTTAATCCTTATTAACTATTTTATTTATTTTGGCTGATTAAAATTCTTGTTTTCCTGTATCACAGATAGCTCACCATTAGGAAAATAAATATTGGTTTGTTTTGCTATTTGGAATTAATAATACTTATTCCTTAGCGTCTGCAATTCATTATTGATCCGATTTATCAGGGGATGTTTGAATTTTATTCAACTCCTTCTAGTATATCACACTCTGTTTATATTCATCGTGTACATATTTTTACAAGTTAATGCAATACGTTTTTTATTCATCCAATCAAATTCAAATAATTTGTTTTTAGTCTGTAGGGCATGACAATTGACGGTAATACAGTTTTTATCAAGTACGCATCTAATAATAAAGTTTTAAATAAAGCTGATTTCTTGGTTGGATTTGAAGTGAATGACTCCATGTTTAAAACCCAGCACTTGGCACTGAGCAAACTTTACAATTACTAGAATTGTTTTACTAAAAAATGTATATCAAATTAGAAGAGGAAGGTTCCTTGTAATAACGAAGCAATACAAGAGATAGATGAAAAATCATAAAGATAGACTCATATATTAGAAATGAAAAGAGCGACAAGAAAAAAAACAAACAAACAAACAAAAATAGTGGAACGCCATATACGGTTTAGAGAGGAGAATGAAATTTATAAGTACATTCGTTTTCTATTTTTGCACCTAATATTGTGATTCTGTCATATATTTATGGTCTTCATATTTATATTAATTTTAATTATAAAATAAAAAGTAACTAAAATAAAATGTTTCTTTGTTGACCTCAGTATGACTTTACTCTAAAAGTTTCTCTATATTGTCTGTTTTATTTTATTAAAATATTTGTTTTAACAATAAATTATTAGTCATTGAAAATTCTGTTCATATTTTTACAAACTATAATTGCTTTCATGTTGTGCATTCATGTATTTTATACGGTGTCATATAATTGATATTTTTAATGCATAACTGCACAAAATAAATTGTTTAATACCTGAATTTGACTTTGGTGTTCTCTCAACAAAACAAATTTTTATAGGGGAAATACTATGAGTTCGATCGTGCTCACATTATCGTACATGACCAAACAACGACTTAAAACTATTGATCAGTTACTAACAATTGTGTTGCGCTTAATCCTTTGCATAAAGGTAACACATTTCTACAACTTCCTTTTGTTACAAAATAGTTCTACACGGGAACAATCGTCACGTTGAGTTCATATAAATTAACGATGAATTAATTAATAATTCGTTAAGGAGTACGTTGTCTCCATATGTATTCAACAAACTAACAACAGAAGAAAAACTAACAACAAAGGAAACTGACAACAGAGGGTTTTGCAATCAGCTGTGTTGATTGAAAAAAACAGATTTTTTATGATAGTTTAAAAGAATTTAATCACAAATAAGAATTTAAATATCGCAATTAAAATTAGAAAGAGTTTAAAATAATTTTATAATATGTAATATCCCCGCGATGTTCATTATATGGTAATTGAGTATGTTGAATTTTTGCTTTAACAGCAATGTCAAATCTTTATTTGCCGCCGCGTTTAAGCGATCGTCCGACTAACAAAGCAATAAATATTCTTGATCCCCTGATAGATAGAGGATCTCCGAAACGTCCCAGCAGATTATAGTTTGGCATCGCTAGGGAAACATATATACATTATACTCAATTCGAATATTTAAGTTTTAGAATTAAATTTTTTTATTTAGGAGAATTTACTTTTACGTATCATGCACAAAGAGTTATTTCCGTGAAGCCATTCGCCAACAGTATCCCCTACATTCGCGAAGTACAAAAGCCTGTCTTGTCTGTAATAATGTGATACGTAATTCACATAGTCGGTGTACATTTCGCGGTTCAGGGGAATGAAGTCAGATAAATTATCCTAGGGGAGCAGGAGGAAAAGGAAATGGAGTAAGACATACTCCTGTTTGGGGCCGGGAGGTGGGAAATTGCATCCAGCGTAACTCGCGAAGCTTGAATGATCTCGCGTAATTGAATTCTTGATTTATACCATCTTTGTGATTTTTCCGCGACAGAGGAACAACAGAGTTGAAAAAGCGTTGTACAATCCGAATTGAAATGGAGGGATGGCGTGTCTTTGTAGCGCGTTGTAACTTCACGTCAGACAGGTGCGCGAGGAGAATGTCATGAAAATACTTTTAAGATTATATGTCACGCTTTTCTAATGATTTTGAACCATCTATATACAACGGATTTAACTTTTTAAACATTTCAAAATAAAAAACTAAGAATATTCAGAAAACAAAAGTAATCCAGGTCGTCTTGATAAAATAAATAGGAGACTATAAATTGCTATTGCTTTTCATCACTGTATTATAATAATAGTTCTAGATCACTTGGAAGGTTTTACGTGTAAGGAAATGAAAATATCAAATTTATTTCGTTGGCTCTAAAATTTTAGGTTGGTTTAATCAAGACTATTTACTTGTAAAAGTAAAAATGTAGAACTACTTTCTATTTTTCTACTTTCTATTCTACTTTTCCAAAATGTAGAATGCGGCTAGATAAATATATTTTCTGATGGATATGGATGAAATGCTGAAATAGGGAGCAGGTGAGATTAGGGTAGGAAATTTCAACTACCTAAGTCGTGCCTTTGAATCATAGATCATCTATGTAGGGCTGCACACAGATCATAGTATATATAAACCCTAGTTAAAATAAGAGTAGAAAACTACAGCACTCAGAAATAGAAGTAGAAACTCCTCCCAATTAGAGATATGGGTATAAAATAACCCCAGTTAGGGATAGGGGTAGAAAATAACCCCAGTTATGGATATGGATATAAAGTAACTCCAAGTAAGGATAGGGTAGAAAATACCCCAGTTAGGGATATGGGTATAAAGTAACCCTAGTTAGGCATAGGGTAGAAAATAACCCCAGTTAGGGATGAGGATAGACAATAATACAGTTACGGATATGGATAAAAAATAACCCCAGTTAAGGATAGGGTAGAAAATACCCCAGTTAGGGTATGGGTACAAAATGACTCCAGTTAGGAATAGGGTAGAAAATGCCGTAGTCAAGGATATGGGTATAAAATAACCCCGGTTAGGGATAGGGTAGAAAATGCCCCAGGTTGGGATATCGGTATAAAATTACCCTAGTAAGGGATAGTGCAGAAAATAATCCTAGTTAGCGACAGGGGTAGGAAATAACCCAAAGTTTGAATAGGGGTAGAAAATAACTACAGTTAGGGATATGGGTATAAAATAACCCTATTTAGGGATATGGGTATAAAATATCCCCAATTAGGGATAGGGGTAGAAAATAACACCAGTTAGGGATAAGGATAGAAAATACTCCTGTTATGGATACAGATAATAAATAACCCCAGTTAAGGACAGGGTATAAAATACCCCTGTTAGAAATATTTTTATAAAATAAGCCCAGTTAGGGATGGGGTAAAAAATAACCTTAGTTAGGGACATGGGTAGAAAATAACCCCAGTTAGGGATAGGGGTAGAAAATAACTCCAGTTAAGGATAAGGATAGAAAATACTCCATTTATGGATATGGAAATAAAATAACTGCAGTTAAGGATAGGGTTGAAAATGCACTAGTTATGGCTAGGGTATAAATATTCTAAATTAGGAATGTGGATAGTAAAAGCAGAAGTTAGGGATGGAGGTAGAAATAATTCTAATTAGAGATATAGATAGACAATAGCTCCAATTAAGAATATTGTTAGAAAATAATTCCTTTTTGGAATAGGGCTGGAAAATACTCCAGTTAGAGATATGGGTAGAATATAATCTCAATCAAGAATATTTGTAGAATATAACCCCAGATAAGAATAGAGGTAGAAAATAATTCAATTAGGAATACAGTGTAGAAAATAACTCTAGTTATGGATAGGCATAGAAAATAGTCTCACTTAGGATAGGGGTAGAAAATAGATCCATTAAGGAATGAGAGTATAAAATAACCCGATTTAGTGATACTGGTAGAAAATGAACCAAATTAGGAATCGGCGTGTAATATAACCAATATTATGTATATAGGTAGAAAATAACCCTTAATATGTATATAGGTAGAAAATAACAGGTGTGATAGTTATGGATTATAGACTTCTTATATGTTTGAGAATTGGCGAGACATAGAGCTACGGATTTTGTGATGTACATCTGTTTCCATCAAAATAAAAAGAGGAAAAACTCAAGAGAATAGAAGGAGGCAATGTAAACATCTTTTCAACGTTAATTTTCATTGTCTTGTATTTATTTCCTACATAATTGATATCGGTTTTCCCACTCGTTACTCTCTACACGTTAAAAAAATTAATTAAGTAACATTATAAAGCGTTTAACTATTTAAAAATAAGAGAATCCAAAGGCAAGTAATTTTCGACCCTACATATGTTTTTAACTCAGGTTTTAACTTATATTTCAGGAATCAACTGTTTCAGACACACACACACACACACACACACACACACACACACACATACATACACACGCACACACACACACACACACACACACACGCACGCACGCCCGTAAGCGCACACACACACGCACGCACGCACGCCCGTACACACACACACACACACACACACAAACCCAAACGGACGGACGCACAGACACACACACTCATATATAAATAAATAAATAAATAAATAAATAAATATATATATATATATATATATATATATATATATATATATATATATATAGTGTGTGTGTGTGTGTGTGTGTGTATGTGTGTGTGTGTGTGTGATTTGATTTAATTAACAATAATATACGAATATAATTACAAGAATGGCAATGTTGAATGATTTTTGATTCAATTGTGATTGAAACAACTTCATTTTAAAATTAAATCATAGATCCGTGAAAACCCCTCTGCAAAAAGTCTGAGATAAGCAGTTTAAATGTTTTAAAATATGTATTTATAAAAATATATAAGATATAACCAAAAATTTAATTAAAAATGGTATCGTAATTGAATGTAGGTTTTTAATAGAAAATATTGCAAGATTTAATCTGGTTTAAGTATGCAAAAACATGTCGTTTTATTTACAGAATGTCATTACAACAATCAATGCATTACAATAAACTCAAAACCACGGTACCAGATATTAATAATGGGAAAAAAATGAGACATAATAATAATAATATTAGTGTTAGTGAACTACCAACATTGCTGTTAGTAACTGTGGTAGCAAGTTGTTACGTATCAGAAGCATTACTATAACATTCAGTATAACTACGAACGGTCGTAAGGAAGGAAATATATCACCCTGTACTTGTATAAATTGAACGTCAAAGTCCATAAGTCGGAGCGGATATCTGGAACAAAATTGCAGACTGCGAGTTACATATGCTGATCTTGATAAATTGCGTCCCGAACACTTTACATTGAGTAAATAGCTGTTGCTTGTGTTTATGTGTTAAGCCGAACTGAAAATACATTTATTAGACAAAACGTTTTAAACATTTGTTATGTGTTGGCTAATAATTAAATAATTTGTTTTTAAAATAAAACTTTGTGAATGTTCTCCAGTTTGGTTTCCTAGTGCACACAAACTATTCCTCATGGGAACGTTTAAAAAATATATTTATTTACAAAACATTGTTATAGTCATGGGTTATTTCTATATTGTCAGAAGGAAGGGTACGCCAACAATATGTAGCATATGCGAGTAAATCGAGTCTAACTATAGAAGTGAGCATAAACCAAAATTTTAGCAAATAAAGTTTTACATTAACCAAATCAAAGTTCTTTTAGGACTTCTTCTAGGACTTGGTATTTTGGCGAATTGTGGGGCACCCTTGATTCATGCAGCGAAGTAGAATTCAACTAACGAAAAAACTCTTTTTAAAATTAGATAATGTTTAATTATGTAAATGTTAAAGAAAGAATATGAACTGCAATCTATCTGTAAGGAGGAAGGGCATCAATAATAAAGAAGCCAGATTACCTATTGAAAGATACCATGTAATAACTTAATAAAGGCGTTAAACATTTGGAAGTGATAGCAGGAAAAGGTGAACTGAGATAGCTAGCGAAATTTAAAACAACTTGGTTTTAGGGCTGAGAGTCTCTTAAAGGATATAATATGGAAGAAAATATAGTACAAGGACAGTGTTTTGGCTCCTGAGGTTAACTCTAACCGAATTCGTTTCTAACGCGCTGATCTGATGAACTCGTGTTTGTTATAACAGTACAATGATACATAACTTTTATTCTTATTATTTAGTTACCGCAGGCGCGTATCCAGCGACTTGCTTTATGGGGCGGGGGGCTGATCGATGCATTATATATATATATATATATATATATATATATATATATATATATATATATATATATAATATGTGTGTGTGTGAGCGCGCGTGCGTGTATGTAAAAACATGTAACAAAAATGCTTAAAATTTGTTGACAAACTTCTTCAAAATAGCATTACAAATATTTGTTAGCATCAAAAGACTTGTTAGCAAAAGACTGCCCAGTAATAAGCTTCCAAATGTTTTCTACTCGCATAACGTTTCTCTTGTTTACCCTTTTTATTATGCACTGAGAAAGAAAAATATAACTTTTATCAGGTACCCAAGAATTGAGAAGTATACCTCTTTTTATATTATCGTTTTTTTTTTTAATCAATATAATTCCCAATATCGTAAGTCACTGTTATTGAGGCTCCTTAATTATAGAATGACTTATGAGGAAATTTCCTCTTCTAATTCCTGAACATTCAATTGCTCCCTAACATTTGATAAGTGAATCTATTTTTGTAATTATTCAAAGAGCTTTACAATGTTACAAAATTATTATATTTAATACAGTTAGCATTTTATATTTGAGAATATATAATAACTTAACTATCGAAAAAGACCTAATTTAATAATATATTGTCGATTTTTAACCCAAAGTTCTTGAAGGTTGGGGGTTGGATACGCGCCTGTTACCAGGCCTACGGGTTATATTCATTGGTATTGTCTCTGCCATATTGTGAACTTGGTCGATGTTGTCAAAATCTTTTATCAAGATGACGATGTTGCTTCGCTATTTCCCTATGTTTTGGTATGTTACCTATGACATATCTCTTTTGGCTGATGTCTCTAAAACACTCTATTGATACTTTTGTCGCTCTCAAGGTCTAAATAGATGGGCTTATGACCCCCAGGTCGGTCTGAGGGTCATCCCCTTAGGTTAGGCCACCCAAGAGCAAAAAGAATCAGACTGCCCTAACTGCACTTAACTAATCATACGGGGTATTGAAATACAGAAACCTGACAGTTCGCAACAAGTTCTTCCGACTATTGGTCTCGAGTAGCTCTTAAATAGTGGTCGAATCTAAATTTACTCTTTTGTCTAGTCCCAGTGGCGGTCACCAGTCCAGACCTTAAAGTGATGTCAAGAGACTGGTACCTCGGGTATTGGCACCAAACTCCCTGTCACGGTTCTAACGCTAGTGATCAGAGTGATAGTCACGAGTTTGAGGTTGGATTCATTGGGACGTGGATTGAAATGCCTACCTGTAGATATCTTCCCATTATTCATATATATTTTCGTCCTTTGTGGCCTGGAGGAAAAAACCGAGGACCTAGGTTGTTCAGAGTCATTTTCCTTCGTTTTTCTTCTAAACTATTTCTAAATACTGAATTTCTAAACTGAGAGGAAATAAAATGACATAAAAATGTTGTGGAGGGGTGGTTGGACCTAATGTATTTATACGTTGAAGAATAGTTGCATTTTAATTTAAATGTACGTAAGATCTATTTTTATTTATCATAATATTAATTTATTATAAATTTATTACAGTTTTGTTTCATATTATCATGTTCATCCTTACTATGTAAGACATTTTCATTAGGCCTACATGCATTATTTTCTTTAGGTATACAATTCAAGATTTAAATGTTAGTCCATCCTTTTGGTATTTATCATTCAAGCGCATAACGCACACAAATGCTTAACTTGTAGGTTAGTAAACTTTTTTCAAGTAAATATATCCTTTTACAAATTCTTCAGGACTTTAACTTAAACACCATTCTGTATTCTTTCAATTTTTGTGTTTCTTAATTTTATTCTTTTTATAAGCTTTAGATTCTAAGGATTAAAAACAAAATGTTATTCCTTATTGTATACTTGTTATTTGTGGGTAATACATTTTTCTTAAAGTAACGTTTTATTCGGAAAAAAATAAAACCTTGGTTGTACGTTTTAGACAAATACCTGCACAACAAAGAACAGTGTCATTAACGCTATATCATCCCGGCAATAATGCGTTTGATTTCATTGTTCGATACAGGCTTTTCGAAAGATTTCCCCGGGCGATTGAAACGTCCGCGTTATTGATGTATTTAATTAAGGGTCGGTCCGACATTGTAGGATTTTCTCAAGAGGATGAAATTAATCTTTCCAAGAGATAGCCCCGCAATATATGTCTGTTTGTTATTACAGAAATAAATGACAAGTCGACTGAGATTCTTTTTTCTTTAACCAACCAATTTTAAGGGTAGACATGAAAAAGATAAGTAGCTTTGTTAAATAATTTGTCTCATTGATTAACAAGGAACAATAAGTTGGACTCAAACTAAAAAACTTTACGCCTTTACGGTTTCTTGATATAAATGCAATTAAAAAAGATTAATTTTCTTGTAGTAAATATACATAATATGTAGCTTATTTGAGTTAAGATGAAAAAATCTTCAATGACAAAATTAAACTGAATATAAGGGTATTATTTTTTTCGTTACGAAAGTCTTATCGTGCCGAGTGTAATGCAGGGTTAGAATTAGCGTACGCCATTATGTATGAAAGATGTTCAAAGTCAGTTTTACTACCGTCTCGATTTTAGTGTTAGGAATCAAACAGGCTCAATAAATGTTTACATATTGTATAACCTCCAATCTACTTTTCATCTTCATAGTTGTAATTTACAGGTAGTACATGCCTTCGTGGTCAGTAATTAATTTTATTCATGGATATCAGAAGGGTTTGGTAAGTATAGGAGATTCTGTACTTTTTTAACGGACTTTTATTTGCGACTAAACGACCCTATTTTGTGATTTTCAATTCGTACTATTAGTTCTTACATAGATCCTGTTAAAATTTTCAATCATTAAATAAATAATTGTTATTCATCCATTCAAGGTCAAATACATATATTAAACCTTGTAGTGGATGAGATTTGATGTTAATATATTGTTTTCAAATATTATCTCATTATTTAAATTAAATTTAAATTTAGTTTTAGTTTTATATTCGATTCACAAAAGGGGGAAGGTATGCAATATAGTTATTTTCTTTCCTCACATTTGGTTTAAAATAAGTAATAACATATAATTTCATAAAACAGCTGATTTTTTAGGTTATAGGTTATTTGGTGGAACAGCTGTTTTAATGCATAAGTTATATTGCTTTATTTATATAAATTGTAATTATTTAATAAAAATTATCTAAAACAATTTTTTTTTACTCAAGTATCAGTTGACTATAATATTTTTTTTTTTGGTTTATATTACTTGTTTTTAAATAAAAATATCAAATTTAAAAGCCTAAAATGAGCTACCAAAATATTTCTAGAAATTAAAGATGCTCTTAAACCAATAGTTTTGTCCAGAATAAAACTTTAAAGCAAAAAGTACCAATAAAATATATTTTAATTAGTTTACCGTGTGGATAAATATAACTTGTTTAGTCGTGATTACATCTTCCGCATCGTTTCTTTGCAGTAAACATATTTAATGAATTATTAAGAGAATTTCTTCTTATTCAATAATACAAGTTTTTGCATCAACCTGTTACAATTCTTAAAAACTTTTAAAACAAATTAGAAAGTATAATGCTCTCTTTATAAGAAAAAAAACTATCTCGGTTATATTTAACGCTTCAGGTTCGGTTATTAATAATTTGATTTTACCTCTTTCTTGAAGTTCTAAATTTTGTTTTATTAATTTAATCGATTCAACCCAACCTAAACCAATTTAACATAACCTACTGTACTCTTACCGAACCAAACTCAACTAACGTAACCTAAATTAACCTAACCTAACATTACCCAATTTTACCTTACTTAATCCCACCTTACCTATACTACTTAAATAACCTAATCTAAATTGTCCTAACGTAAAATAATTCAAGCTAATCTTACCTATTCTAGCTTAAATAACATAAACTACATTAACCTAACCTACCCTACCCTAATCTAACATCTCCTAATATTAAGTAACCTAATCTCAACATACCTAACCCAACTTAAATAACTTGAATTAACTTTACCAGATGTAACATAACCTAAACTACCGCAACCTAACCCAATCTGTTATTCGCCACAGCGAATTAATACTTCCTCTCGTGCACTCGAGCAGGTTCCTTCCTGGTTTTTCAACTAGATGCTTTGGCACGTCATGCTTGCGGATGTAGTATTGTTAAATGATGTGTTCGTAAATAGTATCAAGAATTTGTAGATTTTTATTAAAAGTTTGTGAATTGGATTCTTTGCAACGTTTTGTTCAAAACTCCGTTACACGCGCTTAGGGGAATCCCCACTTGTTTAGTTAATTTTGTAATATTGCGGATATATTTGAGTGAAACTCGAGGACATCTTCCCTTTACGCACCATGCACCTGATAAAACCTATTCACTTGATCTTTAGACGATAGACAACCAATAAGGACGGTTTAGATTGGTTTGGCGATGTAATTATTTCATATTAAAAACTTTATTGTCTGATTTAGTGAAGTATATATCTCGTAATAAAGGTTGTTGGTCAACATGGAGGCAACTTAGAAGAACAGCGTATTAATTTAGAAGGACTTTATTAATATAAAGGATGTCTTATAAAACTCCGTATCGAAGTCCAAGTCGCCGAGGAATTCTCCGCCTACCCGTGTTACAGAACAACACGTTACGGAAAAATAAAAAAAATTGGATTGAGGGAATCCTCGTCATGCGTGTAAACGTCTTACTTTTTGGATGAGCACACGTGTAATGGATGAGCAGTAACATTTCAGAAGTTAACCTAGCTATACTCATTAACTATACGCGGCCAAACACCAATATATTATATCTCGATTTTATCTGGTCTGAGACAATTTTTCGATATAGTGTCATTGGTGTAGCGCATTTCAAATCATCCTTAAGTAAGACAGGCCTACTAGATAGTATTTAGATCAACATTTTATTGCTGGACGTAAACCAATGACGATGCAGTATCTCAATTTACGAGATCTGAACGTGAAAAGAACACGTTACATTCTGTAAATTCTTAATATCTACGCTGTTTTACCTTTTTTTATTCACTCGATGTTTTCCCTTACACAATTGCACTCTGTGTAGTTTAATCTTCTTCGTATAAATTTAGTGTTTTTTGGCCAAAAAATAGAATTGTTTAGGCACGAGGGAAGTCATACAAATAATAAGAGGCACGCACCTCGTACAGCGATAGTTTTTCCAAGATAGTGTGCCGATGTGTATTTTTGAAAAAAAAGAACAATATAATAGAAAAGAAGAAAAAGGGGGCAGGAAGATGCCTAGCCCTCTTCCCGAAGATACACAATTTATAATGATACGGAGAGTCTACTCTAGCGTGTGAAACCCCTTCCCCCACGAAATAGAATAAATTCTCTATTGGATACTAAATTCTATGCCCTCTTTTAGAGACATGCCCTCTATGTTACGAGACCTAAGTAAATGAGGCGCCTCTGGTAGACTCTTGAGGGAGAATCAGATCTATTTTTAAAAAAATTATTCCCGTTTATGCAATTAATAACTCTAAGAAGCTTAATAAAAAAAATTGTTTTCAAATTTTATAAAACATACCAGTAAGTCAAATATTACGGAACAAATAATATAGATGAGCGAAATGATTTGATATGGTAGCAATGAGAGCATTCTTATACGATTAAATCATAATTTATTGAGACACAATAAATTAACAATCGAGAAAACACTTACGACGTTAAACAAAAAAATAACCAATTATTAGGATATGTGTTTTAGTGAAATACTAAGATGGAACAGAAGGAATTTAATGATGGATCTTTACCCTGTACAATTAAATCTAATCCACATCATTTTTGTGTACAAAGTGAATAAAGCTGTATATAAATAAACTGATTAACTCTACTGTGTGACTCAAGTTATGCTATGTTTCATTCTGACACAGATTCCCTTTAAGGAGATAACAAGATTTTATCTACAGTACATATAATGAAGGGCTCACAGTCACAGATCATTTGTCTTCATTCTCTTCAAGAGAGTCTTAATCTGCATCTCCTTTACTTTTCTTCAAGCAAGGGATTTTCTTTACAAAAACATCTTTTGGTAAAAGATCTTACGTGTGTATTTTATTCTTTGAAAAACTAGAAAATCGTTTTTATCGTGAAAATATTAAATATATAATGTATTTATAATGTAAATATATATTTTATTTATATATATATATATATATATATATATATATATATATATATATATATATATATATATATAAAGAACTAAGTCAAAATACAAATACAAGAATTATAATTGAATTTACAATTCAAAGCTTTTCGTTGGCTAACAGTACCAACATCATCAGGAATATTAAACAATTAAAATTAACATGTGTGCAAATTAGATCAAATAAATAGTTATGCCAAATCAAATACAATGTTGTTAAACATTTTCATTTTGCTGCCCTAACATTACAAACACTGAATATATTATCCAATTTAGATTTTACTTGCATTTGTTCATTTATCAACTCATAATTAGTATTATATTTATGAATTTCTAAAGCTTCATAAATATTCATTCTCAGGCCCTTGTTAATTTCTTTTACAAGTATCATATTATCTATGTTAGGAAATATGAGATTATTATTAATACAATGACTAGCAAAATTTAATGTATTAATAATAATCACATATTTGCTAACATAGATAATATGATACTTGTAAAAGAAATTAAAAACTGCCTGAGAATGAATATTTATGAAGCTTTAGAAATACATAAATATAATACTAATAATGAGTTGATAAAAGATTAAATTCAAGTAAAATCTAAATTTGATAATATATTCAGTGTTTGTAATGTTAAGGTAGCAAAATAAAATTTTTTTTTACAACATTGTAATTGATTTGGCATATCTATTTATTTGATCTAATTTGCACATATGTTAATTTTAATTGTTTAATATTCTTGATGATGTTGGTACTGTTAGCCAACGAAAAGTTATATATACATAGTTTTACATTTAAAACGCCCAAAAAATTGAATGTGGTAATAGAAAATTGGTGTTACTAACAGTAATCTCGAAATATATATTGTATTAATTCATGACCTTGCCTTGAAGTAGTAAATGAGTAGAACAGGAGTTCTTATTATGTAAAATTTATTTTAAAGATTTATATATATTTTTAAATTTCTTCTATTAGCTCACATTCTCCTGATATATATATATATATATATATATATATATATATATATATATATATATATATTCATAGTTTTACATTTGAAAACGACAAAAAATTTGAATGTGGTAATAGAAAATTGGTGTTACTAACAGTAATCTCGAAATATATATTGCATTAATTCATGACCTTGCCTTGAAGTAGTAAATGAGTAGAACAGGAGTTCTTATTATGTAAAATTTATTTTAAAGATTTTTATATTATTTAAAATTTTTTCTATTAGCTCACATTCTCCTGATATATATATATATATATATATATATATATATATATATATATATATATATTTTACGTTATCCATTGTTTTTCCGTTGCACTGACTTTATGAAGTTAATATATTAATATTGTAAGTAATTTTATCCACCTTCAAGTGCAATAATTTTACCTTGAGTGATGAGGCACCTTTCGGTCACTTGACCATTGTCGAATCACTGATATTTTTCTGGCCAGAAAAGTTTTAATTTTGGCCAAGGTAATTCTATTATATCCATTATTTGCAAATTATTCAATTATTTATGTCCATATAGGTCTGTACACCGTCCACGGGTCTTTAATTATCAAAGTTCTGTGTGAAAGAGGTAACTCTAAATTCTTGATTCAGATATAGTTTCAGTAATTAACCCACCTACCGGGGATAGTACAACATTAGTGATGTCGGCATTAGAAACATTAGCGGTCTCGAGTAAAATGACATAAGTAAATTAGAAATTACCCCGCCTACCGGGGGTGATACAGCATTACT
This sequence comes from Prosapia bicincta, assembly GCA_036971475.1. Taxonomy (NCBI): domain Eukaryota; kingdom Metazoa; phylum Arthropoda; class Insecta; order Hemiptera; family Cercopidae; genus Prosapia; species Prosapia bicincta. Next base: position 73,771,889 of record JBAIZL010000006.1, on the reverse strand, counting down.
AACATTAGCGGTCACGAGTAAAATGACATAAGTAAATTAGAAATTACCCCGCCTACCGGGGGTGATACAGCATTACTAACATTAGCGGTCACGAGTAAAATGACATAAGTACCCACCGGGGTTGGGACAGTATTTTTGATGGCGGCATCAGTAACATTAGCGGTCTCGAGTAAACTGACTTAGCTAAGTGACAAATTAACCCACCCACCGGGGTTGGGACAGTATTTTTGATAGCGGCATCAGTAACATTAGCGGTCTCGAGTAAACTGACTTAGCTAAGTGACAAATTAACCCACCCACCGGGGTTGGGACAGTATTTTTGATGGCGGCATCAGTAACATTAGCGGTCTCGAGTAAACTGACTTAGCTAAGTGACAAATTAACCCACCCACTGGGGTTGGGACAGTATTTTTGATGGCGGCATCAGTAACATTAGCGGTCTCGAGTAAACTGACTTAGCTAAGTGACAAATTAACCCACCCACCGGGGTTGGGACAGTATTTTTGATGACGGCATCAGTAACATTAGCGGTCTCGAGTAAACTGACTTCGCTAAGTGACAAATTAACCCACCCACCGGGGCTGGGACAGTATTTTTGATGGCGGCATCAGTAACATTAGCGGTCTCGAGTAAACTGACTTAGCTAAGTGACAAATTAACCCACCCACCGGGGTTGGGACAGTATTTTTGATGGCGGCCTCAGTAACATTAGCGGTCTCGAGTAAACTGACTTAGCTAAGTGACAAATTAACCCACCCACCGGGGTTGGGACAGTATTTTTGATGGCGGCATCAGTAACATTAGCGGTCTCGAGTAAACTGACTTAGCTAAGTGACAAATTAACCCACCCACCGGGGTTGGGACAGTATTTTTGATGGCGGCATCAGTAACATTAGCGGTCTCGAGTAAACTGACTTAGCTAAGTGACAAATTAACCCACCCACCGGGGTTGGGACAGTATTTTTGATGGCGGCATCAGTAACATTAGCGGTCTCGAGTAAACTGACTTAGCTAAGTGACAAATTAACCCACCCACCGGGGTTGGGACAGTATTTTTGATGGCGGCATCAGTAACATTAGCGGTCTCGAGTAAACTGACTTAGCTAAGTGACAAATTAACCCACCCACCGGGGTTGGGACAGTATTTTTGATGGCGGCATCAGTAACATTAGCGGTATCAAGTAAATTGACTTAGCTAAGTAAGAAATTAACCCACCCACCGGGGCTGGGACAGTATTTTTGATGGCGGCATCAGTAACATTAGCGGTCTCGAGTAAACTGACTTAGCTAAGTGACAAATTAACCCACCCACCGGGGCTGGGACAGTATTTTTGATGACGGCATCAGTAACATTAGCGGTGTCGAGTAAATTGACTTAGCTAAGTAAGAAATTAACCCACCCACCGGGGCTGGGACAGTATTTTTGATGGCGGCATCAGTAACATTAGCGGTCTCGAGTAAACTGACTTAGCTAAGTGACAAATTAACCCACGCACCGGGGTTGGGACAGTATTTTTGATGGCGGCATCAGTAACATTAGCGGTCTCGAGTAAACTGACTTAGCTAAGTGACAAATTAACCCACCCACCGGGGCTGGGACAGTATTTTTGATGACGGCATCAGTAACATTAGCGGTGTCGAGTAAATTGACACAAGTAAGTGAGAAATTAACCCACCCACCGGGGCTGGGACAGCATTAGTGATGGCGGCATCATTAACGATCCTCAGTAAATTGACAATAGCAAATGAGGGGAATAAACCCCTGCTGACATAGCATACGTACGTGAGAAATTAACCCGCATACCGGAGGTAGTACAATATTAGTGAGGTAACTTTAGTGATCTCGAGTAAATGGACATAGGTAAGTGACAAATTGACCCACCTACAAGGGGTGGTACAGCATTACTAACATTAGCGGGCACGAGTAAATGGACATAGGTAAGTGACAAATTAACCCACCTACAAGGGGTGGTACAGCATTACTAACATTAGCGGTCACGAGTAAATGGACATAAGTAAGTGACAAATTAACCCACCTACAAGGGGTGGTACAGCATTACTAACATTAGCGGTCACGAGTAAATGGACATAAGTAAGTGACAAATTAACCCGCCTACAAGGGGTGGTACAGCATTACTAACATTAGCGGGCACGAGTAAATGGACATAGGTAAGTGACAAATTAACCCACCTACAAGGGGTGGTACAGCACTACTAATATTAGTGGTCACGAGTAAATTGACATTGGTAAGTGACAAATTAACCCGCCTACAAGGGGTGGTACAGCATTACTAACATTAGTGGTCACGAGTAAATTGACATTGGTAAGTGACAAATTAACCCGCCTACAAGGGGTGGTACAGCATTACTAACATTAGTGGTCACGAGTAAATGGACATAAGTAAGTGACAAATTAACCCGCCTACAAGGGGTGGTACAGCATTACTAACATTAGTGGTCACGAGTAAATTGACATTGGTAAGTGACAAATTAACCCGCCTACAAGGGGTGGTACAGCATTACTAACATTAGTGGTCACGAGTAAATTGACATTGGTAAGTGACAAATTAACCCGCCTACAAGGGGTGGTACAGCATTACTAACATTAGTGGTCACGAGTAAATTGACATTGGTAAGTGACAAATTAACCCGCCTACAAGGGGTGGTACAGCATTACTAACATTAGTGGTCACGAGTAAATTGACATTGGTAAGTGACAAATTAACCCGCCTACAAGGGGTGGTACAGCATTACTAACATTAGTGGTCACGAGTAAATTGACATTGGTAAGTGACAAATTAACCCGCCTACAAGGGGTGGTACAGCATTACTAACATTAGTGGTCACGAGTAAATTGACATTGGTAAGTGACAAATTAACCCGCCTACAAGGGGTGGTACAGCATTACTAACATTAGTGGTCACGAGTAAATTGACATTGGTAAGTGAGGAATACGTAACAGATATTCACTTATTCAGAATTTATTAAAGTAACAGTATTCACAAAACCACTCGAAAAGCTCAAGCACTAAGATTAGTTGTAATGGTACGAGTAGCATTCGTATCATCGGACGGTTATTTACGCGTTGGCAAGGCATGAAAAATTAAGGGAAAAGGATATTTCCCCGTAGCTTATAGTGGCTTATAACGTATGAGCAATATTTCTTACCTAGGCAGAAGGTATGCACATAAATATATATTTAGAGGCGTAAGATAAACTCGCCATGCATCCAAGGTGCACCCAGGGTAGTTACAACCCCTACAAATCATGACTAGTAGCCCATTCACCACCCCACTATATCAATATTTTTCAATCACCCCTGCACATAAATTTCCCTTTGCTTTACAGCTTATTGTCTTTGGGGTTGTCTGTAGATTATCCCAATAGCGATAACGTTCTCAACATACATTCAGTAACCAAAATTAACAATAAATGGAGTAAATAAAAAACTGCAACCGAGGTCAGCGATTACTATAATTATATTTCACACGGACACTATAAAACATGCAGAAATGTTATTGTTTTAAATGGGTTTATTACGACCTGTGATAGGCCAAAAAGTGAACATCTGTAATTGGTTTTAGAACAATGCTCTTTTCTTCTATTTCCATCTGGAATCATCTTCAGGGGATAACAATACATTTGCCTGTATAAAGTTACCCATTAAACCAAAAGTAAATTTATATTCATAACAAAAATTACAAAAACATTGACGTTTCATTATAAAGTAAGAACAAATTTTATTTTATAAAAATTTTAGTTAATGTTTCTATGTTAAACATGTACTGTTATTTATATATTTGTGGAACTATAATTATATATATACATATTTTTTTTAAATGTTTAATTTTAATTTTAATTGTTTAATATTCCTGATGATGTTGGTACTGTTAGCCAACGAAAAGCTTTGAATTGTAAATTCAATTATAATTCTTGTATTTGTATTTTGACTTAGTTCCTTATTAATACACAAGAATACATATTGCGATATATATATATACATTAAATATTATATCTTGATATGTTTTCTTGTAATATAGTTAATAAATTAAAAATATTTTAAAAACGAATGTTACATAATTATTTTTCTGAAGATGCTGGTACTTTTTTATCGGCGAAAAGCTTTGAATTAATTAATTATTATTATATATACCTAAATATATACAAGATGAGCATCCTTAGTGAGATATTACATGTAATAACCTTTTTTATACATACTAGTTAGTTTTAATCCAAATTTATTACATTACAATTAGAGATATTTAGATATATTTTATGTTGTAATGTCTGGTTTGTTTGTGTTTGGTGTTGTCTATAACAGACTATGTGTCTTTTATGATTTCATAGATATTTTATTTTCTTCTGAAGAAATATTACATTTGGGAATCGTTTAACACGGAGAATATTAAAGACAAGGAAAGGTTTTAAAACTAATTAGAGGTTATTTGAACTGTTAGTCTGTAATGTACTTAAGAAACCAATTTTAAAATATGTTTTCAACGTCGTTTAAAGTGTCAAAGTGTAATATATTTATAGACTAACTTACATTTAAGATGGATGATCAATAATTAGAATAAGGGAAGATGAATGGAGCAAAGAGAGTTTCAAGAGAGATGCATGTTGATCTTTGCTACTGGACAATAATAGTTCGGATAAGCTAGGTATCTTCGTAGACCTATTCTCTATCGAGGATATGAGGAGATCCTACAACCTTAATACTAAAAGGTAGGATAAATAGAGGGCTCAGGAGGGGTCATAAGATCCCCTAGTACTGGAGAGTATCGTTCGAATGACCAGAGTTTCTTACCTGAAGTAGACGTGCTAACGGAATGAAAAAAGTTGACGCTGGGTTACCAGAATATATATGGAAGAGAAAGTTTCTGTTTGATTGAGGTGGTGTGAGTTTATTTCTGCCTAGAGTGGTGGTATTAAATGATATGCCACAAGGGGCACCAAATGTCTACAATAGATGGTATGAAGCACAGATACACGTAAAACATAGGAAAGACTAGGGCAGTACAATCAACGGAGTACTTCAGGTTGTATTACAAATTAAATACGACAAAAAATGTTTACTACAAGGAAATTGAATTAGTGTCAAGCGCATTTTGCTAACATATGTAACATGAACCATCATCTTCGTCCCCCACATTAACATTACAGCTCCCCAATTAATTCAGAGGTTTTCTTACTTGTAATAAAGTACGTTTAAAAGCAAAAAGTATTTAGGAGAGAATATGGTAAATCTATTAACTGTAACTAATATCCAATGTTTGTCTCACATTTATGTCTTGTTAACATTCCATAAACAGTTTGTTAGTAAAAGGTACAGTAGATGTTCATCCATTAGATTAGGGAATGAGTCTTCAGGTCTAGATTTATCTATAAGAAATGAGTTTTTAAAATTATATCATTCTCAATGGCGTTTTGTAAAACAAAATCTATAAAATTCGTTTTATGAAGAAGTATTGTGTATACGTATGTCTTACTGTAAAAACCTATATATTGGTAATAATAGACCTTAGATTTTACTAGTAAGTCTTAGAATTTATCAACATGAATTGGAGAATATAAGAATTTAATAACTATAGGATGATTTTTCGTGATTTTATCATTACAGTATAGGATATGCTGGGATTTATCAATGACGGTTTGTAAATGTAGATTTTTCTTTATAAGTCAATAACGTTTTCTAATTACGGAGCTTTGCCTTATATCTCGTATATTTTTTCTAACAATGAGCGCTTTTACAAGGATTAGGCCAGGTTAAGTGAGTATAGTTTACGCTCGTCTATTTGTCAACTTTTTCTGTGTCTCTGAGGTAAAAACAAGATTTTTCGGTTCCGATTTCATTATGATCACCGAAGGGTACTAAATTTTATAATTAGGAGTTGGTTAAACCAGAGTCTTACCGAAAAATCTTGTGACTTACTAATAAATAGGCTTTGACGTTGACTTACAATGTACAAACCTAAGGGTATAAATATATTGTGTAAACTGTAGAACATGCTCTATTGGCGAATTACATTTTCTTTTCATTTTGAAACACTGTGTTTAGGTAAAATATTATTTTTCAAGTAATACGTGAATTTATTTTAAAATTTACAAGCTTTGTTGAGCACTGTGGACTTAGTTTTAACTAAATAAATGAAATCCCCTAACAAAATACAAAAATCTTATTTTACTACAATTACTTTATGTACATTTCGATTACATGGTAATCATCTTCAGAATGGCTATAACGTGGTAAAATAAATATTTTATGTATTGTGGTCAGTGGGTTTTATATATTTAGTTAAATAATGTGTATAGTTGTTTTTTTAATTTAACAGAAATTATAATAATACACTATTTTAGATGACTATTTGCACCACAGTCTATGATAATTTTATTTTATTCTTTTTTGTCTTATAACAAACAGATTTTATACACTTGGTTTTCATAATAGGACGTTTTCTATCTGTTTATGTTTCACTGAAAGAGCATTTTAATCTTGAAACAGAAAGCGGTTTTCCTTTAATATGTTTCATAGAACGTCTTTTATCTGGAAAAAGTGTTTTATTAATCCTACGCACAAAGATCCATAGAAGGAAAAAACAAACTTTGGTACATCTGAGGATACCTTGCAACCGACGTATACATAAAGAAAACTTATTGCAGTTAGAGGGTGTTGGTGTTATTTATTATATGTTCATCTCAGTTTGTTTTAACATACTAAACTAATTTTTGTCATGAAAATTTACTTTGTAGTTAAACAAAATCACTATTTGATGTGTAGCAGTATTTCAGGGATTAGGAATATGCTGATGTTTAAAGAATAATCTCCTACCATTATGTTTTCCCTAACTTGAATATTTAGTTGAAAAAATAGGGGAAATATAAATTAACTCAATGGAAAGAGCCCCTGTATCAATAACTGTACATCTCTGCTTCAGATTCAGAGAGGCCAGTAGGATTTACGTTACAGCTTCTTCAAAATGCTTTGTCGTTCATCTTAACTAAGGGGTGAAAAATATTTCCTGTTCCAAGAGAGGGGGTATATAAATATATATTAGATGACGCCAATTGTCTCCCTAGGGGATGGTGGGGCCGTAAACAAACAGTGCATTTCCATGTAGTATCCTCTCGAAAGTGAATTCTTATTTCTGCTTTCCCTTTTGTTTAAATCCAAGTCATTTTTTATTTTTATTTTCGAATAACAGAGCTCGCAGTGTGAACATTTCTGTTAGACTGTGAGGGTCAGTAAAATACTGTTTTACTTTATCAGATACAATTTTCTAGAGCGAGTTGAAGAGAAGTCGCTAGGTTCTATATAGTCAGTTTGGTCTGAATACCGGTCTGAATTCGGGTAAATAGGATTTAAAAACCTTTTTAAATTTATCAAATTCATATTTCTACAGAATATGTATTGATTTTAGTCCTATATTCAGTAATAAATTTGCTTAATTTATATATGTCCTACTTAGCAATATACTTGATAGTGTGAGAAATTTGTTCAATCTTTTGGTAAAGTAAGCATTTGAAGTTAAAAAATTAAAAACGTTCCTTGTGTTTCTATATGAAAACAAATTTATATTTAAAATTGTTTTAAAAATTTTGCCTGGAGCATATAAATTATATGGGACGATTCCCCACCTCCTAAATAGGACAAACTTCACCCCTATGTGCAATGAAATTATTGTAAAGAATAAAATAATACAATCGAAATTAAACTTTGCCATATGTGCGCAACGCACATACAACATACAAATATCCTCATAATTTAGCATTATAAATTCTACAAACCGTAAATAAAAGCATGAACCCCAATAAGAAAAAAACATTTTGAATCAAATCAATCCCACACATTTCTATATATAGTATTAACATAAATACACATACATCTAATATCTTATATATTATATCAAATACTAACCACAGATCCACAATAATGCAACTGCTTGGACAAACAGATCAGTATTACGGTTTTTCAAAGAATTGGAAAATACACTGTATTTGTTCGAAACATCTTTGTGGAGACATTCCACTAGGTTTGTGGTTAGGATAAAGTGGTTAATCATAATATAGTTAATATAAATAAATATAATTGTTCAACAACTAATAATACGGAATAATTAACTGTTGTTAAATATTAATAAATTACTCAAAATACTTTAATTCTAACCTGATGTATATATCGGTTAACAGGCACGACAGACAGTCTTAATATGCATGAGGTTTTTGAGTATTATTTATTACAATTGTTCAAGTTGAGGCTTTATGTTAACATAGCTTGCACCAACTATAATTAAAGTGAAATTTTAAAACCTTTCTGAAACATAACGTTTTCTACCGCAATAGGCTATCGAAGCATAATTTTATTACACGACTGATAACTGTCAGAAAAACGTGTTGTTTTCAGCTCTAATGTTTGTATTTGTATGTCCCATTATGACGTCAGAGTGACTCAATCGATTTGGAGGTTCTATGAGATTATGTTAAAATTATTATTTCTTCCAAACAAACTTGAATATTTAACTGTCTAAGTAACTAATCCAGATAATTCAGAATGTTTTACATTTAAATGTAATTAAATTCGATTTTTTTTTAAAAGAACAATAACATATATTTTTCTTATGGACTAGCCATGTATAATATAATCTAATGTATGTAATATATATATATATGTATGTATATATATATATATATATATATATATATATATATATATATATATATATATATATATTAAATATGGTGATATGTTTTCTTGTAATATAGTTAATAAATTAAAAATATTTGAAAAACAAGAATACTTTTAATGAATATATTTATTCATTATTATATATATATGTATGATAAATGTGTGTGTGTATATATATATATATATATATATATATATATAAAATATTTTGTGTGTATCATAAATGTATGTATAAATGTTTTATACTCTACTAAATAAATAGATTTTACTTGTTCATGAATGTTTTGGTGTGAATTCTCATGATACGTAGTATACCATATCATTAATTTTCTCAGGCTTTTATTTAATTGTGACGGAGGAAACCATTTTTAAAAAACTGTTTGACGACTTAGGCAATCAAGCGTTTCATATTTATTTTCTACAAAACCATTTATGGTTTTAGCTTATGCCATATATCCGTTAAAAAACCGTTTACTAGTTGCAAATAAATCCGTCCCACTGGAATATTTACGCACAAATTGTTTTATGTACGATTTGCAGTGATCGTAAATAAATGATCGCTCATAAAATTCAATCTGTTTATACTTGAGTAATTTAAATGGCCCATTCACAAGTGAAGGCACGTCTATAAAGACTTTAACAAATTGACGTTGGATGACAGAAGACAGACAGCCACTGATCACGGCACTAGGGAAGCAACAGGTATTCTATTGTTAAATTGTGTGAGAGCTTACCATTTATTTGTACGGGGTTGTTCCTTTTATCCCTTATTACCTCTCATTTTTCTTCCTAACAACTTACCCCTTCTAATGCAATTTATTGTTTGTAGTGTAATCTGATTGTTGTACGTAGCCAGTTGCAACGGTTTTAATCGTGTAGTTTTAATTTGCGGCTTCTGCCACAATTTGTCATCATCACGGGAATAATTTTACAGGTGTTTAAAGGTTTTCTTCAAAATGCTTTAATAGAAAATATATATTTTCAAGGCTATTTATTATTTATAAACGTCACACCAAAAACATAACTGAAACAATCATAAAATCGATAAAAATCATAAAAATTGTGTTTTTCCTAACTACAATAACTGTACAGTTTAGTAATTTTCAAATTAGATTCTCTACAAAGGATTCACACAAAGGTAAATTTGACAAATGTTAAGAAAGTTCTAGAACAAAATGGTAACCAAGGTTATTTAAGATTTACAGAAAAAGAGTTAGAAATACGGAAACAGCAATGCCAGGCTAGGTTAGGTTAGGTTACATGAAATAATACTACTACGGATATAATTTCCGGTGTGAGCAAGTAATATTTTTGAATTATATTAATGGGAAACATAAATAGTTTTTTTTTTTAAATTGGAATTAAAAGTGAAAGTTTCAATAACATATACGTGCATTAATGGCTCAAATGTAGAGCTATAGTTATACAATAGACAAACAATAGATAGGCGTGAATATTGTAGCGTAAACAAGTAGAGTAGTATTAAACAGAGATCGAACGTACGTAAAATTACGAAATAGCTTTGTGTTTTGTCCTATCTGTTAGAATACACGGACATTGGAATGGTATTTTTTTTAAATAACGTTTTTAAATAATTATAATTGGAAAACAAATTCTATAAAATTGTATTAATTCACTTTTAAGGTAAAATAATCAAGTAGAATATTCAAATTTACCAAAGACTCTGTCAAGATCATTTTAAATTTAATTTGTTTGACTCTGTCATAGGTTAAAAAAAATTAATTTTTCTTAGCGCCTCGGAAAATATTTTATAGTGTCTCTTTGTTTGAGAGTGAGCTAATACTTGTTGTGCTACTCGGCTGAACCCTTATTTTAAATAACAATACAGTTAATGAATTTAATACTAATGTAGACTAGAATATGTGCATTGAATTTTTGCAAACATCTGAAATAGATTTTTCAATTTATCCTGAGAAATAAGTAACATGTAGAGCGAATAGCGTCTGTAATCTTGACAAAAGGATTTTAATCCTTATTTTAATTTAATCTGTGGTAATTAAACAATTTTTTAAAGTATTGTGATCATCTGTTGAAAATACTGTAGAAACCGTTTGTACGTGAATTGATGCAATTATTTATTTAATGCCTCAAACCTACCTCAAAAGTGTTAACATTCAACACAGGTCCGCCATTTTGGGCACGAAAACGGAGAGCCAACTTTAAGTTTGCAGTTTAACCTCTAAATATTTGTGTTTTTACTTCGGCCTGCTATTCGTGTCTTGTGGTTAAGTTTGGAATGCCTTTAAATGTCAGGGTGAAATTAATTAAACTCAAAACATGCCCTCAGACAGGTTCGTCGGACTGTTAAGCAATTCTGTTTCTTATTTATACAAACTGGTGGTTTATCTTCAAAATGATCGGGGTATTGGTGCCGGAGAAACATGGTGTTATGAATAATTTAAGTCTAGAATTGGACAATTGTTACAAGGCAAAGGAATAGTACGAATTTACAGGGGTGTAGAGTAAAACCACCTCATGGTAAAGTTTCGTATGAATTGTTTCCCATGCCTTTACAATGAATGAATTTTAAAATTTAGAACCTCCTATAATCAAGATTCCAGTTTGTCAGATCACTGAAAAGTTTTAACTGGCGTCCGTAAATATTCGTATAAGTTTTTTGATGAAATGACAGATATTTAATTTCCCCCATTATATAGCCACCAGGTCTCTTCTATCTGTCTACGTCCGCATCTAATAGTGTTTAGCATAAACATTTGTCATTTAACCACTGCCAAAAAAGTAGGCGTGGTTAATGAAAATGAACAGTGTGCGTGGTTGTAGACAATGAATAGTAGGGATGGTAAACCATAGCGGAGAATAATTTATTAATAAAACCAACTACCAACACAAGCTTATTATTAATGTTTTATTAATTATTATTCACTCTGATAAAGCACTAGGACCAATGAGAGTTGGCATGTGCAGTTGTACTCGGACTGATTTATTTTTTCTGTAGTTGCCAGTTATGTTTGCTACAGTTTTACATCATTGCTGACATAGTGTGAAAAAATATAGCTCCTGTTGATGGAAAAACTCAAACAGCGATGAAATTTACTCAAGATTTCCAAACAAACGTTTGGACCCAAAAGTAAATTTTAGAACGTGAGTTTCGGAGTGCCACGATAACATTCTCCAAGAGGTTGAACAAAAAGGTAAAAACCTTTATAGAAATCATTTGAGATTAAACTGCATACAATGTGGTCTTTCTTATAACGAGTAAAAGCTTAAATACCAAAAGAAAAATTACAAAACTATAAGGTTAACTCTACCTGCTAAACTTAAATTATTGCAAATAACTCTCCGTATATTAGCTACGGGAGATTGTTTCAGATCCATTAAAAGCCTCTATCATGTTCCAAAATGTAAAATATCAAAATTCCTCCATGCAGTGTTGGATTCTATATACGATGACCCTCAGGAATACATGAATCTATACAATTTTGGATTTAATATTTTATTTATTTATTATTTATCTCGTGTACATTACTAAATGTTTGCTAAGTGACAAACAATGCTCTGAAGTACTTCATCTAAAATATAAACGCTTTAGTGGTTGTCTTCATTACCATCTGGTGACACTTATGGCGACGAAATTGGGATTTTCCCTATAATCTGTCTCCTGTCGAACAACTGTGTAGGCTTGAGTGATGCTGTACTGGTACCCCTTCTCTGTGATATGGCAGAATAGGAGATTCAACTGTCAATACGTTGTAGCTAAATGATGTTTAAAATTAAACTTAGGCATTGCAAAACATCATCAAGTAGAGGTTTCCGTAATTAGCAGTTAACATTTTTCTCTAAGGGGAGAAAACTAGACTTTATAACTTCTTCTTTTAGGCATTTAGTGCGTTTAATGTTTGTTGTATGTTACTAGAAATATAATAGGATTAAGGCTTTGCTTTTCCTTTACGTGGATCTCGTGATGTAACACTTGAGGCGCTTGTTGGAATTACAGACTCTTTAGAGGATATGGGGTGGACTATGTAACATCACTCTGTCTCTATTGGCACATCTCTTCATACTTTGTTTCTTCTTAGTGAGCTTCTGGGCTTCATTAGTACTGCTCCCATTTCCAAATACCACTCTTGGCCAACGTATGAGCACTGTACGAGTTTTCTCTGATCGAGATAGTCGGAAGACATTGTAACGGCCGTTACGAAATTACCGTTGCAAAAATCTTGGTATTTGGTGATAATAGGTATTTAGGCTAAACTTTGTTCTTTTGAGCTACAAGTATCGGGACCAGAGTTAGAGTTCAAGGGATAAACCATTACTTTCCTGCGGACAAGGAGTGTGTTAACTTCATAGTAAAGAGCAGGAAGATCAGCTGGTTGGATGTAGGATAATTAAAGAAATAAGTGTGTGGTTTCAGAGTGTGGAGAGAAAAGGTCTGTAGGAACATGTTGCCAGGTTCCTAGTGGCATCCGAGAGATGTGATAGCATCATCCGGATTCCCTTTGACTGAGCTACTCGATACACATGTTGCCATGTTACCAGTGGTAATCGAGAGATGAGCGCGTATCATCCGGATTCACGCGGTGTCAGTATACTCGCATGGTGTTAACTCGGGCTGATGAAAAATACAAAATAATCGTGAACTTTGAAAATTTGAATTTACAAAAAAATTTAATCAGGCGGAACAAATTTCCTTGTAGGCCTATAGCATGTCAATATTCCATTTTCATTTTTTACTTAACCCGTGAAAAGTTTCGCCGTTAGAGGAGCCGCAATAAAAATGTTATATAAAAGAAAGTTTTTATTCTTTTTCACTACGGTTTTAATGAGTTAAATATGTGTCATTGATCTTAACTCACACTTTTTTTTGTTATTGATCCCATGACTAAGCGTTATGTAGTTACAGTATATGGGGTGACGGTAAAGTGTCGTTCCATTGTTCCGTTAGGGCTGTCCTAACTGTTCAACCGATCGTGTTACAGTTTTTAGCAATAGGTATATTCGGTTTTGGGGCCAATCATAACCAAACACTTTTGGTTTCATACGTTCAAAAAAAAAATGACATGCCGTTATCAACATTACATTCAGATGACTAAACGGATGACGATACAGGAGATCTATTCAAACCAAAGGTGATTACCTTCTACAACTTGTCTTACTACTTGAAGGAAGAATAAAGAAGGTAAGCTCAGTAAAAAAAGAGTATCAGAGATGGCCAAAGGCTATATCCAAAGGATTTTTGAGCTTGGCAACAATCAATGTTCAGATCATATATAAGGAAAACTGTGGAAGGAAAAGTTCTAGGATAATATTCATCGCTTCGTTAGCAAAGGCAACTTGTAAGCCTCATCCTTTGAAAAAAACTTCAATTCAAAATTTGATCATACTTCTCAAGCATAGTATAAAAAATATAAGAGTGCACCATCAAGAGTCAAAATCCACGTAAATTACCAAATTATGAAATGTTTGTAAAAATTTTATTTTTACTAGTATAAATTATTATTTTAAAATTTATTGATAAAAACACTTCATAGATATTCCAGAACTATGCGACGTATATAAAATCTTACTATTTGAAACGGAAATTACACAGAATTTGGTTTCATTTTAGAAAATGTTGTAGGAAAGGCCCCAAGATGTGCTTACTGTTAGATAAGGATGCTCCGTTATACGAAACAGAAGGGACATGAATTTAACAGGTCAATCTGTCGAGAGCATACTAGATCGAGGTCTCAATTTGCAAGATGCGCTCCGAAGGAAATTAGTATGACGTCTAGTTTACTAGGCGCCTCGTCGCATCGTTTCAGTTCCCATCGTCTAAACATTTTTTGTAAATTAACTTTAAATATTTTTATACTCCTAAATTTTTCTAAAGTTTTTAAATTACATATTTCTTAACAATTGTGTACCTAAAAATTAAGTTTTAAATGAAAATGTTTGGTATATTTATTGAGTTTGTAAATGGTAGGGGTTCCATACATGCGGGACTATTAACGTTACTTAAGAAGGTGCGATCTACCGTGGGTGAAATTTAACATAAAAATAGTTTTAGAAGCAGTTTTGAAACATTTTTGAAATTTTTCATCCTGAATCGGTTTTCTATACTTAAGTGTCAGACAGCTTATGGATTGAAATTTGATAGTGATTTATTGAGTTTTCTTGACCTGAACTGAAAATTCAGTTTAGAGAGGTAGAAAACAAATTATGTAGGGGGACGTGCATTATCTACAAGTGTGACTCATTTTAATAAAACTCGGTAAGTGTTATTACTTGTCTTGAAGACCTTAACAAAAATTATAACAGAGTAGATAAAGAAGACAAACTGCATAGACTCAAGTTTTACTGTAACTAGAACTTTCCTGAAAAAAAACAAACAGTAGTAGAAATACTTTCCTCTGGCGTTCCTTGGGATAGCAATAATTTATTATAAATCTTTATAATATCTGGAAATGAACACTTTAACAAAAAGTAAGTTTCTGCTACGGTTTAATGTAGACTCTATAACATTTAACTAAATGTGACTAAAACAAGTAACTACGTCACAGAAGCTCAATATTAGAACAAAGTCTTACGTTAAACAAGAAAGGTCTGATGAGAAAACAAATAATTGGGAGATTCCTTTCCTAAAGCTTTTTATATTGCACAAGGAAAGGAAGAATAAAAAACCGTAATTACTAAGATCATAGAAATATGAGGAATAAATGACACATTGGTTTTGAGAACGGACAATATATTTTTTTGGTGATATTACTAACTGAGTAATTTTAGTCCTAAACACTGGTTTAAAAAAGAGATATTATTTTATTAGATAAAATATTACCCTTTACGATCTCTAGAGAGTAAGCCTACAAAAAGTTTCGGGGCCGTAAAATTTCGCAAAAAATCTAAAAAAATGTAAAATATTTAAAAAACTGAATAAGGAAAAAAAGATCACCTAAATCTAAATTATGATAGAAAATTAATACTCCAAAAAAAACACAAGTGCGTAATAGCATGGTTAGTTCCCCATTCCTGTCCTAAAATAATTTATATATTCCTTGAAAGTTATCACTGTAAATGTAAGAAAGCAAATAAACAACTCTTTTAAAGGCCAGGAAATCTATTTATCCGCCTCCATCAAGAAACCTTTATCCTGCGCCCCTCGGTTTATGCAGTTCAAGACCTTTGCTTCTACTCTCATTGAACATCTTCCTTATTATATTTCTAAGCACCCCTTGTTTTCAAAGGAGTCGAAGGGTGATACCATCTTTGCTTCGTGAGGGAAATGTCACAACAAAATGATATCTTGACATTAGGGGTTGCTTTTTGCTCTAATATTGTTAGGGGCGAGGGTTGGGGTGGACGGTTAGCCTTAGGGTCAAGCGGCTTGTTGGACTTTTTATAGACATTTTGCTTTACTTATATAAGTATATGTTTTGAATATATTTAAAGTAATATATTACGAGTTGTATTTTGTTTAGGGCGAAAAATAATAATATTTTGTAAAAATGTAAACATTCAGATTAATTAATAATATGTTTGGGTGTATATAGAGAACATGCTAACCCTTTACCTGAAAATAGAACAAATATCTTCATCAAGTAGCCATTTTCTTAATGTCTTAGCACTTCTTTTGACCTTCTTTTTATATATTTTAGTAGTAGACTATATGACAAGTTTCTGATGGCTTGGTAAAGACCAGTTATGCTTCAGTCAAGCAATCCTCACCACACGAACGAATCCCGTCCCCTTGTTAAATCAACAGATGTTAATTGCATATAAAAACAGGTTGCAAGTTAATAGATGTTGGCTGGAATTTAACACATGTTGGTTGCAAATTAATAGATGTTTGGTAACCATGATAGGAGTTGGTACCAAGTTAATAGCTGCTGGTTGCAAAATAACTTATAACTAAGAACTATAACTTCCAACCAACATCTATTAGCTTGCAACAAAAATCTATAATAATAGATGTCGGTTTTTTGTCGAAATGTTTTTTAATGTTAGTGCAAGTAAATAGATGCTAGCTAACAGAACTTCATTCAGAGTTGGTTAGATGTTAATAGATGTAGGTTGCAAGTCTATTTGTTAGTTTGAAGTCATTAGATGTTGGTTGCAAGTTAATAACGACTTGAGTAATTATTAGCAAATTCTTTACATCATAGTTTGTGTTTTTATCTGCAATCTATTCTACTCCCAAAGTGTAATGTTCTATTGAATTTATGTAGGCCTAATTTTATTTATAATTAGCTGCTGAAAGCTTTGTCAGGAATTCCCGTGCGACAAGCACTCCGCACATCACCTGAAAAGGTTATTTCAAGTTCCTCGCCGAGAATTTGAGGAAACGATATGGTTGCATTACAACCATCTGTTCCTATAAAATTGATATTACGTCTCTATCCCCCAGAGGGCACAAACTTGGGGCGGAAAGTTGTGTTTCCCGTTGCGAATCCCACAGCGCCTGTCTGTTACGGCAGAAATAACTTTGGTAATTTAGCGCGCGGCTTCGCTTTGAGAACCTGCTTTAGCTGCTGAGTGATTGGCTGGGGAACAGCTGAATGCCGGGAAGTGTATGTCCCGCGTAAATTAACGAGAGCCGAGGTAGGGTTAATGGTGATTGAAGACAGTTTGGTTTTGTAAATGAAAAGTTCCAAGTGTCTCGGCAGAGTGATTTGATTTGAATGCCGTGGAAAGTACGCTAGTCGTAAGTTTATAAACTGGATTAGCCTAAATAATTTGGGGATATCCAGACACCCAACACAACCTCCGGCTATGTCTCTGTCTTTGTGTTTCGAAAATGTTTACTTCATAAACAGAAGCGCACGTTCGTTAAATTCATGTTTTGGGCTTTATGATCTGATGGCGCCGTCATTTGCCTACGTTAAGGGCCCTATTTCTTTCTTTAGGACGATTTTTTCTGCGTTTAGTAATCTTGGCTAATATATTATATAATCTTCAGTACACAACTTTTATTATAGCCTAAAGGACTAATATAGTTTGAAAGACCTTAGCGATTAATGGCTTAATGGAATTTAATTTAAATTGGTTTTAATAGATTTAAAGTTCACAAACCTACCATTCTTTCATACGAAGAAAGCGGTAACTGAGTGTAAATATTTGCTATACGGTACATACCAAAGTGTAATGTCTTTGAAATTTCCTTATTTATAAAGGCTATTCAACTTTTTTTATCACGCTTAAATAATTTGAGGATAGGAAGAGTTTTTTTAAGTACGAAGGTCCTTTCAACATTAATTTTGTTTAGGTAAATACCAAAATTTTCCCAGAACATTTTAAAAATTACCTCTACCTCACTTTCTTTTTATATATATATATAACTTTTCTTCTTACTATATATATATAGTATAATAAAATACGTTTAAGCCTGTATTCATTGAATCAAGCTCAAATACATTTTTTCCAATGTGTAGTGGTTGACAATTGATGTAATGCAGTTTTCAAATATGTTTTCTTTAAGAAATTTACAAAAGAAAATTGATTCCGTCGAATTCGAACTGAATAACTACATGTTGAAATCTAGCATTTTGACACTGAGCCAATTTTCCCATACCTAGAAATACGTTAATAATAGATCTATATGAATTTTAACAGAAAGGCTCCTTACAATAATAAAGCAATACAAGAGGGGGATAGAATAAGCAGTTATAGACTACCATCAGTTCTATAAATTAGAATTTTAAAAAAAAGGGAATAAATAGTAACAAACAAAAGTAATAGCACTAACCACATACTGCACACAGAAGAAAATGGAAAATTACAAGGGAATTCGCTTTCTATTTAGCCACTTAATATTGTGATTATAACATATGTATATACACATTTATATTTACTGTAATTATAAAATAAAAATAACCAAAGTAAAATTTTCCTTGTTTCCCTCAGTAGCAATTAAATATATTTTTTTTATATTAATTGTTTTTAAACAAAAGAGAATTATTTTCGTAGTCCTACTATCTTCCTTAAGACATATTTCCTAAAAATAACAGTAAATAATTGATGCTCCCTATACGGTTTCTGTACATCATCGGTCAAAATAGGATTTTGGGGAAATCATCCCTTCTAAGAGGAGCCAACCCCTATATCAATTTCATATAAACTCTCCTTAATGACACAACATTTAATCCCCTACAACAAATATGTCTAATCGTGTAGCGTAATATCAACAACTAATCTGACATTGATATAGAACAGATATGGGGGGGGGGGAGATTTTATCAGCAGTTTACTGAATTAGATCAGACTCAGCCTACTTCAGGCAGTTTTATATTTAAACAGTTTTTTATATTTGTTAATTACATGTTATTTGTAAGTGAGCTTATGCTAGGTTAGGATGTGACGTTAGGTTAGGTTAAATTAGATTAAGAAATGTAAGATTAAGCATTTGTAAAATTTATATTTCCCACTTTATGAAGAAGTACGGTGCTACAATTTTCAAATGCAGACAATGTAGCACTTCAACAGGTAAATAATGGAGTTCGTTTCATCTGCCATCTGCTTGATTCTCTTTTACTATTAATCTTTTCTGTTTTACGGCATAATTAAAACATTGCATTTTATTATACTATTTGCCAAATATTTTCTGATTTTTATCAATATTTTTAACAGAGAAAACTAACGGAAAAACTTTTAGAAAAATGGTTTCAACATTGTGAGCATATATTTAATTCTGCTCAATAGAATTTAATTTTGCTTAGGAAAGTGAGTTTGTAGTTAATACTAAATACATCATACAACCACATAGTAGAAACAATATTCAACAATAATAAAATTATCGAAAACTTGTTGCTGTTCATGACGAGCTGGTTGTTAATTACTTATTACACTTTGATATAACTTGTAACCAGACTTTTTGTTAACTAAAGGTTGTTAAATTGTTAACTTACACTTATAGGAAACGTTTTCGTGGAAGTCGTAAGACGAAAACGTTTCCTCCAAGTGTAAGTTAACAATTTAACAATCTTTATTTAATAAAATGTCTGGTTGCAAGTAATATCAAAGTATAATAAGTAATAAAACTATATCATAGAAGACAGGATCTAGTTTTGCTATTAACAAAACTCTTTTAACAAAAATCAAACTGCTCTGTATTGGATTATCATGGAACTATTTACTTGATTCACTTTCCATCTCAATAATAGAGGCTGTTATTAAGCCTTTTTCCCTATTTGGAAAAAATATCCAATGTTAACTTGTTATTATTATATTGTTATTATTGTTAATCAAATGTCATCAAGTATCTACAACAAAGATAGCATTACTTATATACTTACTAGGGGCTTATAGGGGCAAATGCCCCTATTAAATTTGAAACAAATTTTAAACTTTTGTACCATAATTTTATTTTTTAATATAAATTAAATTTAATATAATTCAAGTTATTCATCCCGAAATTTCCTTATAAACTATATTTTTTATATTATTAATTTATTAATTTTAAAATACAAAACAGAATTGTAAATAGGTTTAATAGTGAGATAAATTTCCCCTAAATATCACGTTATCCTTTGAATAAAACGAGTAAACATTGTAACAAGCAAATCATGTGATGCATTCAGATAAGGTCTTCAACGCAGAAATCAATGAAAGGTCACGCGTGACACAAATATCGTCGTGACACCTAATGCGATGGATTATTAAATTGAATTCACAATATTGGAGAATAATAGTAAAAATGGTTTTATATAGTTTTCCTGTTTATTTTGTCTGCATCGTGGAATTTAGCTATATTCATATTTGATCGCTAATATGTTGAAAGAGGCTTTGGAAATTCTATGTTCAAAATCACTTTGGAGTTGGAGGTAATATTCTAAAATGAATCGAACACATATTCACCATTTACTTTGCATCTAGCAAACCATTAGAAAGCTCCTTACATGGGGAAGTGTATATAGCTCTCTTGGTATTTGCGTTAATTGTTCACTATCTTAATCAGGTTATATGTAAAGTACACATGCGTATATATATATATATATATATATATGTATATATATATACATATTCTGTTCCAGATAAACACGTAGAATATGATACCATAAGACCTATTAAAGCTCAATGAGTTTTCTCATATGATTAGAGGATAGGCAGCATTGACGTTTACAAATAGTAAAATTTACGAGTTTTAGTTCAAATTTGGAAATTAACTAAGTGAGAAATGCAGTAGGAATTTTGTTAGACCCCGTAGAACTTTCTATGAAGCGTAAAAATTCTTGACTTTGCAATATACAAATTTTGAAATGATAATAAAAGTAACTACGATGATAATTTTTTGATTCAAACAAAAATAACTAAGGTATTAGTTTTGGAAATACTGAGAAGAATACCTAAGATAACAGTTTTTGAAATGTCGACAAAAATGACTAAGGTAATAGTTTTGGAAATACTGAGAAGATTAACTAAGATAACAGTTTTTGAAATGTCAACAGAAATAACTAAGGTAATAGTTTTAGAAATACTGAGAAGTATACCTAAGATAACAGTTTTTGAAATGTCAAAAAAAATGACTAAGGTAATACGTTTGGAAATACTGAGAAGAATAACTAAGATAATAGTTTTTGAAATGTCAACAAAAATTACTATGGTAATAGTTTTAGAAATACTGAGAAGAATACCTAAGATAATAGTTTTTGAAATGTCAACAACAATGACTAAGGTAATACGTTTGGAAATACTGAGAATAATAACTAAGATAATAATTTTTGAAATGTCAACAAAAATGACTATGGTAATAGTTTTAGAAATACTGAGAAGAATGCCTAAGATAACAGTTTTTGAAATGTCAACAAAAATGACTAAGGTAATAGTTTTGGAAATACTGAGAAGAATGCCTAAGATAACAGTTTTTGAAATGTCAACAAAAATGACTAAGGTAATAGTTTTGGAAATACTGAGAAGAATGCCTAAGGTAACAGTTTTTGAAATGTCAACAAAAATGACTAAGGTAATAGTTTTGGAAATACTGAGAAGAATGCCTAAGATAACAGTTTTTGAAATGTCAACAAAAATGACTAAGGTAATACGTTTTGGAGATACTGAGAAGAATAACTAAGATAACAGTTTTTGAAATGTTAACAAAAATAACTAAGGTAATATTTTTTGAAATACTGAGAAGAATACCTAAGATAACAGTTTTTGAAATGTCAGTTTTTGTAATTATTTCTCAAATTGAATTATGAGTCAGAACTGTTCTTGGTATTTTATTTTGTACAGTTGAGATTAGGTTAAAGTAAACAATTTCACCTTTGTAAACTATACTGGCAGCCTCGTAGACTATCTTTAGGAAATGCAAAGCACGAAAATTCAAGGCAATCCCAAACTTATAATGCCAATTTAATGTTAGTATATCCAAAAATCACCTTTACAAAGAGGTTTAAATATTGGATTTTAAACGTTATTACCCAAACAGAAGATTCAATTTTCACTGAAAATCCAAACTTACAAGGAAACTTTTAGATTATAAAAGGTATTCAATAAATGTAGAGTGCATGAAAATAAAAACCTACCATTTTCCTTAGAGTATGTTTTGTTACATTTGCCAAACGCTACAGTGTGGTGTTTTTTATGTAACTGGTAATCTCACGTTGGACTTGAAGGAGCCGCAAGCCAGCAGGCGGACAGAAACCACGCGAGTAAAATGAGCAAATCTCAAATATAGAGTTTAAAATGTTGCCTTTATAATATTTGAAAAAAATCAACATTATTTACGAGGTTGAACCTAAAACTTCAAGTTGCAAACATTAAATTTTATTTAGTTTTAGGTATCTGTAATAGTCTCTTTCGCCTTGGAACTTAATTATAAAATATTTAGGCAATATTTTATTTTTATAATTCGTTAATATTTAAAAAGAAATTATAAATTTCACAGACTGTATGTTGTATAAGGAACTTACAAGAAGCAGAACTAATAACTATGTCTAAAATATATTCCAAGCGTTTCAATCAGCCCTTACCTGTTTAGTATTTATCCGCTTCGTCCCTTATCGTATTGTTCGCTATGTAATTGGAATACCGGAGAGCCGCAATGCATGGAGGAGAGGATGCACAAACACGCCGCCAGTGACCACATCACAGGGCCGGCGCGCCAGAGAGCTGTGGTTTCATCGCCACTTGCAAACCGTTACATCCAAGATTGTTTCCAAGTCTTTGTTAAGTCGAAGCGGCCGGACATTCCTGAACATGTTTTCTTAAGGCGTTTCAAGTAATCTTGCTCTACTAGGAAATGGCAGTAGAGAACAAATACCCAAACTCCTAGTGAGAGAGAGAGAAAGAGAGAGAGAGAGAGAGAGAGACGGAAAGAGTGACAGAGAAAGAAAGAGAG
The DNA here is from genome assembly GCA_036971475.1 of Prosapia bicincta. Lineage (NCBI taxonomy): Eukaryota > Metazoa > Arthropoda > Insecta > Hemiptera > Cercopidae > Prosapia > Prosapia bicincta. The sequence continues at coordinate 73,748,917 of JBAIZL010000006.1, read as the reverse complement.
AGATATAGAGAGAGAAAGAGAGAGAGAGAGAGAGAGAGAGAGAGAGAGAGAGAGAGAGAGACGGACAGAGTGACAGAGAAAGAAAGAGATAGAGGGGGAGGTGAGCTAGAAGAGACAGCGTATTAGTTATCAATGTTCTTACATATCTCTTAAGAATTCAACGCATCTTTCCCAAATCGCCATAGTACTTCTACTTGTTTTTGGCTTAAAAAGAACCATACCAGCAAAACCAAAAACGTCTTACTAAAAGCTTACTATAACCTACAGCATTTCCTTTTGTTTCGATTTACTATAAAATTAATTTAATTTCAATCTAAAAATTAATACTTAGATATGAAGCACTGTCTCGACTAAAATTTACAACTTATTTATTTATTACAGGAGATTTCAAAGGCGGACAACAACAGCAAAGATATTTCGATTAGACTCGGAAGGATATATTTCGTCTCAAAACATCGTGTTTGTAAAATATATCCCGATAAATTATTACAAATGTGGATATAAAACTTTCAAAGGGATAAGGAAATCTCTTTTGCAGTAAAAGGAATTTCGCGTCAAAGAAATCATGATTAAAAGCTAATTCTTTAGACTTACATTGAATAGAACGTTGGAGAAGATCCAGAAACGATGACATATAATATATGTTACTGCCCTTTGATAGTCGGGTAGTGATATTTTATAAATTACACTAGGGCTCGTAAAATAATCTTGATATGAATTTAACAATGATTTATATAGAGCTTAGTTTTTCTTTGAACTTTGGAAGTAACACTAAAATAAATAGGTTTGGCAAATGTTTTCTACTATTTATAAAACAATATTCTAAAATGTCTATGACTGTCGTTATTTTTATAAGGTTTCGATAAAATCACAGACAAATATAACATTTAAAATTCAGTGTCTAAATTCCCATATTAACATTGTCGTCTAATAAAATTTAATAAAGAAATAACCCCCCCCCCCCTTCTTAATGAGGGCATTATTTAGAAGTCGAAACATTGCACAAGGAATTTTCGACGTTAAGATTTCCTCTGATTAGATCGAAACCTTTCTACTAATCATAAATAATAACGGATGTTAATATATTCTACAATATTTTTTCTTTTTACGTGTAATATTACAAATTTTTTTTCAACTAATCAAAAATATGGTTTATTAAAAATATGCAATTGAACATCGCGTGATATTCCGGTTTAAAAATTCAAAATGCACATTTGCGATTGGTATAAATAGAAAATCTGTTTTATAGTAATCATTTTACTAAGTTTTATAAAATGTTAAATATTGAATAATATTTTACTGTATATTATCTCATCTTATTTTATCTAATTCTTTGGTAGAAATTGAAAATAAATACAGGTTCATTCTGCAGTGCATAAAATCACAGTTCCGACGTTTCGCTAGAATCTCATCTAGCAATGACGAGGTGGACCCAACAACAGTTGAAGAGCGAGATGACCTCGTCATTGCTAGATAATAATTTTAAATAGGGTAAGTCTAGGAGAGATGGCCACCCTTTTGTAAAATCGTTATAAAATCGTTAATTTCAACATAATACGTTTGAAAAATATGATTTAGATGCTTTGTTAATATATATTTCAGATGTAAAAGTTATAATGTTCGTCTTTCAATACATTTTTTTTATCGCATTTTTTAAAAAAAATTGCAAAGTGGCCATCTCTCCTAAGCTTCGAGGAGAGATGGTCACTAACCTTAGGAGAGATTGCCACCGAGGCTTAATCGATAAAGTAAGGCTGAAACGTAAGGAAAAAGCATTTTTGCTGAAATTAAAAGTTTATTAACGTAATAGCATGTAAAATAAACCAAATTGTTACAAAAATTACAGAAATATAAGTATAAAAGATACAAATATAATTAGGCTAAGAAATAGAACAAATTGTTATAAAAATATAAGCCTAATAGTTAAAAATATATAATTACGCTAATAAATAAAACAAATATTTACTTGAAAATATTTACTTGAAATATGAACTACTGTCATAAATGAAATAATACAAATTAACAAATCAAATTTAGTTAAAGTTCTTAATAAAATTCTTAGAATTATAATTAGTCCATATCTTTATTGTATTTTTCAAATCCAAAGTTTTTAACTAAAATGAAACGTGATTAAAACTATCCTATATTTTTTTTGTAACAATCAAGCCACATGGGTTGCAAATGTCTTGATAAGTGGAGCAGTTGTCATGAAGCCATTTCTTACATCGGACGCATTCAAACCATTCGTCCTTTGAAGTTGTATCCTTGTAGTTGTCGCTGCAACCAACACAGATGAATTCGACATCTGACAAATCCTCAGGAGGATCGGAGTCGTCATCCAATGGCACTGCATCGATTGATTCCTCACTGCTACTTGATTCTTTACGTTTGCGTTTAAGGCCTAATCGATTTTTCCCAGGGGTCGGTAATTGGACGGCTTTCTCAGATTTGGAACTTTTCTTTTGAAATTTAGCTTTATTTTCCTCAATATTTGTTACAGATGTTAGCTCTAAGCCACCGATTCTGCGACGAGAACGTGCCGAAGAAGAGTTGGCGATAGACGGCAATGGTGAAAGTTTTTTCAGTAGTTTAGATGGAGTTACTGTCGGTGAGGTTTGTGTGGAGCAACATGCCTGAGAAGAGGCGAGAACAGTTGAAGATTTGTCGGGCTGATGGTATTTGTTTGGAGATGAACCCTTATTTAGATTTCCAGTTGACGAGTTTGTTGATTTGTCTTCTACCCCTAGTCTGAAATTTGATGACGTTTCCCCCAAGATTCTTTCCATGAACGCGTACTCAGGCACAACGTCTCGGTTAAAAGGAAAAATACCAGTGGCGCGAAAACCTGAGATAGCATTTTCAGCAGTAGCTGATTTACCCCATGCATCACTGAGCAGCTGTCCAAACTGTAATCTTGAAACTCTCCGGTTAACGTTCTGTTTTTGCCACCGATTCACGGCTTTATAGAAAAAGCATTTAAGAGATTTGAAAAACGCTCTGTCTAGGGGTTGTAGGTAATGCGTGGTATGACTAGGTAAACAAAGGAGTACTATACTACTTTCCTTGGCAAATTCTAACATTTTTACTGATTTGCAATGTGAAACATGACCATCTAGAATCATAAGTACTTTACCCTCTGGTTTTCTTGGCACAAAATAGTCTCGCAACCAAATATAAAAAAGTTCTGCATTGACGTATGCTGATTTCTTCGACATGAAAATTTTAGATCCGGGTGGCATTCCATCTTCCCATTCTTGTTTCTTATTGACACCTTTCATGATAGCGACTGGAGGAATAAAGACTCCCTCGGCGTTGCAACACGCGATAATAGTTACCGTCTCCCCACGCTCTGATGACGATACAGAGGCAACTACTTTGGAGCCTTTTTGTGCAATAACTTCCTCTGCTCGACAGTTAAGTTGTAGGCCAGTCTCATCGATATTAAAAATGCAGGATGGCTTATTCCACAAGTTATTTTGAGTCAAGATGGAATCTAAAAGATGAAAATAGCTTCCGACCTCTTCACGGCTCAACGATTTCACTCTAGCTAATGAAACGTTTTCAGACTGTCTCACTGAAAGTTTTGGGTGCCGTTTCAAAAAAGAATTTAGCCACACATAGCCAGCTTTTCTTTCCTGTGAATTGAAGTTGTGTGAAATCTCCAGATCTTCAGCAAATTCAAACGCTAATGACCTCAAATCGTTGCGAGTAATTGGAAATCCTGCTTTCTGTAGGTCTATAATATGGTTATAAAGTTTATTTTCATTTGCCTCACCGAGCAGAGAATCAGGACCCATACGACCCTTCTTAAATGAACCAGATGCAATTCTATTTCTAAGAGTCGACCTGGGAATACCATGACTTTGAGCTACACTTTTGATCTTTCCACCATCTTTGACGGCCTGTAAGGCTCTTTGCAAATCTTCTTCAGTCCATGATTGTCCCCGTGAGCTTCCAGATTTAGGCCGGTATTCGTTAGGCATCTAAAAGAAACAAATAGGCAAAATTAAGGCCCTACAATTAACGTATTAAAGTTTTGTTTTGGGGAATTGTTTTTCGAATTAAAAACACTTTGCTAATTTATAATCTGAAGGATGAGAGCATTTCCCTTCGAAAAACGATATTATGTAAAATATTGTACGTGATAAATGAAGACGTCAAATATTGATGCTTAACCTTCGAGGAGGCGCGTCTAATACCGTTTCGCCGGCGCTGCGGTACGGAGTCATACTTTTTACGACACAGAGTATTATTCATTTCCTTTCCATCTATTAACAAAATTATCAATACATAAGATAAAATTCCATCTCTCATGTATTTTAAAACTATTGATTTGAATATAAAACTAATAATTTATTCAAATTTTATCATTAAACTAGGAACACACTAGGTCTTTTAGATCATTTTCATCTACCACATTTTTAAAGTGTATTGTGTCATTTATAACTCAAGTCCCACCTAATGATATATTATCCTGCATTATTGAAAATTGAAAATTAACTAAAGTTATTTCGGGTATATAAATTTGATAAACAAAATGAAATTACAACAGCGACAGATTTTTCTCCATGCATTCCCTGTAATGTAAATACCAGCCAGTACAGCAACAGCCTACTCGGTCCATTAATAATAACAACAAATATTCAGTCTGGTATTCGTTTATCTGGCTGTGCTATTAGCTACATTAGCTACTATCTTGATCAATGATTAGTTAGCCTAAACAAATCTCGGACAGTGTTTGTGTCAGCACTTGCACAGACACAGACACAGGAAGTTGATACTCCTGGAACATTTACAAGGAATGCATTTATCTAAGACGGAAAGTTTGTGAGTTAAATAGAAATAGCTTTCATAACATGGATGCTGATTCATTAGCAAAACAAGGAAGTGTGATGTTGGCGTAAATGTTGCGTATACGCGCCTGCTCGAAGGTTAAACTACCAAATGGGCGAGAACTGCAGAAGTCCGGGTATGGCCATCTCTCCTCGAAAAAAAGTGGCCATCTCTCCTTTTTGTCGAGGAGAGTTGGCCACCCTAACAGTTCCCCCCCAACGTGAACACATGGAAATTATTTGAGGTTATAAATATCCCTTAAGATGTAGTACAACAGATAATACTACGAAAATAAAAAAATCATACGTGATCAATGTTAAAACCCACTTACCTTAAACCAGATTATAATTTCAACGGTCCAGGTAAACTGTTTTCTCCTCTAGAACCGAAACTATCCACACAAATTTTACAAAAACTTTTACGGGACGTTACTACGGTACACTAATAACACTGACTGAGTCACAGCACTATTCAGCGTCAGACCACGGAACTACGGCTTGTGGCCATCTCTCCTCTATGGCCATCTCTCCTCGACTTACCCTAATTTGGTGATAAAACCAAATTAAAAAACAAATATTTTAAAAATACAAATATCAAAATTGCATACAAAACTAATAATAAACATATTAAATATCAATAATAAAATAATTAATATGCATGAAAACGTTTGTAATTATAAATTAGAATGCGAAAACTGTAATAAAGCTTATATAGGTCAAATCAAGAAAAAATTAAAAGAAAGATTATTTGAATGCCTATACTAAACAAGAAATATGTAAATCAAATTTTGCAAATCATTGTATTAATAATAAGCACCAATTTCCAAATATTGAAAATATGAAACTTATAAAAGAAATTAATAAGGGATTAAGAATGAATATATATGAAGCATTCGAAATATATAAATACGATTATAATAACAAATTAATAAAACAACATTCTAAATTTCATACTATATTCAATGTCTATAATGTTACAGCAACAAAATAAAAATAAATTTGGCAATTTGTATAAATGTAGCAACAATTCTATTTCTAATTTAACATATGTTTTAGGCCTATAGCTTACATTATTGTAATTTTCATTCCTGATGATGTTGGTACTGTTTACCAACAAAAAGCTTTAGATATAAATTAATAAATATTCTTGTATTTGAATAACTTATGTTGTTTTAAATTATTAAACAAGAAAACGTATTTTATATTTAAATGTATATATATATATATATTTACATATATATATATATATATATATATATATATATATTACATTTTTAAATTATGGATTTTTCTTTTAAATCAGAATTACATACTGATATAAAACTGAAATTAACTAGAATCCAAGGTCTCTCGAATATTTCACTCTAACGTGTCAAGAAAAGAGTTATTTTTGAAACTGTTGCTTGACATTTATTCTAGATCTACGCGATAAGTGGTCGACAAACTTACCGCTCTTCTACAAATTTGTAAAATATTAAAGATAAAACTATATGTCTATCTTTATTTGTTTTGTATGTGTTACGTTTTTAGTGCTTTAAAGGTGAAAATACATTATATATTAACATTGAATGAGTAAAACTTACATTGATAAATGCGGAATAATGGGGAAATATTTTATTAGTTTATGTTTTCGCGATAACTTGGCTGGCAATGTACGAGTTATCCTGAGTAAGTAATTGCCTTTTGACACGTAAAACTATCTCTTAGTGTCATCCTTTTTGTATGGCCGACCAATTTTATTTTTTTGCACACATACATATATATTTCTGCGAATGGTTGTATGTGATACTCTAAATACTAATATTCTGGATATAGGTTTTATATTCCACTCCTTTCTGGAAATTTTATGCATGTCATTATATGTTTCTACTATAAGTTATTATTTACTCAATTCCGTTTCTGTTGTACATATCAAGGCCTGAGATAATTGGTTTTACCGACCAAACAGGATATTATATTCTTCGTACTACGTACTGAACAATGCGTACATATAAATTCATCTTCTGCTATGGAGATGCCTCCGTTATATGTATCCAGTAATTGACGAAAGAATGTAGGAGCCAGTATGCATACTCCTATGCTCAGGGAATGTAATATGGCAGTCGCCACCAAACTTTAGAGACACTAAACCCACTCTTTCTCTGACTGATTGATCCAGTATCAGTTCCTTGGTCACGAAAATACTCTAAACTACTTTACCGTTGCAATAGTAACTGAAAAACGCCATACTATCGTAATTATCTGATAGTAACAGGCCGGCTAGTGACTTTAATAGTTTTTTAGCTAAGCTTACCAAAGGCAAATTTACCACCTTAGACGCTAAAGTATTACTTACTTGTGCGATTACATTTCCTTTATCTTTTGATGTCTCCAATCACATTTTATCCATCTTCAGGTTCTAACTACCCTACAGCCCAATATGAAACATAAGTATTAACTCGCGGGTTTCCTACAAACTTTCGTGTCCAGATATTCTGCCCAGCTATATATTTTCCTGAAAATATAGTATTATTGCTAGACTGGTATATATGAAGCGAAATAGGTTGATATTTGGAAAAGACTTGGTTAACTCCGATTTATCGTATTGTGAACTGATATATCGTGAATCATAAATAATCGTTGAAACTTACATTTATCAGCTTAGAAACTTAACCTCATTGTTGAAACACATAGCTTTATAAAGTAATTCTTCAGTAATTGTCGCACAATGTTATCCTAATTTACTGTTATATAATATTTTACAACCGTTTTAAAATACAGATACATAGCAATAGGCTGCGATCAGTTTCATACGTGAACTGCCCCATTGGCAAATTGAACTTTTGTCTCAATTTTCTTCATTATTGCAACATCATGAGTATGTTGAGATAACATAACTAGCTTTCATTGATACATTTAATTTTTGTGAACCTAACATTTTTACAGATATTATTATGGCAAATTCCATATATTATTATTATCACGGCGGTCTTTGTTTTATTAGGACACATTCATTCTTTTACTTTATGGAGTTAGTATATATTATCTTGATAAATGTTTCGTATTTTTCCAAATCCTACCTACTGTTTGTAATCTACGAGAACTCAAATCATTTCATCTGGTTTAGGATCGGTTTTTTAATAAGTTGTATAAACATCGTAGTTTAAGAAGATTATGCTAAGTATTCCGCATACTCGATCGTTATAAAAATCCTTCAAGGAAATATTTGCCTCTATATATTTTAAGCGAATTCAAACAAAATTGTAGGTATACTGGCAATAAAATTTGCTGACGTTTTAATTTATATGGCTTTCTTATGTTGGTGTAAACAGCAAGCAGCCTCCGTTTATAGGCCCTAATATTAATATTATTTCGGTCTCTGTTTTATTAGGGATATTTTATCATTTTAGGTTATACAGTTTATATTATGTTGGTAAATACATGTTAAGTATTTTCTCTAGATCCTAAATACTAGTTATATTTTACGATATTTAAATTCAATTGCATTTTGTTTGTGATCTATTTTAAGTAAGATGTATAAAATCCGTTGTTTACGAATTTTGTGTCAAGTATTGCCCATAACGGACCATTATAAAACATCTTAAGGGAGATATTTGCGTGTAAATATTGAGAGCAAACTAAAGTGTATATTATACTGACAGTAAAGTTTGCAAACGTTGCAGTTCTGTATGGCTTTCTTACGTTGCCGTAAACACCAATAGACCTAAGTTCACGGTTACCGAGGCGGGAGTATTTCGGAGTGCATTACTTGCCCGGATTACTCATTCGCTTTGAAGGCAGTTCAGACGACTATGGGATCATAGCGTTTGAACTGTTAATGGCAAAGACCCTTTCTCTGGGGAACAAATCGATTCAGTAGTATTAGAGAACCGTTATCCACTGAAGATAGATTCAAGTAGGTTAACTAAAATGTACAGCAAGGGCCATAACTATTTTGAAACTGTGATGAATTTATAATAACACAGAACACCTTATAACCTTTCTTTTTTAAAAATTCATCTACATTTCTTTTGCATGGTAGCAATTGTAGTGGACAGTTAAAAATAAAATCAAGGAGTTTATATTTGTTGCCTTTAAGGATGATTGTTTGCAACCGAAATGTACAAAAGGTTTTTTTAAAAAATAGGCTGTTTTGATTGGAGAGTATTTTTTGCTATTTATTAAAGATGAAATAACACAATTGTATTTATTACAAAATGCAAGGAAAACTAGCAACCTTAAGTGAACGTCCGAATACCTGGATGATATGGTAAACATACTGATATTAAAACCCACGTATACTAAACGCCAAATTTTCAAACTTTCACAAATGTCAACATTTACTCCTAATCTTCGGTTGTGATAGTTAATATATTGAGGTTGAAAAATGAAAATTTTGAAAATTTAGTTTCTTGTAAACTTGAATTTTAATAATAGAGTTTTGACAATTTTATTGTTAGAGTTCAGGGCCTAGTGAGGATTGCGAACAAACTATAGAAACGTAATTTTCTCGATAATTCTTTTAATTTGTAGCGTTTGAGTACTCTAAATTTGTGACGTGTGTAAATAGTAGTAATGCAATTCGTATTATCAATAACGATTTTGAATTGTAAAGAGCTTGTTTTAGGTTTTTAAAATAAATATATTTACTAGACTATTATCGGCCAAAACCATTTCAAAGGCTATAAAATTTAATTAAGTAATTCAATTTTATATCAATTATCCCAGAGAAGCAGAACAAAAATTGTAGTTTGTAAAGTAAAAATTAAAAAAACAAAAGTTTGAATAATTTGAAGGTAGAAAGAAGAGATTTTAAAATAAAAACTAACTAGAATAAAGCTGTAGATTTAGGTGCATCAATATCTATTATAACAAATAGTTTAGATGCATACATAATTATAACAATATGTAGTAATGTGTATTAGAATAACAAGTATTAGATGTATTGGGGATGGACCTAATCTGGTAATGATGACTGGGTGATAGAAATATAGATTAATGTTTAATTTATACAACTTATTAAACGAAAACGTATAAATACGATGGCATTTACTATTAAATTAAGTTTGTATTATTTTATCTTTAGAAAATAATACAATTTACTTGATAACAGAAATATTTTTGTCATTAATCCTATGTACATATCGGTCGACTGGCATCTTCAGACGATGCAAACTCTTTTGATATGTTTTTTATATGGTTGCTTTGAGGATTATTGGTTTAGAAATAAAAGTAAATAGGTTTAATATCATCTAGTAGGTGTCTCTATATGCAGCCCATATATTCGAAATCCTTTTTTATCTTTTTCACCCAATCATAATAATATGGGTAGAGCCCCTTAAATCTACAAGCGAAATTGTAAAATTATTTTTAAACAAAAAATAACCGATCAAAAGTAATAATAAATGATACTCAAGAAACTCAAACCACAAATATTTTTATTTTAACTCGATGTACATTTCGGTTATTCAGTAGCCCTCTTCAGAGGCCTGATTACCAATCACATGAGTCCTGGTTGTTAACACCTAACTTTGGTTACTTGGAAACCGAAATAAACATTAGGTTAAAATTGTAATATTTATGGTTGGAGGTTTTTGGGTATTATTTACCAGCAGTTTATTCCAAATAAATAGTGGAAAGTAATTAGTTTTTATTTACGCGCTAAAATTAATGCAGTATATTTTCAATATTGTTGACTAAGCACTTATAAAACCAATTTTCCTAACACACGCTAAGACATACCGCAGATACCACGAAAATTACGCCACCAGTTTCGGCGTAAAATCACAGACTTTTCGAAGTCGGGTAAAATAATAACACAGAATGCAGTAAAAACGTAACATTAATTACAGTTAACTTTCAACCCTGTTTAAACAAATGAATGTTTACGATCCGAGCGCTGCTTACCTTGTTAAGGGTAGCGAGCTGAGGGGGTGGGGATGTTTTTATATTTCATTTCACGCGCTGCCGATTTTATGAAGAAGAACTGTTCCATATTACTTTTACGGCGGTGAATGTTTAACTTTAACAAATATAAAGAGCTTCAGGTTTTAATAAAACTGAATAAGGGACGGACAAATTTATCTTCCATAGCTTCATTAAGATTGAAAATGGTTGTTGACGATGAAGTAGTTTAAATAAGGTTATATTGTCCTACTATGTACTTGCTTAATGCCGAATGATATTCGCGACATTTATGTATATCCTTTAAGTATGCTTTTACACTTTTTATATGGTCATTATTATCAATAATTTCATTGCCATGAATTTTATCACTTGCTAAATAACAGGCCTCTTTCGTTTTCAACTCGTATTTTGGTACCTACTATTATTCCTACCTCTAGTCACATTTTCAATAGTGATTTGAATTAATATCATTTTCTTTTGCTTTTTAAAAATCCCTTCTATTAGCTCACACTCTCCTTATATATATATATATATATATATTAAAAAATATAAATATTCCTGTATTTGAATAACCTATGTTGTTTTAAATTATTAAACAAAAAAACGTATTTTATATTTATATATATATATATATATATATATATCTTATACACATTTTTAATAGTAAATAAAATAGGTTTTTATTCATCCAATCCAGTTTAAATAAATTTATTTTAACCCCTAATAGAGGACAAGTGATGTTAATACAGTTTTTTCAAACATTTATTCATTAATTCAAATTAAAACTTTTTTTTGTCACTATTGGATTCGAACTGTGAATTTACCTTATTGAAAACCAGCACTTTTACCACTGAGATAACTTTCCCACAGCTGAAAATTACTAAAAAATGTACTACGATATTAAAGATTAAGAAAAAGGTTCTTTGCAATAGTGAAGCATTACAAGAGGTGGATAAAATGAGAAATTATAGACTACTATGAGCTTCTTAAATTATTAAGGAAAATGAAAGCGAATAAATAGTAACAAACAAATATCATAGTCCAACACCATACATTGTATAAAGAGGAAAACGGAAAGGTGTAAGGAAATTCTATTTATATTTTAGCACTTAATATTGTGATTCTGTCACGACCTCAGTAGGAACTGACTTAAAAAAAATTCTTTTTCTATATTATTTTTGTATTTTAAAACTTTTAAACTTGAAGGTAGCTTTAGCATCTACTAACAAATGACTTTATCTATAAATCGATTTTTGACACCACATTTTAAACCTATCGTATTTCTTTAAAGTTGGGTTTACTCCAATTATAAACGTATTTTAGTTTCGAGAAATCTTTGTGATCATTGTGAACTGTTAATCCTCCAATATGTAATTTACTTTATTGATATATTTTATATCGTAACTCTATATTATATATTACTTTATATAATATAACTGGCATATTTTGGGATAATTTATATTAAAATATTTAGAATAAAGTTTTTTTCTTTGCAATTACGTAAGAACTATCATCTAATAGTAATCTAACGTTTACTAATTTGAAATTAGTTTGTGATAAATGATGTTTAATAAATAATAATCTAACAGTTTGTTACGTAGGCCTACCTGTCTTTAATAACACCAATACATTACTCTTCATAGACGCGTTTCGGAATAAATCCATTATCGATATTTTAAACTGTGATCTTTTATTATCAAAACTTTAAACTGTAATAACAGGGTAAAGTTTACAGTTTTGATAACAGAGTTCATCCCAAACGTCTCAATGAATAATAATGTCAGAAAACGAGAAGAATGTACTGAAATTATTACAAATAATAATATTAAAACAGAAATAAAGATTTGTATATTAAGAATAACAACTGGTTATTTTTCGTTAATAAGGGAACTTCTTAAAATAAATTCAGTAGAAGAAAAACAGTAAATATACGTGCGAATTTTACAAGTATCTAGTAAAGAAAGAAAATTTCGCCGGAAACTAAACTCCGGTAGCAACAACTGTAACGGCTTAACGTGGTTACGGCCTGTCCAGTTCAACATCTCTTGTGCCATATGTTTACAGTGCCGTAACCCAAACCTACAACGGGGCCACTATGACGTCATCTGCCCTAAATACGGTATAAGGGCGCTCTGTGTTCCTGTACATGCTTGGCCTCCATGTATCCTCTTGAAAACTGTAACATAACGTGAAACACAGCTGATACTCCACTTGACCATTGTTTTTGTTCTGTTAAACAACCGTATTTTGGTGTAAAATAATTTTAGTTAATTATTTGTCTCATACAGCGGAATTCTACAAACAAGAACAATAATGAGCTATCCAATATCGCAAGGTGGCATGAGGTCCACCGTTTTGAAAATTGTTTTATCGTCTTACGTATATGTTACATTATTTTTACAAAAGTTCTTTAATATTTTAATTTCAAGGGTTGTGTACCAATTCAATTATGTAGTCTTTTGCACTTACAAACAGAAAAAAGACTTAAATGTTTCTGCATCTATTCTTGCGTTTAATGACAAAACTAACAAGTGACTGTTTTAAGTAACTCTTCCTTATTAATTCAGACCAAAGAGATAAGAAAAAACATTTCGACAAAATTAATTTTATTTATTTGTTTGATTTCACAATGTATTTAAAAAGGTAGTAAGACAATGCGAACCTATTGCCAAGGCGAATAACATTACAGATGTGGTCTAATGTCAATCACGCCAGCATAAACATTGAAATCAGGGTTGGTCAACTTCTTAACCTTTAAAGGGCCTCTTCAATATTTGCATTGAAGACGAGGGCTGCGAACTAATTTCACGCATAGGCAATACGTATATCGTACAGAATGCGTCGTATATTAAATAATATGAATCAATAAACTTTAAGGAAAATTTTACATATGCATTTAATATCAAGCTTAATGTACAAAGGAACAAAATACATATATTATCATGTGTTTAGTTGTTATTAAAAATGTTTTATGACTTTCAGAACACAGTATTTCAAAATTAACTCTAAGTTATTTAAATTTAAATAGTCTATACTTATGTATGCGTAATTACTATAATTTGTAAGAACACTGGACGGGGGCAAAATCGTTCAACAGATAAAAATCAATCTGAATTGAAGTGGCCAACCTTTAGCAGATCTCGTAGATGGTTGTCTGTGAGTCTGTTACGGTGAGTCGATTTTATAAATTTATTGGTGGAAAAGGTGCACTCACACTGATATGGGTTTCGAAACATTGAAACTTTTCTTACCAAGGACTCGTAGTTTGGGATATTTCTCCTCAGGCACTTCACTCTAACATACAGTACTAGTTTCGACCTAGTCTGAGCAAACGGGTCTCTTTACAAGTCACAATGCTCTTACTGGGGTTTGGAGCCGTGTTTAACCTATACCCTATAACCCATACCCGCGTTTGTGTTTATGTTTTACATTTAATTATAAACCAACCATATAATGTTTTTAACATTCGTCTTGGGCCGCATAAAACCATATCGCTGGGCGCTAGTTGGCCATCCCTGACTTAAATAATATAATCACCCAAGTACACTTCCTTAAGTACATACTTAATTATACATAATAAGTAAAATAATACTAGCAAATAATAGCTCGTCATTCACATAATATATTGTTTTGTATCATGTATTGTATATTTGTTCTATACATTGTAATTGTTTTTATTTTGTAAGTCAATTTGACTTTCAAAGCGGAATCTGAATAAAAGGTAGGCTCGAAGGTAGAAAATCCTATTTAGTAATATGAGGATCGAACATCAATGTAATATATGGACAGTGTGGACTCGCTTTTAATAAACCCATTCTCTATCGGGTAAAATGTTCAAACTGTGTTTTGGCTTCTACGGTATTGCTCTTTGGGCCAAAACAGTAAACTTTTAGCGGTGAATTTACCTTATATATCTCTATAACCTTGCTTTGTTTTACTTTTAAAACTTTTGGAAACATTAAATAAAGAAACTATTACTTATAAGCTCATATTTTTTAAGAGATAAACACTTTTGAATAGGTTTTTATTGAAAACTTGTACTTCATTTCCCAATCTATATGTTTGTAGGGTTTTTAGAGAAAAAACATAACTTTACACATAATTGTCAAGGATAAAAGTTTTGTTTTTAAAGGGTAGACGAATAATAGAATTTGTATAATTAAACATTTATAAAATACCAAAAGAAATTTTTTATAAAGGAAATGATTGAAAATAGTTAAGGAGAAAACATTTTTAGTGAAATATTAAGGAAAATAAATCCTAATTATAGAATTAAGCCAACTAACAACTTCTGTTTACTATACTGAAATAACCTGAATTTCACAATATCATAAACTTATTGTTCAAAATGAAAGGTTTTTAATCATCTTGTGTGGACTAATAATTTCTAACAATTTATTGTCATTTGTCTATCGAATATTGTGTTCGTATAAATACTTATGGAATCTTGTATAGCTTATTTTTGTATTTGTACAGAAAATATCTCATAAAATATAGCATATATTTTTTAACACACTTTGTGCGTGTCGAGAAGACAGTAAAATAAATACAGAAGCACTGAAGGATTTCTCAGCCACGGGAGTTTTTATCTCAAGGAAATAAAATATTTAACAGCTCCCGTTATAAACTGCGGCCGTAAAGCGATCAAGAAATTGTGCTCTGGAGGTTCCAGTAATTCCTTTTCAAAATGGAGGCAAACATTTATTTCTTCATCTCTGCTAACTTTACCATAACATACGCTTATCTTTATTTATTTCACTAGATGTATTTTATGACGTCACAAAGTTGCTGGAATATACTTTTACTCGTATTACGCTTGGATATATTGTAGTGGAGTATGTACTTTACCGGAGTTAAAATCCTTTTCTGGTTTGATTTGTTTTCGAACACCTCTGTCGTACATATAGCCTTATATCATGTTATACAGTAATTTATAGGCAAATGGTAAAATACTCGTATATTAGGAATAAGTATTGGGTAACACAGAAATCCTATTTATGGGTGATATAAATAGTAGGTAGATAGATAAATCCCTACAATTTTAGATATAAATGCAAACATAAAACGAATGAAACCAGAAACTTTATAGTTATGGATGAATCAATATATTTAAATCAAGAAGCTGTGTGTAAAAACACTGAAATAACTCATAAAAGCATTACTGAAAAGGAATACTAACTATAGAAGTGAAAAATATTTTAAAAAAAGCAAACTTGAATTTTTTGACTAGTGAAGAACAAATAACAAATTATTTTTTTTTTAAATTAGTAGTTAAATAAAAATATTAATAAAAATGCTTTCCCTTGCTAAATGATGGAGAGATTTCTGGATATAGGTTAGAGTAGTATACAGTAATTATTAAATATATACTGTGTCATTGAATATAATTTCATTTAATACTGTATCATTCGAGTACTATTTCAATCAGAACAATTCATGCTTCTGGGAAAATTTATTTTATATCTTGTCTAAGCATGTAATATATTTACCCTACCATCTATGGTACTTCTGTCAAGTATTCTTTCTCCCGTTCATAATTCTTCCCAGTTTAATGTTCAACAGTTCTTATTATTAGCTCTCTTGGCAATTTCTATTAATCTTTTTCTTCAGTTTCAGAATTTAACTCTTTCACTGACGGAATTTTATTACTTATACGTTCTGATTTTTTAAAAATACTACTCATTTACTTTTTAAAAATTTATTCCAAGCTCTGAATATTTTCATCCTACGGTTTCGAGAAACATATTTGATATTCATTCGGGATTTCAGTGCCATATTTATTACTTTTTTATCTCATTGAATATAAGAGCTAGTCGGGACTTACGGTGAACCAGCTGGATGGAAAAATATGATGAATAGTTACTATCTGGAGTACATCCGTTCATTCTGAAGTCCATAAATTCGCAGTTCCTACGTTTCGCTCGCTCTTCTACTGTTGTTGGGTTCACCTCGTCAATACTGGATGAGATACTAGCAAAGAGCAATACGGTAGAAGCCAAAACACAGTTTGAACATTTTACCCGATAGAGAATGGGTTTATTAAAAGCGAGTCCACACTGTCCATATATTACATTGATGTTCGATCCTTAAAATAGTATAAGTAATGAAATTGTATATAAAGTTCCGCTATTTTATATTTTTTTATAAATAGCCAAGGACAGTGGAGCAGGTGGGTAGAGTTACATGAGTTACAACACTGCATACTTCGCTATACCGTATAAGAGAAATAGAAGACAGCCGAGCCGAGCCAAGTGGCGGAGATAGTCGAAGAATTACGAAGCGTCGCCATGAAAGTGGACGTTTCTCATTGAAATAAGGCATACAAGCTTACAAACATTGCCGTTAAAACAAATACCCTGAGTTTCAGGAGAAAATTAGGTATACCAATTAAACACAATAAAGAGAGGACGAGATACAAGGTTGTTAAATGATAAAAACTGGAGTTGGTAATATTAGTTTGAGAAGGTCAGGTTAGCGGTAGGAAATGCTAGTTTAGAGGCAGGACAGGATATTGCCAATCCTGCGTCCGTAAATGAGACTGTACTCCAGACAGTAACTATTCATCATATATATATATATATATTTTCACACGTATATCTATATAAATTTATATCTAAGTGTATATAAATCAAATATTCGTTTTAAAATTCTCGTTTCCAAAAACTTTACTGTTATATCATTGATAGCTTCATTTCATGTTATTACACACAAAAATTTCTACTCATTTTATGATATACAGTTTTGAATATGGTTTTTTCATTGAAAAGTGTAAGATAATAAATTCGTCTAAAATATATCAGCTGCTTTATAATTCGAAATAATAATCCTCTCTCTGGAAAATTTTAAAAACTATTCAAGGGGTAAAATTGTAGTACTTGCATTTAAAGTTATTATTAGTACTTGTAAATCATTCGAAATAAAGATCCATAGTTTCCATACAGGTGAATGATTGTCAAGACGGTTCTTTGACGTGAATAGTGCCTTTTCACGCGATACGTTCCGTGTCTAAATTATGCACACAGAGAAACAGACCAGCTGGTGTGTGTTTACACGACAGTAGTCTATGATTGTAGTCATCCGTTTCCTAGCGATTGTTTTGTCCGGCCGGATTGTATTGTGCATTCATTGCTCGTCAGAACTTGCCTATTAGGTGAATGAATGCTCTACGGTTATATTGCGATAATAAGGTATATTTTTACTGTGTAAGGGTGTTAATTCAGATATTTTAAATGTGGTTAGAAATGGTTTGAGAGTAATTAAGAAATTATTTTCTATAAAAACGAACCTTATTCTATGTAATCATATTCATTTAGATTTAAGGCCAATCCTCACCAGATTTTCGTTAAATTAAAAAAAAAACACTACTAGGTTGTCATGGGAACGTTTAACCAAACGCTTAAAGCAGATCGACGCATTGGAATTATTTTAGTCATACGTTTAGTGGGAAAGGTTCTAGTGAATCATAGAAAATATAATTTATTGAAACATTTCCCATGAATCAAAAAGTAAGCACTGTAATAATCTATAGAATTCAGTTTTAGAATTTTCTTTCGTAATTCTCGTTAAGAAACAGTTTTAGTTTATCGAAATGAATGCCAATAATGTAAGTTTATGCAAGTTGAAAAAATATGACTCATATAAGGACGCAGGATTATCAATATCCTGACCTGCCTCTAAACTAGCATTTCCTACCGCTAACCTGATATTCTCAAACTAATATTACCAACTCCAGTTTTATCATTTAACAACCTTGTATCACGTCATCTCTTTATTGTGTTTAATTGGTATACCTAATTTTCTCCTGAAACTCAGGGTAGTTGTTTTAACGGCAATGTTTGTAAGCTTGTATGCCTTATTTCAATGAGAAACGTCCACTTTCATGGCGACGCTTCGTAATTCTTCGACTATCTCCGCCACTTGGCTCGGCTCGGCTGTCTTCTATTTCTCTTATACGGTATAGCGAAGTATGCAGTGTTGTAACTCTTGTAACTCTACCCACCTGCTCCACTGTCCTTGGCTATTTATAAAAAAATATAAAATAGCGGAACTTTATATACAATTTCATTACTCATAGTATTTTAAATTAATTAACACCCAATTATAAAATCATTTCTTTTTCAAAAAAACACGAATTGAAATTATAAAATGAGTGATACATACAAACATAGACTGATTGTATTGCATTTTGTAATCAGCTGATAGCTTTGCAAATACGTTACTAAATTAATTTTTTTAATTATGCTGGAATTTATATTTAGTATTTATTATTGAGATATATTATTTATTTTATTGAATTAGTTTCAATTTATTTAGTTTAAATTTGTAATATGTATTGATATAAATTTATAGTTGTAAAAATAAACAGCATTTTGTTCAATAACTGTACGTAGTTTTACCGCTAGTAAAAATTGTTAAACGATTGTTTATACGTACCTGTAATGATAATTTAGGATCTCATCAAAGATTTATCAGCTTTGACTTAAAAAAAAAAGGTTTAGTAGATTATATTTATACAGTCTATTTAAATAGCAAGGACTGATCATTGATTTTATTAATTCGAGCAAATGGTTAACAATACATACCTTTACCCGTCAAGGTCTCAGAAAATTTGCTTCTGATTTGGACGGATCTATCTGACAAAATAGCAGCTTTTCAAC
Source organism: Prosapia bicincta (assembly GCA_036971475.1). Taxonomy (NCBI): domain Eukaryota; kingdom Metazoa; phylum Arthropoda; class Insecta; order Hemiptera; family Cercopidae; genus Prosapia; species Prosapia bicincta. The sequence continues at coordinate 73,729,542 of JBAIZL010000006.1, read as the reverse complement.
ATTGTGTGTAAGATGGCTTCTTGCATATGAACAAGTTGGCTTAGCTAATTTTATTTGCATAGCTGAGTAAAACGAAAAGATGTTAGAGCCGTTGTAGTTTACATATTATAAAAACAAAGTATAATCAATATAGTATATTTCGAATGTTACTATATTAAAATTAGATCGAACATTTCAAGTGTCACAGCTGCCTATATTATTCAAACATCCATTGGTGATCTGTTTGCTTCTCATAACAAAATGGAAAATGGGACAGAATTCAATATGGTTGATTTATCCCCTATATTTCACCTAATTAATAAAGATATCGTTTCGTTTTCATACAAGATGTGTTTTCAGACCGTCTTAAGTGCTAAATGATTTTTAAAAACAATAAAATGCCGATAATTTTAGAGGGCGAATTCATTGTAAATTTTGCAAAAGATGAATCAAATCTGTTAATTACGTTCCTTAAAGAAAAAAAAATCGAAATTGCAAACAAACAGAAATCCAAAAGAATGTGTTACTAGATATGGAACAACAATAGATGCAGTATTTATAGCAGTGTATACATATACATATACATATACATATACATATACATATACATATACATATACATATACATATACACATACACATACACATACACATACACATACATATACATATACATATACATATACACATACACATACACATACACATACACATACACATACACATACACATACACATACACATACACATACACATACACATACACATACACATACACATACACATACACATACACATACACATACACATACACATACCCATACACATACACATACACATACACATACACATACACATACACATACACATACACATACACATACACATACACATACACATACACATACACATACACATACACATACACATACACATGCATATGCATATGCATATGCATATGCATATGCATATACATATACATATACATATACATATACATATACATATACATATATACACATATACATATACATATACATATATACACATATACATATACATATATACACATATACATATACATATACATATATACACATATACATATACATATATACATCGAATTTAAAGTAGGTGCTATTGTATTTACTGATAAGTTACAATTTACAAGATATATCATTATTATTGTGATAAATAAAGATTATATAAGAGTTTATAAATCCACATACTACGTTTTCAGCCTGTGATAATTTTACCTCTACTTTTATCACTCTATAAATGTTTAATTAAAATAAATAAATCGTACTTGATCTCTCCCCTACACCCTTGCTCTGTCGGGGGTAGTTTTAAGGTTTAAATCGTTCACCCCAATCCCTATAATTAAATTCACCTGGTGGTAAAAGACCACCTAACCTTCTTTACAATAGGCGTTGCGAAACATTTTAATAACCGGTTTTAATCTCACCTCACGGGCGCCTCGTCCATTGTTAGTGGACGATCATTATGAATCAGTTCCTATCGAGGCTTAGTGTCTTCGTTATGTGTAGTAGTTAATTCGTTTATTCCAAGAAACCCCCTTCCGATTCTTACAACAATGTCTTAATTCGTTAATAATTAACAAATAATGTGGTTCTAATATTTTAATACAATTTTATAATAATTGTTAGAAACCTTTCCGGTAAAATTCTATGCTAAGATTGACTTTTAAAAAAAATTCTTTATCATTAGATTTTTCATCCTACAAATAATGTGTTCCCTATTATTATAAAGATTGTCAACTTGTTCCTTTAGGAGTAACTTTAAAAATAATTTCATCTCACTGCCATTACAAAATTGACAAATTTCCTTCAAATTAGGTTCCGAGTGTCAAAGTTATTGTGTTTTAATATTCCGACACTCAGAGATTCTCTTTATCTTCCGAAAGGGTCTTGGAGCTAAGAGTCACAGATCATTTATCTTCATTCTCGTCGAGAGAGAGATTTAGACTTCATTTTTCTAGGTTAGGGCGGTTGTGAGATATTTGGTAAGGTTTCTCTGCTGTATATTTTTTATAAACAGTATCCGTGTTTCATTGTTTATACATAAACATTTTACGTTCAGAGAACTAGGACACTTTTTATTATCGTTCTTGTTTGTACTAAGGACAAATACTAAATTGTCATAATATATTTTTTTAATAATTTGTTTTGTAACATTCACTTGTTGTTTTAATAACAAAAATAGTGTTATTTTATAACAGTGTTTTATATTATACCCACTCACACACCCGCACACACACACACACACACACACACACACACACACACACACACACACACATACACACACACGAACACACAGACACACACACACACACACACACACACACACACACACACACACACACACACACACACACACACACACACACACACACACACACACACACACACAGACACACACACACACTAACGCAGGCACTAACACAGACACACACACACAGACTCAAGACTCACTCACATACACACACAGACACAAACACAGACACACACGCACACGCACACGCACACGCACGCATTCGCGCACGCAAACGCACAAGCAATCACGCGCACACGCACATGCGCACACTCACACACGCACACACGAACACACGCACACACGAACACACGCACACACGAACACACGCACACACGAACACACGCACACACACACACACACACACACACACACACACACACACACACATACACACACACACACACACACATACACACACACACACACACACACACACACACTTACACACACACACATAGCACGATTTTCAGAAGACAATGTTTCTAAGTAGAACACACACACACACACAACACGATTTGCAAATCGACTTTCGAGAGCTAATAATTATAGTGATCGCATTTTAACGCATTTTAAAAGATTGGCTAAAAACTTCCGTTGTTATCTAAAAGTTTTAAAAATTAAATAACTTTGTTTCTGATCCCTTTAATTAGTAGCTTCCAAATTCGATTCGGAAATATACCGAGTAAGATTTTTGTGTAAGTACATTAAAGTGTAAGTAATTAGGAATATAAGAAGACAATGTTTCTAAGTAGAAGACACACAGACATAATATATATATATATATATATATATATATATATATATATATATATATATATATATATCGGAATAAGTATTCTTGTGTATTAATAAAGAACTAAGTCAAAATACAAATACAACAATTATAATTGAATTTACAATTCAAAGCTTTTCGTTGGCTAACAGTACCAACATCATCTGGCATATTAAACAATTATATATATATATATATATATATATATATATATATATATATATATATATATATATTTATATATATATGTGTGTGTGTGTGTGGGTATGAATGTATATGTATATATATATATTTGAAGATTGTCCGAACCTATTATAAATTTAATTAATCTGTACTTAATTTATTGTATAAAAGATGAGGCTGTCAGTTATTTACAATCCGTCTAAAGGAGATTAAATTATTGGTGATTCGAAGCACGTACGTATTCTTTCGTTACGCTCAATAATGTTCCTTCAGATTCACCACTAGAGCCGTGTAAAGTAAGGGAGGAAAATGGTTTGGCTAGCCGCGAAAGTCAGTTACAGATAGGATAGCGTTACATAAAAACGTTTTATACAAACCAGTTGTTTCTGCTAAGAAATGAAGGAAGCTTGTATCAGTTCCATTCGTATTTAATAAACACAGTTATTTACATGTTACAAACATATTACTCAAGTGGTTAAAAGTAACATATATTTTAGAGATTCTGTCACTAATAAACTCGTTTTTATTCTATGTTACATCCTGAAAACATGTAGATGCAGGCTTATGTCAATTTGTGTTCTATAATAAATTAAAAATAAAAGCCACTTCTTGTGTTCCTAGTCTTTAATGTTTTATAAACTACTTGTTAGGAATAAAGGACTCCTTGGACCATTTTATTCAGAAGCTGATCCCCTGTTTACTTTGGATGAGAATAGACTCAACCTGGTGGAACTCAACCGTCTCTCACGATTCTGTTTTGCTCTACAACTTTACTTTTATATTCTCAGAATAGACCATACACCTGAAATTAAACTATTGTTTTATCTCGATTTCATCTCAAATACATAGTCTTTTAGCCAATTTTTTTCTTCTGATTATCAGTCGTTTGAAGGGCATCAATCCATCGTAATCAGGGATTAATCTAATAAATAAATTACTCATCTGAAGATACTTTGACGCCTGCGTTTAAATCTATCAAACACACCTTTCAAAGGTTTTAACGCATAGCCCTAAATATGCGAATTCAGATAAAATATCTAGAAATACGATGTCTAGTGATAAAAACAGGACGTGTCACATAGCAAGTAAAATGATACTCTTTGTTAGGGGAGGAGGTGTTCGCACAAATTAGAAGAGTGTTTCCTTTACGTACGAAAATTCATTGAAGTTTATCTGTTTGTTGGAAATACCATCTTATACATTATGGAATTATACAATTATCTCATACCATCTCATATATATTATGAGAAGATCGTAATAGTAATACCATCCATTACAGATTAGTAGTAATGATTAGATTAGTAGTAGGATTAAAGTAATCCTTCTGAATGTACACTCCAAACCATTCTTGATAAATCATAATTTTTGCTATCACATATTATATAATTCCGTAAGCGAATCGGCTCCCATGAAATTTCTCGAGCAAGGAACCAGACAAAATAGCCTAATTAGATTCATTTTAAAGCTTAAGGGAAAATCATCAGACGTCTAAAATATTACCTCGGTATTATCCCACTGGTTTTGATTAATTCAATGCATTTTTAATGAAAGTATCGCTAAAGTGGGTTTATTAATAAGTAAGCTCTATACGTCAGATGGTGATTAATTCAATGCATTTTTAATGAAAGTATCGCTAAAGTGGGTTTATTAATAAGTAAGCCCTATACGTCAGATGGTGATTAATTCAATGCATTTTTAATGAAAGTATCGCTAACGTGGGTTTATTAATAAGCAAGCTCTATACGTCAGATGGTGATTAATCAGCTGATGTGAATTTGATTGTTTATTCATTTTATTTTTCTGTTTAATTGAAATGTTGAAATGTATGTAATAGAGGAAGGCTGAGAATTTGTGAAACATTATTTAGGATTTTTGAGCAATAGAAATAATAGATAAGGTGATAAGAAATAATAGACGATGGTGAAAACAGCTAAACAAAAAACATTTTTTACCATAAAATACAATTGTGATTCTAGCATAAAATATATTGGTATTTAAATTACATTATTAATATAAAATTTAAACAATTAAAAATCATTCATGGTGAGTATTTCATTCCCTTTTATTGCAATAAAGAAAAAGCAGTAGTTGCTGCTACGAGCTTATATACATATATAATATGTATGCTCTATTTAATGTAATATAATAATATATATTAATATATAATATAATATAAACGATTCCCATTTAATCAAAATAATAAGAAAAATGTCATATGATTATGAGTCCGAAAGCTCTTTTTTTAATAGTCAGGGGTAACAGAGTAATTCCCTGCAATTCATTTATCCGCTTTCGAGCAAATTTTAGCGCGTAATTTACATGATTTCTTTTTGGTTTTTCCCTGATAGAAATGGAAGAGCAGATGACAGAACAAAATCTGTAGCACTCATAAATAAACTGTTTGAACGAAAAGAAAAAGAAACTGGAATAAAAACCTATTACTTTATGAATAATCATTGCTAACTGGGAAATAAATACTTAAATGTGTTTTTTTTTTAATACAATGTTTAGAAAAACTATTTTAATGAAGTAAGTACTGTATGACGGCTATAATAAAACTAGGCATTTTTTAAAAATAAAAATTAATATGTTAAAAAAACAGAAATGTTTTATTCAATTAATATTTTAGAAAATAAAAAAAATGTAACCTTAATTACAGCAGACGTTCCACCGTGTTTACAAAACTGTAAGTTGTTAACCGGCCTTTCTTTATGTTGCAGAAGGTATTAAGATCAGGGTTGTAAGAGTAGTTGAGTCATATTTCATTTAACGCGCTGCTGATTATATTAGGAACTTTTTGGTATTACTTTACCTGCATAAATGTTTATATTTAAAGAGAAAAAAGGAGCGAGATAAGAGAGGGAACTGACATTCGAAAATTTGCATGCCAAAAATTGCTTCAATAAGCGTAGGACTAGAAGGGTAACCGAACATATGTGTAATGATAATAGTTTCTATGTCTATCCCTATCTAGTCTCCCCGTAACTGTAAAAACAAAGATAAAATGTTAGTGAACTCGTGTGTGATTAAGGAAAAAGCTAATTGGTCCCCACAAAATATAATATAGCGTTGAAAGAAGTCGTGTTTGTTTAATTCTGAAAATAGGCTGGTGAAGAATGACGTTTCAGCATCTTACGGTTGGGAATCTGAAGCGTGACTCGTACTTATAAAAACTGCCTGTAAAGTGTAAGCTTGACGCAGGAAATTAATTAAATTAGTTTTTATTTTACAAAATACCTAAAATTTGTATTTTGAACATCATTTAGTAACAGGCGTTCATTTACGAGACGTATCCGTGATTTAGGCGGTCACTAATGCAACAGCCAATAACAGCGACCTAGACGCTCTCTGCCGGGATTACATCTGGTTATTAAAACATTTAATGACTGGCGTTGTAAAGAGGCTTAGCCTGTCTTTTCGCCACAGGCAATTTTCATTGTTCAGGTTTGCCAATTCTACCATTGAAACTACTCCTGCCAGACCAGCGGAGAATAAGAGAGACACAAGAGGGATTCAATACGATTCAAGTAATAAAAATATAATTTTTACTGAGATAAGAAAACTATCAATCTTGATCATATCCGAAAATATTACCGCATACTTTTGGTCTATAGCTATATTGTTTTGTTATCTTAATATATAAGAAGTTTGTGTTTATACCAATATATAAATTTATTACAGTACATATTACAAATAAATGCAGAAACAAAATATTTGAAGAAACAACAAACAGCAAGAAATGTGAATTGGGAGATGAAGACTCCCCCACTATGTTGTAATTTCAACCTATATAGGAAAAGGGAGATGAACAGTGAGAATGAAGTGAAGTCCTTGTCAATGTTATACGATTAATTTACACTTATAAAGTGCAAAACAATTAATGGGAAGAGGAAATATGAGGAAAAAAGTAAAAGAAATATATTTAGAAAATGGAATGCTTTGACTCGAACATATAATAGAAATGAGTGTTCTAGGAAGGACGTATCTCCAGATAATAACGACTAATAGTATAAGGGGGTGAAGGAGAGAGAGCTATACAAGAATAGGGGTTTATCTGGTTGAAGAGAGATTGTATATGATTTGGTGACAACGAGAAAAAAGGAATTGGTGTAATACAAATTTATAGAAATTAAAAATTTACTCAGAATCACATTTGAAAATATTTAAAATAAAAATCGAATATACAAATAGAAATTCTTGATATACTCATCTTCATTTCTGTTAGAAATATTTCTATATGTTGCAGTACAGTTTTCTGCATGTCCTAAAGTTATAATAATTTCCTCTGTTGACGCGTTTCGGAGTGACTACAGTTTCAAAACTTAAACCGTATTTCCGATTTAAGTTTTGAAAATGGAGTCACTCTGTTTTGTAACGTTAGGAAAGGCAGAAAACTGTACTCAGAGGTAGTTGTTTACTTATAGAAGAGTTATGAAATTAACATCTTCTTGAAATTAAATGGGCTTAGAAATCGACGACAACATATTTTTTTCAACAATCACATGACGATAATTGTAGTGATGATGTAATCTTGTTACCGAAAACTGTTTTCGAAACTAACGAAAATGATTCTGGAAAATAAATATGCTAAACGTTTACAATACTAGGTTTAATATGTCCTAAGAATTAAATGTTCAGGGATGAAAAAATAGAATATACGACTTTCAAGTCGGATTCGTAGTGGTTTATTTCAAGAATAAACAAAGTCGAAAATTGTTGAAATGGGAATAGTTTTGGATGGTTATGGAAACGTAAGAAGGTCTTCGTATTTGACTGTCTGCATTAGACCTTCAAAAGGACACCTATTGTTCTCTTTTATTACACCTACTCAACTATTTATTTATACATATTTTAGGCCATCTCAAACCGTGATGGCTTTTCTAGATTGTTTATGAGACTCTTTGGAATAAAGTTACCAAACTCCGGATTTGTCTTATTTATGCAGAACTTGAATGCATTTCTACTATATATTACTTTTAATAATTTCCACAGCACTTTTCAACTATTTTATAGCCTGGAAGATAATTTTGTTATAAGTGTTTCTCAAAGTAAAATATTTATTAACTTATTCATATAATATGGAAATGCAATATACAAAGCCGTCTCAAAAGGCAATGTCTCCTGTCAATAGTATTTAACCTAGGAATGTAAAAAATGTGAAATATAGGCCTCATATGTAATAATGTAATATATATAAATGTCAGATATATAACTAGACTAAATAAATTAGATGTAAATATTTACATACCACAGTTTTTATAATACAATATTTGTAATAATATTAATTGAAAAAAGAAATAGTTTTTTTAAAATTTATAATCAATATTTAATATTTATGGCATTAATATTTACTACGTTTAACGTAAATAAGTAAGAGTAGTAAATGCTATTACACAAACGTCTTGCTATTTTTTTAAAATTTTGTTTCAAATCTCTACTATAGCTTTCTATTACAAATAAAAACATTTTCGTATCCTGAAACATAACAGTCTGGATTAAGATAAGTTTATTTGAAAATATCCTTTAAAGAATCTAAAGGGGCCATCATAGCTATGATTTATCAAGACATTTATGAATAGAACTACATAGGAGCATTAGAGGAGAACAATAGATGACCTTTTAATAATCTGAAGCAGGTGAACAGGTACAATGGCTGCTTACGTTTCTATAAACCTTTTCAAATTATGTAGTATTTCAAGTTACATGTATCCTCCAAATGTAAAGGCAAAATACCCGTTAAAGAGAATACAATAGGGTCAAAAGGCCGGAAGAGTATGAAAGGAAGAAAATTATTGACTTTTTAATGTCCCCTCTCGATATAAAAAAATTATGACATTACGTTAGATTGTCTATTAAATATTTTAACATCAGTGTAAATTTCCTTATTAATACAATCTTTTTTTAAAATACTGCTTTTCGAAATCTGTTCTGTTTCATGTCTGCGTTAATAACGTTGTGTTTATGTCGCCGATGGTGGTAAAACTAATTAATTACAAAGCTTATACAAGCCAAACGCAATTACACTTGGGTAATATCAATTTCATTTACTCCAGAAGGCTGTCAATAGCATCTGCGCCCGAGGATTTGAAAGGAGGTAAATTTAGTAAGGTTATGTTGGTACGTTTTGTTTATACACGGCCGTTCTTAATAAGTCTGATGAAAGAACGAGGTTCTTAAAAAGTTTATGTGAAACGTATAATTTTGTTGTTGTACTCGTACAAACATTAGTTTTCCGTGGTCACTCTCTATAGTAATGGTCATTAACTTATCTATTTACAATTAGCCAAAAATGCACAATAATTTGCCCCTACGTTATACAGGAAAACAAGGACAAATACAATTAGTATGTTGTTTGAGTTATATTTGGTCTATGGTATTTTTAATTACCGATTGTAATAGGAGGGTTGAAAAAATATTAGTATACTGTTAATTTACAATGTGATTCAAATAGTTTCGATAATATTAAGTGATCATTAATTTTATGTTACAGAAGTTTTGTAAATAGAGTCAAGTTATTTTATAACGACAAAACCTCTCTTGCTTTTAGTATTTGCAATCGTCATCAGAAAAAAACTATTGCTTTTGTAAGAAATAATGTAAATTATATATGTTCTGCATTCTTCCATTCCATTTGTCCTTTTTTATATTTTATTATTAAACCTCGGAGGGACGTTATCAGTGTAGAGCACTTAGTTACAGCCGAAACTCCATTTGTCCTAGTTGTTCCGTCATTCTAATTCCCTTCCCTCCATATCATCACGAATCTCTTCACTCGTAGATTCTTATAGGAAATCTTTTTGTCTCTTCTTTAAAGGCTTTCATTTTTTTATCTTATTTATATAATGAGTGCTTTTTATTCATGGGTTTACCAATTCAGTTTTCCCTTCACAACGTTTACAGCCTAGTTTTAACCATACTTCTTATTTCGTTTGTTAACTTTCCATTCGGATTTTCTACAATACGAAATGACTGACTTAGGAATTGATTAACAGATCAAAACTGCACTGGTAAACCTATGTTGCCAAATCGAACGGGGTCTTCATGCGATTAGCACCTATTAGGATTTACCCCTATTTTCAAATAGGGGATGGCTTTAGTTCTCCATTTTAATCCAACAGGTAATCACTCACCCACCGAACAATTAATGACACCTAATATCACCTGAGTCTCAGAATGATCTGTAAAACAATATATTGCAATAAAAGATACGAATTTCAAAGAACTGTTCACAATTTAAATTTATCCTTTATTATTCTATAAATAGTAATAGCTGTAAATAGTACAAATATCCCTTTTAAACTTGTTTTTAAATACATGCCTTTTTTAATACAATAAAATTTATTTCTGACTATACAACTGTAATATGTTAACACATGTATATTTTCCAATTTTTCTGATATAGGCCTACTATATGTTTAATTGAAATACATATACTACATATATAAATGTGTGTGTATATGTGATAAATAGTTAATATCCTAATTCACTTACAAGATGAACGGGATATGAACTATTTATCATATGTTTCCAGCCTTGAATAATTACGTATCAACATTTGTAGGCCTATATACGAGTATATATATATATATATATATATATATATATATATATATATATATGCTGATACGTCTTTCTTCACAGATGAAAAAATATGATGAATAGTTATTATCTGGAGTACATCCATTCATTCTGCAGTGCACAAAATCGCACTTCCGAAGTTTCGCTCTTTAACTGTTGTTGGATTCACCTCGTCAGTGCTAGATGAGAAAAACGTCGAAACTGCGATTTTATGCACTGCAGAACGAACGGATGTACTCCAGATAATAACTATTCATCATCATCATCATCTTTATCATCATATACACACACACACACACATATATATATATATATATATATATATATATATATATATATATATATATATATATATATATATATATATATATAATTAGTCGAACATGTACGAATGCAATAAAGATTCAATAATAAAACAAGACAGAGTATATAGGCAATTTCATAACATTAGTAATTGTAGTACCGCGAATAGATTATCCTGAAACGAAAATAAGTTGAAAACAAAGAATGTAATAAGAAAAACAATTAATATACTACTGATTAATATTCAATTTCTTAAATATTAATCATTAATAGGTGTATGGAAAAAAGTATTACTAGATGGTGTTTTTCAGGTATGTAACCACTAATTTAAGAAACTAAAATTTTAGTTCGACCCAAAAAAACAATAATGATTTGGAAAATCTTCAAAAATACTTTTGGTAACTTATTTATCTTCAGAAAAATATCAGTTACATTTCATTTTAATTTATCTTCTATATTTACCTTCTATATTATGTTTATATACTGTAAATAACTTATTTATATTAAAAACTCTATTCAAACTTATGAATGAAGAGCAAGTATTTTTAAACAGTATAAATTTTAAGAGATTCTTATAAAACGAGTTGGCTACACACTTTATGAAAATCCTACCTATTCATTTTGGGTAAAAGAAACAAAACCTATGTTTTCCGGTAACAGCTAAACATTTGTCTTCACCGCAGGTGAAAATACATCTACAACAGGTAACACTGGAAATCAAATGCTAAAACTGTCTCTCACTCCACAACCATCAGATCTTTATGTCTTTAATAGTAACTATTTCTCTTTACTCTTTCATATCCTTCAACATAACGGTTATATAATTCTTTATGATCCTGATATAGGGTACGTATGCGATCTTGTATTCAACCGGCTCCAGAAAGCACCTATCCGTTATCTTCTAACAGGGCATATTGTCTCTAGATTTATCCTACTTGTATTGGCAACGCTGGTAAAACCCTTTAATGCTATAAATGAATACAATTTTTCAGAAATCTACTTCTCTCTGCAATGTTTTAAAAACGTTGTTTAAATGAGAAGTAGATTAGGATTTTCCATTTAAACAAATTATAAAATTATTGTCGTAATTTTGCTCCACTTAGTACGGTTTTGTTTCTGTTTCAGATGTATAAAATGTGTTGAATATAACACGTATGAGTGCGCGTGTGTAAGTTTTTGTGTAACAATGGTCATCGGTCGTCGCTTCACAACCTCTGTTGTACTCTGTCTGCTGCTATCCATCAACGAGGCCACCACATTGGAACAGCTTTCACAAGGTAATTAGTTTAAAGTAGTTATCAATTTTTGGAAATATGGGATGAAACGTTTATTTGTCACTTTGTTTAAGTCACCTTTTACCTGATTTTCTTGATTAAGGTGACGCATGTAGGTAATATATATATTACATTGATGTAAATTTACCCGCAGGTGGTGAGTGAACAAGCTCCTAACTGCACATACTAAGTGGAGTTTGGCCTCCCTTGCGGTACCTCAGTCTAAAATTACACAACTTACAATACTTGTTCTCACAATATGCACAGCATTCACGCATTCTCAGAAACAACGCACACAGGCACACCGAGACCCACAAACGCACACACATCCACAAACGTTTAGTTTGTATTATTTTGTGACGGCGATGATAACCTATAAATAAATATATATATATATATTTATTTATTTAAAGACAGACACACACACACACACACACACATGTTAATAGTAATGTGCACTCAGTTTTAAGGAGATACTCTGAGACCCTAAAACCATAAACCATAAAATAAAACAAACAAAGATCACATCATTGCAACCTAGTTAACCTGCTCTATCGCAATTGTTGTAGTAAAATAATTGAGAGTAACCAATTGAATAGAAAATGTGTCAGAAGGTTGGATCATGAATTTACTCCAACTGGGCCAATGTAGGTAATGTAGAACATAAAATGTATCAATATCTGAACCGCTCATCGCTATTAAGACCCTGGTGCCATCTTTATGCTTTTGATAAAAAAACACTTAAAAATCAATAACCCATCAAGTCAAACTCTCGGATTTTGGGGTTTAAAAAAATTAAATTAAAAAACCTTTACGTCATACGCTTGTGATAAACAACACAGTTCAAATGTTAAATCACTTTTTGTCAAAGAAAACTCAGATTTAAATAAGGTTATGAAAGGTTGCAAATGCCCGCTAAGGTAGTCATTAGTTGCCGAAGTTACTGTTTGATTTATAATTATGTTCAATGAGCTTGATCGGTTTCTATAACATTTTATAATGTTGCCTCAAGAGTTAGAGAATACTTTAGTAATTATTAATTTTTATTCTGAAACTATTTACACGTTTATCCTAAACTTTCAATATGCATTTTAATCTTCGGACAGTAAATGGAATAACACAATAATTAGAATAGACAGAATAACTATTTACACTATGTTAATATATAATAGTAATCTTGGTTAAAAATTTATTAGGTCGATTAAAAGTTTTTTTATTATAACATTTTTTCGAGTTTTATATTTCTGAGTTTCAATCTCACATTATCATTTAAAACAAAATATTCTTTATAATTCAATCGGAACTAAATGCCCAAATCTTTATTCAAGGCAATCAGGTGTTGTAGCAGTAAAATCCTCATCAGTCACGTCTAGTTCATCATTATGGAAAAAAACAAAATCATCTTGTCAGAACCAAAAGATACATTGAAAGATAAATTAATTTTATCTGACTTGATATCCAAATCGGCGATCAACTCTCTGCAGGCCACTACTGAGGAAAAACCCCTAAGATCGGATACGAGGAGGATATTATTTTAACAAACGACCGTTTTGTGTAATTAGAAGAACGAAAACATTTTCAATGGGACAGAGAAGTCAGAATCGTGCATTATCATCTAGATTTGGAGGAAGTAAAACATTCTTGACAAATGTTCACCATCGTACAGGAAACCTACTTAGAATACTGAATGATAGATTTCCAGTGATGTGTTAAATACTAATAAAGGATATACTTGAGTTCCGAACTCCAGGATGTGAGAAACATGACTAACCCTTATAAAATTTTAAACTCTCCTAATGACTTCGAGCGTTTGAATTACCCTTTGAAAGATACAACTGACAAATACACAGAACGTTGTCCGTTTCCTTTTAACCTGTCTCGATAGTAAAATCTGTTAGACAATTGTTGCATTCTTACCATACAATGCGTTGGCGTTTGTAATTATATTATTTTGTATTCCACTACAAGTATTACAAATTCGCCAAATATAATCAGAACATCTTTCTATCTACGCGTACCCTTGACACTCGGCGATTTAATCCGTTACTGACCAGTACAAGGCGAGACGTTGAAGTCTTCCTGGAGCAAACAAAAGGAAACAGAATCAGTCAGCCAGCCCCGTTATGATGGTATTAGTCCTCGGCAAAAAAAATACCTTTTCTATTTTCCCAACGAACCTCCTGGTTTGCAGATACCATTGCTATATCCAGCCTAATATCAAAAGCCCTGTTCCCACACGCCTACCCACAGCTAGTGTCGCGGTGACAGACGCTGCATAACCTCGGGAACCACCGATTTCCTACCTTGTCTGATTAAATGAGCCCTGCAGCAGTTCCTCTCAACTAGGCAATGTCCTGACATTCGGAAGTATTAATCTATTCTTATGCTTGCAGAGCGGGTATTATAGGGAGGGTAAGATACGGTGAATATGGCAGGCTGATTGAGACCTGTCAATGTCTGGAAGTAAGTTACAGTATTTTTTGACGGGGCTCCAGCTGCTCGTTCTACCTACGTGATCTGGCTGTAGTCTGGCTTGCCTCGTAGTTCAATATGAGACATTGTAGATCGGGTTAACTTCGGTATCGGTTGTGGAAAAGTGTTGATATTCTTCGCCAGGGCTTCTTTTCGTTTCAATAATACGGACGTGACTTGGCGCCCACTTCAACTCGATTGGTTTTTGCTAGCCCGACTAAGGCCCTTTAGAGTTTAACGCAAGTTGGTTGTCTGTCATAAAGTTTCTTCAAGGCGCCACCTAGGAATTAATGAGGAAGACTACTTTGAAGAAGACACAGACGAAGACAGGTTCTTTGTTGACAGAAGACAGATTCTTGGAGGTGGCTTTCACCAATGCTTCCTTCCCGTCAAAAATGTCTCATGTCATGCGCACAACGATGCTTACAATAAAGGACGGTGACGATACACTCACCTGTTCTACCTCAGCCTGGCAAAGGGGATTAATCAGTGAAACGTGCAGCGCCTCATTGCCACGTTTTGCAACTAATGTTTTGGATAGTGTATAGGCCAAAACTCTTATTATATAGCTCGGCATCAATTATTTCGGCGACCGTGGTCTTTTATCGTAAACAGCGCCTTACGTAAGTTGCAAAAAAGTTGGATATGAACCAAGTATGGCTCTTGGATCTCCGGTTCTATAATGTATTTCTTACAATTGTTGTACGTTTGAAATTATGCCTTGCTTGGAAAATAAAAAGAAAAATTACAAATTATTTCCTCTTTCTTAAACTTATTAATAAAACTATAACTTTCCCCAGCAAAAATCACAAACAGTTCTGAAAGTTTGACACAAAACTTGTTACTTAACAGAGCTGTACTGTAGAAGTTTTCGTTATCGCGCCAAGTTTGCAATCTCGTTGGCGCTATTTAATTGTGAGAAAAGTTTAGACGCAAAAACTCGAAACGTTGTTTGGGTAATCTGGCCGAATGTTTAATTGAAGTGTTTCCTTTGCAAACCCGTCTTCAGTTCAGTTACTTAACACTTTAGCTGCAGGCCACAATATCCGCGTTTACCTGGAGGACTACCATCAACTTGGCCTATTTTTATATAATGTGTACTTATTTTATGCTCTCCTATCATACCTAAGTACGAAAATACGTTTCTTATCGTAATGTATGTAAAAACACGTGTAGACCCGACATACTTCTTAATAGCCTAATTGACACGTAAATAAACTGAGTCGGTCCAATTGGCCCGACCTGATTTTTGTTTTAATTATATTTTCTCATCTGTGGAAGATTGTTTTATCATTTTTTGTATTCTGTGTGTAAACAATAAACAAAAAACCACAATTGCATATTTCGTTTGCATACATAATAAGCGAACTGACAAGAAAAGTGATTATCGCTTATCACGAAGAAGTTTAAACGTGTCACATGTGATTCATATGTGAGTTTATAGATATGTTGTATATATATATAACGAAAGCGTAAAAAGATTCTCTCTCTGATAAGTAATGCTTCAGATCCGATAGATGTTATGCTAGATTCATGCCAAGTCAACGTTTTAAATCTTAAACATTTCCTTAGTAAGGAATTTATATTAGTATAAATTACTTCCTAGTAAGCATGAGTTTATCTAAGTGTACCAATGTTTGTATTTAACTTCAACCAAGATAGTTTTTTAAGAATTGTTTTACAACTAAATTTATATATTTAGTAAATATTTCTGACTTCTCTCTTAGATTTTGTAAAATTTTTTAAAAATAGTTAAAATCAATATAACACGTATTACAAGATATTTATTTTATAATTAAAATAGATAAATATCAACCTCTTGCAATGAACCAATTTTTATGGTAGAAATAATCGACTCAACTTCACTAAAATTGTTAACAGCTAGTGTGTCGGGCCGTAACTACCGACAACTAGCTCCTATAGTAACACCATTTTTACAATGCCGTGGGCATTTATGTATCAAACAAAAACCATCGTAATTAGTTATGCAAGTCGTGTGAAGCTTGTTTAATACAGTGAAACACCGAAAAGTAGCAACACCGGTTGAGTAGTAGTAATAAACGTAAAGCGTTACTACACCACAATGTCGAGTCCAGTGGTCCGACGGTATTCAGTTAGTCTACTGAGCCATCGGGCCAATTCTGGCCAATTTCTGGGGGCTAAAGTGTTAACAAAACTGTTGCTAAAGGAGATTTCTTTACTCGTTTTCCTTGTCTCGCAACTAAAGGATAAATTCGATTAACTTTTAATAAACAGGCAATTAAACAAATTTCGATGTAAGCACTAATTTATACTACTGGACTCAAGATAAAATGGCCAAGAGCATTTACTGAAAACAAACTCTTTTGTTCTCTTAATTAAACATTTTACATATTTTTCTGCAACCTCAATCAAGACATCTCATTTCAATTAGATCTTGCATAACCTAGGTTTCTTCTACTTCTCAAAAACATTTTTGTTTAAAATTTTCCAACTTTACTCTTAAATCATCTTTTCAGTTTTTACTGGAAATATCCATAACGTAGAAACTAACCACCCAGGAACTGTTTTCCCATACATGGGGCTTTATCCGGCCAAATAGTGTTGTATTTCAAATTATTCAGTAACTCTCGGGTTTGGAATAATAAAAACTCAATGTTCTCATGGGGCGGATATTCTTACCTTACAAGCTAGATTTGCACTTCATTTAGAAAATGGTTTATTTTTATTTCTAAAATTGACCTGGTCGCCAGACGCTTTATTATAATCTAGTCTTCCTACTTTACACACTAAGCATTTACTGGATATAGAGTATCCAACTATATACTATTCATGTAATAGAGTATTCAACTGTAGAGAGTTCAGGCTATAGTGTATTCGGGCTATAGAGTATCCAACTGTAGAGAATTCAGGCTATAGTGTATTCGGGCTATAGATAATGCAACTATATAGTATATATGCTGAAGAGTATCCAACTATAGAGTACTTAGACTATAGAGTATCCAACTATAGGGTATTCAGGCAATAGAGTTACCCACTATAGAGTACTCTGGCTATAGATTATCCAACTGTATAGTATTCATGCTGAAGAGTATCCTACTATAGAGTTTTCAGGTTATATAATATCCAACTATATAGTAGTCATGCTGAAGACTATCCAACTATAAAGTATTCAGGCTATAGCGTATCCAACTATAGGGTATTCAGGCAAAAGAATAACCAACTATAACGTATTTAAACTATAGAGTATCCAACCATATAGTAGTCATGCTGAAGAGTATCCAACTATAAAGTATTCAGGCTATAGAGTATTGAACTATAGGGTATTCAGGCAATAGAATAACCAATTATAACGTATTCAGGCTATAGAGTATCCAACTATAGGGTATTCAGGCAATAGAATAACCAACTATAAAGTATTTAGGCTCTAGAGTATCCAACTATATAGTAGTCATGCTGAAGAGTATCCAACTATAGAGTATTCAGGCAATAGAATAACCAACTATAAAGTATTCAGGCTATAGAGTATTCAACTATAGGGTATTCAGGCAATAGAATAACCAACTATATTGTATTCAGGCTATAGAGTATCCAACTATCGGGTATTCAGGCAATAAAATAACCAACTATAAAGTATTTAGGCTATAGAGTATCCAACTATATAGTAGTCATGCTGAAGAGTATCCAACTATAGGGTATTCAGGCAATAGAATAACCAACTATAAAGTATTCAGGCTATAGAGTATCCAACTTTAGGGTATTCAGGCA
>JBAIZL010000006.1:73678397-73705897 GCA_036971475.1 Prosapia bicincta | reverse complement strand
TAGGAGAAAATAAATTCTTTAGCTGTTATTAGAGGTAGCTAAGCGTGTAATTACTCGCCATCCCCTGCGTTTCTTGCTCTGGTTTAAAACCTTCCTAATTGAACGCCACCTAATTTATATTCATGAGTTTAATAATATATTATTGTTCCAAGGACGGGCAATTTGTATACAAAAGTAATTTATTAAGCAATTGGGAATTGTGTCCTTCAGTCGACCTTGAACAAGAGTGGAATAATACAAAACAATAAAACTATTAGGTAACATTTTAAGAAATTGTAAGACAAAATAAAACCTTGTTTTTGGAAATTATTTTAAATAATATGTAGACTACTCATAATCTACTTATTAAAGTAATTTTTTGAAGTGCAATACTTATTATAATAAAATGAATGGGACGTATTGAATATAGAAGTGATAAACAAACAGGATGTTTAGTAATTATCAAAAACAAACGCGATAGTAAGAGTATTTTTGGAATGCGGGTATAAAATCAAATTATTAATTTAATAAAATAAATGACAGTAAAGTTGCCAAGTAGGTATAGTAGTTCAGAATTGATAAGTAAGGCAGGCAGACAACCAGAAACTGAGCTGGGAAGGCTGAAAAAAAGCTTAGTTTTGTAAAACAATATTTCCAAATAATAATAATTTGATCCTCTGGAACCTAGTACGTATACAGGAGAAACATATTTATATATATTGTTAGCCCTTATGTCTTATTGTTTTTTTAAATATATTAAATGAAAATGTTTTGACTTGTATCTTTTCTAACTGTATTTTTTTCCCAGTTGTCAATTGATTAAACCATCTTAACTTTGTTTTTTTCCCTATATATTTATCTTGAAATATAATAATTTAAGATTTTCTCCCTAAAATTGAGTCTAATATGCTTTCCTAATCAAAGTAATGTAACATTAAAATTAAAGACAGTCAACTAGGACTATAAAAAATTAGAAATAATAAAAGTTTAAATACGATTTTTTTTTTAATGAATCACATTAGAAATCCACCTTATTACTCCCGTTTTGAATTCTTGAGTGTTAAGGACCGTACTCTAGGCCCTAGGCGCCTAGACCGGAGACTTCTGGGACGTTGCTCCAAGCCACGTTTTCTCTTAATTATCCTGAATCATTTTGGGACCAGTTGAACCTTCCTAACTACCATTCCGTATTTTGATAGTCCATCTGAATAGTTCGGTTCAGGTAGACCATCGGACAATTAAGTACTCTCGTTTGGCTTTACTTATGGACCGGATCTCATCTTCAATTATATGACTTTGGCTTATAGTGACAATTCTAATGGGTGAAGAACTATAATTGACAGCCAAAAAACTGTGAAAAGGTGAAAGGTGAGGATAGCACGCTTTTAATCTTTCCCATTACAGTGTTAGATTAGTACAATATTTAATTTAATTTTCACCGTATTTTTATAGGAAACTGTAAGACGTGAAACCAGATATGTAACTATAACTCGAGCATATACAACCGACGAGTGTAATGATTATTTGAAATTAACACTGTAGTGTAAAAACAAATTTATTAGTAGCTAATGCCTCCCCGAAATATCATAGAATATTTGTTATTAAATATCTCTGTGTTTAAGAGGATAATATGTTTTCCCTCAAATAAAATATTAACTATAATTTTATTGCTAAGTTTTAAATACGCGTTTTCACTTTTTTACTTGTAGGAATAAACATCGAAACAGTAGATTGTCGTACATTCGAGTTACCAGTGACGAATTCCAATCATGTACAATCAGGTGTTCCCTTCGTGTTTTCCTATAAAAACTAGGCTACCTTAATTTTTTTAACAAATATATTTTTGTTTTACTTTATTTGGTACTATCACGCTCATCATTGTAATTGCAGGCCAAATTAAGAATTTATCGTGTTCTTAAACTTTTACTGCATACACAGTTTTTTTTTTAATAATGTAAAAAAATTGTTTTTTTACGTCTAATAAACTTAGAGTACTTCGGTTTATTATCTACCAGTTTGTCGCGTGTATGTAATTGGTTAAAATAAAAAATCGTTGTTCAGCAAGTCAATTATAATGAACTGATCATGATTTGTTGTCCTGTAAATCTGACTTTAAGTCATTATTAAACCTATGGCATGCAGACAGAGCCTCGACAATACAGAAATATACAACTACTTACAGAAGGTAAATTCATAAATCCCTCACTTCTCTTGATACGACTTAGATCAAGATGGCTATTTGGAAGAAATTAGTTGCAGAAAATTCGTTCCAGTAAATTGTACAATGTTCTATTCTGAAATTTGTTTGGGTTAAAGCGTGTAACATTGTTTATTAACTTCAATATTATTGTTACTAAAACATTTATTTTTTCAGAATCAAGTCTTCATCAGACATTTTGAAGCTTTAGTTTAATGTAAATATGTAATAATATAGAGCGCTCTTTTTTATTATTAAACTTTAAAGTATGTACAGTTTAATGAGTGTTGGTACATTAATGTACTGTTTCTACAAATTTTAGGCAGTATTTATAGTTTTCCACATTTAAAATAACTAGATTTGTGTTTAGAGTTGCAATGTTAGTAACATATTCGAAACGAAAAAATCGGGATTGACTTACATTTTGGTCAAGTGGTACCAAATTGTATAACTTCCATGGATTTCAATTCAGCCTCTCATTTTGTCAATCAAAAACGATATTGCGTTGCACGATCGCCGTTTATTCAGCACTAAACCATATTTCTAAATGGCAGTGGAAGCATTAAATTGCAGGACGCGTTCAAAACGCTCTCTGTCCCTACGTCCAGAAACTATTTACAACTTTGCCCATAACTCGGCGAGGGCGGAATATTTGCTTGCATTCCGTGACTCCCTCCACCAGAATTATTTATTGAGCTATTTTGTTTATTTTGTCGCTATGCCATGGTGTGTGTGAAGCTATGCGATTAGCGGAACGATTGGTGTTTGTGTAACATTCTCGTCTGTTAATAAGACACAACCAGTGTTTCGGAGTTTTTCGCACCATGTGACTGCTAGATTCATGAGGGTGTGACATGCTGTTGTCATTATGCTATGACTTTTGGAGTCAATATGATGTGACTGCTAGATTCATTAGGGTGTGACTGCTGTTGTCATTAGGCTGTGACTGTTGGAGTCAATATGATGTGACTGCTAGATTCATGAGGGTGTGACATGCTGTTGTCATTAGGCTATGACTTTTGGAGTCAATATGATGTGACTGCTGGATTCAAGAGGGTGTGACATGCTGTTGTCATTAGGCTGTGACTTTTGGAGTCAATATGATGTGACTGCTGGATTCATGAGGGTGTGACATGCTGTTGTCATTAGGCTATGACTTTTGGAGTCAACATCATGTGACTGCTGGATTCATGAGGGTGTGACATGCTGTTGTCATTATGCTATGACTTTTGGAGTCAATATGATGTGACTGCTAGATTCATTAGGGTGTGACTGCTGTTGTCATTAGGCTGTGACTGTTGGAGTCAATATGATGTGACTGATAGATTCATGAGTGTGTGACATGCTGTTGTCATTACGCTATGACTTTTGGAGTCAATATGATGTGACTGCTGGATTCATGAGGGTGTGACATGCTGTTGTCATTAGGCTGTGACTTTTGGAATCAATATGATGTGACTGCTGGATTCAAGAGGGTGTGACATGCTGTTGTCATTAGGCTGTGACTTTTGGAGTCAACATCATGTGACTGCTGGATTCATGATGGTGTGACATGCTGTTGTCATTATGCTATGACTTTTGGAGTCAATATGATGTGACTGCTAGATTCATTAGGGTGTGACTGCTGTTGTCATTAGGCTGTGACTGTTGGAGTCAATATGATGTGACTGATAGATTCATGAGTGTGTGACATGCTGTTGTCATTACGCTATGACTTTTGGAGTCAATATGATGTGACTGCTGGATTCATGAGGGCGTGACATGCTGTTGTCATTAGGCTGTGACTTTTGGAGTCAATATGATGTGACTGGTGGATTCATTGGGCTGTGACTGCTGGGATCAATAGCACATGACTGCTGATGTCAATAGACTGTGACTGCTGGATTCATTAGGGTGTGACTGCGGTTGTCATTAGGCTGTGACTGTTGGAGTCAATATGATGTGACTGCTAGATTCCTGAGGGCGTGACTGCTGTTGTCATTCGGCTATGACTTTTGGAGTCAGTATGATGTGACTGCTAGATTCCTGAGGGTGTGACATGCTGTTGTCATTAGGCTGTGACTTTTGGAGTCAATATGATGTGACTGCTAGATTCATTAGGGTGTGACTGCTGTTGTCATTAGGCTATGACTTTTGGAGTCAATATGATGTGACTGCTGGATTCATGAGGGTGTGACATGCTGTTGTCATTAGGCTGTGACTTTTGGAGTCAATATGATGTGACTGCTGGATTCATGAGGGTGTGACATGCTGTTGTCATTAGGCTGTGACTTTTGGAGTCAATATGATGTGACTGCTGGATTCATGAGGGTGTGACATGCTGTTGTCATTAGGCTATGACTTTTGGAGTCAATATGATGTGACTGCTGGATTCATGAGGGTGTGACATGCTGTTGTCATTAGGCTGTGACTTTTGGAGTCAATATGATGTGACTGCTGGATTCATGAGGGTGTGACATGCTGTTGTCATTAGGCTGTGACGTTTGGAGTCAATATGATGTGACTGCTAGATTCATGAGGGTGTGACATGCTGTTGTCATTAGGCTGTGACGTTTGGAGTCAATATGATGTGTCTGCTGGATTCATGAGGGTGTGACATGCTGTTGTCATTAGGCTGTGATTTTGGAGTCAATATGATGTGACTGCTAGATTCATGAGGGCGTGACATGCTGTTGTCATTAGGCTGTGACTTTTGGAATCAATATGATGTGACTGCTGGATTCATGAGGGTGTGACATGCTGTTGTCATTAGGCTGTGACTTTTGGAGTCAATATGATGTGACTGCTGGATTCATGAGGGTGTGACATGCTGTTGTCATTAGGCTGTGACTTTTGGAGTCAATATGATGTGAATGCTGTATTCATGAGGGTGTGACATGCTGTTGTCATTTGGCTGTGACTTTTGGAGTCAATATGATGTGACTGCTGGATTCCTGAGGGTGTGACATGCTGTTGTCATTAGGCTGTGACTTTTGGAGTCAATATGATGTGACTGCTAGATTCATTAGGGTGTGACTGCTGTTGTCATTAGGCTATGACTTTTGGAGTCAATATGATGTGACTGCTGGATTCATGAGGGTGTGACATGCTGTTGTCATTAGGCTGTGACTTTTGGAGTCAATATGATGTGACTGCTGGATTCATGAGGGTGTGACATGCTGTTGTCATTAGGCTGTGACTTTTGGAGTCAATATGATGTGACTGCTGGATTCATGAGGGTGTGACATGCTGTTGTCATTAGGCTGTGACTTTTGGAGTCAATATGATGTGAATGCTGTATTCATGAGGGTGTGACATGCTGTTGTCATTTGGCTGTGACTTTTGGAGTCAATATGATGTGACTGCTGGATTCATGAGGGTGTGACATGCTGTTGTCATTAGGCTGTGACTTTTGGAGTCAATATGATGTGACTGCTAGATTCATGAGGGTTTGACATGCTGTTGTCATTAGGCTGTGACTTTTGGAGTCAATATGATGTGACTGCTGGATTCATGAGGGTGTGACATGCTGTTGTCATTAGGCTGTGACTTTTGGAGTCAATATGATGTGACTGCTGGATTCATTAGGGTGTGACTGCTGTTGTCATTAGGCTATGACTTTTGGAGTAAATATGATGTGACTGCTGGATTCATGAGGGTGTGACATGCTGTTGTCATTAGGCTGTGACTGTTGGAGTCAATATGATGTGACTGCTAGATTCATGAGGGTGTGACATGCTGTTGTCATTAGGCTATGACTTTTGGAGTCAATATGATGTGACTGCTAGATTCATTAGGGTGTGACTGCTGTTGTCATTAGGCTGTGACTGTTGGAGTCATTAGGTTTTGACTGTTGGTACCGTTAGGCTGTGCCTGTTGGTGTCATGAGGCTGTTACAGTGTGAGTCATTATTCTATGCCCGCTAGTGTCATTAAGTTGTGACTGTTGGGGTCATGGAACTGTGACTTTTGGAGTCATGAAACTGAAACGGTTGGTGTCATTAGAGTGTGACTGTCATATTATAGGGATGTGACTGTTAGTGCCATTAGGCTGTGACTCTTGGTGCCATTAGGCTGTGACTCTTGGTGCCATTAGGCTGTGACTGTTGGAGTCATTAGGCTGTGACTGTTTGTGTCTTAAGGCTGTGACTGTTCGAGTCACTAAGCTTTGACTGTTAAAGTCACTATGCGGTGACTGCTGGAATAATTAGACTGAGACTGCTGATATCATTAGGCTGTGACTCCCGGAGTCAATAAACTGAGACTGTTGATGTCATTAGACTTTGAATATTGGATTATTAGGCGGTGATTGTTGGGGTTATTAAATTGTGACTGATGGAGTAATTAGGATGTGATTGTGTTGTTTTTAGGCTGTAAACTGTTAGAATAATAATATAAGAATAGCTGAAAGAATCAATTGTCAAAGCTTATTTATAGATTTTTGTTTTAGAAGCTAATAAATAACGGGTGGCTCAGACGTCCCTACCAAGTCTATTTAAATAATTATAGATATGATGGCATCTAAAGTAAGAAACCCCTATACTGTATTTTATTTTTTGAAATTTTATTCTACTCACGTATCTTGAAATAACTAAACATTTCTTGACCAAATACAATTTGTTTGTTTTAGGTAAAATAATCAGTTTTGTATTGAAAATACGAATGTTTAACATTTAGTATTGTAGTAAGTAAGTTTATATTTAAAACTACTTTAAATTGAATGAAAGATTTTTCGAACTGTATCAATATTTTACAAAATGTGTACTTTCATTTCACGATCCTTGAACACATTTTGTTGTTATATGAACAGTACTTGAAAAGTAACATTTGAAGCATCACTATATATTATTTGTAAACCGGTTTTGTGAAGGTCAGATATTAAAATGTATAATTTTAAAATAATTTTAAACATTGCTTGCACAGTCATCTGTTAAATATTTATCAACCCTCGAGACGATTTGGTTTCGAAACTAATAAAAATTCGAGGTTATACGGAATCACAGAAAACGTAATTTCACAATAGAAATCTGTTTAAAACCAACACCAGAGCCCCGCCAACCATAGCCTCACACCCTTCCTATTTAGATAGTTTTACAGGAAAACAATAATAGAAATTATTGTTAAAAATGTTTAAAATATATATAAAATAGTAAAACAGAGATCTGGAAAATACATTGACATTACAGACGATTTAACCTGTTAAAAAGTAACAGAGAAGATGCTTTATTTACTCTGGAATAATTATATAAAAGTGATTTATTTAAATTTCTGGCGAAAACCTAAATTTGGTGATCATCGCATTTGAAAATTATTTAAACTAGAACCTAGACCTATTTTTAAAACAATACTTTAAAATAGTTATAAATATTTAAATAGTAAAGAAGAGTTTAGGATGGAGGTTTAAATGAGATGCTCTTAAAGATATTTCGCTATATGGAGATAGGTATTGCAGGAGTTAGAAGGAATAATCCCACTTTACATTATTAAATTTACTACTACTTTTTTTATTTTATTTATTATGAACATTACATAAACAATGTAAATATTGATGCATCTAAAAACAAAATACGTATTTACATAAACAAAAAAAAAACATAATAATAACTAATTCCACCTTCAATCGAGCTATCAGTGTTACATTAAATCACTTGAACATATATTTGTGTTGCACTTGAATATAGTACCACATACTTGTATGATGATTGTGGACGGACGGTTGATGATTATTGATGTTGCGGTTATTGAAACGACTGACATCAAAAACCAAAAAAAGGCTAGTGCTACTATAGGCATGCGTAACCTACTAATATATACTCAAGAGCTTTAGTGATAATAACTCCTTTCAATAATACCTACTATTAGTTCTCACACTCTCCTTATATATATATATATATATATATATATATATATATATATATATATATATATATATATATGATGAATAGTTAATATCTGGAGTACATCCGTTCATTCTGCAGTGCATAAAGTCGCATTTCCGACTTTTCGCTAGAATCTCATCTAGCATTGACGAGGAGAACCCAACAACAGTTGAAATCTTGCTCTTCTATTGTTGTTGGGTTCACCTCGTCAATACTGGATGAGATTCAAGCGAAACGTCGGAACTGTGAATTTATGCACTGCAGAATGAACGGATGTACTCCAGATTCCATCCGTGAAGGAATATGCATCAGCATATATATATATATATATATATATATATATATATATATATATATATATAAATTATTTACTGATATCATGTCAATATATATAAATATTATTATAATAATATGAAATAATAATAATATAATAAATTGTAAAATACCAAAAAATATGTAAACAAATTATAAAAAATAAACAAATATGGAACTTAACCTCAAAAAATACATTCACTTCTATTTCACACAAAATACAACTCTGTAAGGTTATAGATATAGATATCGCAATATGTATTCTTGTGTATTAATAAAGAACTAAGTCAAAATACAAATACAAGAATTATAATTGAATTTACAATTCAAAGCTTTTCGTTGGCTAACAGTACCAACATCATCAGGAATATTAAACAATTAAAATTAACATATGTGTCTGTTGGTATTGTTAAATTGATGTTGGTACTGTTAGCCAACGAAAAGCTTTGAATTGTAAATTCAATTATAATTCTTGTATTTGTATTTTGACTTAGTTCTTTATTAATACACAAGAATACATATTGCGATATTTATATCTATAACCTTACAGGGTTGTATTTTGTGTGAAATAGAAGTGAATGTAATTTTTGAGGTTAAGTTCCATAGTTTGTTTACATAGTTTTTGGTATTTTACTATAATACAATTTAATATATTTATTATATTATTATCATTTCATATTATTATAATACTTTTATATATATTGACATGATATCAGTTATTAATTTATATATATATATATATATATATATATATATATATATATATATATATATATATATATATATATATATATATATATATATATATATATATTCAATTTTTTAATCGGTAATAGAATACCTTTTATTCATCCTCTCAAAATCAAATACATTTTTTGAAACTTGTAGAGGATGACACTTGGTGAAAATACAGTTTTTTCAATTTTGAATTAATTATATATATTTATTTCGTCCCATGTGGGTTAAAATAGGTGATAACATATGATTTCATAAAACAGTTCTATGTGATATGTTATATGGTAGAACAGCTGTTTTAATGGATATGTAATGCTTCTTTACTTATATTAATTTTAGCTATTTAATAAAAAGGTACTAAAATAAAATTTATCTCTGTTTACCCAAGTTAAAATTGATTAAAAAAGTGTTATTTATATTACTTATTTATCATGTAGGTTAGAACTGTATTACTCGGTTTATTCAAGCAAAATATTAAGAGAGAGAGTTCCACTAATCTTCAACTGTATTTTATTAACGGCAGTTTTGTTATAGGCATCCGTTTTCATTTACTTATTCCACTGGAAGAAGATGCTGAAATAACACCAGAAAATGCATTGGCGCTACTGAGGATCGAAGCCATATTATTTGCGTTAATAGAAAATTGAAGTGTTTACCTGGCAAATAAGTCGCCATAAAAACGTAAATTACATAATGTCGTTGCTAGTTTATTACGAAGGGCAAAGTCTAATATTAAAAACACATGATTTATTTTTATCGTTACGTGTGTAATGAACATAAAATTTGAAAATAATTATATTGAGACACAAGTGTTCGTAATAACTGTAGAATATCAATTTTAAAACGTACCTTCTGTAGACTCTGCCCCTGCGAGCAGATCTAGAATACGATATTATAAATTTTGAAATTGTGCCATTTGAACTTAATACAAATTCCCTGAGTATTTTAGTGAAATATTAAAACAAAGACACTTGTGTGATTAATGTTACCCCCAACCCAACACCTACCCTCTTCCACCCAAATACATAATGTATAAAGTTACACATAGTTGCCACGTATTGTGAACTCAAACTATGCAGTGTTCGGTTTTGGTGTCTGAAGTAAACCCTGTTTGTTGGTTAAGCTATTAAAAGACATTATGTTGGAATAGTTTCAGACCGCATTTCTACCATCGGAAAACATTATTTTTCATATAGGCTATATCATTGTTTATATATTCTTATATGTTTTAATTTAGTTACTAATTTTGAACACCTTATTATCGTCATTTATTGAAATTACGCAGACGTCGATTTGTCCTAATCTCAATATTTCTTTAAAATTAAAACAGTAATTTTAGTTTAACCGTTAACAAAGTATTTGGTTCATGCTGATAAAACAGTATTTTTAAAGTGAAAACTACTATAGCGACGCCTACAAAAACGTACTGGATGGACATAAACATACAATTTCGCGGCATTAGAATTTCCGTCAAGTTTCGCTTATAGTCACCTAAAAGTGAATTAAATGATAAAATATGATTTCATGCAACAGTTGGTTTTGTGGTATAGGTTATGGTATAGAATAACTGTTTTAACACTTTGGTTCTATTAAATTATTTACTGAACATTGTTAAATAAAAAAATAATAACTAATCGTTTTGATCAGTTAATAAATATATTACTTTTTTAAATTTAGATAAATCTCAATAGAAATAATTGAATATAACGATAATAATAAGTCATGTATTTTTAATACAAATTGTTAAATTAAAATATTCTCATACGCGTTTGGTAACAAATGATTAGGTAACTTCTCGTTACGCAAAATTAAATTTTTTTCTGAATTAAAAATTTCTGTGGACGTGGTTTTAAAATTTTTCTCTTCTGTCA
Organism: Prosapia bicincta; assembly: GCA_036971475.1. Taxonomy (NCBI): domain Eukaryota; kingdom Metazoa; phylum Arthropoda; class Insecta; order Hemiptera; family Cercopidae; genus Prosapia; species Prosapia bicincta. Next base: position 73,694,946 of record JBAIZL010000006.1, on the reverse strand, counting down.
CTACCCCTCGAGAGTAGCAACCTAATTTTAATTTATTAATTATGGTGTTTTTATTTGCGTAATATAAAGCCATTTAGTTAAAATTGATATTTATACAGATCTTCCGGAAATACAAGTATATTTCGTTGCAGGCATTTGTTGTTTTCGTTAATGATAATTTCAACAATGATCCAACCTAAAGATCCAACAATTAAGCAACCTAAAGACAGACGAAATTTCTAAAACCAAGTCTTTCCTTCATTAAAAAAAAAAAATTGCAAAACATCATACGAATATACCATTTAATCAGTTCCGATTACGTTCACACCACCTCACTTTTACCGCATATAAGCCATAACTACATTTTCCACATTACAACATAGCAGCGCCCTATATCCACCCTTTTAATTACTTCCACAACGTATAATTAACATCGAAAGCCCGAACAAATGTAAGCGACAATGCTCGTCTCGAGAACTCAAACACTTATTTTCACACCGACAAACATCACGCCCCGTTAGGCCTTTGCATTGGCATTGTGAGGGCAAAGAGTCATTCGTATTGTGGTGCTTGGCCTTGAAACCGTAGAACAGAAAATTCCATGTGTAAAGGAAAACATCGAACCGTGTTACCACATATGAATACCTCAGGAATTGCGATAGTGATCCTGCAAGGATCCATATAAATAAATACGTTCAGTCCATCAATAGCCTGCCTTCCCTTGTAGTGTCAATGTGTTTGCAGTTGACACATTTCAGATGTCCTCCTTCACTTAGAATTTCTCTGTTATTTCGTTAGTTCTGGAAATTCTTTGTGCTCATAGTGCAAAGGTAGTTCTAAAACTTGGAGGAGATCCGGAGTGGGTGAACTATATACGGGGTAACAATGTTATTCCATAAGTGTTATGTTTTACCGTTTATGATTGCGGTTTTTAGTGGCAGAAGGTCGCAATTTTTTCGGCTTTTATTAAGTGTCTTTTCTTTTTATTTTCTACGTAGTCATCATTAATGGTCTGTGAATATGTTTTGTACTTATTCGGCAGATTAGGTTTTCTTTCTCGTTTTTTACCTAATCTCTCTTTGTTCGACAGTTCTACATCAATCTCATAGTATTCGAACTTTTTACCAAATGGTTCAGTGTTTAGACACTTTTACCTAATCTCTCAGTGTTCAGGCCCTTTTTCCTAATCTCTCAGTGTTTAGGTCCTTTTACCTCAATCTCTCAGTGTTCAGACATTTTTATCTAATCTTTCAGTGTCCAGATTCTTTTACCTAATCTCTCAGTGTTCAGGCGCCTTTATCTCAATCTCTCTGTGTTCAGACAGTTTTACCTAATCTCTCAGTGTTCAGAAACTTTTACCTAATCTCTCAGTGTTCAGGCCCTTTTACCTAATCTCTCAGGGTTTAGGCCCTTTTACCTAATCTCTCAGTATTCAGGCCCTTTTACCTCAATCTCTTTGTGTTCAGTCACTTTAACCTAATCTCCTACTATTCACATACTTTTACTTAAACTCTCAGACATCTGACACTTTAACCTAGTCTCTCAGTATTCAGTCACTTTTATTTAATATCTCTGCGTTCAGACACTTTTACTTAATCTCTTAGTGTTCAGATACGTTAACCAAATCTCTCAGTGTGGTCACCTTAACATAATCTCTAAGTGTTGAGTCACTTTAACCTAATCCCCTAGTATTCACATACTTTTACTTAAACTCTCAGTGTTTAGACACATTAACCTAATCTCTCTGAAAAAAATTACTTTAGTTGTTAACATATTTCAGTTTACCCTTACCCATTTTTCAGTTGCTTCAAAAAAAAAGAACAACAGTTTGTAATTAAAAAAAAAAACAGCGTTATTTGTATACATTTAACGGACAGGTTAAGAATGTTTAAGGTTACACATACGAATTGTATCCTGAGTAACGCGTGAGGACAATGTCTGCACGCAAAACACGTGCTGGAGATGATATTTTAATGCTACTTGTTTATAAATTCCAACACCGCGAGGGCAATTTGTTGCCCCCAGTGTCGCCCATTGTAAACGCTAATGTGCAATCCCAAGAGGTATTACAAAGTAGCAGCTTTTATCTTTAACTTTTCCGTTTAAGATAATTTGCATTTAAATACACTATGCGGTTTATATTTCTCATATGCAAAAAATGGGGGAGGTTGCACGATCTTATCCTCGATGTACATCTTGCAGTTTTACCTGTAAAATGCAGATTGACGCAATAACCGACTTAGAATTGTGACCACTTTGGAAGATATAAGCAGAGGAATATCATCGAAGACCAAACCTTTTACAAAATTAAAAATAGATTTATCGTAGAGCAATGAAAAGCTGTTGTGGCCCTAATGCGTTATATGTTTTAATGTGACGTAAACGCGACGGGATTCGTAATTGTTTAGAATAATTTAGGGACATGTTTTTAAATCCTCTGTGATTATTTTTGGAGCGAGTAACGTAAGGGGGCATTGAAGAGAGGTTTATAAGCTAGTGAGAAAGGTTTATGGAATAAAAAAGCCAACCGAAACAAGGGAATAAAGTGATGCACTAAATAAAACTTCAGGTAGTACGAGATGGAGAATTTCACACACTTTTGGAGATTATTATCCATCCACCCATTGGAGAATTCAAAGAACAGAGCGAAGGGCGTTGAACATGATGATGTGTAAGAATGTAAGAGTTTATCATTTTTCAATACAAGTTTCTTTCGAAAATATTAGAAACTCTAACTCCTTATAATTTAGAAACATCGATGTATCTGTTATTTAAATATATTAGGTAAGGACTGGCTACACCCGGGACTTAAACCTAGAAAGGTATATGAGTGTCTCTGCCCCGAAATTCTATAACACATATTTAAACCTATTGTATTTATTTTCATTGTTTATTTTTAAAGAGTTTCTAGGTGCTATTTGTATCCTGAAAAGATCATCGTTAACCCTATATCTTACAGACCACAAACTCCTAGAAAGTACTTAACCTACAAAGTTTTAAAGTTTTTGGAAGTTAGTTTAAAATCTCATTAAAGTATTCAGTTTATACATGTTTAAATGTTGTAGTATAAGAAATTATGTACAGTAAGATCTTATAAGTACACATTTTATAAAACCTTTTATTTTATATTTTTGGAAAATTTGCACCTATATCTAAGAATAAAATCTTAATTTTCAAATTAGTTTTATAAAAGATAGCACTAATTATTGTACATACATGCGTTGTAAAATGTAGCTTTTGTAGACAAATGTACGAGATTTTACACTTTATAACAATAATAAATTATAATAAAATAACAAACAGTACGCTTCGTGGACTGTGACGTATCAGAATGCCAGAACTGAAGCAAATTCTCAATGTGAAATACGAGACGAAGATAAATCCAAGGCATCAATAAAAATGCATCTCTCGTTACTTTTATAGTCAGATGCTTAGTTTAGTCAACAGGATGCGATTTATAGCCTTTTCGTGAAACTATTTTAGATTTTTAGCGTTGAATGACAGAGAAACTGTAAACTATATTAGGAACATTCTCTACAAAACAGTGCCGGTGAGGTCGTTGCAAAATATACTTTACAATCACTTGTTCGGTTATAAACACCGAATAGGTTAATGTCAATATAACTTTCGTAGTCCGTGATTGGTCATCACAGGGTAGTTAACCCTAGATCTCACTGGCTGTGATTCACCAGAAAGTTTCCTAATTTTGAGTGTTTTATATTTCAGTTTATTAGTTCATACACTCGTTATCTTGTTGAAAATTTCAATCGTTGATAAAATACTTTTTCTTCTCCACTCAAGTTAAAATACATTTTTTTAAACTTATAGTGGATGACAATTAACTTTAATACAGTTTTGTTCAAACAATAATTTATTTATTAAATTTAATGAACTAATTTTAGTTGTATGTGGGAGAAAAACTTGTCACACAAGGGGTAAGGTATACAATATAGTTATTTTGTCTCATTTGGCAATAAAAGTTATAACATATGGTTTCATAAAACAGCTGTTCTTATGTGTATAGGTTAAGTGGTAGAACATCTGTTTTAACGTTTATGTTGGGTTATTTTATTTATATTAATTGTAATTATTTAATAAAAAGTGACTAAGATAACATTTTTCTTTGTTGATAAAATTTTTAAAGTAGGAATTGAATTATTTTTTTTTGTTTTGTTTATATGACTTGATTCCACTTCTTGTAATAGTTACATTACTATCTCAATAAAGTATTAACTTTTTGTATTAATTATATATATATATATATATATATATATATATATATATAAAAGTGCACAAAGGCACTATATATAAATAGGTGAACAAAGGTAAAGGAATGTGAATAATTGTTTGGATCAGGTGTGTGTGGATTGACGTCAATGTGTGTATTGACGTCAATGGGCGTAGCTTCATATATAGGAGCCGAGTTATCTGCGCTCTTCACTCGCTCTTCTACTGTTGTTGGGTTCACCTCGTCAATGCTAGATGAGATTCTAGCGATACGTCGGAACTGCGAATTTATGGACTGCAGAATGAACGGATATACTCCAGATAGTAACTATTCATCATATTTTTCCATTCGTGAAGGAATACGTATCAGCATATATATACATATATATATATATATATATATATATATATATACATACATATATATATATATATATATATATATATATATATATATATATATGCATTTGTATTTTTTTTTCAAAAACAAAGGAGCATAATATACTGTAAAATTTATATGTAATTTCCCTCAAACATATTATATGATTAGCAAGTAAGCAAGAATGACGTCAAACGATTTAAAATTTTGAAATTAACTAATTAATTGAATGGTGGTGAATTAATTTATATACAGCTATGTGCATATTTTTTGTGTGTTGTGTAGAATATTGCTTTCAACATAATTAAAACAACGTTTTTTAAATACTTAAATACAGAAACAAAAATAGCTTTATACAGACACATTCTTCAGTTAAAATTGCCAAAAGATTTATTTCTGAACCATACACAAATTTTAATTGAATTATATGTAAATAATATATATATATATATATGTGTGTGTGTGTGTGTGTGTGTGTGTGTGTGTGTGTGCGTGTGTGCGTGCGTGCGTGAGTGAGTGAGTGAGTGAGTGCGTGCGTACGTGCGTGCGTGCGTGCGGGTGTGAGGGCGTGTGTTGCAATGGGTTAAAAATGTCACATTTTACCGTTTCAAGTGAAATTAAAAATTCGAAAAAATGTTTTAAGAAGTTTTGCACTCAAAATAGCGAAGCCAAAACAAAATAAAAATGCCTTGGGCATTATCTAGGTTTATTTTACCGAGTTAAAGAGATGGAAATAAAGTCATTTTAGGGATAAGGGGATTTTTTCCAGATTTGAAATGGAGTCTAAAATCCACCTAGAGACCATCAACATTCGAGGGGATGCAAAATGAAAAAAGAAGGACAAAGTGAAAAGACAAAAAACCAGACGCGGAGCCTCCCGAAGGAGTTAGAGTAAAATTTAAAAAATTGTGAATATTTCGACAACCGACTGGCAGAACGTGAGAAGATCAAGCAAGGAGGATGTAGACCAGACAAGCTCCTGGTCACACGGCCGGTGGGAAACTTGTTATTTGTCTAACGCAGCCGGAAAAGGTGGCAAAGCTTGAGAACGTCAACATTTTAGTGTAGCTTGACATTTTTTAAGGTAAATTGATGTCTTAAAATAAATTAATGTGCAATATAATATAGACGACAATGGAAGCCTGTAATCCAGTGAGCTGCATTGCCAGATATAGAGTTAATTTTGCTTGGGTTATACTCATTTTTGGTGTTTCAAAGTTATTTAGGGGAGCAAAGCCAAACGATATTGTAAGTTTTTTACCAAAAGATAGGAAGATATAAAATTATATTCAAATATATTTCCGTTAATATGGTAATATTGGCCTAAATTGTAACATTTACGTTTTCCAAGTGAATTAGTGGAGCAACACCAAAAGATATTGTAAGTGCCTTACCAAAAGTTAGGAAGATATAAAATTACATGAAAATATATTTCCTTTAACTTTACAAGCCTACACCGCGCTTGAAATTACCCCGCTCTTTCCGCGCCGTGCACAGATTCGCCAAAAGCTCGGATGTACTTAGTCTACAGTATTCAATCTGTGCTCAACGCGCTTCCGTCTTCCCGTCCGACCGTCGCACTGAATGCCAATGAGTTTCATTGTAAGACGGTGATAAATTTATTTACACTCCACTCAAATGCAAATTTTTTCATCCACCTTTACTTTTGAATAACAAATCCGGGCTTTGTGAAAGCGACATCGTCAATAGAAAAGTTGCGAAGAAAATAACAGTGCAGCGGCGTAACGACTACAACGTCGTACAATCCGCCCCCTTCTGTCGAGTCTTCGGAGGCAACACGTCTTGGTAGATTCAAGATGCCTGTCGAAAATCTAATGAACTTACTTCAAGTTTTTCGATTTTTTTGTGTGTGTTAAAAAATAAAGCCGGTCGAGTGCTAGTTATCGTTAATAAACTCTCGGATATGTTTTAAAGATATCAGACGCTTTTCTATGTAATTTCTTCACGGCTTGTTGGCTGGATTAAATTTTATAATTAAAAAAGATATTTGCTTATATATTAAAAGCAGTAAATTTATTAAATTATATAGGTATATATATAATTTTAATATTATCTTAATATTATATTATCTCCTAATTCATTATAAAACCTACTAAAAATAGCCAGTATCTTGCTACTAAAGGAATTTAGGATATTGAAAATGATTTGCGATTTCCCGGAAAGGAGCAGTAGTTTAATCTAAGATAAATAAATAATATTCTTAATATAAGAATAATAAAAACAGAATACTATAAGCTATAAAGTTAAATAGTAGTATATTCTAAATAAATAAATAAACCATAAATCCGTGGTTTTATGGATGGGGCGTATTTCAACAAAAACCAATTTTCAAATCAATCTTGCGTTGCATGAATTTAAATATGTATTTATGTATTTGTTAAACATTTATTAATCAAAAGAACTTGAAATATCTGCTAGATCGCACATTTGAAACAAATGTTTCTTGGTGTCTTTCAAAATAATTGTAACTAAACCTAACATCCCCTAACTTAAACTAAATAAAAACTGACTTTCTGAGGGAGATAACTATTTTATGAATAATCCCTACATGAGTAATATAAAAAACACTTTCCTAACTTAGAAATTTTTTATCACCATTTATCTAAACTTGTTCGATTTTCCGCACTAAGGTATCTCGTTCCTGGGGAAAATAACTCCAACCTAACCTCACAACGCTTCAATAACCCACGTCCTAATAGTTGTCAAGTTTTCTAGAGGAATAGTTTTACGTGAAAGGAATTTTCATCCTGGATGAACTGACCAATACAAACGTCGTACAAATCTTTGATTGTGCATTTTTTCGACTACTAGAAACTTAATTGTTTAGCGTACCTATTATAACTAGAACTACACCAAAAACGTCTAAACTGAAATTTCCTGTTACTAGACCTAATTTTAACCTAAAATTAGCTAACTCAACTGTTGGTCATAAAAGTAGAATATTTGGGTTGGGTAGATATTTTTCCACTTTTCGAATGTGTTGAATGAAAGGTTATTAGATTTTTAGAAATAATTACTATGCAGTATAAAAAGACTTCCAGCAAATTTTAAATTTTAAAATCGTACTATTCAATGAGTGAACTATACAGTGGTTATGATATACAGTATTTGTATTATACAGTAGGTGTACTACGCAGTAGTTATACTATACAGTAGTTGTACTGTAAAATAGTAGTAATATACCATAGTTGTACTATGCAGTAGTGTATCCTAGTTGTACTAGACAGTGCATAGTTATAGTATATTGTAATTCTACTGTACTGTAGCCTAGTTGTAATATACAGTAGTTGTATCATATAGCAGTTGTACTATGCAGTATTTATACTACACAGTACTTGTACTGTAATGTAGTAGTAATGTACTATAGTTGTACTATGCAGCAATTTTCTGTATCGTAGTTGTAATACACAGTAATTGTACTATGTATTATACCATAGTTATAGTACACTGTAACTGTAACTATATACAGTACTGTATTGTAGCCTAGTTGTAATATACAATAGTTGTACCATGCAGTAGTTTTACTGTATCATAGATGTACTACACAGTAATTCCACTATGTAGTATACCATAGTTATAGTATACTGACGCTGTACTGTACTGTAGGCTAGTTGTACTATACAATACTTGTACAATGCAGTATTTTTACTGTATCATAGATGTACTACACAATAATTTCACTATGTAGTATACCATAGTTATAGTATACTGACGTTGTACTGTACTGTAGGCTAGTTGTAATACACAATACTTGTACTGTGCAGTAGTTTTACCGTATCATTGATGTACTACACAGTAATTTCACTATGTAGTATACCATAGTTATAGTATACTGACATTGTTCTGTACTGTAGGCTATTTGTAATATACAATAGTTGTACTATGCAGTAGTTTTACTGTATCATAGATTTACTACACAGTAATTTCACTATGTAGTATACCATAGTTATAGCATACTGACGTTGTACTGTACTGTAGGCTAGTTGTAATACACAATACTTGTACTGTGCAGTAGTTATACTGTATTATAGATGTACTACACGGTAATTTCACTATGTAGTATACCATAGTTATAGTATACTGACGTTGTACTGTACTGTAAGCTAGTTGTAATATACACTATTTGTACTATGAAGTTTAACATAAATATGATGTAGTTGTACCATTCTGTAGTTGTAATATACATTAGTTGTATCATGGACTAGTTATACTACACAAACGTATTAGTGCAACATTTTTCTACTATACAGTCGATATACACCAGTGAAGTATGTATTGGCTAAATTTTACAGTAGTTTTACTGTACAGAAGTAGTATTATTTAGTACGTGTACTATATATTACACTATAGTTATAGTATATAGTAGTTGTACTGCTCTGTAATTGTACTATACATTAGCTGTACTGATATGTAGATCACTTTGTAGGTTATTATTCAACAACATATTGTAGTTCTATTAAACATTAGTTCCATAATATTTGTATTGTATGACACGTGGACTATGCAGTACTTCCTTTTTGGGGATAGAATCACCACATAGATCTTTAACAATTGAAGAGTTGGATTATCTGCGACAAAAAAATTGTTTTCCCAAATCAAATGTGATTTTTCAAAACTGTATCAATTACTGAAGTTGCAGAGAAAAAGAGGTTGAACACCAAAAAAAAAAGAAAATTTAGTGTTGCAATAAAGACATGATTAAATATTGACGGAATAATTAAAATACATTTCGTCAAATGAGATTTTCACACACATTTTCCTTATAAATCTTATAAAACAGTACTTATATTTCATGCTATACATAGGCCTATAGGTTTAAAGGGCAGATAGTCTATAAACAAATAGAGATTAAAATTAAATAAGATGTTTTTATTTAATTAGTATTTGAACAAGTTTTCACGCTACAAAGATTACTGTATCAACCATTTTAAGGAGTCCAACTTTAAAGCTGTTGAATTCCTTCCAAAATATTTAATCCCACCACTTTACGGCCTCCTTGATATCAGAGTTAATTTGGCTCAGTTAATGTGAGTTTAAAAACAGAAGCGAGTGTTGCGAGCTTTACTCAACTGTGTGTATTAAGGGATTAGGAAAAGTTAAATAGGCCTACTTTGGCTATTTAAAGTTTAGAAACTTGCCTGGCACCGAATGTCTGCCCCGGATCGAGAGTAGAAGGAAGATTTTTTCGCCTTAAAAATATTGTCAATTCACATCAATTGGTATTTATAAATAAATGTATTCTGTCATCACTAGGCCACTGCGATTTACTTTTTACTTCATTTAATATCGATAAAATAAATTATTTTATTTTTGTTGGGTATTATTTGTCATTTTTGTGTATAGTATTCTATATAGTGTTGTTACGTCACTAACTTGTTACTACACTGGCCTGTTACTACACTGACTTGTTACTGCACTGAGTTGTTATTACACTGACCCGTTACTACACTGACTTGTTACTGCACTGAGTCCTTATTACACTGGCTTGTTACTACACTGGCCTGTTACTACACTGACTTGTTACTGCACGGAGTTGTTATTACACTGGCTTGTTACTACACTGACTTGTTACTACACTGAGTTGTTATTGCACTGGCCTGTTACTACACTGACTTTTTACTGCACTGAGTTGTTATTACACTGGCTTGTTACTACACTGACTTGTTACTACACTGAGTTGTTATTACACGATGCTTTTTACTACACTGACTTGTTACTGCACTGAGTTGTTATTACACATGGCTTGTTACTACACTGACTTGTTACTGCACTGAGTTGTTATTACACATGGCTTGTTACTACACTGACTTGTTACTACACTGAGTTGTTATTACACTGGCTTGTTACTACACTGTGCACAAATATAATTCTTATTTTAATAGGTTTTTTAACATATGTTGTACCATAGATTTATTATTAACGTTTATAATTTTGTTCTGAGAATAAAATTATTTGCACTCTAACTAATGTCGATAGTATCCAGTATAGAATGCATTTATTTACAATAGTATGCAAAATAACTAGCCATGAGCAAGCAGAAGACTCTTTCAAGGGTTTTTAGGCCTATATATACAAATTGGCTTTACAAAATAACACTTTTCATATTGTAACTTTCTCCACTTACTTTTCGTATTTTACTAAGGCTATATATTCTAAGATAATCGAAACTAAAATTTCATTAGTTTTTATAAAATGTTATTAAATTATAAGTATTATTCAGGATATATAGCAACGCTATATGTGTTTTTTCTACAAATATTTCTGTGAAACGTTGATATTGAGTATTTGTCTGTCAAACTATTTGCTGATACTGTTTTTAGAACATCTCTCATATTAGAAAAAAATAGAAAGCATACATTTAATAGTGATTAAATTATTGTCATCAATTAATCAAAATTTGATAATCAAAAGAATAGAAAATCCTAGATAAAAATGTTCAGATTAATAATTTTTCTGTGAATAGCTTTGAAACCCAGTTTATGGCGTCCGATTGGTCGTTTTCCTAACTTGATGTATCGGTAGCGCGCCTGTCATTCTGGCTATAAGCTATATCTACTTAGACGTTTGGTTGGTGTAATATTAAATGTGTAGGATCGAACAAGAGATGAAGCATGATCTTGAGAGAAGACGAAAAAGAAGAAGAAGAAGACGACTACGAAAAAGAAGAAGAAGAAGAAAGAAAGAGAAAAGTTACAACTTTGTTTTTGCTCAATAAAACGGTTGGTTACCTAAGGTTGATATCTAGTTTTATCTGAGAGCAAGAAGCACCCTTAAAAGATTATAATAATAGTGGTGCAATGTTTGAAATAAACCTACGAATAGGTACTGCGCAAACATTTATTTGGTAAAATAGTATTTCCCGCTGTAGACTTACTTAGTACTGCCTCTGCCTCAAGGCACTCGCTTTCAAAGACGTTCCGGCTGTAGTTAGTAGTTTTAGTGCATTTTCTATCCTTCACCCCCTCCAAATATTCAGGTCTTAGAGTATATCCCTACGCTCTCAGTAGGCCTACATAGCATGGGATATGGGCCTACAACATAAACCTAGAGATATGATGTTTATTTTTAGCCACAAACTTATTTCGCTAAACTAAAGTAAGTAACAGATAATGCCTTAAATACTTCTAGATGGGAACACTGAAGAAGTGCATTTTTGTTGTCAAAACATTCTTGTGCTTTTCGTCCAAGCAACCCTTTAGTTACCTAATTCTACAGTAAAATTTTGTAGTCATTTTATTGTTACATTTATATGATGTCTTGTTTTTCCCTTGTCAACGATTCTCGAGTAACAACAGTGAAAAGACAATCATTTACTCATATAATTTTAAATTTATCAATATATCTCCTACCAGTAGGATTAATGTTCCATCCGCAATACCATCTATATTCACGGTGGTAGGGGATGCAATTGTTACAACATGTTACCTTAGCTCTCTTCACATACTTATTCTGGGTTTTATTTCTACATCATATATATTATTCTATCTTTTAACCAATATGGCAGTGCTAGTTACAGATGTAGGATTATGATTTTGTAAAGTCGATTTTCGTTCAAATATAAACAGTATATAAATGAAATTTTGCTGGATTTTTACTTTAATTTTTGAACAAATCTGTTAGTGTCTGATAATTTTCTACTTATTTTGCCGAATGGTTTTTTAAAATTTATTTTTAAAGATTTGCAACAACTACTACTCGGAATCGTACTCCTTGTGAATCAATGTCATATTTATTGTTGTCATTACAGGGTGCACAATTAGAGTTACAACATTTGCTAAAGGGGATGAAATGGCCGACGAAAATGACGTGTCATTAAGGTCGGTTGGTATGAAATTGATATAGGGGTTCAGTTTAGAGGGATGATTTACACGCAATCATCGTTTGTAGTGACCGTTGATGGGTGAAGTGCATGTTTCTGTAACTCTACCGCCTGGCATTGTTTTATTTGCACACTAGTTATCGCCAAGATTTATTTGCGATTTGGAGTAACGTTTGTCAATATTACGAAATAAACAACACGGTAATTTAAAGAATAGGATAAGTAACAATTTTTACTTTTATCAGCTGTTTACTGCAGAATGGAATAGTGCTTTATATTTCACCAAATCCCTACATATTTTTGAAATAATATTGCTTCTACGTAGATATTATTATTAAAACTTTGATTTTAAGAAGCGGGTTCTTCACACTTAAAGACACTTAAAGTTTAAAACGAAATGAAATATTAAGAAGAATCTCTGAAACGCTACAAATAAAAGAATATTTCTATCAAAAACAGTACAAAAATACAATATTAAAGGCAATATTCATATTGTAAAAGGAAAGACAAAATAACACAAAGTCAAAACAGGACATGTCAAGCCATGCAAAGACAAACCTAATCTAACAAAAGTCAAGTCGACTGGTATGACATGTCAAGATAAGAAAACCCAACATACCACAAATCAAGTTCAGACTGGAGTGAAAAGCCAAAAGACCATAAAACTAATCTAAAATAATCATCTAACGAGGCGAACCTAGTCTAACCTATCCGGACTTAATCACACAACACAAGAGAATACAAGTAATTACAAGACAAATTTGTTAAATCTTGTTTTTCCAACAATCATTAGTAATTCATAAGCTTTTCTCTATTTTGAGCAAAACAGTCTAGTCTCAAACTTATTGAGGACATAAAAATACGATATGTAAGTTTCTAACGGAAATGCATAAGCCTACGTAGCTTGAAAGTACTACGGGTAATGGAGTATATGCGAGGCAATGCTTTAGCGTCACATGGTGTAGGTGATATGAGCATAAAATAAACAGGAATTCTGTGCAATTTTTGAAAACAAAAATCGCAGAAGATATTGATTTAATGGCCACGGAACTGTTTATAAGGACGTCCAGGTTGGTGAAACTTTTCCAAGTGATCCAAAATGGGCTAAACGTCAAAGGAGAGACTACGTAACTCTGCAAATAAATGAAATATTCCAAAAAAGTTAAATTACTTTAAAAAACTAAACATACAAACTAATGTGATTTGTAGATTGTTTAATATAATTTAAAAGAATGAGAAAATATTAGAATGTATGTGTAACGCATAATGTATTCAAAAATTTTCTTATACTTAGATAAAATATTTTAAATACAATATTTCATCGGTAATCCACTCAAAAATGCTAAAGAGAGAACGTTTCTCTCGACATGTAAGCAATATAATTTTTAAAAAGACACTTTAAAGAAATCGTTAAAATATCTTTGGCGTATTATTTTTCCGTCACATATTAACCAGCAATATCTTTTACAGTATGGAACCAGTACCGAAACTTATTGAATATATTCACAATCCTTACGTAGGCGATATTATTCATATTAACTTTAGAAATCCAAAAACAATATTATTAGCCACAGATACAAATATTCTCTGTTAAAAGTGAAAGATTTGTATCTATTGTTTTCGAAAGACTAAAGACGAGCAAGAACTTTAAGCAGTTGCAAATACTCTCCTCATCACGTCACTTCTCAGTTGCTACCTTTTCTTCACTCATTCATCCTTTTCTAAAGCTGAAAGTATTTAATGTCTCGAAATACTTTCACACTATTGTTTTATAAGCATTTATGGTTAGCTTAAGCGTTATTTATGTGTTACTACAGACTGCTTCATGAATTAGCATGTATATTAAAAACATGTTATCAGCTAATAAACAGATAGCTTCAATACTTACCGACCCGCTTTTGCTTCAGACACATTGTCAAACGCTCCCCAAAGCATTTTAAAATCCACGAGCAGAAAGTTCGTTAAAGAAAGGGAACACTTTGTGCATTATAATTTCTATTAAAAACTTTTCACGTTTCAGACAAAACCAATTCAGTTTGAAAATTATTCTTTCATGTAAACTTCAGAGGAAAAAGTGAAATTAGCGATTTAGGGGATGTAAATAGCTCAGAGCTAAAGTTAGGGGTAGATTGACATTCAAAGCGACTATATCGGGGAACAATAACAAGAGGCGGGTTTTTGCTTAATCAGGAAAAATTACAAGGGGTGAATAAATAAAGGCCCTATTACATTTCTAAACACGTTCGCGTCAAGGAACAAGGGCAAGTGTTTATGAACTTATCGATGGTTTTACTGCGTACGCGTTTCTTAAAATAAAGGAACAGAAAATTCACCCATGTGCCTTTAGTCTTTATTTTCATAGTTACATTTCTGAATATTGTATCATATTGTTATATCCTTACAGGCGTTTAATAGTTTATAAGATGATTTTAGACTAAATAACTATTGGTTCATACACTTTTATAGATTATAATATTTACACCCTTAACATTTACGAATCGTCCAAGCACTGTTTATATCAGGACTAATAATGACTATTAAGCTGGATAATATTCTCTTTACACTTGAGACACACTACACTTTCACTGTATGACACTTTACCTCTAAATCGTTTTCTTTCTTTCCTACATTTTAAGATGCACACCTATCTTCTCACGTAACAAAACCTTCCTATCGTTTTACCGCTCCTGGTAATTTCTATCCGCTTATTTCTAGTAGGTTAAGGCATTTACGAGGCAGTGACTTGTAGTGTCTGCATTAGCGTGACTTGCCGTTTCCAGTAATTTCATCCGCTTATTTCTAGGAGTTTCTAACATTTACGAAACTACGTACTGTTGTGTTTCCTCAAGCTTGAAAGGACTTGTGCTTGTCAAGTCATAAATGACGTTTAATGTCTTGCCTGTTACGATACCATTGAATCGTGAATTTTAAATTTAGATATTTGAGTTATTATTAGGTCGTGATTAAGAAGGTAAGGTTTTAGTATTTTCCTCTATTCATTACTTTTCATGTATTTTTTAAAAAAAAATAAATTTTACTTCCGTAACTCCCATCTTTATCTCTACAGTAGTTAACTTTTGAAGAAAATAACTTTAACAGATGGATAACCAAGCATATGCATGTTTAATGGTTTTGGCATTCAATAACAGTTCTCTCTACCCAAATATCTTCCCGCTCCTCTTGACTGAACATCTTTTTAATTTTTTTTTCGTATACAATTTTGACCTTGTAGATTAAACCGCCCTATAAAATAATACCGTATACCACCAGTTGAAGTATATTTTATGTGGAGTTATTTACAACCCCTAGCTTTATTGTGAGTAAAGTTTTGAGGTTAAAATCTCTTTGGACACCCTTGATACATTTATAATGAGGACAAATTGCTTCGTTTGCATCATCAAAAATTTTCGATCGTTGTATTTAGTTTAAATTAGGTGATACCGTGTATTTAAGAAAAACAGCTGTATTTATGTTATAGATAATGTAGAACAACTGTTTTAACACGACGGGTACCTTATTATTTAATCAGTCTTTGTGTTTTAGTTACGTATTTTAAGAGTTTAAAACTTTCCCTTACGTCTTCCTATACCCAGTGATTAGGTTTTTCACTACGTCTCTGTCTCATTTCTAACTTTATTGATCACAACAGTCCCATCTTCAAGGAGGGCCCATCTCTGCTGGTCAGTGCGTCGCCAAATTGCTCAACTGCCAAGTGCGAGCGTTGGCTAGTAAGTAAGTATTTATAGGTTTATACCTTCGAACGTCATGCTTCTTTATTTATTGCACATTATGAAGTTAGCATGTGACTAGACCATTTAGTTAGCTAGGCTAATAATATTTTTCTATATTCTAATAAATTTTACTATATTAAATGGTAGTGAATTATATATTTCTTTTCAACTTTTCAATTGAGGAACGCCCTCTGGCGCATCTAACATTTTTTAAGAACCGACTTCGTCAGATCAAATTTTTATCCAGTAATTTTTCTCACGTCTTTGTAAAGGCTCTACTATCTTCACTCTTTTAGTATTATTATTAACTATAATGACTAGAATATATTAAAACATTTATTAAGTACATTGTTCATTCATCCTACATCCTTTTGTTGACCATTCCATTGATTC
>JBAIZL010000006.1:73665897-73673397 GCA_036971475.1 Prosapia bicincta | reverse complement strand
GTGTGTTTGTATATGTTTGTATGTATGTATGTTTATATATTTGTGTGTGTGTGTGTTTGTATATATTTGTATGTATGTATGTTTATATATTTGTGTGTGTGTGTGTGTGTTTGTATATATTTGTATGTATGTATGTTTATATATTTGTGTGTGTGTGTGTTTGTATATATTTGTATGTATGTATGTTTATATATTTGTGTGTGTGTGTGTTTGTATATGTTTGTATGTATGTATGTTTATATATTTGTGTGTGTGTGTGTTTGTATATATTTGTATGTATGTATGTTTATATATTTGTGTGTGTGTGTGTTTGTATATGTTTGTATGTATGTATGTTTATATATTTGTGTGTGTGTGTGTTTGTATATATTTGTATGTATGTATGTTTATATATTTGTGTGTGTGTGTGTGTTTGTATATATTTGTATGTATGTATGTTTATATATTTGTGTGTGTGTGTGTTTGTATATATTTGTATGTATGTATGTTTATATATTTGTGTGTGTGTGTGTTTGTATATGTTTGTATGTATGTATGTTTATATATTTGTGTGTGTGTGTGTTTGTATATATTTGTATGTATGTATGTTTATATATTTGTGTGTGTGTGTGTGTTTGTATATGTTTGTATGTATGTATGTTTATATATTTGTGTGTGTGTGTGTTTGTATATATTTGTATGTATGTATGTTTATATATTTGTGTGTGTGTGTGTTTGTATATGTTTGTATGTATGTATGTTTATATATTTGTGTGTGTGTGTTTGTATATATTTGTATGTATGTATGTTTATATATTTGTGTGTGTGTGTGTGTTTGTATATGTTTGTATGTATGTATGTTTATATATTTGTGTGTGTGTGTGTTTGTATATGTTTGTATGTATGTATGTTTATATATTTGTGTGTGTGTGTGTTTGTATATATTTGTATGTATGTATGCTTATATTTGTGTGTGTGTGTGTGTGTGTGTGTGTGTGTGTGTGTGTGTGTGTGTGTGTGTGTGTGTGTGTGTGTGTGTGTGCCACTATTATGTTATTCTAGTTGAGTATTTATTTACCAATGCAAATGGATTTCATTGACAAGTGTTCGGTGTCAAATGGGATTTGCGTACTGGAAAAGGAGGAAATAAATAGTGTGATGTAGTAAATAAATAAAGGTAGGTATATATATATATATATATATATATATATATATATATATATTTCAAAAAAATAATTTTAGAAAACAATTTTCATTTATATTGTATTGTTAAAATATTTCACTATACAAAGTTACCTTTAACATTACACGATCAATATTTTATGTTTCACTATCTTTCTATTTTTTCCAAAGCGTAAGGTTATAAGTCAAAACCAAAATTAAAAAAAAATATTTTTGTCCTATTTTACAAAAGATGTCAGTGGTTATGATGTCATTGCAATGTTTAATTAGCGATATTTTCCTCAACTTCTAATACTGTATTAAAGTCACTAGACAACTAACATGAAGACTTCAACGTTGTCCTGTTGCATCTATCTAACCATCATTTGTGGTTGACCTTAATAGATTCCTTGACTTTAATACGTCTTCGCTTTAAAAACCGAATGTTTTATTTGATTATAGTGCTTCAAAATTACGAAAACCATTTCCAATTACCAATTAGGCGTCCCCAATAAGTTACCCCTTTTTAGACCTTGTCGTTACGAGATTTAAATTAATCCTTTCGGTTTATTAAAGGGTTGTAATAATCCCCTTACACCCGTATATCGGCTTACCAAGTAATGAATTGGGGGCGGTTCCGTTGGGTCAGCAGTAACGCTTTTTACAACACCACCGACGCAGTCTACAGAGAAATTGATGAACTAAACCATATGTTTTTACCGAGTTAATTTGAATCCAGCCGAACACGACTCAAACCACCTTATCAGTAGTGTCTGATATTTTACTTCCAGTATCTGTTTTAGTCTTTCAATTTAAAAAAAAACATTCTAAGAAAGTGATGCCACATTTTTAAAAAAAATCAGCAAAGAATATTTTGAATACAGATGTTTTAAAATCATTGATTCACTTAAAACTAATTTATGCAAATTATGATGCGAATATATTTTACCTATTGATTTCTTTTTGGTATCTAAAATAAGTGAACTATTTATTTATAATATTTTTAGTTACTATTCATAAGATCATATTATATTTTTCTATGTTTATTCTTGCTTTTAGGATGAATCAATCGAAAAAGAAGCATTATATATATATATTTTGTTTTTCTCATTTGAGTTCCACCTTTAGTAAATGTACTGCCAAAGCAAGTACAGTGGGACAATATAGTACCAATAATGTACTTAAATCAGAAACTGCATATCTTCTTATGATAAAAAGTGAAGATCATACTTTAGAAGTATTTTAGAAAAAAGCTGTTTTAGAAGGATATTTCAAAATCTTTTACTCTTGTTTAACATGAAATTAGGCCTATATAGCTATGACAGTTTGAATGTATTCGCTCTCTACTCTAGAGATAAAATCTGTAAAATTCTGACTAAAACTCAGGCGAAAAATCTCCCTAGCTACAAATATTCTGAAAATATTCCATCTGAAGAGTGTATACATTACATTCCTTTGTACATCACCACAGTTTTCAGCTATAGAGCCAAACTGGTTTCAAAATCTGATGCATATTTTATTTTAATTCCTAACAAGAGTTTCTAATCAAGAGTTAATAATAATTACGGTATTTGATATTTAATTCTTCTATTTTTTTCTTGATGTGGTATTTCCATGTTAGTTTAGCATTTCGGCTCATAGGCATATATTTAGCCTTATTTTAGTAAGGGATGATAATTCCGTTAACATACAATATCTTAAGATATTTTAATACCTTATTTGTAAAGTTAGTGAGATTATTACGTTAAAGGAATACATGCTAACTTAACAATGATTCATGTTCTTTTCCAATTGCTCACGAATATTCGAGTGGGCTGCATCTGCTTCACTATAGCGCGTTTTTAATTCAAAGAACTATTCCTTTTTATTGTTGGTTAGGTGGAGAGAACGTTTGGTGAACATGTTTACAAAGTGGGCCATCTTTCCACATTAGGTTTAACAAACGAAATATAAGTTTTTCAAATAAAATGTTTTAATGTCACTGATTCTTCTGTAAAAGTAAAATAAAAACATGATTTAAATGTTCTAAAAGGTTAATAATCAGAACTATTGACCGTAGTTGACGATTATTTTACTAACTTTAATTCTTTTTTCTTCAAAAAAATCATTCTAAACAGAAATAAATTTACTTTAAATATGGTAAACCTTAAAAAATTGTCAGTAATCGTTATAAAAACAAAACTTATTTAATACTGGTTAATTTTAAGAATTACTACACTGTGTTGCATCTCATTGCTAACAGTTACAAATATATATTCCTTATGTACAAAGGAACGGATTTAAATAAACTTGGCTATGGAAGAAAAGAGCCAAGTTATCTAATAGAGCGTAGTTTGACATTGTGTAGTAATAGTAAGCTACGTAATCGGAATGCAGTAGCGATGGAGACTTTGTCGCGATATTGTTGTAGTACATAATATTACAAAAATCTATATTATATTGGAAAATTACGTATGTCGTCTTTAAACCCACTCGAATGTTTCCTATTTTATGCTTCGAGAAATTCGTAATAATTCAGATATAATAAAAGAACAAAAATAAAACCTTTGGGTTTCGGTGAATTTATTATTTATAAAGAGTTTTTTATACGAATCATAGAAAGTTATATCTGACAAAACATATGGTATTTAAAATCAGAGTAAAAACATAATTGTTTGTTTGAGGATATCGTTTATCTTTCTAAAAGCTCCCCTGGGAACTAGACAAATGACATCCCTTCCTCCCTGTATATAATCCTACGTCTATTCCAAGTCTCTCTGACAGGTTTTGCATTTACATTTAGTTCTCTGATTACCCACACGTCCCAACTTATAATGTCCTTCATAGATTTCTTATTCAAATAAGGCCGCTTCTTATAGCAGTGAACAAATAATATCTTACAGTTTATCCCTTCTATCGTTAAGAAAAAATATTAAAAAGTTAGATTAAACCAACTAATATTGGCATAAACATTTTTGTGAATTTCAGTAGAGTTTTATTATACAAATAAATTGACTGACTAAGGACGTTTGTGTGATATATATATATATATATATATATATATATATATATATATATATATATAATTAATAAATTAAAAATATTTCAAAAACAAGAATACTTTTAATGAATATATTTATTCAAAGCTTTTCGCCGATAAAAAAGTACCAGCATCTTCAGGAAAATAATTATGTAATAAAATGTTTTTATAAAATTGTAAAATATTATTGTAAAATTCTATTGTAAAATAGAATTTTGTAAAAAATATTTTATTAAATAATTATTTTCCTGAAGATGCTGGTACTATTTTATCGGCGAAATGCTTTGAATAAATATATTCATTAAAAGTATTCTTGTTTTTGAAATATTTTTAATTTATTAACTATATTACAAGAAAACATATTACCATATTATATATATATATATATATATATATATATATATATATATATATATATATATATTCAAGTAATAATTATATACGTATATGCTAAAATTTAAATTTTTTTATAAAAAATATATTAATAGACCTAAATAGAATTAAAAATTCATCTTATCACAATAATTAAATATAGAACGGTTTACGTTATTTTAAGACACATTACATAAAAGTCAGTAGTAAATATTTTACAACTTGTATCAAGTATTTTAATGTAGTGTGTAGCAGTGGTCCTGTAACAAGTGGTGCGTGCACAGTGTGTATGTTTGCGTTTAGGAGTAGCAAAACTGTATACATATACCAAACGTAATATTGTATGGATGTTTTAGATATAAGTTATTTTAAACACAGTGACATGAGCATAGTCTGGTGTGGGCATGAAAGAGATGATTACTGTAAAGACCACAATCTTCATGTGCAGACTAAGGCGTGGTCTGACGCTTGTAGGCGGGGACTAACTGATATAGGCGTGTCTATTTGAGTAGGAGTAAAGTAGGTTGAGAATATAATTATTTACTGTGATTTAGCATGGTAGGCAATTGATAGGGTTGGGAAAGTCTGCCTATCCTCACACTTAACTACTTGTTGACTGTAGCTAGACCCTTGTGTTTATTCTCTTACACGGAGCTTGTGATTTTGATTAACAATTTTCAACATGGAGTATCAAACGAAGTATTTTTCTAGAGGCCCTTACTGTGAAATTACAATCCCTAAAGCAAAATTACACGACGGTGTGTTCTAGCATGAAACATGTTCACATCATATTATTGCATTGCATATACAATCATAAAAATGTTTTATTTGTATTATTAATTCAGAAACCGGTAATCTTAACGTACTGTTTCTGCTATTCCTAATGCGTTGTCACGTTAAATGATTAATGGTTATTATAACTACTTACAAGACACTAGGGGAGCTTCTTATCTCATTTATGGTTTCTGAAGCTACAGATTCCGAATTATCTGTCTTTACCTCGTAACAGAAAATACAAAGCTTCTTTTAATATGTTTTCGATGCATGGTAAACACTTCATGTATCTACACCAACTCTCATGAAACAAAATGTAATCAACATTAAAGTTTCCTTATATAAAATGTTACGTCATCACCACAAGTAGGTATAAACCTGTAGCTATCTGGGAATATTTATACTTTGCTGGAAACGTAAAATAACACTGCCCTGAATATTTAACTTGGAGTTTCGTCAAGTCACCTGTGTTCAATCCTAAAGCGCACGCTCCAGTTTTACGGCCTTCGGTGTCGTCAGATCCAGCGGGAAGTTTTATGGCAAGTTGTACCACAACAGGCGCCGCAGAATATTTCAGCCCAACATTTTCCTTACGTGATATAATTATAATCTCGGTAGGCACTTTTTGAAGTTTATTTAGTAAAAGTTTCTAATGATGTTTAAATTAGAATCCTAGTTTAAGGTGAAAATTTGTTTTTACATGGGACTTGTAACAAAAAACGTTATAGCATGTTGGTTTAACCATTACATTAGATCGATTTTATAATGCCAAATACAGTTCTGCAATGCCAAATACATATAATTTTACAAAGTCAAATATAATACTTTTATGTCAAATATATTTACAGAAATGAAATATAATTTTTCAACGTCAAATGTAATTTTAGAGTATCAAATATTCTTTACAATGTCAGACTAATAGGTAGGCAAATTTTTACTAGAAGCTTTATTGAAGGTTTAGATCAAGTATTTCAAAGAGAGAGAGAGGGCCAGAAACATGAAAGAGAGAGAGGGTCAGAAACATGAAATAAAGAGAGGGTCAGAAACATGAAAGAGAGAGAGAGGGTCAGAAACATGAAATAAAGAGAGAGTCAGAAACATGAAAGAGAGAGCGGGTCAGAAACATGAAATAAAAAGAGGTTCAGAAACATGAAAGAGAGAGAGGGTTAGAAACATGAAATAAAGAGAGGGTCAGAAACATGAAAGAGAGAGAGGGTCAGAAACATGAAATAAAGAGAGGGTCAGAAACATGAAAGAGAGAGAGGGTCAGAAACATGAAAGAGAGAGAGGGTCAGAAACATGAAATAAAGAGAGGGTCAGAAACATGAAAGAGAGAGAGGGTCAGAAACATGAAATAAAGAGAGGGTCAGAAACATGAAAGAGAGAGAGGGTCAGAAACATGAAAGAGAGAGAAGGTCAGAAACATGAAATAAAAAGAGGGTCAGAAACATGAAAGAGAGAGAGGGTTAGAAACATGAAATAAAGAGAGGGTCAGAAACATGAAATAAAAAGAGGGTCAGAAACATGAAAGAGAGAGAGGGTCAGAAACATGAAAGAGAGAGAGGGTCAGAAACATGAAAGAGAGAGAGGGTCAGAAACATGAAATAAAAAGAGGGTCAGAAACATGAAAGAGAGAGAGGGTTAGAAACATGAAAGAGAGAGAGGTTCAGAAACATGAAAGAGAGAGAGGGTTAGAAACATGAAATAAAGAGAGGGTCAGAAACATGAAAGAGAGAGAGGGTCAGAAACATGAAATAAAGAGAGGGTCAGACACATGAAAGAGAGAGAGGGTCAGAAACATGAAAGAGAGAGAGGGTCAGAAACATGAAATAAAAAGAGGGTCAGAAACATGAAAGAGAGAGAGGGTTAGAAACATGAAATAAAGAGAGGGTCAGAAACATGAAAGAGAGAGAGGGTCAGAAACATGAAATAAAGAGAGGGTCAAAAACATGAAAGAGAGAGAGGGTCAGAAACATGGAAGAGAGAGAGAGGGTCAGAAACATGAAATAAAGAGAGGGTCAGAATAATGAAAGAGAGAGAGGGTCAGAAACATGAAATAAAGAGAGGGTCAGAAACATGAAAGAGAGAGAGAGAGAGGGTCAGAAACTTGAAATAAAGAGAGGGTCAGAAACATGAAAGAGAGAGAGGGTCAGAAACATGAAATAAAGAGAGGGTCAGAAACATGAAAGAGAGAG
>JBAIZL010000006.1:73513397-73660897 GCA_036971475.1 Prosapia bicincta | reverse complement strand
TGCAATACCGCTATTCGTTTTTTCTAGAGTAAATAGAATTTTATGAGAAGGACTATTAATCCTAGTAGGGGAGGTAAAATAACAACAATATTTTCTCATTAAACTTTTCTTTTCTCTTGGATTGCAATACCGCTATTAGTTTTTTCTAGAGTAAATAGAATTTTATGAGAAGGACTATTAATTCTAGTAGGGGAGGTAAAATAACAACAATATTTTCTCATTAAACTTTTTTTTTCTCCTGTATTTTAATACCACTTTTGCTATTTTTCCAGAATAAATTGTCATTTTATTAGAAGGACTATTAATCCTAGTAGCAGAGGTAAAAAAACAACAATATTTTCTCATTAAACTTTTCTTTTCTCTTTGATTGCAATACCGCTATTCGTTTTTTCTAGAGTAAATAGAATTTTATGAGAAGGACTATTAATCCTAGTAGGGGAGGTAAAATAACAACAATATTTTCTCATTAAACTTTTCTTTTCTCTTGGATTGCAATACCGCTATTAGTTTTTTCTAGAGTAAATAGAATTTTATGAGAAGGACTATTAATTCTAGTAGGGGAGGTAAAATAACAACAATATTTTCTCATTAAACTTTTTTTTTCTCCTGTATTTTAATACCACTTTTGCTATTTTTCCAGAATAAATTGTCATTTTATGAGAAGGACTATTAATCCTAGTAGGGGAGGTAAAATAACAACAATATTTTCTCATTAAACTTTTCTTTTCTCTTGGATTGCAATACCGCTATTCGTTTTTTCTAGAGTAAATAGAATTTTATGAGAAGGACTATTAATCCTAGTAGCAGAGGTAAAAAAACAACAATATTTTCTCATTAAACTTTTCTTTTCTCTTTGATTGCAATACCGCTATTCGTTTTTTCTAGAGTAAATAGAATTTTATGAGAAGGACTATTAATCCTAGTAGGGGAGGTAAAATAACAACAATATTTTCTCATTAAACTTTTCTTTTCTCTTGGATTGCAATACCGCTATTAGTTTTTTCTAGAGTAAATAGAATTTTATGAGAAGGACTATTAATTCTAGTAGGGGAGGTAAAATAACAACAATATTTTCTCATTAAACTTTTTTTTTCTCCTGTATTTTAATACCACTTTTGCTATTTTTCCAGAATAAATTGTCATTTTATGAGAAGGACTATTAATCCTAGTAGGGGAGGTAAAATAACAACAATATTTTCTCATTAAACTTTTCTTTTCTCTTGGATTGCAATACCGCTATTCGTTTTTTCTAGAGTAAATAGAATTTTATGAGAAGGACTATTAATCCTAGTAGCAGAGGTAAAAAAACAACAATATTTTCTCATTAAACTTTTCTTTTCTCTTTGATTGCAATACCGCTATTCGTTTTTTCTAGAGTAAATAGAATTTTATGAGAAGGACTATTAATCCTAGTAGCAGAGGTAAAAAAACAACAATATTTTCTCATTAAACTTTTCTTTTCTCTTTGATTGCAATACCGCTATTCGTTTTTTCTAGAGTAAATAGAATTTTATGAGAAGGACTATTAATCCTAGTAGGGGAGGTAAAATAACAACAATATTTTCTCATTAAACTTTTCTTTTCTCTTGGATTGCAATACCGCTATTCGTTTTTTCTAGAGTAAATAGAATTTTATGAGAAGGACTATTAATCCTAGTAGCAGAGGTAAAAAAACAACAATATTTTCTCATTAAACTTTTCTTTTCTCTTTGATTGCAATACCGCTATTCGTTTTTTCTAGAGTAAATAGAATTTTATGAGAAGGACTATTAATCCTAGTAGGGGAGGTAAAATAACAACAATATTTTCTCATTAAACTTTTCTTTTCTCTTTGATTGCAATACCGCTATTCGTTTTTTCTAGAGTAAATAGAATTTTATGAGAAGGACTATTAATCCTAGTAGGGGAGGTAAAATAACAACAATATTTTCTCATTAAACTTTTCTTTTCTCTTGGATTGCAATACCGCTATTCGTTTTTTCTAGAGTAAATAGAATTTTATGAGAAGGACTATTAATCCTAGTAGCAGAGGTAAAAAAACAACAATATTTTCTCATTAAACTTTTCTTTTCTCTTTGATTGCAATACCGCTATTCGTTTTTTCTAGAGTAAATAGAATTTTATGAGAAGGACTATTAATCCTAGTAGGGGAGGTAAAATAACAACAATATTTTCTCATTAAACTTTTCTTTTCTCTTGGATTGCAATACCGCTATTCGTTTTTTCTAGAGTAAATAGAATTTTATGAGAAGGACTATTAATCCTAGTAGCAGAGGTAAAAAAACAACAATATTTTCTCATTAAACTTTTCTTTTCTCTTTGATTGCAATACCGCTATTCGTTTTTTCTAGAGTAAATAGAATTTTATGAGAAGGACTATTAATCCTAGTAGGGGAGGTAAAATAACAACAATATTTTCTCATTAAACTTTTCTTTTCTCTTGGATTGCAATACCGCTATTCGTTTTTTCTAGAGTAAATAGAATTTTATGAGAAGGACTATTAATCCTAGTAGGGGAGGTAAAATAACAACAATATTTTCTCATTAAACTTTTCTTTTCTCTTGGATTGCAATACCGCTATTAGTTTTTTCTAGAGTAAATAGAATTTTATGAGAAGGACTATTAATTCTAGTAGGGGAGGTAAAATAACAACAATATTTTCTCATTAAACTTTTTTTTTCTCCTGTATTTTAATACCACTTTTGCTATTTTTCCAGAATAAATAGTCATTTTATTAGAAGGACTATTAATCCTAGTAGTGGAGGTAAAATAACAACAATATTTTCTCATTAAACTTTTCTTTTCTCTTGGATTGCAATACCGCTATTCGTTTTTTCAAGAGTAAATAGAATTTTATGAGAAGGACTATTAATCCTAGTAGGGGAGGTAAAATAACAACAATATTTTCTCATTAAACTTTTCTTTTCTCTTGGATTGCAATACCGCTATTCGTTTTTTCTAGAGTAAATAGAATTTTATGAGAAGGACTATTAATCCTAGTAGCAGAGGTAAAAAAACAACAATATTTTCTCATTAAACTTTTCTTTTCTCTTTGATTGCAATACCGCTATTCGTTTTTTCTAGAGTAAATAGAATTTTATGAGAAGGACTATTAATCCTAGTAGGGGAGGTAAAATAACAACAATATTTTCTCATTAAACTTTTCTTTTCTCTTGGATTGCAATACCGCTATTCGTTTTTTCTAGAGTAAATAGAATTTTATGAGAAGGACTATTAATCCTAGTAGGGGAGGTAAAATAACAACAATATTTTCTCATTAAACTTTTCTTTTCTCTTTGATTGCAATACCGCTATTCGTTTTTTCTAGAGTAAATAGAATTTTATGAGAAGGACTATTAATCCTAGTAGGGGAGGTAAAATAACAACAATATTTTCTCATTAAACTTTTCTTTTCTCTTGGATTGCAATACCGCTATTCGTTTTTTCTAGAGTAAATAGAATTTTATGAGAAGGACTATTAATCCTAGTAGGGGAGGTAAAATAACAACAATATTTTCTCATTAAACTTTTCTTTTCTCTTGGATTGCAATACCGCTATTAGTTTTTTCTAGAGTAAATAGAATTTTATGAGAAGGACTATTAATTCTAGTAGGGGAGGTAAAATAACAACAATATTTTCTCATTAAACTTTTTTTTTCTCCTGTATTTTAATACCACTTTTGCTATTTTTCCAGAATAAATAGTCATTTTATTAGAAGGACTATTAATCCTAGTAGTGGAGGTAAAATAACAACAATATTTTCTCATTAAACTTTTCTTTTCTCTTGGATTGCAATACCGCTATTCGTTTTTTCAAGAGTAAATAGTAATTTTATGAGAAGGACTATTAATCCTAGTAGTGGAGGTAAAATAACAACAATATTTTCTCATTAAACTTTTCTTTTCTCTTTGATTGCAATACCGCTATTCGTTTTTTCAAGAGTAAATAGTAATTTTATGAGAAGGACTATTAATCCTAGTAGTGGAGGTAAAATAACAACAATATTTTCTCATTAAACTTTTCTTTTCTCTTGGATTGCAATACCGCTATTCGTTTTTTCAAGAGTAAATAGTAATTTTATGAGAAGGACTATTAATTCTAGTAGGGGAGGTAAAATAACAACAATATTTTCTCATTAAACTTTTCTTTTCTCTTGGATTTTAATACCACTTTTGCTATTTTTCCAGAATAAATAGTCATTTTATTAGAAGGACTATTAATCCTAGTAGCAGAGGCACATTGTGTTCACTTACAAGGGAGCATACAATTGTTCTAATTACTGTAATAAGTGTTCGTGGTAAAGCTTAATGAAGTCAATGTCGGATCACTACCTCGGGGGTTTAAATTAATGATATACAATAAAGCCCCATATACCTCAGGCTTGCTATGTAGTCACGGTTTAAAGGAAAACACAGTGGCACGTGTTTGGAATGTAATTGTAAAGTAATGTATTGCATTCCGGTATTGTTTATTTATTGCATATTTTTGGTTACTAGAAAATTTCTGCCTCAGAAGCTGTAAAAATATATTTTAATATTAAGAATATAATATTTTAAGTTTTAAAAAGTATGTTAAATATTTGTTATGTTTTCAAAATATTTAGAAAAGAATAATTTAGTTGATGTGCGCGCTTATACGCGCCTGTCTTTAAAACAATTTTAAGCAAGTTTAATTTATACTGTTTTTAAATATTAATATGTTATTCTAATAGCTCGTATATAAATAAATTATAAGGTTTTTCAATAAAATATTAAATTGAACAAACCTTAATGGTAAAATTTTGAACTCTTCTGTGCGTTAATTTCGAACTTTTACCATCACACACTGGGTGAATCTTAGGGTTTACCTCAGACACACGTAAATGTAATCTATCTTAACATTTATGGACGCGCTCGTTTTTAGCAGGAAAAATAATTAAGAATTACTCATTGTTTTGCAACTAAAACTAATATTTAACATCGGTCATTGCCAGCATCTAACAAACTCAAAAGGTAAAAGCTCGAAAAATCATCAGTTATAAAATCCTTCTTTATACAAACTAATTTTAGTACATTCGAATAAATGCTTGTAAAGTCTAAGATTTACCAACTTTTAATGGTAAAAGTCAGCAATTCTATGTCATCATCATTCATCCTGATATTTTACCATAGTTAGTAAATTATAGGTTTTACCTCAGAGGCAAGGTAAATATTGAGCATAGAATATGTTATCCAAACTTCTTTGACCCGGTAATTGGTAGCTATCAAACTTCAATAGTCAAAGATGGAAAAATATTCTGTTATAAAATCCAAATATTTACCAACTTATTTTAGTAAATTCTAGTAAATGTTATTAAAGCCTAAGATTTACTAATACACACGGTTTAACATTTCAATATACTACTCGAAGTTTTTATTAACACGTAAACAGTTAATTAATTCACAACGATAAAACGTAAAACAGTTTACTCTAATTCTCTTTTAGACATTAGTTTAATAAAACACTAGTTTATTAACATAAACACACTAGTTTCTACTATAATGTTGTCTTCATCAGTACTTGGCTACTACTGTGCTTGAGTAGTAGCCAAGCCCTGATTAAGGAGACATTATCGTCGAAACTAGAGTGTTTGTTTCAATAAACTAATGTGCAGTGAGATTTAGAGTAAACTGTTTTTACCGTTGTGAATTGTTTTCACTAGCTAAGCTCTAGTTAACTTATTTGTAGGAGATGTTGCATGTGAAATTGATTAATAGGTTTTATTTAAAAAAAAAGACAGATATTTAATCAGAAAATGTTCTTTCGAAACTAGAAACTTTAATTCGGGACGTTTTGTGTAAGCTCGGAATTTAGGAATGTTTTCCTCTCTTTGGAGAAATTAGGTCTATGCTAGACATTCGATTTAGTAATAACTTGATTATACTTGTTTTCTAAATAACATCATCGTTTTGTGTGATTCAACTTTTACATTGTTGTTTTTATGTTTATCACAACACGTATTTTTAAATATTTCTTTTATCGCTCTTGTGCAAAAAAACAGATCTGTTACATCAGAACTTTATTCTAACTGAATATAAATTTAAAACGACCTTTACCACTACCAATAAACAAGACAACAAATTATATTAATTAAAACAACCTCTCACCACAAATTCAACAAATTTTATTTTAACCTTATGTACATTTCGACTACAAAGTAATCATCTTCAGAGTTATTTGTAAAAATACCTCTGAAGATGATTACTTTGTAGTCGAAATGTACATGAGGTTAAAATAAAATTTGTTGAATTTGTGGTGAGAGGTTGTTTTAATTAATATAAACATTTACGCCACAGTTGTTTTAAGTTGTTGAAATACAACAAAGCTTATTAGTTTTTCAGTAGTGTACATGTTATTTAATATTGTATTTTATCGCAATACAAATGCGCACCACTGCACTACATTTTATTACCATATAAATGTAACCTATTATTTTATATAGCTGTGTATTTTAAAAGCCAGTATTTTACAAAGCTTTTTGTACATATGAAAGGTACCAATAGATAACCAATAGCTCATGTAGAAGCCAAATCATTCACATAAATAGAAGTTGACGGTTTTATTTCGCATCTAAATTACAATTTTGTATATATTCTCAATAATTCAGTTTTGTCTATTTGTAAAAATATTCAGGTTCCCTGTTTATTTATATTAGGAATAGGTACCTTATAATCGTCTCGAAAATACCTAGCGAGAGTTACACCCTCATTACCTCTTTTGGCCCTCATATATGTTGTTAATCCTTACATGAAAATCTTGCTATATTAAGTGTTCAGTTAAAATTATTTAATAAACAAGAATATTTAATTTTTCTATTTAGTAATTTGAAGATTTTCCCTGATGATGCTATCTCCGTTTTCATAAACTAGCAGTTCCTTGAATATTAGGACTGATCATACATATTACTGCATTAGGCTTAGTATGACTAGTTATCTTATCTGTTTCAATAAACACTTATTTATTATTCTACCAAAAATTTTATATTTTCAAGAAGACATCAAATTACTAAAAAATTACTTGAGTTTTACATTTTTCAAATTTTGTAGATACAGTATGTTATATACCGCTAGCATCGCAACTATTATAATTATTATCATTATTATTTGTACTTTAAACCATAATCTTGATTTTTTTTGGTGGAATAAGCCAATTTAATATCAGGCTCCTTAAATAAATTGATGACAGGTTTAATTTTTCATCCTGTAAATAAAAACTTAAACCAAATTCTGTAGTTTTTTATATAAGCTAATGACAATTCACCGACAATTTTGCTTTTTTAAACACTAAACGTATCGAATTTCTTTCTGAAATTGCTGTTCAAGAGCTCAATTTTAATTAAACAACATATCGTACGATTTATAAAATATATAACATTATATAAAACATATCAAAAATCAACAAATTATAAAACTTTTAACAAATATCCATTTACAAGTCAAAATCTTTTCTATCGCAATAAAACAGACAAATCACAGATACATACACTAACACATCTACTATTAATAATAGAGTCAACCTTGTAAGTTTTTAAAACCACACAATCATTCTAATATATATACATTACCTCGATCTCTTGGAAAGGAATTTTAGAAAGAAATTCGAAACATTGAGTGTTTAAAAAAAACAAAATTTTCTGTGATCTGTCATTAGGCTACATAAAAAGTTATTAGTTAATAACAGACATTAAATAAAAATAGTACTTAACAAATCCTGCAAGTTTTAGTAAACTATAAGTAGTTGATATAGTACGGCAAAACTGTTTATTAATTCTGTTGACGGTTTCAGTAGTAATGATTAATTTTATCAGTTTGAACCAGTTCCTTCTAAATTGTATAGTTTTATTTAATATCTTGTTTGTACATAGTAATTTTTAAAACATTTATTTATTTCTATTTCGTATGTAAAGTGAATTTTACTGTGTATATTATTTATCTTGTTATTATTTTAATTAGATTAAAGCTAGTATTTTTAGAAACATATAATCCATCATCAACATATCTGTGCCACTTCCGTTATTGTCATATTTTTCAATAGTTTTATTTATTTCATCAACTATGTATTGTACATATATTTCCAATACTTGAAAGATATGGACCCAATAGCAGGCCACCCTGTTGTTTTTATAGTTGTTATTGTAATGTCCGTTTATTGTTGTTTTCATAACAATTATCATTTCAAAAAATCTTTTTCACGTACAAAATATATTGTTATATGCTTTATTATTTCATTTTTCACTTGGGGTATTATTTATATACACACATTTTATATAGATTGATATTATTTTGTTTTAATTTTTAATTTTTTAATTTGTACTTTGTCAATTAGGTCATAAGTAATTTTTATAGTATGATTGTTTTTAATTTTATTTTATCTTGTAAATTTAAAACAATAAGTTTCGATATTCTATGTATTTTTTATTTAGTCTATTATGTCATAAGTAATTTTCATAATATGATTGTCTTTATTTATACTTTATCTTTAAAAATTTTAATGAAAAAAATCGATACTCTACAGGATAGTGTACTTTTCAAATCAATATATTGATACACTATATAATTAATAGGAGGTATATTTTATTATATATTAGATATTTAAGAAAAATTATGTTCAGTACATATATATATATATATATATATATATATATATATATATATATATATATATATATATATATATTTTTTTTTTTGTTTTGTTTTGTAAACCTATATCTTCTGATAACATTTAAAGTATATTTCATTTCCGCTTTCTCATATTTTTGTATTCAATATCTCAATTGATCAGGAGTCGTTTTACACAATGACAGTGATGTTTTTTTCCACAATCATTATGTTATTACTATTCTTATGTGCTCTACATCTATGATACTTCAAGCTACTCATGCTACTCATACACAAACGCTTGCGTAATAAACTGCTACAGTTTACGGCACACGTGTACTTAGATGTCACTCCGAAACCCTTTCTGTGTTTATACGAAGCTTTCATGATAATCAGTGTCGATTCCTCCCATTCATTACCACCTTGCACTGATCCTTTTTAGTGGTCCAGAGTTAGGGTTAGCAAAGGGGTGGTTTTGGCTTATCGCTTCATCCCCTTACATTGAAGTAGAAATTGGCTTTGTTCTATCAAAACAGTTTCTTCCTTTCCTAAAGTTTTTTTTTAAAACATATTGTTTTGGTTAAAATTGACCTTTATTACACATTTTGAATTATTTAATATATCTCAAATTTTGATTTCATAAACAATTTGTAACGATGTAACTAAGAAGGAAATTATGTGTAACTTTACGTTGTTCCAGTTTTGAACCTTTCTTTCAATTCCTTCCGTTTTCCCCAGTCTCTTTATATATCTATATATAGACATTTTTTCAAATAATTATTCATTAATTAAATTGTAGAATTAATTTTGTTTTATATGCTGCACAAACTTTTCACAAAAGAGGCAAGATCTGCTGATCTAAGTAGGAATTGACTTGAATTTGTTTTATTTATATTACTTTTTTATTACTGTGATCCCGTATTCAGGCATGTCCAGTGGCTTGTAGTTTTTTCTAAATTTAGGAATTTAATTCTCTATTAATGGTTTGAAAATTATTTCAATGTCGATTGAAGGAATAAATCCTAATATCAATGCAAAACTGTAAATAGAGTTTTAAATTGAGCATAAAGAATATTTTAAACATATAACTATTTATAACAGATGGAACCTATATTGCAATAAATAGATTTCAAATACTGTATAGAAACAAATGTTGTTTTTAAAGTTGTTACAAGTGAAATAATATTAGCACTAATTAATATCAGGACGATACTTTTTACACCTGAAAATTTATTAAGGAATATCTTTGACCTTATTTAAAAATAAAATAAGAGTCCTTCCATTGATCATTTACTTTGTACCTAAAAAATAATGCGATGGAAAATTGATATAATATTTATTTTTAACTCATCCCAAACATGCTACGCTTGTTATCCGCCTGTACTTAAGGCCAGTGCGTAACTGGGTATAAGTGAGGTTATGTTTTCCTCGTGAACCTTATGTCCTTTAGAAATTAGCGTAACCTTTACATTTTAAAGTAACAAAATAACGACTTGACTTTAACGGTTGACTTGATTAAAGTGTCTATAATTAAGTAAATTATGAAAAATCTATAAATTTATAAAAAATTTACTAATGTAAAGCTTTTACTTAATTGATAAATTCGACATATTCTCAACTTATGAAGTTAAAACGTAAATATATTTGGTTTGAAAACCTTTTACAGTGCGAGTTTTTAAAGCAATACCTTTTTAATTTCATGGTATGAAGCGATAACAGGGATAATCTTTTACATTTCGCAGTAATGTTTTGGACGAAATGTTCGCAGTGACGAAATGAACTATGGAAAAACTTTAATGTGTTACTTTAGTAGATGTTGAGGAATAATAGAGGGTATCACTTATCTAATGACGAATCATCGCGTCTCTGACAAACTTTGTCACGCCAATGATTAATTCAACTTAATTATTGAATGATAATACAGAAGGAGGCATGAAAAGATTGGCGCCAAGACTTCCGCTTTGTTAATACTTCTAAGACAATAAGCCTAGCTTTATGTAGCGGAATGTAGTAGTGGATATCAGTATTAAAGGCATATTGTATATTTAATGACGCTGCAGGATTTTTCTTACATAAAAGCCAGTAATTAAACCAAATGTCTAGAGTCTGGCAATATTGCACGCCAATGCAGAGGTTTTATTCTATTTTTTGTGTGTGCTTTTTTAGGGCAAACTTGATGCCTATAGTCATTTGGTATAGTGTAGTAGGATGTATATAGCTAGGATTAAAGGATGTTTGTTGGTAGTGATATTTAAATCTACCACAGTAGATAAGGATGGAGAGACAGCATCCATATTTAGACATTGAAATATCTAAATTGTAGTCCTTATTGTAGTCTAAGGCAGATTTACGAATACTACACATTAGTGAAAACAGAAGAATCGATTTGTATATCCATATGTAGGAGTATAAGAACTCAGAGGGGAACAATATGCATCGTTATAAAAGTCTCTCTAAAAGGCTTGTCTACTTGAAACAGATTAAAACAACTAATAGACCACTCAATACAGCTTTTAAATTAAAAAATCAATATTCACGAGGAACCCATTTAAAAAGTGTTAAAACAAACATATTTATATATATATATATATATATATATATCACTTACCAGATTGCATCTAGCTATATTATATCTAATGGAATGTGAAGTGGATTTCAACATTCGTGTACGAAACAATTTGGTGCGCTGAATCGAAATCCAACCTTAATTGTCCTACAACTCATGATCACTGATATTTAAAGTAATTTCGAAGCCACTTAATCTTGCCACAAACAAAATGCATTTTTCAATGTTAAACTTTAAAACCTTTCATTTATTTACAGCCACTATCTCCATTTCATTTACTCTCCTATCTTCATATTAATGTCCTGTTATATATCGAAAAAAAGTTCATTTTATATTTTTATTTCGTGTCACAACTTACGAAATCATTTATACGTATTTCGCCAGCTCTGAGTGACAGATGAATTTAAGATCAGCTTTGTGATCTTAGTTCACAAAGCAACAATGCGTAGTTCTTGTTTGCATTGTACATGTGACGGGATATGATATTCTGCCACAGCACCGGTTGGCAACACTGTACTATATTTTATTGAACTGTCAGTATATTACTTTGTTTCATTAGGTTTAGTATTTGATGCTATTATTTTATTAACCTTGAATGTATTTATGAGAGCCAGTGTCATTTGCAAAAGTTAGACTATAGTAACTAATCCACTGTCGCTTATTAAAATTAATTAACGTATTCAGTATTTTACGAATTTTTTATTTATTTAAGTTTTGCATAGATTTTTATTTCATTGAAAATTTGTTTTATTTATATTGCATTTTAGCTATATCCCTATTGTTTGCATTCTTTCCCTTAGAAATATTTAATATTTTGTTATAGTATAATTTTTTACATTCTTCTTCGTATTAAAATTAGACGATGTTCCCTATTGTCTTCTTTTCAATTTATAACATTCTTTTGGGTTTTTTTTTATAAGGGAAGTGCGCCTATATTGGACCACTTAAGAAAAATGGTCTATAATAATATCATAACAACATGAAAAATAATATAAACATTATTAATCCTGCTCCCACTCCTTCCTTCATCTTGGACCCACCAGTGAACCAGATTTCACCATGTCTGGGTCTATACTCCGCCCATGCCTCTCTTGCAGGAATATGGATTTTGTAGTCCCTTTTTTCCTTTTAAGAGACAGTATCTTATCCTGAGGTTCTATCCAGAGCTCCTTCAGTGAATCCCCAAATAGCTGTTTATGACGTTTGCTACTTGTCTTCCACTGCCCGGTACAACTTAGCCGGTATGCAGTTTTCATTGCCTCCATCCTGGAGTTAAACTTAGAAATAATAAAAAGAAAAACAAAGGATATTAAGTCGGATGAAATAATTAAGAAAAACAGTACAAAATTACCTAGAAACTGGAGACTGCTGTCTCATTTAAGATCTCTTTCCTAAATCCAAAAAATGGATTAGATTAGACCTAAGAAATGAGGCGGAAAGATCAAATAAATTGGTCCAATTGTAAAATATATTAAATTAAAAAATTCTCTAAAATAAAAAAGAATTTTTTTAATAAAATATTTAAAACACAAAAAAATTACCTAGGCTACAGCTGATTTTAAACACGCCAAAATGATAGCGCAACATATCTCTATCATTTTTCCTGTCCAAAGCCTGTAAAAGTGTGAATAAAATTAGGTATAATAGATAGTTTTAAAGGATCTCCAGTCTCGAGAAACTAAGCGACACCTATGTTTAGCTGAGAGATGAACTCATTTATGTAGCTCAATGATTTTAAAAGATCCGCGTTCGCCTATAAGTTGTATGCATTTTTGCCTGTCATAATATTCTGACGTCATAGCTTACCCTCGTCATCTGTCTAAACTTGATCCTGTACGCATCTTTTGCAATATTCCTGGTGTACGCATATTTCGTTGTACGCATCTTTCGTGTATCCAATCAATCGAGTTACTTTAAGTTTTACTTTAGGGTGCAAACACAACAACTGAGTATTTTTAAAGGGATATTCCTTAAGCTTTTATAATTGATGCATTTAAATATTATCAACATTTTTGCTAATTATTAGTTTTTCTAATACTTCAGGCACAAATATAATTTAAAAATGTATTAATAACAGTTACTTATTGGTAGATCTCGGTAGTTAAGTGTATATACGGTTTAGGAGCACTACACTTTTTTAAATGACACGCTTGTTTTTGTTTTCCTTTATAGCCCCCCTCGCCTCCCTTAGGTGCGCCACTGGCTTGCCGAATGCCCTGCTCCCAATCGGAGTCAAGAGACGCGACTCCTACCCGATGAGAACAAAACAATACATATTTTATTCAATATTTGTACCGCGCCGGAAATTCATAATGTATGAATTTCGTAAATAATATATTCAAACAGTTTTCAAATATTTTTCCAAAGAATATTGCGATTCCACTGTCACAGTGAGGCCGTCTTCAGATCTGCAAATCTTAAAATTAAGAAATTTATGTTTATTCACAAGAACGTGAAAATATATAATTACCTTTCCAAAATAAGCTATTAAGTTATAACAAAGCACAACACGACGGACTCAGTACGTTTGTTTTTCGGTATTGCTTTTCAAGCTACAATTACCTCTCGGAAACTTCCTATGATCTAAAGTATTAGGTCAGGTACATCCCTAGAAAAAAATAGCATCCCTTCCGGAATACCCTCCGTGGTAGTACGCAATCGGAGTACTATCGCCCCCACAACGCCGACTGTGTGGAAGTCCAATCGAGACTGGACCATCACAGCGGGCAGGGGATGTTACATGGAGTCAGTATGGTGTAACGTCAGTAACGCCCAGCGGCATTTTGGTCCCACGATATTTGCGCCACCTTAATCCTGTTGAAGGATGGAACAAACTGAACAAGACCCTTCGGTGACCTAATCCTAGAATCAAAGAATTGATAAGTTGTTTCAGAACTGAAGTGGAAAATGCCGCCTGACCATAGGCTGCCAGAGAATTAATAAAACGATCAAGAAGTACGAAGAAACTAGTGACATAAGGATGTGACTTTGCACTCTGACCTTCCTACAAACATTAGACAAGGTTCAAACTAAAGACCGCTACAAATTATGACAATATTTTCAAATAGCACTAATTTCATCACACAAAAAATAAGTAACATTAAATTACAAAGAAACAAATTCGCATTATATACTATGGTTTAAAAAAAGTAAATAATATAAAAATTACTCCTTTAGCTAGATTTAAATAAGCCTAAATGATTGGAAACCAGTTCTCCAAAATGATGGAGAAACGGGTTTTCTATCACTTAGCTAGACCGAAGCCTGGATAAAGTGTGATGGGAATCATAGAGGTTCTATAATCATACTTAATATAGAAAATAATGTGGGTCTCCTAAACGCAAGTATATTTGGGGTAACGGGCGCAACTGTAGCACATTTCACCATGGGCTCATTTATTACTGGGTGCGTCACATACTCGTCTGTAGAGGTCAGTGGGTCACCAAATTTCTCAAATGCTCAGACTGGGCAATGCAGCAAGTAATAAGTTTTAAATACTAATATTTTTACAAATTTATTATACGAATAAAATAAAATCAACAATAGAATTTATTTCCATGGTAGGCAACAATAACGTTCTCTATAAAGTATTTCAAACTGTTACTTAAGTAAAAGCATTACATTGTTAACAAATACGCCAACATTACACGGCAACATTCTATCCTTCCAATCACGTTATTATTGGGAGGGTAACTGGCTGATGGCTTACACTAGCACGACACTACACTCCCTCTCCGGACAACGCACACAAACACACAGCTGACTGCAAGGAAGTGGGCAACCACTGGATCTGCACACAGCTCTACAGTCACTCTGGCAGTTGCGGCTGTTTGACTGGCTGTTACACTACACTCACAAACACAATATACACACACTCATTAACTGTTCGCAGTTGGTGAGTGGGCTGTCAGCCAGACCACAAAAATATTTGATTATTACTTTGTACTTTCAATATATTGTTTTATATTTTATTTATATTATTTTATCGATATGAAAAATACTGTATTTTATCTTTATATGAAACATTGTATCACTCTGTAACATTATGATTTATTTATTTATGTAAACTATTTAAATTTTTGTATGTTATTTTACTGAAATAAAATATTTTTCTTTTTAATATTTTTTTCATATTTTCATTCGTTTCCATGGAAACCAAAACCTATAATCTGTCTGTTTTAATTTTATAATATTTAAATTTTTTTATCATAACTTATGTATAATATGGAGCTTGGTAAGTAAAGCTCAACTTTTGTGGCTCAGCTTCGTTAAAGGCAACCTTAGAGCTCAGCTTAGTTGAGGGTTTTAGTGCCTTTAACCAGTTCAACAAATATCTTTGGACTTTTTTACATTCGAATGTATTTACTGACAAGTATTTGGCATTTTGTTATTTGTTTATTATTTTTTATTATGAACCAGTTTAGTGCCAAAGTTCCTTATTGCCTTTATTTTCTTCCGTCTCACTGTCAAACGTCCAGCACCAATATTCTACTCTAGACAGTAGATTTGATGCTTATTTAAATTTACTTATTTAGAATCAAACTCCTTCAGACAGTTGCTCATCAAAACTTCCAATTAAATTCTTTAGGAAAGCACAGTCCCTAAAAAGTTCTTTAGATGTCTTGCCCCTATAATTTATTTATTATTATTATTAATTAGTTCGACCTTTTTCGAGATCTTGCCTTGATTTTTCCAAGCGTTCAGAGTCGTCCCTTCTCTCCTTTTTCTTACGATCTTGTCCAGGCAAGAACAAAAAGTAGTCCTTCGCTATTAGATGTGAGACTAAGGTAATGTAATTTTCAAGATTAAAATAAAAACATACTTTTTTAACTGTTACAACTAAATTTATAATTTAACTAATCAAATAGCTTCTGTGATAAATTTAAGATGAGTTATTTAATTATTCACCGTGACTAAATATTGTTGCAACATTATTTACTCTTTTATTATCTTTAACAAGATTACACTGTATTCTTTAATTTAGATAATTTTCAGTTATTTTCGATTTTATCTTTTTACAAACACTGGATCTCATAACGCCTTGAGGTTAAAAGAGAACAAAAGCCAATGAAAAAACTTATAATATTGCAATATTTTTTATCCACCACAAAATATTTTACAACCACAGAAAACATTTATATACTCGTATCTGTTAACAAAAGGTGTTCGAATTATGCAAAACCTCTGTTTTATGTTTATTGGCAAGTGATTCAATAGCAGAAATAAGGATTGGACATATAAATTGAAGTGAGGATGTTAGCAGGAAATTCACGTTTAGCCAATAGCTTGAAGCTAATGCTAGATGGAAGATAATGTTGAGCAAGAGTGCTTCAGGAGCGCCGGAACTCTTAATCTGTCTACTTAAGGGATATTACACTTTTTATGAGGGAACTATTCGACCGATCCTTAATGGTACAAACGGGAGACGTAAATATGGTTTTAAAACAATAATACACAGCTAAATTTTATAACACTTTGAACGAGATTTTGTAAATAAATCTGCGATGAGTTGTATTAGTAAATACATGAATGCATCGTGTGTGCTTTGTGTATAAAGGTTAGAAGAAAGAAAGATGGTGAAACAAGAAGGGTTTGGACTTGGAGAACTTTAACTTTCGGTTCTTATCTCCAACCTCTAAAGAAACACATAGGTAGATGCGTAAATGGAAATTAATATCAAGCATACTGAATCCACGTCCTCACGAATCCAACCTCAAACTCGTAACTCCCGCCTGGGTGGTAGCCCCTCAAG
Organism: Prosapia bicincta; assembly: GCA_036971475.1. NCBI lineage: Eukaryota > Metazoa > Arthropoda > Insecta > Hemiptera > Cercopidae > Prosapia > Prosapia bicincta. The sequence continues at coordinate 73,643,962 of JBAIZL010000006.1, read as the reverse complement.
ACGCGGCCACGACCTGTGGTACCAGTCTGCAAGTCTTTCGACCTCACTATAATTCCTTTTCCTCAACTACTCAGAACCAAAAGAATCGTCCGAAGAAACAAGTTGCCCGTACCTTCAATGCCCTCGTCTGATTAGTTCGGTCCAGGTAGAGTATTTCCTCTGGGCTAGACTTACCTAACGGCTGGGGACTTGTCCCTAGGTGGGCACAAACCCAACCCGTTGGATCTTGAGGGCTATTACTAAACACAATATAAGAGGGCTTCTTGAAAGTTTCCACCGATTGATTAATTTCTATTGCCTTCTGCTAGAGGCCAGAAGAACGTAAATACTCCGCCAGTAAAGAGGAGCCATACAGAAGCCCTTAGGACAAAATGCTCCGTGTTTTCCTTCGAGAGAGCTTTAATATCTCTGTAATGTATGTATTAAATACTTGGTAATAATAACATTACAGTCTTATCTACATTTATAAAAGAAGATATCCTGACTGATTGATTTATAACCAACGCACAGCCTCAACTATGATAGGTACGGATTTGGTATTTAGAAGGAACCTTCATTTGGTAAATGTGCTTCCGTTGACAGCCGAGTGAAACGGAAAGTGACCAATACGGTTTCTAATATTAACAATAAGGAAATGGTGACCTTGAGGGAAGGGTAGAAGTATTGTCAGGTTGGTGTTTCCACTTTATGTTTTGCCAAACCCCTGAGACAGTTTTAAACACATGTCCCGTGATTTGCAAGCAGTAGATCGGTACCTACTTGTGTCCTAGTAAGCGTTGGAGGTAGCACAGATGTTCATCCTGTCATGCCTTGAGTTCATTCTCAGGAGCGTCCGGGTGGAAAATGGATCCTTGAGTAAGGTGAAGAAAGCTGTGAGGCAAATGGCAAAGTCATTGCTGCCATGTCGAGCGACCACTGAGCTGGTCTACCTGGACCGTTGGAGGGTTGAGTTGGCCTTCTTCCTCTGGGGGACCAGCTGACTAGGGTGCGATCGTTCAGGTCCTTTAGACTGGTCATCTGTCGAGAACCAGTGGTTAAGGACTTGGCGACGGCTGCTTACGGCCGTTAGGTCTGGTTAACTTCGGAAACTGTTCGGAAAGGCAGACCGGGGAAAGGCAGACCGGGGAAAGGCAGTCCGGGGAAAGGCAGACCGGGGAAAGGCAGTCCGGGGAAAGGCAGACCGGGGAAAGGCAGACCGGGGAAAGGCAGACCGGGGAAAGGCAGACCGGGGAAAGGCAGACCGGGGAAAGGCAGACCGGGGAAAGGCAGACCGGGGAAAGGCAGACCGGGGAAAGGCAGTCCGGGAAAAGGCAGTCCGGGGAAAGGCAGACCGGGGAAAGGCAGTCCGGGGAAAGGCAGACCGGGGAAAGGCAGACCGGGGAAAGGCAGACCGGGGAAAGGCAGTCCGGGAAAAGGCAGTCCGGGGAAAGGCAGACCGGGGAAAGGAAGACCGGGGAAAGGCAGTCCGGGGAAAGGCAGACCGGGGAAAGGCAGACCGGGGAAAGGCAGACCGGGGAAAGGCAGTCCGGGGAAAGGCAGTCCGGGGAAAGGCAGACCGGGGAAAGGCAGACCGGGGAAAGGCAGACCGGGGAAAGGCAGTCCGGGGAAAGGCAGTCCGGGGAAAGGCAGACCGGGACAAGGCAGACCGGGGAAAGGCAGACCGGGGAAAGGCAGTCCGGGAAAAGGCAGTGCGGGAAAATTCAGACCGGGGAAAGGCAGACCGGGGAAAGGCAGACCGGGGAAAGGCAGTCCGGGAAAAGGCAGTCCGGGGAAAGGCAGACCGGGGAAAGGCAGGCCGGGGAAAGGCAGACCGGGGAAAGGCAGTCCGGGGAAAGGCAGACCCGGGAAAGGCAGTCCGGGGAAAGGCCGTCCGGGGAAAGGCAGATCGGGGAAAGGCAGTCGATGTGTCGGCTCGGTGCGAAACGTCAAATCATGTTATCCGCACCAGCCTTACACTTGATTTCCCATATGGAGGTTCGTCTTCAGAACCCGGCTGGTGATGGTACCACTTAACATCTCTAAAAATACTCACCGATTACTATGAAGTGACCATTAATACCTCAGTGGTATGATCCTTAAGATCATGAGACGAGGGTAACGAGGAGGTCATCCGGTAGTTGAGAATATCTCCTCGTTACGGGAAAACTATGAAACGTCCAGTGGTAGGCTATATATGTTACTCGCATCACAGGTCAGCAACAGTGGTATTACTGGCACACTATAAGTTCCGGTCTGGCTCGGCCGCTACTAACCAGCCCCCGAACTAGGGCTCTCGCCCTTCTCCTGCCGCGTCTGCAGAATGTGCTGCTTGTGCGCCCAACGTTAGCAAAACGTGTACAGCTGTATGTTTGAAATTTCGTTTCATTAGCTTATCAAAATCTTCCAATGCTGTCACGGATTTTGCTTACACTTGTTTTATCTGGAATTTTAAACACTGCTAATCCGATATTGCATTCCTAACTTTTTGACAGTAACCAGTGACTCTCCAGTCGTCCTACTACACCACTTCTGACACTGTTTTACTGGAATCAAGAGATTTTTCTCATTGCACATTCGAGCTTCTTCACAAAACTTTAATACACGAAAACCTATCTCACGGGCCCGACTATGAAACATTTTATATTTTATTTTACTCATTACAGGAGGCATGGTAACTCCACACGTCAGTAACAACAGTTACACTCGAATATAAATACATATAGGTCTACGTAGCTACAAAATGAACTTGACAAGTTGGATTGAAAGACTGACTAGAAAAGCCTAGCCATAAGACTGTTATTAGAACAGTTAGAATTACAAGAAAATCAATGTTTGCAAAAAAGCATTTATTCTTACCCCCCCCCCTCCCCGCACGATCAGTCACCGATCGAACGTCAGAGCGGAACTTTCAGTGCGCTAATTGTAACAGCTGGAGCAACTTGCAGCTGGACCAAGCTTTTTACCTTCCGGAGAGTTGCACCAGCCACTGGGTTATCTGTTTCCCTTATTCATTATTTTTTGTTTGATGTTTGCTATTTTTTGTTTAATTTTCTAGGTTTAGTATGCCAGATGATGGAAGCACTCGCTAGCTTCTGAAAGCGCTCGCATAAATACCAAAGTAAGATTCTTGTTTAAGTACATAAGTGAAAGTGATATATATATATATATATATATATATATATATATATATATATATATATATATATATCTTTGTACACGTAATAAATAAACATAAAAAACATGAAAACCTAAAAATTAAAATCTAATTTATTATTTACAGTTGATGCATGAATACATTTTTTGTTTAGGAGAGATATTAGCACATTTTTCATGGTGCCAGTTTCTACAGCTTGTACACCGAACCATTGCCAATTGTTCTTCTGTTTCACAAAGGGAACAATACCAACTTTTATTTTCTCTAGTCAGCTGAAGCTTTCGCCGAGGTAGTTTTGGATTCCTAGATCGACTAAGAGATTCTTGGTGCTTCTCGCCCTTACATTTTTCAATTTGCTCTTTGTGAGGGGTGCTAGTTAATACAATAGCTTTTGTACTAGTAGTTCTGCGTTTTCTTTTCCCATTTAAGTCATTTACTGCAGGAAGTGGGGATATTTCTGCTACTGACTTAAAGGCTTGATTTGTAGGTAAATCACGCTCCAATGTCTTTGATCCAACTTCATAAGGTAAATCAGACTGAGAGGAGGTGGAAGGCACTTCAAGTTGTAAACTCGCTGCACTGGAGAGGAAAGACGGAGCGAATTCAGAATCATCCAACACTGAATTGTCTACCGGCCAAATGCCACATTTTTTGAAGCCATTTATGGCGATTGAAATAGTTGCAGCTCTTCCATAACTCTCGCCCACTAGCTGACTAATTTGAAACTGTGTAATTTTTTGACCGACATTTGTTCTCAACCATTTATCTGCAGCTTCATTGTAATATGTTTTCAGTGGCTTGAAAAAACTAACATCCAGCGGCTGCATTTTATGAGTAACATGAGCTGGAAACGACATCATTATAATGCCATTATCCCTAGCATAATTGATGGCATCAATATTTTTTGTATGCGTTGAATGTCCGTCTAATAGTAAAAGTATTTTCTGTTCTATTGATGGTTTTGTAAAGGCAACAAAGTGTTTTAGCCACTGGACAAATATCTCACTGTTTGTCCAGCCAGTTTCTGAGCACGCGAATGCTGTTCCAGGAGGAGCACCATATTTCAGCTCGTTTTTGAATCTATTTCGTTTAAAAATCAGCACGGGAGGAATGAATGACCCTCCAGCACTCATGCAAAATATCCCAGTTGTTGTTATGCCTCTTTCTCCACTTGTTACTGCGCCAACTTGGTGCTTCCCTTTTTGCGCTAGCACTTTTCGAGGCTTGTGGACTGTAGAAAGACCTGTCTCATCCATATTGTACAATGACATAGCATCTATGCCATTAGTGTCCACTACTGATTTCAGTTTAGTATAAAAGTCTTCCACTGCCTGTTTGTTGAACCCAGAAGCTCGTGCAATTGAAGTTGGCTCTGGAGTTCTTAAAGTTAACTCAGGATGTCGAGATATAAATTTATAATACCATTTATCCCCTGCACTTTTCTTTTCCTTGTCAAATCTGCTCTATGCCATTTTCTGCAGCTACCTGAAAGGCAAGCTTTTTCAAATCTTCACGAGTAACACCAAAGAACATTTCTTCTAATTGAAGAACATGAGAAACTAAATCATTTTCTATTTCTTGAGGCAAGTCAGGTAATCTTCCCAGTATTTTCTTGCTTTCTGTTGCATAAATATTTTTCCCATCAAGCCTCCTTTTTAAAGTTGCTTTAGGAACTCCGTAGCATTTAGCAACTGCATTCAGTCCCATATCACCGTTATTGAAACTCATTATTGCCCTCTCCATATCTTCTTCATTCCATTTTCCATATTTTCCCCGAATAGCCATCTGAAAATAATAAAACTTTATATTGTCTTAAATTGGACCACACGTTTAAAGTGGTCCAACCAAGGAAAAACAACGTGGTCCAATTTAGGCAGATGCGCCATTTTGGATTCGTAACGGCATAGTGTGGCATAGATTAAAATAACCTGGCTTATAATATATCTATATAAACGTAAAGAAATACAGGTTATTATAAGACTAACTAATATTACCTTCTTGTTTTTGTTTGCTAGCAAGCTTCGGAAGTCTTCACGCCAAAAATTAGATCAATCCACTAGTAAAACTATTAACTCACTTCACAATTCAACGACACATTCAATCACTACAAAACTCTGAACGACACTAAGATGGCGTGATTAGTACAACAAACAACCACTAGAAGCGCGAGTTAACAAACGAAAGACCTTCAAAACCTAATGGTCCAATCTAGGCAGTGGTCCAATATAGGCACACTTCCCTTATCATATTTTCTAACTGCTCTGATCTGCCTAACTGCGTTAAATATTTTTATTTTCTTTTTTTTGCTGTCCTACCTCTTATTTTGTTTGCTCTTTTTAATTCCTGACTAATAGTATTCCTTCATGTTTTTCTCTTTTCATTTATAATGTGTTTTACTTATAATTTTACCTTTACTTGTTTTTTATTCATTCTTTACTTTTTTAGTTTTTTTTACTTTACCATTTCAATTTATTTTATTTAGTTTTTCCTAGAAAAAAATATTTCAATATTCTAAAATATAATTTTAAATGTAAATTATAAAAACATTTCGTCAAACATAATTAAAATTAAAAGAAATCAGGCAAAATATTTTATTTTATGAATTGTATGATTTTTATCAATATTTGTTATCATTGATTACTTCCGTTACTAAAAATCTAAGTTTCTTGTACACCTAAATGAATAGTTCATTTTGTTGTACTGCAGGTATTAGTACTTTTGAATTACAAAAATACGGAATTAAAAAAACCGTATTACTAGTAGTAATACTAACTAGTATTTGTGTCATGTAAATACAGTTACGAAACATCAAACTTACATTTGTGATAGCGTGAATATTTTATGTGCATTTCAAATTTTATTTTTATTTTATCGTGATCTTACCATATTTAATTTCTCATAATTTAGACGATCTCTCAGGTATTTAATCAATAGCTTTCATATTACTTAGTATATATCATGTTCAATTTATTTAATTAATATTAGGGACATGAATTCCTGAAACTCATCATTCAGTCAATATATCGACGACCTACTTTCCTTTAATCTCTTCCCTCTGCACGTTACATGAATAAAACCAAATAAAAGTTTAAAAGGATATGTGTGTGCTTTTATTACTATTAGAAAGAGAGAAGACGTTTTTCTCAATAATGTCCTTACTTCAAGGATCAAATAAATGCGTTACAAAATGAAATCCGTGTAATAAGATACTAACAAAGTTGAAAGTAGAACGGATAAGAGCATAAAATCCAATATATGAATATGATATTCAAAGACTAGTCACTATGGTATCATTTCACAAAGTATTTAAATTTATTCATAGAATTATTTATTAAACGAATATTTTTATAAAAATTGAATTTACAAACAATTTATTAACTGTATGTTTTTGGAAACCATGAAGAGGAAGGTATCTCTAGTGCCACTATTAAAGGCGTTCATCAATTTACCTGAACCATTTACTGTAACAGACCTAACTTCTACCCTTTGCCCTATTATTCTTTTGCGGTAATATGTTTTATTCTTATTAATGTTTAATTGAGTACTAGAGATAGCTATTGAATAAACGATAAGCCGATTGAATATCGAGTCAAAAACTTACACCATTTACCTGTATTCAACAGTATGCTCCATTTAGCAGTAAAACCACTAAAATATAGTCGTTCTGTTTATAACTTGATAAGATAGGTTGAATCCATTTTATTTAAAGGAAACTCATATTATAACAGTTATGTTTATACCTGGGCATTGTTTGTCGCCTCCATTAAAGGTACAAACCCTTTAGATCATAAGACTTCTGTTTATACCCAGGCGATAAAGGTCAGCTCTTTTTTATTTTAAGAAAAATTTCAAATTATTTAGGTTGAGAGATCGCTTGAGACTTAACAATGCTGTTTGTATCTGGGTGATATATGTTAGTTCCAACTAGGTGAAAGGCCACTAAAAACCATAGGTGGGCTGTAATTCCACTTGTATCTGGGTGAGACATGTTGGCTCCAACTAGTTGAAACGCCAATCAAATCATAGGTGGGCTGAGATTCCGTTTGTATCTGGGTGAGACATGTTGGCTCCAACTAGTTGAAACGCCAATCAAATCATTGGTGGGCTGTAATTCCACTTGTATCTGGGTGAGACATGTTGGCTCCAACTAGTTGAAACGCCAATTAAATCATTGGCGGGCTGTAATTCCGTTTGTATCTGGGTGAGCTATGTTGGCTCCAACTAGTTGAAACAACACTCAAACCATAGGTGGGCTGTAATTCCACTTGTATCTGGGTGAGACATGTTGGCCCAACTAGTTGAATCGCCAATCAAATCATTGGCGGGCTGTAATTTCGTTTGTATCTGCGTGAGCTATGTTGGCTCCAACTAGTTGAAACGACACTAAAATCATAGATGGGCTGTAATTCCACTTGTATCTGGGTGAGACATGTTGGCTCCAACTAGTTGAAACGACACTCGAATCATAGGTGGGCTGTAATTCCACTTGTATCTAGGTGAGACATGTTGGCTCCAACTAGTTGAAACGACACTCAAATCATAGACAGGGTATAATTTCGTTTGTATCTGTGTGAGCTATGTTGGCTCCAACTAGTTGAAACGACACTCAAATCATAGACAGGGTATAATTCCGTTTGTATCTGTGTGAGCTATGTTGGCTCCAACTAGTTGAAACGACACTCAAATCATAGACAGGGTATAATTCCGTTTGTATCTGTGTGAGCTATGTTGGCTCTAACTAGTTGAAACGACACTCAGATCATAGACAGGGTATAATTCCGTTTGTATCTGTGTGAGCTATGTTGGCTCAAACTAGTTGAAACGACACTCAAATCATAGACAGGGTATAATTCCGTTTGTATCTGTGTGAGCTATGTTGGCTCCAACTAGTTGAAACGACACTCAAATCATAGACAGGGTATAATTCCGTTTGTATCTGTGTGAGCTATGTTGGCTCCAACTAGTTGAAACGACACTCATATCATAGACAGGGTATAATTACGTTTGTATCTGTGTGAGCTATGTTGGCTCCAACTAGTTGAAACGACACTCATATCATAGACAGGGTATAATTCCGTTTGTATCTGTGTGAGCTATGTTGGCTCCAACTAGTTGAAACGACACTCATATCATAGACAGGGTATAATTCCGTTTGTATCTGTGTGAGCTATGTTGGCTCCAACTAGTTGAAACGACACTCATATCATAGACAGGGTATAATTCCGTTTGTATCTGTGTGAGCTATGTTGGCTCCAACTAGTTGAAACGACACTCAAATCATAGACATGCTATAATTCAGTTTGTATGTGGGTGAAATATGTTGGCTCCAACTAGTTGAAAAACCAATCAAATCATTGGCGGGTTGTAATTCCGTTTGTATCTGGCTCAGATATGTTGGCACCAACTAGTTTAAACGCCACTCAAATCATAGACGTGCTATAATTCCGTTTGTATCTGGGTGAAATATGTTGGCTCCAACTAGTTGAAACAACACTCAAATTAGAAATGTTTTCTTTATGCGTGGGCTAGTTAGGTCGACTTCTTTGAAGTTTAAACACCAAAAGTTTAAATAAACTCTTGACTCGTTATTCAGAACAGGCTTATCATTTACTGAAAACTTTGTTCTAATTTATAACTATTTTGTGACACAGTTTTATCTGTGTGTGTTTGTGTGTGTTGATTTAAAAAAATATTTTTTTTGTTATTTTCCCTATATCTAATCTTACTCTTTCCTCTTCCGTAATCCCATGTTTTTGTATGATTCTAGGATATTGCTTTTAATATCCATAGACATATTACCTATTTCAGGAACTCTCTATAGACAGTCCTAATATTCCAACATTCTATTCTTCCGTTTTTATAAACTGCCGATTTGTGTATTAAAGCGCCCCACTACATACCAAGCACTTGACAAAGGTAAAAGATCTAGGTAGGAATTCGAATAAATGACAGAAACCTTTATAATTTCTGCCCATATTTCCAAGATGGCGAATGAACCAATTAGCGGAATATTGGCAAAGCTAGTGAATACTGAATTGGGTGATTTTATTTTTTTTGGGGCGGTATATTTCTTAAAAACCTTTTGTTCAGAAACTCTGAAAGTCTGTGTAATTATATAAGAACTAAAGACCGCTAATTGCAAATTATTAGTGTTTTTGGTAAACATTGGCTTCTTCCACTCATCCTAAAGTTACAGGGTATTTCTAATTTATTTTTTTTCAATATTATTTAAATTTTCACTGGCAAATATTTTACTGATAACAAAATCCTCCATTTTGAGTATAATCATTTATCTCAGCCATCGCTAAATTCAGAAGTATTTTCCTCGACCTTACGATACATAATTATAAGCAAAACATGCTAATAATTTATATAGGCTCGTTATAATGAAACCTAATAATATTTTACATAAACATACTTCTTATATGAAAGTTAAAACTCCTGAAAAATGTAACTAACATAGACATATAACTCATACACAAAATATGGATCGCATTTAAGAAGTATTTAATGATTCTTTAACCCGGCAGGGGTCGCGTCACGGTCTTTTCCACCGGGCCTTCACGGTTTTCTTAATAACTAGAACTGTCGATTTTTGCAAGCTTCCACCCTCTCAGTACCTTCAAATAGACTCGTCCGCTGTCGAATGCTGTGTTTGTATTTTCGTTATCACCTACGTGTGTCTTAGTGCAGCAGCCTAGAGAAAAGCCAGTGTGGAAACCACCGTGCGCGACCCCTCGCATTGGCTAAAGTGTGACATAATTTTTAATTTCGCTTTTGTGTTATTGATCGTTTAGTGTGTTGAGTGTTATATATTTATTGTGTTACTACGCAACATGAATCGAGCAGAGGAAGAAAGATCTGCCAGACTGTTAGATAGCGTGGAAAGGGAAGAAAGGATTGAAAATCCTGGTAGTGTTCGAAGATAACCTTCTCGTGACGTGCCTACTGTTGAACTCGTAACAACCGGATTCAGATGATGAACAACAAGATCATGTTGAAGTTCAAGAGGAATTAGAGTAGTCAGGAGACGAAGAAGAATTACACATTCCAACGGAATTCTTTGGTACAAAATATCGACCTGTAACCTCAAACATTTTGGGTTTAGAGGGAATTAAAAGTTACTGTACATAATATAGTAGTTATTCTAGTCTCAACCATGCATAAAAATGATGAAATTGATTCCAAAGCTGGAGATAAAAATAAACTCTACATCCAAACATTTTACAATTCAACAAAAGGGGGAGTAGACGTTGTTGATTAGTATAAGGCGGGATATTCAGCTGTACTACCAACCTAGGGCATCAACCGGATGAGGAACTGTAAGGAATTTCATTGCTCAAGGTGCTTAGACATATTGTATGTAACTTTTTGTTTAAAATAATAAATTTGTAGGGTTGCATTTCATCACTATAATTGTAATATTATGATAAATTTCCTTGAACATTTGACACATTTTGTTTCAAAATTCGTTCTTTTACATTAAAGCTATCGTAAACATCCAGTACATTTTCTTATTTAGAAATTAGTTTTCTTTCAGAATATATTATTATACATAAGTCTTTGTAAAAGAGTCCGTATGTTATGACAATTTATCTAAAGTCTTGTATTTCTTTCAAACGATAAATTTGTTAAATCTTAAAATATTATTTAAAATTAATTAGTACATTATTGCCACAATTAAAACTAATAGAACTTAAGTAAATACATTATACTTAATTACGATACTTGTATTTTTAGAATAAAATATTGTTCAGTATTTTTTTTTTTAATTAATAAAATGACCCGGTCGAATCCACCGTGTGCGACCCCTCACGTTTTATTTTTCACGCGACCTCTGCCGGGTTAACCATTGTAAATGTAAAGACTCTCTTAATTCATCACAGTTGTTATTTTTATTCGGTTTACATGATTGTATATCAAAGATTGAAACACAATTTTAATTAAATATTTTCTTTTGTATATCTATTTATTTAACAATAATCGTTTTCAAGTAATTAAAAATAATAATTAGTGATAACGACTATAAATTTCATAATATTTTAGTGAAAAAAGATATTTGATTTTTTAGTGTCAAAAATATTATTTCTTTATTTTAAATATTTACTTTACACTACACAAATTGTTTTCAAAATAAACTACTTTTTACTGCTACTTCAACTTTTACATTCATAGATCAAAACCAAACCTATTCTATTTTCTAATATCACTTCATAAACTTTATCTTTATATTTAACCAGCCAATTGGCTTATCAAAATCTATGTAATCAAAATTTATCTTCCTATCTTACGTAATGCACTCAACTTAAGCTTATAAAACTTAATATTTTAATACAAAAATAAAATATAACTATAATGCAATAGTTCACAAATGTTGAAGTTTGATTTAACCTTAACATAGTAACAATTTTAAATATCCGCTTATATATATATATATATATATATATATATATATATATATATATATATATATATATATATATATATATATATATATAAGAAAAATACCCAAAGCTCTTCTATTCATACAATTATGAATTGTTTTCTCTGAAAACATTTAACAAAAATTCTAAAAACAATCTATTCCTTGCAGTATATCGTGATATAAAAATATTCATAATTTGTATTAATGATAGTTGTTGCTTCAACATTTCAGCAATAATAAAACATTTTATTGCAATTAAAAATGTTTAGAATTATCATCAATAATTTTAAAAAAATATAATAAATTATCTTACACAATATCTTTCAGTCAATTTTCCAATATTTATTTTATCATCTTCACTTCATAAAATACATTTATAACAATTTTAGTAGCTATTCAATCATTCGTAAATTTCGATTTCATTTCGTGTCAGTATTTAAATACATTTCCTAACTTTGTTTAAAATTTTTGTGTAAACCACAAGTGATATTGAAATTGTTTCACCTTTAACAGGAATTTAAAATTTGGAACAATATTATTTTTTATTAGGAATTTCTGAATTTCTACCTGCTTTTATTACGTTGTAGCTCATACTGATTTCGATTGTTGCATGCGCCCTTGACATCTCTGCTTGAATGTTTGTCCTGATATTCTATGACAAGTTGACGGTTTCTTCCATATGTACTGGATCTTTATTTTCCAAAAGTTGTAACTCGATTCTGTAACATATTTTGATCTTTTTATATTTTACTTATAGCTTTGTATTTTAAAATGTGAGTAGTTCCGTAAGGTGTAACGTGTAACATCAAAACTATGGGAGCAATCTTCTATATCGCTGTGATAGACTAAAAATTGTATGTGTTCCTATTACAGGTGTCTATTATATAGACATATGATACCCTATACGCCTGTAAGACGACCTACTAAGCAGCTCTCCTACACATCCTGTATGAGTACCCTGTTTCTTGTGACAAACGTCCTTAAGACTTATTGGATGACTGCTGTAGTCACCTTTGAACAGCCACATCTATCATTGGAATTCGGGGCCGGTTTTATTCACAAGGTGTCCTGTTGTTCCCAAATTTTGTACCATTTGCAGTATTGTGTTCCTGTTAGGAAGAATGATCCGACGTACAGTGCCATCTGTTGACAAATGTGTGACATGCATTAAAAATGCATGACGGCCTCCTGCGTCATTTCACAGGTACCTAAAATCTTTAGGAGTATTCCTATTCAAATAACAAACTTATGACAATCATGAGTTTTATATGAACCACTGTTTATTTTAACCCGGCCTCGTCTCTCCGCACTAATTGGTGGTCAAAAATGAAAAGAATCTCTGACTAACTTTCGGCAAGCTTATTATATTTTTTCTCATTGGGCCGATTCTATCTGTTTGCAATGTCCAATAAAACTCATTTCCCCCTTGCCTTCTCACTTCGCCTAGCGTACCTTCCAAATCATCTTTATATAAAAACAAAGCATTTAAACAAAAATGTTTTAAAACTCTTTTATCACTTCGAAACTCCGTATTTATGTAAAAAATAATTTTTGCACGATATTTCTAACTATATGAAGCAACCGTGGCGTAATGTTTATTTTTACATAAATAAAACCTCTAAACCACAAATAACATTTTATTTAAACCTTATGATAACCTTATAATAAGGTTTAAATAAAATGTTATTTGTGGTTTAGAGGTTTTATTTATTTAAAAAAAAACGTTATTTCTACATTCTATAAAAATTATAATTTTTTAAGAGATTATTATTAATAGTTATACTTTGAACTAAATTTGAAATATTTTAATAAATTTGGTACTCGTAACAGAAATTTTATTGGAACTTTATTTAATATTTTAAAAGATTGTTAAAAATATTAAATGAAGCACCTTTTATTTAAAGTATTAAAATCTTAGTCTGTGTAATTTTCTAAAACAGAATATGTTCACTATCTATAAATTGAGAATTCTTGTTATTAAATGTAACTACTTGTAGAACCGAACAAAACGTCTCGCCACTATAGAGGTTAGGCCTCTGCCAATAACAAGGCTGAAGTATTACCTGATACATTATTCGAAAATAACATTCACGTCAATACACTACTCCATAAATCAATTCTGTAAGTCTTCACACTGATAAACTATACATTAAAGTGTAGTGTAGTAAAATACATGACGAAACTGTAGTACTACTTTATTTTATATACTAAGTACTCGAGAACAGTCTAAACCGAAATAAATAACACGCCCTAAATATACACAATAAACCACGTGATAACATATTTCTCATGAATAAATATTAACGTTGCATTAAGAGCGGAAAATGTGAAAACTGTACATTATTAATCTAAGCATTCGTTAGCTACTAACGATGAGGTAAAACTCAACCTAACAATTAAAGAACCACACTAATACAATCTACGCAATAACTACACTGCTAATTTACAACATAGTAAGTAATAACACAATGATCGACATCACAAGATTAAACTAAAACCTAATAATTTAAGTTTTAATAAAAAACGCACTTACAAAACTACACAGTAATCATCTGCCGTGAAACATTCACTAAATATTCCGTTAAACGTACTGGGCTAGACTTTAATTCACTACACATCTTTCTAAACCAAACGGTAACAGGGCCAGCACTAAAAGAATGTACAATGTGACGGTCATACAGACCGGCTGACAGATGTTAACACTGTATGAATCTACATTATTAGAATCTAATTATTCCTGTTATAATATATTATTATTACACTAATTTAGATATTATAAACCCTAATTATAACCTAATATTTTTACTGAACAAACAAAAATGTACTAAATTTAATTTAAATCTGTTATAAAGTAGCAGACGCGATTAAGGATGTTATTATTTAAAAAATTAGAATAAAAACATATGTTTCACTATCATTATATTTTATTTATAACTAGAACTAATGTAACATAAACAAATTAATATGTTATAGATGTTAAAAAACTCTTCTACGAACCAACCTAAAAACAGCTGTTGTATGAAATCATATGTTATTACCTAATTTAAGATACAATTGTTCTACACAGCCCATACAAGCAACTTTGTAGGTGCGTTGGAGAGTGGCGATTTTAGTGTGATCCGAAGCTGTTAATATACATATAAACTAAAAAAGTATAACATATAGGTTAATAAGTCGAATAATCTGCATATGTTGAATCTACAAAATTACACCCTAATGGACTAAATGCATTAATCAATTGTCACCAACAAACAACACATGAAAAATAATACAAACTTATAACCGTAAATTATTATAATAAGACCCTAATGAAGTAGATTTAATACATTACTCATTAATCAACTGAAATGTAGGTCAGTTTGCGCTAATGACCTAAACATTATAAATTCAGACTCTGAAAAACGTTTTTAAGCAGTTTATAGACTCTACAATATTCAATCGGAACGTAATCATTACGAGTTTACAACAATTTGTAGGTAATAAAATAATGCTATTATCTACAGATTTACTCATATGTGTATATCTGTGTGTATTTATATTGAAAAGTGAATACAATTATTGCGTCAGATAGTAAACATACTAAAAAGTCTTTAAACACTGATACTCAAATAGAAACACCCTATACCAATAAATAAATAAATATATATTTTTTATTATTTATTTAATTATTATTATGTTATTCATATATTATACACTATATTATGTTATACTACTATATAGTATATAGGGTAAACATCAGGGTTTGAAGACTTAGCAGTATGTTCACTATCTGACTTGCTTATAATTGTATTTACTTTTCAAACTTTACTCGCATAATTGTCACTTATTTGCATGCAAAGTACAACAGAGCAAACAAGTCTCTCCAGAAAATGGATAAAAGTAATCGCACTTTAACAACTTCTACGAAACGCTTCATGGAAGTTTAATAAGTTCCAGACGGGCGTCGCGACACTTATAAAAGTCAGCTCAGAGATTTTCAAGATAATATTGTGCCTAAATCGAATCAATTATTTTAAACTTTTGAGCCTTTGCTAAAGCGTTAAATCGGAATTTATTTAAAGGTTTATTTTAAACTTTATGCCTCAGCCTAGACGAACTTTACTACGAACCGTAAGATACTGTCAGCCAAGTTCATTACGTATGTATTCCTTATTAGAGTTCAAGTACTGAGACATCGTAATTATTATAACATTAGACTAAAATTCTTACTTTCCATCATTAATTATTTACAGGAAGGTTTCGACCTCATTGTTGTTATCTTTGTGGATCAGCTTTTACTAATTATGATATTTAGATTACAGAGATGTAGGCGTATTTTAGAATTGTATATAGTATTTTTATATTTTAGTATTAATATTTAAAACTAGAACTATCGGTATTCATTTTCAAAGCAGTTTAAGTCTATTAAATTTCTCTTTCGAAACTTAGACACCCAAGTATTTTGAGTCTACGACTTTATAAAATTATTTAGTAGTTGATTAAGGAAATATTTGTTTTGGGCACACCTGAATACGAAAATTATATGGAGAACATCTTCCATTTTACGTCAGGCTCTAACACATCGATATAGTTTTATATATGCACCGTGAACAAATATGTTAAGATCAGCTGAATTTACACACACTAGTTCATAAAACATCTGTTTTTATATCATTTTGTAGTTGTAGAACAGACTTTTTATCATGTACGTAGTGTTTCTTTATTTATTCTACATTATTAGGTTATAATGTTATTAAATAATTTTTATCAGTCATTATATTCAGTAAGTGATATTTCAATATATCTTACTACAATTATCTAGATATATTGCTAATTAGTTATGTAGTTTTATTCCAATTTCATCGTGAAAATTCTAAGACCCGCGTGGCATTTCTTAAAAACCGATTACAGTGAAATTCATTCAATAACATTTACATTCATTAATTTAGTAAAGCGTACTAAAGATTTTCTGTGAAATATATTTGTTATTATTTATCTCTATATTTTATTGACACCTATATTAACCACACTCTTCTACACCCTTCTGGGGCTCTATAACACTGATTGCCGCGATGCATTGTGTTTTAAAATTTGGTATCTTTTAATAAGTTTACAACTCTGAATCGCATGATTTTGTAAAATCATCTTGACTTTTTTCATATTTTACTCTACGAATGTATTAAAACGTTTGTTCACAAAAGTTAAAATGAATGTTTAGAATGTTATAATCATTACTAAATATTTAAAGTTATTACAAACAACATTAAATTCTAAGATAAAAACAAAACAAAATTTGAGCTCAGCCTGTAGCTAAAAGATATGTTTGTATAGTATCCAACATCCAAGCATGAAGAATACGCCTAAAATGCAATACGACGATATAAAGAATTGCTTTGACAGCCCAGAATAAATTATTTATTTTTCCATGCTTATTTTAGTTACAAAATCAACGTTATAAGTAAGTATATAGCAACACAAAATATAATCTACTACCTATTGGCTATAGCTAGGGATACAAAACACTTACTGTGTATTTTCCCATTATTAACTTCAAAAGTCTATGAGTTAGTATTTACGTTGTATGTATCTAAATCTAGTTAATTTAAAAGGCTTTGCTAACTCGATGTAGAAACAATCTATTGAAAAGATTTGGGTTATCATTTACTTAATCGCCCGAGGTTGTTATGGGTAATAAGTAATAGTTATTAGTCCAATACAAATTGTATTTTTCACACTCCTATTAATTTTATAATGTGAAAAACCTATTTACACAAACAGTTTGCCACAGATACGTTATACATTAACGGTGCAGTTTAAACAAATTATAAAAGTAAATGTAGTGTTGTGAAATACCTGATTTATTTTCTTGGGTAAAATTTAATTGCTACACTCGCGAACGTAACTCTAAAATATTAGAACAGAATGTAGGGGATTAAATTAATGCATAAATAACTTACCCTATGGTTGCAGGGTACAACATGATTGCATAACTCTCTGGATAGGTTTACTGATGCTGCACTTTGCAACACACTTGTACATGAGGATAAAGTATTATATATTCTGC
Organism: Prosapia bicincta; assembly: GCA_036971475.1. NCBI lineage: Eukaryota > Metazoa > Arthropoda > Insecta > Hemiptera > Cercopidae > Prosapia > Prosapia bicincta. The sequence continues at coordinate 73,626,361 of JBAIZL010000006.1, read as the reverse complement.
AGGGGGTGCTTTTACTCTACACTACATTTAGCGAATTATTAACATAATTTCCATACAATAATAATAATACAATAAACAAGTTTTATTTAAAACATAGTACATGGATATTATTTTTATCCTTCCATGTAACTATTCAATAACAGGATATCAGTATTCATGCAACAAACATAAAGGTAAATGTTGACAAATATGTACGTACACTAATAGACTGACTTTACACGGCGCCGAATAGGCAATTTAACAACCACATAGTACCAAACACGGATAGTACAACTCACATTCATTACGAGTTACGATAAACCCAAGTTGTTCTAATCATTATTTATAAGTACAATTCACAAGTAAATATAATATTCAAATTACTAATAGGAGCTTCAACTAATAGAAATGCCATTTTCTCTAAATCATTAATTTTGTATGACCATCATCAGCAATAGCCTTAGAAAATATAAAATATATTTTAGATAGTTTATAACTGATGATTATTAGATTAGAAACGTTTTTGAGAAAATTAATATCTAACCTTATTATTATTAACCTTATTCATTATCCTATTGTAGATTTTATTTAAAAAACACCGATAGTGGCGATAAAGATGTCCTTGTAATTGAAACGCATCTGTTACAATAATTGTGTTTGTGGATTGTGTGTGTCTGCTTGTGTCTATGGTAGATTCATTACTATATGTCTACTTTGGCATATTTTCAAGATATAAATCTTGTTCATAGTTTCTTCAACGTCGATAAATTTGAACTCGCCCATCAGCTGTTGATGATGAACCTAAATAAAATAGGTTTTGTTAGTTTAAAAGGTATCGATAGTACTCTCATTGTTAATCTGTTAGTATTAAAATAGCTTGTTTTAGTTGCAGAATGATAATAGAATTTTCCTAAGAAAATCTATTGTTGTGCTGACTTTTGAAGCTGTAGAAAGCTAAAGCTGTGTTTATATATATTTCTCTAGAAGGTATCCGCGCGCATTTATCTCGTAACAAACATATAACTAGGAACTATTAGAAGGGAGTAAACTTAAATGTTCAAAATTAGACCAAGCAATAACTATGTAAAGAGAAAGAGATTGTTGTATAGCAACAGTTAACACCATTAAGTAAAAGATTAAAACCATTTTTTTCAAAACCATATTCATTGGAAGAACGACTCAACCAAGGAAAGACAGAGAGAGGCGCATCATAGAATGTTTGAAATAAAATATAAGCTGTGGATACGTTAATATTGGTTCTCCCTTACCTCTAGATTTCAATTTTATAATTTTGGAGGTCACATTTTAAAATATGTTTATATTTTTAACTCTGGTAGATAATTAATCAATTAAAGCTATTTACCTAAATCACTGAAATACACTGCTTAAGCGACGTCTTTTGAGTGCACAAAAAAGGGGACAGAAAACTTTGGATATTAAAAGTTTTAAAACAATTAAATTTGTAATCCTTAAATTAAAAACTAAACACAAGTACAATAATTGTATTGACTATTCTTTGCTGTATTTCCTCTAACATTTTTCTTTTTTTTGCAGGTAAGAAAGTCAAACACGTGAAATGAAATGTAAGTAAGCTAAAATAATACTTTTTGTGTCATTTATGTTTTCAAATTATGGTTTTTATAGATTTTGAAACACACACACATTTGTTTGATTTACTAAGAAAACAACCGTATGAGTGTTTCCAATGGTAAAACAAATTACCGGGAGGTTGAAAGTTATTCTAACGAATTTCACCCCTGTTCTTATTTGGCAGTGGACATACCTTGAAACATTATTCCTAGAATAGCCGTACTACCAACTCTTCTGGGAGAAAGCTCTTCAACATTGCCTCTTCCAACCCTTCCAAATCCATGCTCGGACCCACACAACACTCTCCCATCCCCAACGTCTTCGACTTTGTTGTAACCAACGATTATCCCCTTTCCATAACAGATTTCTTTACAAATACTCGCCTTAAACAATATCTTCATTTCCCTTTCAAACTGTCGTGTTCTTTTCCCTCTTCCAGGTGGATTAAGGAACTTCCATGAGGATGTCTCATGTTTACTCTCTCAGCCTCTACCACCGATATCCTATGTTGACGACCTCGATACCCTATCACTACTAGTAAAATGTACCTTATTCGCAGCTATCTCTAAGAATGTTATTCCAAAATAATCATCTAAGGCGCTCCTCGCAGCTCACGGGGTCTCCGTTGATCATGGCTTCTAAACAAGCACTCGGTGCTGTCAAAGCATTACACGGACTCTTGGCTGGCATATTCAGTAAAATATTTTCTGTTATTCTTTTAACTTCTTTAGTAACACCATTTCATTCACACAGATTAAACAAACCGATTAAATACACAGATTAAGCAAAAGGACAGCGTTCATTTTAATGGAATTAAGTCCTCGTTACATCGCTGGAGTCCTAATTAAGCGAACTCTTATTGCAGGTATATTTTTTGTTCAGTAATAGCTCTGAGAAGGAGGATGAAATTAATTTTTAAGAAGGCACTTGAAATTTTCTTGCTCGGTTAAAAAAAACAATCTAATATGAAATTACATCTTGATTATTAGTTCAAGGTATTCTGGTAGAGATGGAAGGCTTTGATTAAGCTCTTTGTGTCTATGTTCTTTGTTTTGGGGTTATTTATTCGCTTTTTATTCGTTATTTTAGAAAAATTTGTATTGGAGAACTTATTACTTACCTCCAGCTTCCTTTTAAACGCTCTCTCTTGCGTACGGCCCTTTAGATGTTCATAAACCTCGGCGGTTTACAACCCGAGAGACAAAGAAAGCGCCATATTGATGAAATGCTAAAGACTAACGCGGCCTACGTTCAACAATTAAAGTTTTAATTCTTTAGATAAAACTAAATCTCAACATGTACCATAATTTTTTTGTAGTATATTTTATCTGTTTTTGTGTCACGGATAAACGTTTGAATAATGTAACTCTACCTTGGGAAATTTTTCACAGATGCTTAAGTATTCACGCCACCATACTAACTTAATATGTACACCGACATAGTATTACTTTTACAAATATTAGCGTATCAGTAACTGATATCCGATAACAGTTTGGCAGACTTGAATCGACACACGTTTTTTATAAATATTCAAACGGTTTATTTAGACCTATAGGAGTCGTTTAAAAAAAACTAATACTTGGAGACCTGAAATTTAAGTTCGAATCGCAACGCCGATCTTAAGTCCAAACCTAACCTATCTTTTACAAATAACAAAGAATATAAGAAATAAACAGATGAAGTAAGTTTTCAAAAAAAAATGTAACTTCGGATGTGTAAAAGTTTAAATTATAAACGGTTTGTGATTTTAATGCAACATAATTTAGTGAAATACTTTTAAGTAACCATACTACTAATGTGTTTCTATAATCACACGGATATATATATTGCACACATACATAAATAATTAAATGTTTTCCAATTTAATGCAGATACGATATTCTGTAGCCGAACAGTTCCTGGTTCCAAATAATACGGCCCAAGTTTAGATTGAACGATGTTAAATAATTTATTGAATCATGATAAAGTGTCTATTGATAACTCTCCTAGAGTAATTCCTTAGTTAGTATATATATTTATTAAATATTTTAACTTTATGTTAATTTTTGTATAAATTGTTAAACTTGTACTGGATATGCAATTACAAGGTATTTTTATTATTGTTTAAGTTTTATACAGTCAAACCTGTTTAAGCCGGAATCTATTGGGACCGGCATATTTTTCCGTCTAAGACAGGTTTCCGGTTTATACAGTAGTAGTGTACTGTATAATGGTAATACCATCACGAAACGTTTGCTGAGTCTATTTTTAGCGTTGGGGTGAGGGTAGGCCCCCATTTGGGAATTCTTAGCTATAAGACTATTATTTCTACTGATCAGCTGTAGGGCGCTATACCAACACCTCATAGATAACGGACAATTAATTGTCATCGTGTCTATATTTGTTCTAATACAGTATTTAATTAAATTATTTATTTCCGATTAAGTACTGACTGTTTATTTCCTACAGAGATAACACTTCAACATATAAAGCAAGTGTATTTAAATCACAAGAAAACTATCACATTTTAACGTCTAAATAAACGTCATTCAACAGTAATATCGGTTATCTTGATTGCCTAATGACAGCCGGTAGCCTGTGACGTCACAACTCGCAAACCTTGTTTTCTAGGTGGTGTTGGCTAAGCACACTACAGAAAATGTTAAAACCTACATTACATAATACAAATCTTACCTTTTAATGTAGCATCCTTTTATCCTTTTCCACAAAACATTTTTAATAGAAAACTATAAAACTAAAACACTTATACACTTGTCAACAAAATTTATAAATTAATGATGCAATTTATTAAAAACTATATTTTTCCTCTTACTGTATTTAGGCTAAATACTGTACATAGTAGGCGTACGTAAAAATAAAAGAAAATCAATTAGGCTTGAAAAAATCTAGCATTGACTTTGTTTTAAAAGGTTAGTTTTACTTGCTTGTGTTTCAGTTATTGTTTTTAGTTGTAACAAATGGTGACGCATTTCCGGGCTGTTAATACGTACCGCGAAATCTTCTAACTCACAAATTTTCATTAAAATAGCCAAAGGTTTTTATTTTGTTTTCCAAGACTGGTCCGTCTTCAATTTCTTCTTTTTCTTCTACTTGCGCATGTTTTTTGCCTTTTAGAATGAAGCGGTCTCTCGCCTTTCAATATCTCAATCAATATGTCTGGCCGTGGATGTTTGTAAACCATTCATTGCATTATCCTGAAGGAAACGAGTTCTGACACATAGCCTATCGTAAATTATGGATGTTTGTATACCATTACGTTATCTTGTGCATATCAACAATCCTTAACGTTTTTACAGAATTCTCAGAAATAAATACGATCCGTTATAATTAGGCAGACCTATCTGTGAATTTTGTTATGGTAAAAAAATATATTATAAACTGTATTTTATCTAAACGGAAGTCATTGTAACTTTATATTTTAGAGCATGTATATGATCAGATTTTCCGGCTTATGCAGAACTAAGACGTAGTAAATACGTATCACTCATCCTTTTGCTTATTCCGCTCCCGCGTTAGACAGTTTCCGGCTTATGAAGGTTATTAACCAGGTAAATTAAATAGGCGACAATTGGGACTTTTAAAGTTTTCCGCGATAGACAGGATTCCGCCTAACACAGGGTCCGTCTAAGACAGGTTTCACTGTAAAACTATTTTGTATAATTTGGTTATACCAGAAGTATAGTAATGTTATTTCAAAACTGTAGATTTATAATTTAAATATCTGTAAATATGGTTACTTAGTAACTGTAATTAACCGTAGCTAATTTATAAGTAATAGATATTTTTTCACATTTATTTTTATGTAAATTCATTAACTTTTATAGGCTATGCAAGTATAAGAAATTTATTTAATAGTTTACTTTTTACACGATGGCTTATTTTGTATCTAATTAAGTTTGTATATACAAACGTCACTGGCTATACCAGAATTGGAATATTGTTACTTGTAGATTTCTCCAGATCTATCATTTAAACAAGAATCTGTAAATTTGGGAACTTACTATCTGCAATGAATATAAGTAGCATATTTATAATTATTAAATTAGCCTCGTCAGCGCTATCAGCATGAATATTTTACTTTGCTTTGCATGACAAAATAAAGAGTGAGAAAAACAGGGATGAATCTTTGTTAATCGGTTTCAGTCAAATTAAAGCACAAAAAGATTTGACTGATCCTCTTTTGCAGGGATATTCGTGTATTTAAGCAAAACCCCGAAGGCAGGTGGAAATCAATTTTCAAAATGTTAGAAGCACGGATGGGACACTCTTTGGTCTTAGTTAAAACAATCTAATTACTAACTCAGTGTGAGTCTGCTATCGCTAACAAGCTTCGTTAACGCGTGCACCATGCCTTGTGGTTTTAAATATTTGATTGGCTTAAATTAACATTGAAGGATTTTTTAGAATATTTAACACTGTCCTAAACTTTTGTTTATATTTACCACGTTTTTATTCGTTCGGTTTGAGTCATATCTGTCTTTCTGTACTGGTAGAGTTTTGCAATCGAGTTTAAACTAACTTCCCAATTACTTAGAGACTTGAAATTTTAAACATAGGTCAGAACTAGACGACAATGTAAAATTCACTTGGTTTCTTGTCTGTATGTTTATTCCTACAAAAGTTTAAACAAATCAAAATTGGGCGATGATTGAAATTCTAAACATGGGACGGGGATGGATAACAATGCAATATACACTGGGCTTCTTATCAGTAATAACGATTAACGTTCAAATATTTAGCTCACAAAAATGGGTATGACAATTATTTAATAGAGAAACTACACAGCAAAATACTCAAAAAGAACAGTAATAACAACACAAAAAACAAAAACAGAAACAAATTCATCACCCTCACATACTTATACAAACTCACAAATAAAATAGCACACTAAAAAAACCCGGATACAATGTAACTTACAGATCAACAAATAAAAGCCAAACGGCTATCAGACACAGCATTAATAACAATACCAACACATACAATAACCAAGGAGTATAAAAGAACTAAAATGCAACAAGTTCTATATTGGACAAACAGGCAGATCATTCGCCGAAAGTTATAAAGAACACAAAAGCCCACTGCACACTACTATTGAATCCACCTTCGCAAATCCCCTCATGGACACTAAACACTCATTCAAAAAGTATGGAAAATAACATGAGCATCCTCCACACATGCAAAAAGGCCATAAATTAAACACACTAGAACAGCGTGAAACACACATACTCTTCGATCACATCACGTCTAACTTTCAAAAAATGGTACCGAGGAAGCACAACTGCCGCATTCCTAGTGGCAAAAATACTAGGCTGAAGAAGTCGTAAGTCGAAAACATTTCCTCCAAGTGTAAGTTAACAACCGTTAGTTAACAAAACGTCTGGTCGCAAGTAATAGCAAAAGTGTAATAAAAAATAATTAAATTATTTTTGTTTACTCTAATTTCATTTAACGGATGAGCTACAGCCCTGAAACATTGAACCTTTACTTACATTAGGTCAGAACTTTCGACGTTCATCGTTTCTTGTTTTGTAAGTTTGTTTAAACTAATTGAATATGACCGATGAGCTACAGACCTAAATTTCTAATCACAAGTCAGCACTGGATGGAAATACAGTTTTCACTTGGTTTCTTGCCTTTAGGGCTACTGGAATAATATTTCTTTAAATAAATTAAGCTTTGCTGATCAGCTAGAGACTTGAGATTTTAACCATGGTTCTGTAGTGGATAACAATGCAATACCTAATATTAAACATCGACATAACAAACTCCTTGACGAGATAGGGGCGCAATGCAATGCACGATGTTGATTGAAAAGCTTCATATACACGAGATTAAAAAGCACAGAATAATAATTTGAAGAAAAAGCTTTCTTAGTCCACGTTAAACGAACTAAAAAAGTATAAAATAATTTGGAATTTTTGGGAGTGTAAATTATAAATGTTCACATAAAAATTCAGTGGGGAAAACGTGGGGCGCATTTTATTGATAATAGTATAAAGAACTGGTCACTAAATGCTCCCCATGTTTTCCCCATTGAATTTTTATAAGGACATAAAAATATGCACCACCAGAAATTCCAAATTCTTTTATACATTTTAGTCGTTGAAAAACGTGGTACTTAGTAAGTATTTATCTTCAAATTATTATTTTAATTTTCGGAACGAACAGTGATAAATATACAGCGTATGATAATTAAAATGTTTCCACTTTTGTATGTAAAAGATTAAATAGTAGAATTAAAAACATAGTATGGTCTCTTTAAGGTTTTTCACGGTCCTTTCGTTTCGGCAAATTTCAAGAAATTTCTAAGCCAGTGCATTAATTATATAAATAATTTTATTCATGCTACACAGCTAAAGCAAGCATTAGACTCGAGGACAGCGTAATATGTTTCTGTGAATTTTAATGGAATTAAAACCTCGTTATGCCAGCAGTAGGCCTAATTAAGCCAAACCTTCCTGCAGAGCTATATTTTTAACCCCGACCCGGAGACGGAGGGTGAAATTAATTTCCAAGATTGCACATTCACTCTTTGTCCTTAATTAAAAACAAAATCTAATATAAAATTATATCTCGACTATTAGCTCAATGTAATTCGGGAGTGATATCAAGCTCTGGTAACGCGTCTTGTATTTTATTGTAATTGCTATTAGCATTGTTGTGTCTTTACAAATGAAAACCATTCGAAGTGTTTTCTTTTACTTCGTGTAAGGATATGATTTCAAAAGTAATTATGCTATTCTCCACTACAGAAATCAACTTTAAAGTAATAAATCTTACTAATAATTGTGAGATTCTAACTTCACAACATCTTAGTCCAACAGTAACTTAGTTCTAATATAACTAGTAGTAACAAATCGATTTCAAAAGCAAAAAACAAATGTTGATTTACCTAAATCTTCGAAGAAACGTTCAGCATCATGATTTAATAATTTATTGGTTTTTATTTAATTGTTCTTTAAATAGAATATCTAACTATTACCTTATTTTGTGTTTTGCAAGAGCCGTAAAATGAAGACTGTATTATTGTAATATGATTTAATTATATTTAATTAATTCAGATAGTCTAATTAGTTTTATTCAAACGTAGTATTTTTCAAGACAATTCTCTTAGGCCGAATCTTGTTTTTCCTACCAAAAAATTTAAAAATTTATTGTAAGATCTCGACAAATTCGGATTTTTCGATCAGCTGTTTTTGCAATTCACCCATTATAACCTTCTTATTAGGAGAGTGATAGAAAGATATATATATATATATATATATATATATATATATATATATATATATATATATATATATATATTTCAAAAACAACTAAGTATATTCAAATACAAGAATTATTTATTTATTTTATATTCATGTATTTAATTAACCTTAGTTGTTTTTGATTATTAAACAAAAAACACATATATATATATATATATATATATATATTTATTTATTTATTTATTTATTTAGTGAGAGAGAGAGAGAGAGAGAGGGAGGAAGAGAGATCCCTAATATTTTTGAGAGTTAGGTTTTCTGGTACAGGTGTTTACACGTAAGCTTGCACTTGACCGATCGTCTGTACTAGCCTAGATAAAAACATTAAAAATGTATGCCGTCATGCGGGTTGCATCAATAGTCCTCGCGGCGCTCGTGAAGGCGCTCCAGTAGATGAAATGCAAAATACTATATGTGTTGTATTTCTACATCATCAGTAATGTTCGCAGAACGGTCTTTGCCTAATGTCCACCCTCCCTAAGCCTATAGTTCCGCCCCAGGTCCAAGTGGCAGCTTTGGTGACAACACCTGTAAATGTTAGGATTACTAACATGTGTTGGTAAATGTAAGATTCTTGTTAATAAGTAATATTACTTGAGGATTTTATTATTAGAGTTTGGGAGATCCTAGGTTTTATCAATGACAGTTGGTAAATGTCGGCCATGGAAATAAAACAATAAATATTACTTAATAATTTATTTCAATTCTGTATGAAACAAGACCTTACATCGCTCTCTTACATCTCACAAACTGATTCTGTATTTAACCTAATACTTGGTAATGAATAAACATTGTTACGTTCGGTGTTGTTATATTACGTCTATTTATCATCATTTACAATTTTTCTAAAATAAAACACAAAGTTTACTCAGTTTATGATGTAAAAGCTTAAAATTTATAAATATTACAGAAGAGTTTGGACTTTTGCCGTCACGAGGTGGTTAAACTTTGGATTTACAGCAAAATCTTAGAATTTACCAATATACGGGCTTTTACAATATATATATATATGTGTGTGTGTGTGTGTGTGTGTGTGTGTGTGTGTGTGTGTGTGTGTGTGTGTGTGTGTGTGTGTGTGTGTGTGTGTGTGTGTATATACATTTGTATTTTATTATTATGAAATATTATATTTATATGCTTTTAAATAAAAAACTATTTCGAATGCAGTTTTTCTGTCGTATCAATTTTTAAATCCGTTGAACATCGTATACGTTATGTCATTGAATTAAATATTGCTATTTATTATATAATTACTATTACATTTTTGAATAAAGTTTAAATGTTAAATTATGATAATGATTTATTCGTTGTGAATGTTATGTTTCAACAATATTTTTTTAATGATATGCATACACTATTACAATAATTAATAGTTAAATATAGAGTCAAAATTGTTTCTTTTATAAAGTTATTGATATTGCAATTCTGTTCGTAATTAGTTATTATAACTTTAATAAATCATATTACTTTAAATATGTGTAGGCTACACTAATAAAATAATTAATATTTAATTATAGAGACAAAATTGTTTTTTTATAAAGTTATTGATATTGCAATTCTGTTAGTAATTAGTTATTGTAATTTTAATAAATTGTATTAATTTTAAATATGTATACACTATTAAAATCGTTAATATGTAATTAAAGAGACACAATTTTTTATTTTTAAAGTTATTGATATTCCAATTCCGTTAGTAATTAGTTATTGTGATTTTAATAAATTATATTAATTTTTAATATGTATAAACTATTAAAATATTTATTAGTTAATTATAGAGACAAAATTGTTTCTTTTATAAAGCTATTGAAATTGCAATTCTGTTAGTAATTAGTTATTATAATATTTTCATTTACCAATGCAAATGTCAAATACTTATTATGTTTTGTTCTTTTACTGTGAAGCTTAGGGTCTAGTTGGTTAATAAGCAGTACAAGCAAATTATAAAAGCTATTGTTCATTGAAATCCGAAATACAAACTTTTAATGAGAACCATTCGCTTATTACTAGAGTTGCTCAGTCTTCAGCAAACGCACTTTATTATTTTTAATATCGTGATCACAAGTATTCATTCACCAACTTTTAATTTAACATTTATATCAATATTTTGCAAACATTTTTCGAAAAAAAATGCGTATCAGCTCTAAAGCGCTATTTATCTAAACAGACAATACATTGAGAAGGAAACAGTATTATATTCGGCGGTTATAGAGATGTTAAGAATGCAATAACGGGAAGGTAGAATCTTTAAATTGTATAGAAATACAGAAATAGAATAGTCATTACTATGACGTCTAATCAGTAATCATTTCCAATTTGTATTTTATTGGTTATTTTAAAAGTTGGTTACCGTATTAAAAATTAAAAACAACTTCCTATTCTAGAAAATATTTAGATAAGTATTTATTTTGCAAAATAAGAATTATACTTATATACTACTTGAACTAGAATTAACTTTTACCAATTCAGTATTGCAGTGTGCTATTGACAGGCTCCTGGAGAGATTGTAATTAATATTACAGACGCCTAATTGCGTTTGGCTCACTAATTGCATGCAATTAATTAGTTTCATCAGAGTCGATTTATAAACAAGTCCTTTGACTTAAAATGTCGAGAATAAACTGAATATGTAAAATAAAAAGTTTAAATATTCTAGTTGTGTTGGACGTTTGGATTGTCTTTGATTATTTTTGGTTCCAAGTGGTATATGTGATTAGTTTTGATCCAGTTATCCAAATGCTTTTCGAACTAATGAATACTCCTATAAATGGGGATTTCAGTGAAATGTTATTGTTTTTTCAAAGTACAATTTGCTTTAAAATTAAATGCGTAAACTTCACCGCCCTACTTCCTTTTCGCTTCTTACATAAAGCTAGGTAATTGTACAAATTGTTTTTTACAAATGATATTCCGGCAAACCAAGTAGACCGAATAGTTAAATGTCAATGTCCGTTCATAGACAAACCTGTATTAGTGGAACATTTGTAACTAATAATTAAATTTTGTAAAAACCCAATACAATTAACAACTATCATATAATTTGATATATCTAATCCGCTGGCTCTCCTTCTCTCTCTCTCTCTCTCTCTATATATATATATATATATATATATATATATATATATATATTATAACATAAAGTACGAGGCTTTAGATTGTATTAAGCTAGTTGCGAAATAAATCATCTATAATATTTTAGCAAAGAAATACAAATAGTTTTCTGGTGCTGATAAAGCAGGTACCCAAGGCAGGTCATTATTCTTTCCAGGAAGTTTATAAGGGGAGTCCGGCAAATAGACAAAGGTCCAAGTCTTGTGGAAATTCCAGCGGCCGATATAGCCTGGGGAATTTTAACCATGTACCGTTAGGTTTAGAAAATTAAGAACTAAGGGGGAGTTGAAAGAGAGTCTCGGAGCAAGGCAGGCAGGTTGGTGGGGACAAGGATGAAAGCGTAAAGGGAGAATTTTGTTAAGTAAAATAGAGATTTTATAAGTAAATTTTTAGTAAATGCGAAGTAAAAGTTTTTTATATAAAGTAAGTCGTTTGTGTCAAGTGTTAGCACAGAAGTGAACAAGCCAGGATTCCAGGGACTCGTCTGAACTATAAGTATATTTAAATTATAAGTGTAGCAACAGACATCTATCTTCTAGTTTAACCTAAATTTTAAATTCATCAAAATTTATAAATATAATTCTATTCACCATTTCAAGTTTAAAGCAAAGTTCCCATAATAGCGACCCCGAGAGCAAGAATATAATTTTACTACTGTTTTTATTCTAATTGAATCTAAAGCCTCAGAAGTCCACCTTTTATACTGTAATTTAGTTAAGTTATCGAGCCTGTCACTGCTCAATATTAATAAATTTTTTGAATAATTTGTAGAGTTAATTAAAGAAAATAAATGCAAGTGATGTTTAAAAATTGATAAAATTGTTAATTCTTTTATAAACCTGAAGGTGACTTCAATAGGTAAGGCAATTAAATAACATTTAAAATAATTTAAATTATAACCAAAGTTAAGTTATAATATGACGCCCAACGTATTGGCAAGTTAAGTTATAATATGACGCCCAACGTATTGGCAAGTTAAGTTATAATTTGGCGCCCAACTAGATGGCAAAGTTAAATAGAAATGGTGAATATAAATAAATAAATTAAATCATAAATGTATTAACAAATTTATTAATCTGTTGGCTTGAATAAGAGTGTTAATTAAGGAAATTTAATAAAAAACTGTGAACATTATTAAGACTATAGAACATTATTAGGGAAGAGACTTTAAATCATGAATAAAGTAGATGAAAAAAATTTGGGTGTGGGGACAGAGACAATTGTAGGGACTAGGGTTAACACCGGAATAGATATGCTACAGTTACTGCAATTATTAAGTGCGAAAATGGATCAAAATACACAAGATTTAAGAAAAACCTGTAGTAAATTAGATGAAAAAATGGACCAAACTACACAAGATTTAAAGGAAACTTTAAATAGTAAATTAGATGAATTTAATGACAAATTAGATAAAATAATTAATAAAGATAACGAAATCAATGAAGAAGTTAAAGAAGAAATTAATGATAATTTAGTTAAGAACAATGAAGACTTTAAAGAAGAATTTAATGATGTATTAGTTAAGGACAAGGTACAATTGAATTATGAAAGCTTAGAATTAAACAATAAAATTGATACAACACAAACTAAATTAGCGGACGAGGTATTAATTTCTGAAGATCAACAACTAAAACAAGCGGGAGATTTAAACATACTAAAAATTAACACGGGACAATGTATTACTGACAACATTGAGTTAAAAAAGTTAGACGACCACCGTAAACAAAACAAAAATCATTTGACGTCTGTAGAAATTCGAAAGGGACCTATCAACATGTTAGAGAACGTAGGACAAAATTTATCGTATGTTCAAGGGATATCAGAGGAAGTAATAATTAAGAAATTCGCACGACCTTTTGACCCAAATGTTACAGCAACTGTAATCACTAGAGGAATAAAAACTAAAAGTGCATTCTTCAACCTAGTTACAGAATTTCACTTTCAACAAAAGGAACACTTTCTGTTAACATCAAACCATAGTCCAGGCCAATTAAGTCAAAGACACGGAATTAGACAACGGTATGAAATTAATCGTTTTGTGAAGGAATCACACCAGCCAAGTGTAATTAATGAAAAACCATCAGAGCCAGGTCAAATTTGCTGTAGAAACAAAAATACCCCATTTGAGCGAGGAAAACACCTGCAAGACTCAAGGACAATGATCTCGGATGGACAGTGCGACCCTTTGTTGAACGTTTGTTGTAAATAACCAAACTCATATAGTACTTCTTGATTTATAAAAATAATAATAATAATATTTGTGCTACGAAAAAAAATAATATACAATGAATAACGAACTTAAATTTAATAAACTGTCCAAAGGGGAAATTAATTAGGAAGTGATAAAATTATTATTTAGCTAAACAAGTAAAATGAATTGTAAAATTTCCACATTTAATTTTAAAGAAAGATTGTTAATTTGTATGTTGTGATTTGTAATTATGGAATAATTGATAAGAGAAATGAACTACAAAAAAAAATGTTTCTAATATACATTGGAGAATAATTATTTGTTATGGTAACTAATGAAATTTGAGGTTAATTGAGAAAGTATAACAGTATTACAATTATAAACCATTTAGGAACGTATGCATATTAATTTTAATTTTTTTTATAAACTAGTAATGCTTTCAATTAAGTTACTGCATCTGTCAGCTATTTTGTAATAGTTTTAAGTGAGACATTGTCAACTAAATTATTTGATCACTAAAACAATTTCACAAAACGGAGTAAATTTAATCTATAATTATAACATTATATTTGCGACACTTTGTTTTGGTTAGTATTAATAATATTTAACAATTGAATTATTTTATTCAGTTTAATAATTAATTTTGCAGCATATTGAATGACATGTTTTAAAATTGTAAGATAATGATAATTAACTGTTAGTGATTTTAATATGTAATTTTAGCTAAACGCAATTGCTTGGTTGTTTTATTTAAAATGAATCTTAACCCTGTAAAAAAAAATACTCGTCTTAGTAAAAGAAATTAATATTCTCCTTTTTTGGTAATAAACCTTATTAAGTTGGTTATATTTGTATTAGAAATTTAAGATTTGATGAAGAATTTAAACAAATTGTTCTTTATGTCATAGCATTCAATTATTGTAAACAGCAAATTCTTAGAAATTTATGAAGGGCCCTACGAAATTAAGAAATGTCTTGGTAATAGCAGTTACCAACTTACTTCCATAATTAATGGTAAACTTAAGGGTAAATTTAATTGTAGAATGTTAAAAAGGTATCACAAACCCATATTAAGTAATTAAATAATTGTATAAAAGATTTAGATTTTCATGCATAAATAACTAATGGTTAGGATCATATGATGAACAATGGCATTGTGAACTTTCAGATTTAATTTTAAAGAAAGAGTATTAATTTGTATGATGTGATTGGTAATTATGTAATATTTATAAGTGAAATGTTTTAGGATATAAGAGGTTTAACTATAGTAAAATTTAATGTATTAGAAGTTTAAGATTGGTGAAGAATTTAAAACAAATTGTTCTTTGATGTCAGCATTCAAATATTGTAAAATTTAAATTTAAGAAATCAAACAAAATTAATTTTAAAATTCTGGGGACTCTATAACATAAAGTACGAGGCTTTAGATTGAATTAAGCTAGTTGCGAAATAAATCATCTATAATATTTTAGCAAAGATATACAAATAGTTTTCTGGTGCTGATAAAGCAGGTACCCAAGGCAGGTCATTATTCTTTCCAGGAAGTTTATAAGAGGAGTCCGGCAAATAGACAAAGGTCCAAGTCTTGTGGAAATTCCAGCGGCCGATATAGCCTGGGGAATTTTAACCATGTACCGTTAGGTTTAGAAAATTAAGAACTAAGGGGGAGTTGAAAGAGAGTCTCGGAGCAAGGCAGGCAGGTTGGTGGGGACAAGGATGAAAGCGTAAAGGGAGAATTTTGTTAAGTAAAATAGAGATTTTATAAGTAAATTTTTAGTAAATGCGAAGTAAAAGTTTTTTATATAAAGTAAGTCGTTTGTGTCAAGTGTTAGCACAGAAGTGAACAAGCCAGGATTCCAGGGACTCGTCTGAACTATAAGTATATTTAAATTATAAGTGTAGCAACAGACATCTATCTTCTAGTTTAACCTAAATTTTAAATTCATCAAAATTTATAAATATAATTCTATTCACCATTTCAAGTTTAAAGCAAAGTTCCCATAATAGCGACCCCGAGAGCAAGAATATAATTTTACTACTGTTTTTATTCTAATTGAATCTAAAGCCTCAGAAGTCCACCTTTTATACTGTAATTTAGTTAAGTTATCGAGCCTGTCACTGCTCAATATTAATAAATTTTTTGAATAATTTGTAGAGTTAATTAAAGAAAATAAATGCAAGTGATGTTTAAAAATTGATAAAATTGTTAATTCTTTTATAAACCTGAAGGTGACTTCAATAGGTAAGGCAATTAAATAACATTTAAAATAATTTAAATTATAACCAAAGTTAAGTTATAATATGACGCCCAACGTATTGGCAGGTTAAGTTATAATATATATATATATATATATATATATATATATATATATATATATATATATATATATATATAATCCCTTTAATACATCTCTAATATATTTAACAGCTGTTTTTGAAATATCATTGCCATGAATTGGGGGTCATATATTTTATTACTTATATAACCTCTTTATTACCCTGCTATTTAGTAATGATTTAATAAATAATTCCAATAATCAATACTTGTCATTTAATATATAATCTGTATGATACCTCTTTAACAGTTTAAACAGCTGTTTAATAAATACTATTATATCTATTATATTTTATATATATTTATTTCTATAACAACTTTCTAACACATGTAACAACTGTTTATTAAATATATCTATAGTTCAATACGAGATGAAAATACATAATATTTGTAATACTCCTTTAATCCTTTTAACAGCTTTAATAATAATGATAATTTGTATAAAAAACGTGTCATGATTACGAAACCTCTCGATTACCTTTTTTATACGAATATATATATATATATATATATATATATATATATATATATTGCTTCAATACCTATCTAATAAATATTCCAATAATCTAGTACTTCTCACAAGTATATCATTTCCCTAATATCTCTCTGACATTTGTTTTATATATTTATTACCTATCACTTAATTTTCAAAAACTAATATCTTTAAAAATGTATTTACAAATAATTTGAAATACACATTCAATCTATCTATCTATCTAGCCCTCTCTCTCTCTCTCTCTCTCTCTCTCTCTCTCTCTCTCGCCGATTTCACGCATTCTCGCAGAAGTATTCCTACAACACATAGAACAGAATAAAATCATAAATAACAACAAACTCGCAGATAAGATAATATATTGGCACAGACATGTAGACGACGTTATAATACTATACCGAGGAAACATAAGACAATGCCAACAACTCCAAACGCATATAAACAAAATACACTAAAATATCCAGTTCACTGCAGAGTTTGAAAACAACAAAACATTGAATTTCTTAGACATCACCATAACAAAAATAAACAAACATGAATTCAACATATACCGCATGCCAACCATGACAAACACACTGATACACAATTCATCGAACCGTCCAATACAACATAAACACGCAGCATTCAAACATTTATTACACAGACTAAATAAAATAACTATGACCACAACTAGCTATCCAGAGGAACTAAACACAATCAAATATTTAGCTCACAAAAATGGATATGACAATTATTTAATAGACAAACTACACAGAAAAATATTCAACAAGAACAGTAACAACACAAACACGAAGACAAACAAATTCATCACCCTCACCTACATAAACAAACTCACAAATAAAGTAGCACATCAATTAAAAAGCAGGATACAATGTAGCTTACAGAACAACAAATAAAAGCCAAACGGCTATCAGATACATCATTAATAACAATACCAACACATACAATAACCCAGGGGTATACAAACTAAAATGCAACAACTGCAATAAGTTCTATATTGGACAAACAGACAGATCTTTCGCCGAAAGATATAAAGAACACCAAAGCGTACTGCACATTACTATTGAATCCCCCTTGGACACCCCAAATCACCTCTTGGACACTAAACGTCTATGCAAAATTATGGAAAATAACATGAGCATCCTCCACACATGCAATAAAGGCCATAAATTAAACACACTAGAACAGTATGAATTATATAGCCATAGTAACACACATAAATATGACGTGTTAAATGAACAAACACGGCCCTGATCACACATACTCTTCGATCACATCACTTCTAACTTTCAAAATAATGGTACCGAGGAAGCTCAAACTGTAGAATTCCTAGATGCAAAATACGAGGCTGAAGAAGTCGTAAGGCGAAAACGTTTCCTCCAAGTGTAAGTTAACATTTTAACAACTTTTAGTTAACAAAAAGTCGGGTCGCGAGAAATAACAAAAGTGTAATAAGAATTAACAACCAGCTCGTCATGAACAGCAACAAGATTTCGAAACATAAATATGTATATACATATAACAGAATCACAATATTAAGTGACAAAATAGATAGCGAATTTCCTTGAAATTTTCCAGTTTTTACAATAAATGGTGTTGGACTATTTATTCGATTTCTCTATTTTCATTTTTAATTTTTGACCCTGATGGTCTATAACTTCTATTCCCCTCTTGTAATGCTTCATTATTGCAAGAAACCTTTTTCTTATAATTTCATATACATCTTCAAGTAATAAATTTCTATCAATGGGTAAGTTACCTCAGTGGAAAACGTGCAGGATTTCAAACTTGTTGATTCATAGTTCGAATCCGACTGGGATATCAATTAAAAAATCTAAATTAATGAATAAATGGTTTTTTTACCGGTATTATCAACAATTGTCATTCAATTAGAATAAAAACATTTATTTGAACCAGATTGGATGGATAAAAACGTAATTTAATAACGACTGCAAATTTTTACAAAATTTATAACAGGAGAGTGTGCGCTAAAAGAGGAATTTAAAAAAATGCATATATCCTGCATGGATGAGTAAAATGTATTTTGTAAACGATTGAAAATTTGAACAAAATGTATAAATAAATATGTATATGGAGAATGTGAACTAACAGTAGGAATGGAAAAAATAGAAAACTTGGAGTGCATATGTAGGTATTTGTAAGTATTGTAGCTGTCATTGTAGTTGTATTTGACATTGAAAACACTCATACAAGAGTTTTTACAAACTACTCATGAATAAGGGTTTTCCATCAATAAGGGTTTTTCGTACATATACGTAATTTATGAATTTAGAAAATCGAACAAAAAGTTCTACAGTAAGTCCACCATGGAAGAAACTAAGGCACTAATGTTTGTTTTCAACAACCAGCAGTTTCAACAGACAGTGCGATGCAAAGGTCTTTTTAACTCTGTGGCTATAACAGTAAATAGCTTTTGAAACGTATAAATTGTTGCTCTGGGAAATATACAACTTGTAAAATAACTGCTCTAGCAGGCTATAAATACACTCTGCAGTAGTGAAATAACATATTACTCCATACATTACTCCGCTACATAATATAGTTCCTCTTTGAATAATTTACTCTTTAATATAACCAAGAGCGGACTGCCACAATCTGTTTCATCTGTGACATAGATAAACGTGGATTCAATCTACCAGCAAAGAGAATAGTTTAGATGAATTCTTAATGGTTTTAATAATATATCTTACATAAATGTCATATTTGCGTTTGGTTATGAAATACAATAATTATATTCATTATTAGAAACTTTGGAGATAATTGATGTAAGTAATGGAAACATATAATTTAAAATATATTACGCTATCAAAGGCAAGCCGTTATGATATAATAAAGTAAATAATAAAAGCCATTTATTTCTCCGCTCAGCTATATTATTAATCTATTTTATTTATTTATAACGCTAAAGTATTTTCCACTAGCAGTATGAAATCTGAAAGACTTTGTTTAATGATTTAGTAATGATTATTATTCTGTCAGTCTGTTTTTATTCCATATGGTTTAAATGCAGAACGAGTATCCGTTTATTTTACATTTCAAATAATCGTATTTTATTATTTTACACGTAATAAACATAAATATGAAACCGCTGAAAGGTTACAAGTTTGGCTGTGAAGACGTACAACCAAATGTGGAGTATTTTGTGTTTATATGTTGAAAAGGAATATATTACTACTTTTCCGTCTTTATTAATTACCATATTCCAATATTATTATAATATTGTATATTTTCATTACAAATAGTGCGATTTTGCTGTAATGATAATTTATAAACTCACATTATCAATCAATTCTGAGACTGAATGGTGCTTCTGTTCTATACAAAGTGGAATAAAATATTTGCTCTTTATTGACATCTTTACTTTTTTTATTAATATCGTATGATGTTTTAATGCTTTTGTTCTACATAAACTTTCTCGAATCAGCGTAGTGATAAATTCAAAATATATTGCAACATATAAATAGGTTGGTTAATATTATTCTAAGCAATTGTCATGAAACAATAAGACTTGCTCAAATATAATGTTTATAATTTATATTTTCTATTAAACGCAACGTCACTCTTCTAAAATAATTGTTTTTTACTTAAATGTTTTGATAATGGAGTTAAAGTAGTGGATTTAAATGTGGGTTGGATATAATGGACCTTCCAGTTAATCGCCCTTTACTCCATCAATCAAATCTTTTCCCTGTTTCTATCTCTCCGTGTGTAAGGAAGGTCGATATTTTCTGTCACGGTGATTTGTCCGCGATATTCGTATGAAAAATCTCAGTTCCAGTGAAAATTGATCGATCGGAGGTTGTATCTGTTGTAAATGGTCAAAAAACGCAGTGGCTGGATAAAACTATATTAATATTTTACCGCGGCTGTCATAGGCTGATTTGTCGTTGTCACAGGTTCTATTCATTTCAATCGTGTCTGAGTGGACGATTTGTGTTAGCTTTTACAACAGTGTTGTGTACAGTAAACGCAATTTCGCACTCGGTAGTTTGTTCTTAATGTTGGAAGAGTTTATTTTTAAATAAAATGAGCCTTTCAAAAAGAAAACAGTGAGGTGTAGAAATATGCCGGTCTATTATGTGCACATACAGAGGTATTTCTTGTCGCCGGTAAAAGTCACTGATCCAAGCTTGGCGCTGTCACTCATATCACCGATCCGTTAAAGTCACTGGTTCGACCATCCCTATCCGTGTGCATTGAATGCCTGAAAAGAATTGTAAAACATAAATATACTGATTTTATTTTTCATGGTTTATTACTTAGATTTTATAGTATTTCATTGACTCGCGTGCAAGTTTAACAGACGAATAGGAAATACATCAATATAATAATAATTATAGCTCCTTATAGACTTGAGAAACATATTTAAGTATTTAGAAGCCACTGAAATCGGAGGGTAGATTCAATTGCCTTTTTATTCATGAATAGTGTTAGTAAATATTTTGTTTAAGGTGATTCAAGATAGTTCCACTTTATTGCATCTATAAAAGATCGTGAATTAGAGGGTCATACAACTCTATATTTGAAGGTGGATATGAATCAATGAGGGAAATAACATAGCCTAAACTAAAGGTTGTCTTTTGTTGTATTTCTTCTTATTATGTCACTATATCTATTCTTGTGTTATCTCTTCCTATTATAGTTAGCCTTTAGTAACTATTATTATCCCTGTGAGTCATAATTTCTGTTGCAATCATTGACACTTGCGCCCTACTATGTTTGCATAAGGGAGGTAAGCATATACAAGAAATATTTGAAGGCGGTCAGTATTTACCAGAAACTATTAAGAATATTAATGGAATGTGAATGATAATCAAGTTTTAGATAGGGACGTACAAGGTTTAAAATCGGTTTGTAAGGAAGGATAATCGTTTATGTAGGAACAGGACACATACTCCTAATCGGAGTTATAGGAAGGTTAGAAAAAGGAGTGTAAGTATATAAGGCAAATTGGAGAGATATGGACATTGAAAAAGTAAACCATTTGCTCTGTTAGTGGGGTTTGTAGACATTGTGTACGGAGGTCATGTCGTTGAAATTTCAGAGATGATGCCGTATGTGACCAATTTGAAGGTAGGTCTCGTGTAGGTTTCAAATTGTTATGATGTCGAAAGATGAGACGGTGTAACCTATTACCTACTAGATTTAAAGTAGATCTTTCTAAATTAACAGATACTCATAGACTGTTTGCAAATCCATACTTGTTCAGGGTTTGCCATAACAAATTTTTAATATCTCTCATCAAGTTGGTGTTCAGGAGACGCTGAAACGTGTGCGATTTATTGCTCAATAGAATTTATTTTGACAAATTTGGACATTTATTATCAATAAACAAATGACAAAATATCTAATATCAAAATAAACTCCGATCCAGCCTATGTTCTTAGACAGTTGTGGAAAAATACAGTAGGTAAATGGATATCCGTTATAGTAAAATCAACAAATTATGTCAAATAAAAAAGACAGTTGTGGGTACATTCAGGGAGATCCTTTTGATTTTTAGCCCCCTAACAATAATCAAAAGCGAAGCTCTGTAAGGATAATTTATAATAAAAAATTTGCATTTAATTTATTTTTAGTTAATTTTTATTAATTTAGAAATTAGTTTGAACATATTTGGAACCGATTTCGTAAATATTTTCTCATTACTAGGCTTTGTGTTGCTCCCGAACTACGGGTATATCTAATGGTTGACCATTAGGACTTCTTCAGGATAACACACCCTATGGCGTTATTTACATTTCACAAAAATGTTTTATTATGGCTCTCTTTTCAAATCACAATACGATTGAAAGGAACAAAGTCTCAAAGTATATTAAACAGTTTCTGTTTACTAAATTACTTCGTGTTTGAAATCAAGCACTTTGGCACTGATCGATCTCCCATCGATCACTGATCCCATAGCCATAAATCAGTTACGTAAAGATTTATATGCAATTATAAAAGCAATGTCCCTTGCAGTAATTAAACATTACAAGAAATGTACAGAATGAGAAATTATAGACAAAATCAGCTTCGTAAGTTAGAAACAGCTTTAAAATGAATCAAAACAGGTTTACACTCAGAGATAATAATGCCTAACTAATATTGCTTTTTTTTTAAAAAAGTAAATTACGTAGCTCTAGAGTACTTTAAATCTAAAGAAATGGAAAGTAACAATAAATAACGCCAAAGGAGCCATTTTCTCACTACCAAACCTTTTTTTCCTTTCTCGTAATATTAAATTTATTTCCAGTCCGTGATGTTAACTTTATTAAAAGCCAGTATGGTAGGGATGACGCCATATGGGTACAATGTTATAATTAAATTTAAAGTGGAAGTTCCATTACAGCGAATTCCTTCTATGTTCTGCTATTCTCTCTTATTTTTTCCTAAATTTGTTTCAATAATCGAATGAGCAATAATAACTTATTTGAGCTATAAATGTTTTTATTTCAATAACTTACTTTACGAATTAGGTGTGTAAAATATTTTTAAAAAATATAAAACCACAATGCCTATGCATTTAGTGCGTTAAGGAGATCACAAATTTATTACATCTCGGAATCATAAATATATAATAAAATAAATAAAATGGTGAGATTATCGATTTTCGTGTTTAATTTAATACCGCGTCAGAACGCCTTTGGATTTCCCGAAGACGTGCTAATGTTTTTTGTACTAACTGTCAAAATGGTTACTAGACACATTTTGAATTAAAATTTTGAAAGTTTTAGTACAAGCAAAGCCCCTTGGGTACAAGAAGAACAAAAATACGGACAGGTATAGCTGATATAGGTACAACCGATTGACGTAGCTTCACAGGTGTCCTTATGATGGATATAAGCTGTATTAGTAAAATGCGCAAGAAGATGTAAATATATTTTTATTGCAGAAAACGTTTTCTGGTATTGTCATCGATTTACATTCTATTTCATTATCCTACCTGACTTTTATTTAAGTTAGAACTTGTGTATTTTCTTTGTTCTTATTTGTCTAGTAATTGTATTTTTCAAGTTATAACGCTAAGTAACGTAGTCACTGAATTTTCAATACTATGGGTAATATCAAAACATTTATAAAAAAACTCAAATGTGTCATCCTCTTTTTCTCACGCCCCTCTTCATAGCCTATATAAACTCATCAGTTCAGGTTATGTTAATTAGGGTAACTTCAATAGTTTGTCCTCCTTTCGCATCCGTAGGGTGTAGCGATGAGCATGTTGCGATTAGAGGTTTGGAATAGCCTTAATATCTTTTTTTAAGAACACCACTCATTAAGAAAATTAGGATTTTTTTCAAACATTAAGGGTCGTACATATACAAACTGCTCTTGTCTGTACATATAGAAAACTGTGAACATTTTTTATACAAAAAATCCTATTGTAATTGAACACAAAAGAGGAAATGCCTATAAACAAGTAATTATGGTATTTATTTACTCGTAACTTACAGTTTACTCGATATATTAGTTATACTTGTTTACTTAAAATGTTTTCCTTTTTTGTTTCCTAATATGCATTTTTATTTCACAAAGTTTATTATTTTATTTATATTTTATCTAAAAATGTATGCATAGATTAAATTATCATAGTGTGTTACAGGCTTTTTAAAGTTTAACTAGCTTTTTACTAGGCTAGGTTTTTCCATGTTCTTTTGGATTAAACACCGTATATTTAGAACCGTAACTAAACATATATATTTCTACTATAATTATATAATTTCCATTTAATGTTTTAAGCACTGTTTATACTCTGTTCATATTTTCAGGTAAAGCAGGATACAAGTCATTAGTTACGTACGAATACAGTACGTAAATATTGTTTCTTATTATTTTGGTATTTTTGGTGATTCATACATATACAGAGTGATAATAACGGTTTATAGAACAAAAGGAACACTTTGTGATATTTCTTTTGTGTTAACTGGCGACTGAAATAGTAAAACTCACTACAATTAGGTCCATTGCAACTTGGTCTACGGGCAAAGACTGGGTGAATAATGTAATGGTCGTCAGAGGCGACATTTAGCGTAATATAAATACGTCGCGGGGAAGGACTTTAGAAATATATTTCCCAAGCTGGCGGAAGTAATAGGATAACATTACGGGTGATATTAGGAGAGGCGGCAGCCATTTTGTCTTCTAGTTCCCGCGGGTGCAACCAGTCTGACGGGTCACGTTTATACAAAGCGATGGTTGATATCATGGTATCGTTTACATGGTGTCCTGAAAATATTTTTTAATGGAACTTCGCTAGTTTTAGAAGCATGTATGTTTCTGACCAACAATGACAAAACTATTTCCATACAGACGTTAGTTATATTACATTGTCTTCTATTTTATGTTTTAAAGCAGCAGCAGAGAGAATAGTTTATATTTAAATAAAAAAAGGTTTTAAAAATTCATTGATTTTTCTAACAAGTTTGATAACTCTTAACATTAATATAGTTAATTATTTTCATAATTTTTATATTAAAACTAAAGAAATGTTTTTTTTTTAAAGTATTGTGTTAAAATGAACTAGAAATAGTTCATTCTACAATATGTACTGTGTTCACATTTTTTGTTGAGTCATGTTCCAACTCTCCGAATTAAATCCCGGCTCTCGTTATTCGTGATTAATTGGTTTTACTTGAATGAATTTTATTTTTATTTTGTTGTTTTTCATTTATATATTTTATTTAATTTTCTCACCAATGTTAAAATCTTGCATAGGTTGAACTGTTAATTTACTATTATTCATACATTTTTTTATTTAGTTCATTTTAAACAATGCGACAACATAGTAAAGATTGCTGAAGCTGTTATCCAAACACAGCATTTTCTGAGTAAGGTTCGTCATTGTCACGACATTACCATCAATAAATTACTTCTAATAATTTTTATTTCAAAAATTCAACTTCGGTTTTACGATATTATTATGAAATTGAATGTTCGCTCTCTCTCCCTTTCTCTCTCTCTCTCCCTCTCTCTCTCTCTCTCAATATATATATATATATATATATATTGAAGCTACCTGCTAGTTTCTTTGATTTGGCACAATATAATATTATTAATAGTGGCCACAATATTATTTATGTGATTTATAACTTAAGCCACAATAGTTATTTGAATTATGGAGTCCTTATTTCCTCCTAATAGACTCAACTATAGTAGGTGTGTGTGTGTGTGTGTGTTATGACGTTTTGTTAAAAAAAATCTCAAGTGAAACTTTTAAACAAATAAAAATATTCACTCTGTTCTAATGTTAAGAGGGCAAAGAAATCAAAAGTGTTGAACCCACCGAAAAAATTAAATAGAAAGTAAGTGACATGCTGTAGAATCCTTCAAGATTAGATCAGTAAATTTACTTTCTGCATTAATACACACCGACGTTACCAACAGTCCATTATTTGTTTCAAATTTCACTTATTCGCCTTTTTAATAAACCTATTTAATTAAAAGACTAGAGATAAATATGCAAAATAAAAATTATTAGATATACCAAACTATTTTGATTTCTTGCAATACTATATTATAGCAGGAGGGAAATAAAGAAAAATTGAGCATGATAAGAGAGAGAGAGAGAGAGAGGTGAATCCGTGGTCAAGTGGCGAGAGCACGGTGATACTAAGTTCTGAGTTCGATGTCCAGTAGTTTCAGCCCCCTGGTCGCTTCGGTCTGTGAAAATGACTACCTAGGATCAAACTTTAGGTAATAATGGGTGGTTGAAGCCAATCGGGTTTCATACTACATTCCTTAGGACCCAAGTAAGACAGTTTTGCCCTTCTCTGGTCTTACCATGTTACGTGGTGTAAATAGGAGTGATTGTAGTTAGAAAGAGGAAGATGGAATTGTATGATGATAAGTTTTAAGTAAAGGAAAATATACTGGCTGTTTGAAAAATTCATATAATTATCTTTTCCTTCGTTTACTATTAATTTAGAAACGAAAACCCCACCCAGAACTTTACCTAAATGTATTTATTTTTTTCTAGAAATAAATAAATTTCAAGTTACACGTAAGGATAAAGTAATATCACTTAAAACATTGGGTGAAATACCTTTTTTCCTCAATCTAATTACAGCAACAATCCAGCGGATTAAAACTCTCCGAAGTATAAACCAGAACGACCTGACCAGAACGAGCTTCGTACTTGCACATAGGGAAAATGGCAGAAGTTTTATTTTTCTCGAAAGCCGTTTGATTTTACGGAACACTAAAATTTAATACGCCGAGTTGCTCAAGCTTTTAGATCTAATCCCAGAATGGACTCGCAACAGTAAATATAAATCCTGATGATGGCGGCTACTTTGTTTGATTGGAAACGTTTCCAATGCACACAGAGATGTAGTTTGGAGTTAGCGTGTAGTATGATTTTTCTTTCAAGCGTGTTTGAATGGACTAAATTATTTCAAGGCAAGATTCATTGCGCTACCTGGCTTTCAAAATAAGTTCAGATTTAAATATGGTACAGAGTAATTAAAGCAGTTATACATAATACTGCCAAACATTTAGTTAATATACTTACTTTAAGTAAACATTACAAATATTTCTTTAGCAATGCCATCATTTTATCCCGCAACAAATGATACGTAACAACTGTAACTTGGTTCTTTAAAGTATCAAAATAATTTTTTCTATATTCACATCCAAATTGTTAGCTTCACTTAACATTGTCGGTTAGTATTTAAATCATTCTTTCGAACTTGGTACAAACTCAGTCACTCAGAGAATGAGATGGTTTGGTGACCTTATGAATAGGCAGCGTCTGTCAAGAGACACTAGCAGGATTTTGTGGACATGGCTTCTGGTTTATGTGGAAAGAACCCAGTTGAGTATAACTGATCTCGTTTAATCACCAGCCAAGCAGTACTTGGCGTGTTTAGTACTTGGATGGTTTACTATAAACTCAACCACTTTAAAAACAAAATTATTTGTTAATTTTATGTAATTATGTATTATTTAATTGAAGCCCGTGAAATACATCAATTAATTTGTATTACGAGAAAGGAGATGGAATAAGCGAAAGAGAGTGACAGAGAAAAACAGTTATGTGAAAAAGAAAGAGAGTGTTAGTCAGGGCGAGGAAGACAACAAAGACACGAGAAATGGTGGGTAGATAGACAGAGAATGAGGGTGAAAGAGACAAAGCACAAACGTATCTTGAATATCGCAAATGCTCCGCCCATGATACACGACCACTGGAGTACTTCTTGGTTGATATCTTCTTGTTTTATAGGTATAAACTCATCAAACATATAAGATCAATGTACCTTATTTCACTCTTGTATGTTTTCTTTGGGCCTGTCCTGAGATCGTCATTTTTTACTCTCTTAAATTTACTAATGTAAGCAGAGCCATTAAATTTCAGTTTTTGTTCTCTGAAAGTAATAAAGTACTAGGTTTAATACAATGCTACATATTTCCAGCTCTCTTACTTCATATAGAGCACCCCAGCCTGATACATCCAACTTGCGATAGTAATGCTTATTTCACTTCTCCTTTCTTTTCATAGGCCTTTTTCTCTTAGAAGATACTTGTTCGTTTCTTTGTTGCTTTTAAGAAGCAAAATCTGCAATGAACTTCTTTATTCTTTATAATTGTTTTCCAATGCATTTACCGCTCTGTTATTCTTCTCAAATGTGATTCGTGGAACGGGTAGAAGCTCCACAGTCTTCACACCGGTTGAGAGCAGGTATTAAGCGATCCTGCTTACGCCATGTCATACATTTTTCTTATTTCCAGATTTAGGTGATCGTTTTGTCTTTTATTTATTGATATTTAATTAGATTTTTTTTTCTAATTCTCCTTAGAAATATTATATGACCTCTACAGAGGTCTTATCTTCTACAGGGACAGCACCCCAAGGACATTCTAAGTCCCCAATTTAAACCCACATATATACAAATCCTTTCCTATACTTAGAAGCCATTAGTCAAACTGGTTGATCGCCTTTAAGCTATTATAAAACCATATCAATAAAGCATTACTGTTTTTTTTTTTATAAATTAGTAGTATTCTATTTACTCGCAGCAAAGTGAGATAAACGGGATGGTGGTTGATTTGCAAACCAAGTATACACATTTTATTACATTGGCGACTTTTCGTAATTAGTTTATTTCCATCATCGTCTATTGAGTACATACTAAACCAATTACAACATAGGTAAATGTTAACCATTAGTAAAAATTACAATAACATCTAATAGTTTCGGCACTAAATTACATAAACGCCTTGGGTCTGATGATGGAATTAAACCAATTTGCGAAGCGTCGCTAATTAAATGAAATATACATACTTAACTCACACATCAACCACTTTTTTTCATTACCGTAAATTTGTCGGACGCAGAACACAAAGTGCTACGTAATAAAACTGTTAAGGAAATAACAATATTATAGTCGTAGGTTCAACAAGCATTCTAATCAAAATTTTAGGCTAGACTAATGGTGTGTCACGCCAGGAATTTTACAGTTGCCGACTGTTACTTTTTACTTATTAATAGACGATAGTATATGAAATGGAGTTCGTATTAATGTTAATTATGTTATGAGATAAATAAGGTTAGAGGTAGGCTCGATACAACAATAATTCACAATATCAACAGCACAGTGGTACAATATGTTACAATGAAAATATTGGAAAGAACCCAATGCCAAAAAAATAATCAAAAATAACAAAATAACTCCAATGATGATCACGCTAGTCTGTAACTTCTTGTTTGCTAGTATGTAATTTTGTAATAAGACCCTCTGATGATAATGATGACATAGTCATCGAAATCTGCATAAGGGTATAATCTTAAGTAACTTGTTTTATTTGTTATTTTTGATTATTTGTGAGGTATTGGACTTCATTCCAATAATTTCATTGTACCAAAAATAATTCTTAAAGAACTGAATTTAGTGTATGTTAACTGAACCTCTTTAGAGTCCGGGATGAAAAGGAAATGTGTAAAGTTTTATTGAAAAACAAACTAAACAACGCATCCCACTGCAGAATTATCCTGGCGTGATTAAATGTTATCCCGGAAGGGTGAATAAAGTCTTTCTTTCTCACTAGAACATTAGAAATGTCCAGGGTCTCACGTCGCCCCTGACGACTGCACGCTTTAGAGTTTACTCTCTTATTGTACATATTGAGATACTTTAATGCAAACTGATATTTTACACATTTGTTAATAAAATAGTATTGGACTTTGTTATCATAAAACCTCGACTTGATCATGTAGAAAAATAATTCTCAAACATTTTAAAAAATAAAATAATTTAATGGACAAGTCTTTCCTAGTTATAGCTAAATACTTGTTTTAGATGAAATTACATTTTTTCATAATTTTTAAAGTGTAAATTTATATTGTTTTACCAGTCTATTTTTCGTTACATATTAAAATAATGTGGTCATTCATTCGAACACTCAAAATTTGATACACGGAGCAAGCTTTAGAGATTAATAGCATCCATAACATAAAAAGGCTGATCCTCTCTTCATTTAGAGGTGATGTTTAAATAATTTTCTATAACATCGTTTACAAATATTTCTAATTCAATAGGTTTATGTAGTAGTAGCCGCATAATTGTAAAAAAAATAATTAGTAAACAAGTTTTTTAAATTTAAAATAATAAATATGAACAATAATTCCATGTAATAATGGTAAACGATGTTCAAAATATTAAATAATTATTAATATAACAGAACAATATCTTAACACTTAAGCCAAATAATTTCAGAATTAAAATTTATGGAAAGAGTTAGTATATGATATACTGTGCAATTCAAAATGAAGTGTTAATTTATTTTTCAAGAATCAAATATTAAATTCATCATATTAATTAAATATATGTAAAAAATTTATTTAATTGAATAGGTAATATTAAATATGTTCTACATAATGAGAAAATCGTTAGAAATCAAGAAGTGTAAAAATATGTCAAGTCTTATTATTTTTTATCATTAAAGTTAATTTACAAAATCTTCTTAACTTATTTCAAAATATCTTAAGTTAATAAATAAAAGCTTAAAGTTTTTTCCAACTACTAAATTAAAAGTTGCAAATTTAGACATCAAGAGTATTTAAATTTATAAAACAATAAATTAAATACAATAAAAGGCTAATGTTATAACAGGACAGTTTCATCCTAAAAGAAAATTAATTTAAAATTAAATTTGAGCCATATCAAAAGATAGCTGGTTTTTAAATCAAAGTCCAGGGGCATGTACCACTGGCAGATGCTGCTTAAATGTAACACAGGAGCCTATAAAAAGGTGAAATTAAGCAGGATCATATTTTGCACGGCCCAAACTGGATCACTTGTTAGCAATAGCACATGGTAAGATTTATGTATGCGTTGATTATTCATTCTAATTTGTATCTATTCAGCTAGCAAAAACTGGCATATATGACTAATATAGCTCTCACACTATTATTTAACAGTAGGGAATATTTTAAAATAACAGTTAAGCGTTCGTATCGTAGGGTAAAAGGATAACAAACTGGCGCTAACTCTGATAGTCACATATACTGAATTCCGATTGTATTCCCCTTTTCATTGAACTGTATATTTGCTTAAGGACATTCAACAACAAAATTTGAATCAAAATGCCATCACCGATGCTTTTGACCGTCTGATAAACCATTGTCCATCAAATGGACTAATTCGAAGAGATTTCTCTTTAATATTTTTTTTATCAAAGGCAGGATGCCACTTTTACTTTTGTATGCCAAGTGATATTCCCTAAAAGCTTACGTGTGGAAAGTCTCAGGTCTGAAGGATTCTTTCAAAGTGAGTTTAGAATTGTTGTGATGCCAGAGACTAAGCCTTAAATAACAAACTTGGACAAGAATATGGAGTGGACGTAAACAATTGCGTTTCTCTAGATTATGGTTTGATGATGTCAATTTTAATTTCAGAAATGTACTATGAAAAATATTTAAAGTTTTACTTTAAGAAGGTGATTTCTTGTTGAAATAAAATATTGGGTCCAAGTAGAGAGAAATGCTTGAGCCGGATTCAAGTCGAAATATCTTTCGCTCTATTTCATAGGTTTTTTGCCATGACATGTGTGGCAAACGCCTAAGGAAGAGCAAGAGCTGTAAAAGTCTTCTCTGTTAACTATAGCACTAACTACACATTCATAGTGAAAGACAGCAATCGTTCGAGAAATGTAGTGTTATAGTGAAAGACAGCAATAATTCGAGAAGTGTAGTGCTATACTGGAAGACAGAAATAAAGTGAGATGTGTAGTACAGTGAAAGACAGAAATATTTCGAGAAATGTAGTGTTATAGTGAAAGACAGCAATAATTCGAGAGTGTAGTGCTATAGTGAAGGACAGAAATAACTCGAGAAATTTAGTGTTTTAGTGGAAGACAGCAATAAAGTGAGGTGTGTGATGCTATAGTGGAAGAAAGAAATAATGTGAAAAGTGATATAAAACTATAGTGATTGACAACAATAATTCAAGAAAAGTAACGTCAATGTGGGTGACAGCAAAATGATATAAAAATGTTGAGAGTATGAATGGCTACTGGAATGGCTTCGTGACAGATGAGGTGAAATGATATAATAATTTTAGTATATGAATATGAATCTAAAACTGTTAGAAAATATAAGAATGCAACGTAGAAATATCTACTATTAATAAAACGTTTACCTAAGTATTAAAATAGAAAAACAAAAAATTAAATTGGACTGTCAAGCTGGTATAGAAAAAATCAACCTTGGCTATTAGGTGATCGGATGAACTAATTTATTTCAAAAGATGATAGTTAAGTAAGTATGTTTCACATTCAACAATAAAACAAATGAGAATATGACGACAGTTGCTTAGGTTAAGCAGATACATGTGATAGTTTCAATTGTTAATAATCAACGTCTTTGAGACAAAAAGTCAGGTATCGTCGAATCAAACCATATAACTTTATGCATTATGCACTTTGGCAACGGCAGTCCTATAAAGAAGCGTAATCCATCATCACCAGTCACGTGACATTGTTTTGGTGCGTGGCGTGACGCACCAGGGACCAGCCATAAACTATAATGGATTGGATATAATAATAACTCACGCAAACATTGCCTAGCAGACACCGTGTCTGCGCTGAATCATGACGGCGTACAGGATGACCGTTTCCTCACGATAATGTCTGTCAGCCAATTTCGTTAGGAATAATAAATTACCTTTAAGAACGCCTACAAACACACCTAGATGAATGATTTTGTATACTAATGATTAAACAACAATAATTTTAGTTTCGCATAGCAATGTCCTCTGCGTGCTGTATTGTATCTCACGCTAAAATCTCTTATCGGTGACAAATATTGTCAAATATTAGTTGAATCCCTCTACAGCTTTAAATTTCGGCTTCAGATTGTTTTAACCGTTATAAGTAGATGTTGGGAGAGATACATCAGTCAGTATATATTTGGTTTTACGCTACGCGACATTCGGAACTGGTGTTTCCAGCGCAATTACGCGATTAGTAAGTAATTCTTGTAGTTTTGTTTTCAAATTATTACAGGTTGTTTAAAACTAATGAAAAAGTTTCAAAATAATATGATTATTACAAGAAAGTACATCACACAAGCAATTTGGTATTTAAATGGTCTAAAAAGAACGAAGTTTACAAAAACGTCTCAAAAATGATCTATACAAGTCTTGTTTTATCCCCTCGAATGGCGTCTACTCGATAACTGAATTCATGCCAGACGGTGCGCACTCTCCAACTGTAGCAGCTATTATCATAGAATGTTAACGCAGCCTTGGGGTTTTGTGCGCCCTACCTATCGTTGCGGCAAGTTCCTTAAAAACCTGGGATCAGCCTTGATTCAATATGATGGTGCTCCATTTCGTTGAAAATTCGGGTTGTGCGAGTCAATAACTTGTTGAAATAACCAGTTCTTTACCATACCAAGATGTGTCGTTTTGGTTGTGCGGACCAGCAGGGGGTTGCGGACTAGCCGCACCTACGAGGGTTTGGCATCCCTCGCGGTACCCTAGAATAACACTACACCACTCACAAAGCATACACATACACACATCTGCACAATCTCTACACATTTCAACACTTACATCTTCTCTTGGGGATTTTTGACCGGTCAGAACAGTTTCACGTTGGGAGTGCTGAAAAGTCCGGAGCTTGACAACTGCGGTCTGGGACGCTGATGTGAGCTTTCTCTTCCGAAGACGTAAGCGCGGTTTCTGGTCTACCAGCTGCTTCGTTCCTTGGTCAGGAAGTGTCCGCAGTCCATGGGTGTCGGAATCTGTGCACAGTATTACGAGTTCTCGACTGATGCCCATCCAGTCGAGCTAAGGAGAAAAGCTATAAGCCTCAGAGTTCTGAGGGTTGGAAATGATCTTAATGTGATCCAAGGGTGTACCCGTTCCTATAGTCTCGCCCGTAACGATTGAGACACGATGGCTGGCTTAAAACATTTATGGATTCAAAAACTCCGTCAAATATGACTAGTTTGAAGAGTACACGCCAGGATTCTCCTGACGATCATAATAATAAGGATTTGAGTAAAAAGTTGATGGTGGCAACGTCCCAGACATTGCCATCAGCAAAGTATTTAGTTGTTTCTAGTGCCGAAGAAGGGAAAGATCTTTCCAAAGTTTCTCCTTTCCTGATTAACAAGGCTATTACTGCCTGTGCCGGAGGTACAGTAGCCTTTATTAAGAAACTTCGAAACGGAACACTGTTAGTTGCGAGTTCCATCGAGAGACAAACCCGTTCTCTATCAAAAATGACCTCTTTCTTTGAACAGGTCATGGTATCTGTTGCTCCCCACGGATCCTTGAATTACTCAAAGGGGGTCATCACATGCAGGGATTTATAGATCTACCTGTTCGAAGCAGAACGTATGCGGTATATGTTGTGTTGAAGGTCATGATGATAAGGAATGTGGTAACTCTCCGAAATGCGCCAACTGTGGTGGTGACCACTCAGCGCGATCCTACAACTGTCCTACTTTTAAGGAAGAGAAAGCTATCCTAGGAATCAAGGCGAAAGACAAGCTGTCGTTTCCAGACGCCAAAAAACTGTATGAACTCAGCCAAAGACAGACAGTAAGACTTATGCCGCTACTCTTACCGCTTCCAAATCGTCTTGTACCAACTGTGCCGAGTTGTCGAAAAAAATTGAAGTTCTAACAGAAGTTTAGTCACAAATGGTCCCACTTTGAATTTAGTACAACCTGCAGCGATGGATCGTGATTTACCTCTTGTACCTATTCCTACCTCTGAGAGGATTGGAGCACGAAATAAATCATTAAGTGAGCCTTGTGTTTCTGGTCAGAAGACATTGTCATCGGGTAATAAACCTTCCGTTCAGAAGATGTTGAACCATGTAGACCAGTATTACGTCAGACCACATCGCCACCGTCGTTACCGAGTATTAAAGAAATGCTAACAAAAGATGGAATGTGAAAACCACTCCTCCTAAACCCAAATCTTCCTCAGATTCCATCCCTGAACGGGTGAATATGGAATCTGAAAATTGTAAGCCTGGGACGTCTAAAAACGTCCCAAACAAAAAAAGGGAAAGCACCAATGGGTGTCAAATATATCCTTTGCTAAGCTAGTAAATGCCTTTGCTTAGCAAGACAGTGATACAGTGGAACGTCAACGGTGTTAGGAGTCACATAGAAGAACTTTAAGTACTCGTGCGAGATGTGTATCCAATGTTTGTATGTCTACAGGAGACACATCTCCACGAATTGCATAATTTCCATTTAAGGAAGTATTCAGTTTTTAGATCGGACTTCGTTACAGAAGATCGAGCTAGAGGTGGCGTAGCCATCCTAGCCCGTGACTGTATCGATGCTGTTTCTCTAAACTTAATAACTCCTTTACAAGCAGTAGCAGTTCAAACAGCTGTTCCGTATAAAGTCACTGGGTGTTGTGTCTACTTGCCACCACAAGAAAACCTGCAACACAGTGATTTAGTGAATCTGATAAGCCAGTTACCGACTCCGTTCTTATTGGTAGGAGATTTTAATGCCCACCATTCGTCTTGGGGATTTCCAACCTGCAACTCTCGAGGACAACTAGTGGAGAGTGTAAGAACGAAACTGGACCTATGTCTGCTAAATGACGGTTCGCCTACTCATCTAGCGGCATCTACTGGTGGATGGACAGCTGTTGACCTATCCATCTGCAGCCCTCATTTAGCTACTAGATGCACATGGTCGGTACTCAATGACTTGTATGGAAGCGAACATGTGTCTATTAAGATCAATATATGTGACTCCCAACCCCGTTATGCTCGAAATTCCCGTTGGATTTTGCGAAAACCCAACTGGGACTCCTACTCGAATTACCTTGTATTACTTGACATGGATTATATGACACCCATTGATGAAACAATAGAAACATTTACGAAAGCAATTATAAATGCCGCTGAAAAGACCATTCTGAAAACCTCTGCGCATCCACGCCTACCGCCTGTGCCGTGGTGGAACGATGAACACACAAAAATCCTCCGTTTACGACGAAGAGCTCTTAGGAAATTTAAACGACACCCAACAAATGGAAACCTTCAGAAATATAAAATACTCCGTGCGAAAGCACGGAGGATATTTAGGCTGAGTAGAAAGAACTCTTGGGAACAGTAGCCTACATTAGCACAATTAGACGAACAACTCCGTCCTCCACAGTGTGGAGGTAACTAAGATTAGTTTGTGGTACTTCCATTCCGTTGCCAGCCATTGCGCTGAAGCAACCAGATGGAAGATTAATCAAAAATAGTGTTGACATTGCTAATGTACATGGAACATCATTTTCTAACTTTTCTGTTTATAGATCATTCCAGATGTATAAACTGAAGGAAGAAGAAATACCGTTTACTGTTGGGTTGATTTGGGACTCTTCTTTGAACACTCCTTTCTCTATAGGGACTTGGAGTCAGCTCTCTCGTCAACGAAGGATTCTGCACCAGATTCTGATTCCATAGTATACTCCATGCTGAAACTTCTACCATCATCGGCGAAATTTATGTACAATCGGCTATTCCAGTAGCGGTCTTTCCCTGATGCATGGTTAGAAGCGACAGTAATTCCTATTTTAAAACTAGCAAAAGACAAAACCAACCCCAGTAGTTATAGGCCTTTATGTCTAACAAGCGTCTTGTGCAATCTACTGGAGAAGATGGTCAACCGACGTCTTGTCTGGTACCTAGAAACCAACAATTTTCTTTGCAACGAACAGTGTGGTTTCAGACAAGGACGATCATCGGTTGACCAATTGGTTTTGTTAGAATCCGCTATTCAAAATGCCTCTCTCTTGCGTCAAACACTCGTTGCTGTTTTTTTTGACCTCGAGAAGGCATACGATATGGCATGGAAAAGAGGAATTGTTAATACTTTGAAATCATGGGGTATACAAGTGAATATCCTGGCATTCATCGTTAACTTCCTTTCAGATAGATCTTTTTGCGTTCGTATTGGAGGCGCATGTTCAAAAAGTTATAAACAGGAGAATTTTGTACCGTAGGGCAGCGTTATTTGCCGTTGCAATTAATAGTATCATATCTAACATACGATCACCGGTACACTGTTCTCTCTTTGTGGATGACTTTTGTATATATGTGCCTGCTCGTAGTATGGCAACTGCGGAAAGTTCTTTGCAGTTAGCAATAAGCAGATTACAGGAATGGTCAAGGTCTACAGGTTTTAAATTCTCTGCCTCCAAGACCCAATGTGTAACATTTAGTCGTCGTAGGCAACACCAGGAGCCGTTCCTTTATCTTGATGGGATTCAACTTCAAACCACGGATAGTGTTCGATTTTTGGGTCTTTTATTTGATAAAAGACTCTCATGGATCCCACATGTGCGTGATTTGAAGGTGAGATGCAACAAGAAATTGGATATGTTAAGAGTCCTTAGTGGTACGAATTGGGGAGCAGACAGAACTAGCCCAATCCCTAGTCTTCTTGTCGAAACTGGGGAACCTGCCCTTTCTAGACGACGTCAGATGCTACAAATCTTACATTTCTGGTCTTCGTAACAAACCTAACTACCCAGCATTTGAAATAGTCTTTAATAACATTCTAACTCAAATTTACAATACAAGTCAACGTTCGACCGCTTCATTCGGCATATGAACGTTAAGAATATTGCATGACCTTGAGTTGCAACTTCCCACTTTGTTTAAACGACAAATGTGCTATCTACCTCCATGGATAATAAAAACGCCGCACTTCGATTTCTCATTGTCCAGTTATATAAAACACGATACTCCTGGTCTACCACAAGGAATTTTTATCCATTTATGAATCAGTGAAATTATTTTCACTTATGGATATAACTGGCCAGTGGTGCTGGTGACGTACGGAGTGTTTGTAGTGTTTTCAGCTTGTAGTGTTTTCACGGCAGAACTATTTGCCATCTCAAAAGCATTAACCGTTATTCGATCTCGATCTTCACACTACCTTTCGTGTTCTGATTCTAAAAGTGCTCTTCAGGCTCTTCAGGATGTTTTCTCTAGCAACCCTTTAGTTGGGGACATTTTGTGTGATGTACACAGGCTTCAATTGGGGGGTGTGGGAGTAACATTCTGTTGGGTTCCTAGTCATTGCGGAATACTCGGAAACACAAAAGCGGATGAAGCGGCAAAAAATGAAACAAGTTTGGTGCCCATTACTCAACGAGTTATGGCATCTGATTATGTGTATTTTGCGAAACATTCATTGTTCGTTGTTTGGAATGACGAATGGCAAAACGTGATTCAGAATAAGCTGAGGGAAATTAAAGATACCGTCCGTCCATGGAGGTCTTCTATCCGTTCAAAACGTAGGGAAAAGTGGTGGTCATACGCCTTCGCGTTGGCCACTCTTTTGCAACTCATGGATATTTGATGCGTCGTGAAGATCTACCAATATGCCAATACTGCGGTGATATCTTCACAATAAAACATATTTTAGTAGATTGTGTTAGTGTAAGCAATATTCGTGCGCTTTTTAATTTAAAAGGCAGTTTGAAGGTGGTGCTAAGAGACGATGCCTCGGCTATTGACGGAGTCATCGATTTCTTGCAAAACTTGAACATATTTTTTAAAATTTATAGTTAAAATATATGCTTTTATATTTATACTTATATTTCTTTTAATTATTATCTGCGTTTATTTATTTTTTTATAATGGTTCTTTGTTGTTATTTTGTTATTTATAGTTTTATAATGGTTATTGATATAGATTTATGGTAGTTTCTGTTATTTATTGTAATTTTTTTTGTTTTCTAATTTTTGTTTTATTTAAAATAATATGTTATGTTTTAGATTTTGATTGGCGATGATAATCACAGTTGGTTTTTCGCCAGGAAAAGAAAAAATAAATAAATAAATAAATAAATTTGTTTGTGCGGACGGAATACTACGACAGAATGACGTTGCCTCTAGGTCGGCGCTAGTATAGGAAGCATGTGGCAATTATCTGACACTCTAGACCGTGCTTATTACAGGTAGAGCTGTTTTGCTTCAATATTGTAAAAAGTTGTAATCGGATAGTTCTTCTTGAAACAGCTTGAATTTGAATTTTTAATCATTTAAACATTAACTTTCCACTCCATTGGTACTTGTCTATAAAAAAACTCAATTAAATATTTATATTAAAAATTAAATGCATTAAAAATAATGTTTTGTGTAGTATATTAAAAAAAAAAAACATAATAAGATAATTATAACTTCTTGTATGTATGTATGTATGTATGTATGTATATATATATATATATATATATATATATATATATATATATATATATATATATATAATTTATCTTCAATGATATTTTCTTATAAACCAGCAACAAATATAACTCCAGTCAGTACTAGAGATGAGGTTTGCTTATGTAAGAGCACAAAAGAATAATCCAGAGATCGGAAGTTCCAATTTTTTAAAGTACAACATTAATCCAAACACTTTAATTCCAAACTATATCGACTAAACCTTTGAAACTGTGTATGTCAGTGGAAACGTTTCCAATCAAACAAAGTAGCGGCCATCATCAGAATATATATTTACACATGGGAGTTCATTCTGGGATTAGATATAAAAGCTTAAGCAACTGAGCGTATTAAATGTTAGTGTTCAGTAAAATCAAACTGCTTTCCAGAAAAATAAAACTTTCGTCATGTTATCGTATGTGTTAACACTAAGCTAAACCAGGTCTTCTCGTATCTGTTTATACTTTGAGTTGATTTTGCGAGTGGTTTTTGACGAAATAGATTGAGACCATACTTTTGAAGTAACAAAAAAGATTGTTTTCTGTTTTTTATGGCGAAAAACCAAATAAATATTCTAGATTTAACAATAATATGAAAAAATGAAGAATTTGAATATATGATATACCGTAAACCAACATAAAAAAAAGAAAATTGTTCTAAATAACTCGTATCATCTGTATAACAAAAAAATGGCTGCTTTATATAACTTATTAAATAAATTGCATAAAATTCTCATGAGTTAAGGTATAAAATGTGAGAAATAACATAATATAGCAATAGGAAACTGTTATAAAAAGGAAACTGCCGACAAACGTAATTATAATATTTCTAATAAACAGCATAATATTTAAATTTACAAAAATAATGATAGTAATACAATATAAACTAAAGGTTTATTTACAGATAATGAAATAAAAAATATCACCAAATTATTTAAATATATAAATGACAAAATCTGCCAAATAAAATAACAAATATAATGACTAACAATAATAAAATAAATATACATGAAAAAGATGGTATTTATAAATTGGAATGTGAAAGCTGTAATGAAAATACACAGGGGAAAACAAGAAAAAATCTAAAGAAAGATATAGAGAAATAAAGAAATAAAATTTTGCAAATTATTATAATATTCATAACCCCGGATTTCCAAATATAGAAAATATGAAACATATAAGAGAAAGTATTAAAGCATTAACAATGTTCGTATTTGAATCACTCGAAATATATAAATACAGTAATGATAATAAATGAAAAAATACAAATTCATTCTAAATTTTATAATGTATTCAATGTCTATAATGCTACAGAAACTTGGCAATTTGTATAAACTTTGCAACAATGCCCTTTCTAATTTAACATATGTTTTATATCTTACAATTTTGTATTAATAATTCCTGATGATGTTAGTATTGTTTATCAACGAAAACCTTTGAATAAAAATTATTAAATAATTATTGTATTTGAAAACCGTCTGTTGTTTTTGACATATATATATATATATTCATTGACGTTGAAATAGATAAAATCATAAAAACATAAGATCAAACAACAATAAAAATTTGAATGTAATAAACACATAAAACGAATGCAGACAAATCAAATATTAGTGAATGTGACATTGTGACAATATAGTGACAAGTGAAATGAAAAAAACAAATTATTTACAAGGTCATTGATGTCATGCCAAAAATACATGGAAGTATAAATACCTATATACTTTCAATATTAATACCACTTTCAATCCTGCCCTAATAAAACTCAAAAAAAAACATTGAAACAATCAATGATGTACTTAACTAGAGCTTCATTTTGAATTTGTTTTAAAATACAATTTTGGTTTTGAACTTTGTTACTACAACTAAGCTGTAGGTTGAAAGTTAGTTAACAGCTAATTAAAAAATGGAGAAACCCCCTAATTAGTGGTTGCCGTTTCTAATGAACATTTGTAGTAAAATGCCAAATCTACATTTTTCAACAAACAGTTCTTTCTAGTTCGATGGTGTGGAATTATACGACAAAATTTTAGTGTGCACAGTTGACAGTTTTTTGTTACATAATTAAATTTTGAAGAAACCCATAAAGTACTCAAACCTGATTTACGTTATAAAAGTTTGGTTTAAATAAAGCCATATTTCAGCGCAGGGCGTCAGATTTTGTTTTAATACTCTGCTAAGTTTCGGGGAACAATGGCTCCGCACACAAAAGCCCGTAGTGTGTCCTCCCCGCGTGGTTGTGTTGTTAATTTATAGCTGATGGCGTATCGTAGTTTGGGCCAACGCGTCAGCAGAAATTAAAACTCGAGTGTAGGGGATGGTATGAGCGTGCGTGCGTCTCGCTTAAGGGCGTATTGTGTGGCATAGAGTTGACAAAAATGTTTTTAAATGAGTCGGGGCGAATCATCTAGGGATGAAAAACGAACAGTTAGATTTGAGGTAATAACGAATATCGATTATAAAATTATTAAAGTTTAAAAAAAAAGGAAAATGAAACTTGTCAGTGTAGATCTCTTCCAAAACACAGAAGCTGGTAATTTGTGTTAGGTATCCTAGTTTGTTCACTTAGGAAACAACAAAAGTCCACATTATACTTTTGAACGTTAGTTACTTTGGATTTGGTTAAAACTGGTGTTTCATATAAATAAGTTCAGTGAAACACATAATTCTGCATAATATACTTTGCAGAGTAAAGGACTTTTATAAAAATTAATAATAAAAAGAATCTGGCGTCATGATTAAGTAGTGTTGCCGTATAATGAGGGTGTTCACGGAATAACTAAATGTAATATATACCTAATTACATAGTTTAATACTTCCGTCGATATTTCAGCCATTTACAGTTTTCTTTTGGCAAATCTCATGAATAAAAAGTACTATTACAAGAACAAATCAACAAGAAATCACACATAATCGGCAATCATTAATAGACCATGGTAATTACTATTAATTTTACTATAATTTATCGTGGATTGTTT
This sequence comes from Prosapia bicincta, assembly GCA_036971475.1. Lineage (NCBI taxonomy): Eukaryota > Metazoa > Arthropoda > Insecta > Hemiptera > Cercopidae > Prosapia > Prosapia bicincta. The sequence continues at coordinate 73,583,726 of JBAIZL010000006.1, read as the reverse complement.
TTGCTGTCATGATAATGGCTATAAATGAAGAAACTGTCAATGTCCGAAACATTAAAATATGGAATAATTTTAACAACTTGCATTATACATTGTAATAATATTATATCAAAAATTATTATTACTTGTCTATTCTAGACTTATATATATATATATATATATATATATATATATATATATATATATTAAATTTTGTAAAAGTATTTTATTAGATAATTATTTTTCCTGAAGATGCTGATACTTTTTTATCGGCGAAAAGCTTTGAATAAATATATTCATTAAAAGTATTCTTGTGTTTGAAATATTTTAAATTTATTAAATATATATATATATATATTATCAATCTTTGAAGGTTAACTCACATTAATACCAAGTAAGATTCTTGTTTAAGTGCATAAAGTGAAAATGATAAGTGAATACAAGACAACAGCGTTGTAAAGTTATATATATATATACATATAGGCCTATTGCTTTCATTATATGTACGTAAACAAGAATCTTACTTTGTATTAATGTGAGTTAACTTTCGAAGATTGATAGTATCTTTATCGTCGAGCATCAACTGAACTGGGAGTTGTAGCAGATTGCCAGATCACACACCTGGCAATCTACAACAACAAACAGTTCCGTTTGTGCTCGACAATGAAGATACTATCAATCTTTGAAGGTTAACTCCCATTAATACCAAGTAAGATTCTTGTTTAACTGCATAAAGTGAAAGTGATAGTCAAGTGAGATCAAGGCACCAAACTATTTATAAGGTCATTGATGTTATAGAAAAAATTACATAAAGTGCAATACTTATAAACATATGGTCGTTTGTAGCACATATCATTTAATTTTGTAAAAATATTTTAAGAGATAATTATTTTCCTGAAGATGCTGGTACTATTTTATCGGCGAAAAGCTTTGAATAAATATATTCATTAAAAGTATTCTTGTTTTTGAAATATTGTATTTTATGTACTATATTACAAGAAAATATATCACCATATTTAATATAATATATATATATATATACTTATGCTTATATATACTTACTTATAATTACTTACTTACTACGTAGCCCTCTGGGTGAGCCATGTCTTCCTTAACAATGTCCTGTATTGTATTTCTTTCTTTAGCCTTCCGTTTCCTTGCTATAACGCCGAGTATCATTAAATCTTCCTCAAGGTCCTGTAATCATCGTCTTTTTGGTCACCCAACTCTTTTTTTGCCAATCATAGTGCCATTTAAAAGTTTGTTCGGCATTCTAGTGGTGGGCATTCTATGATGAGACACAACCATTCTAAACGTCGTGTTTTAATAAACTGGACCACATTTGCAACTTTGTATAAAGAATACTTCTCGGCATTAGATCGAAGCATCCACTCATTTGTCTGTACATCGTGGACCGGACCATAAATTTTTCTCAAAAGCTTACGCTCAAATAATGTCAACTGATTTTTCATCGCGGCGGTTAAAGTCCACGTCTCCGCTCCATACGTTAGGACTGGCCGAATCAGGATTTTATATAGTCGTACCTTAGTAGTTTGAGACAATATCCTACTATTAAAAAGCTTTATGTATTTGCAAAGTAGGCTCTATTAGCTGCCTCTAATCTTTTTTTGGACCTCATTTATTGTTTTATTCTCATCATTCATTTCTGATCCAAAATATGTGAAACATTTTACGTTTTCAAAGGAATAGCAGTTGATATCTATAGTCGTCCTGCTATGACCTGTGCTAGTACTCATTTATTAATGAACCTTACATGGCGTTTTGAAGAGGATTAACGTTTCAGGGAATATCATGCATGCATGCAGTCATATACGTGCATATGCTGAAGATATATGCCTAGTTGCCAGGAATATTCAATCGCTCAAAGAGACTTTTAACATAATCAGTAATATATATATTACGTCATAAATATTGCATATACAATTTCATTTATGACAATTACTTGATTTATGATTTTTTTGCTACGGAGTTTTAGTTTTGAAAATGGGCATTAGATAATCGCTGATAAGTCGACGTAAATATTGAGTTAAATTAAAATATTAGTTACACATGATCTTCTGCAATTCGTCAGAGACAAGACTATAAAAAAAAAAAAAAAAAAAAATTGCATCCAAAGATATCCTGTAGCATAATACTCTCCTTAAAAAACTCAAATTAGGTCAAAGCTTTAGGAAAACCTGGGGAAATGTGTGTATGTAAGCGAAGTAAACACATACAGTAGCTTCAAACAACGAACTGATTTTGTAAATTTTATGATGAGGGAAAAATAAAAGACGAAAATATTTGAAATAAATGGAGTATTTTTTCCTGAAATAATCGTTTTGTGCATTTTTCTCTTCAAGGCATGGCTCTCTAACTACGGCCAGGACATATATTTTCTATAATAAAGATGTTTTGTATTTACTATCGTAAATACTAAACAAAAATCCTGCATCGTTCATTTCTTTAAAACAAAAAAATGATATATATTCGAAACCAGTCACGCCAATCCTCTACAATAGAACTCCGTAAAGTGTAATTTTCTCTGTAATCAAAATACGATATTTCTTTTTTAAACCCTATATCTGGTCAGACGATATTTTATCGACTCGGAAATCCGTTTTCCAATGACCAGGACTTAATTTAATATTGCCACGACATTGTTTCCTTTCAATTTGCTAAATGAAACAAAATGTATACCAATGAAAAACTGGAAAATCGAAAATCCATTAACGTGTATGATAACGAGGTGTTCACACCATTTAATACCATGAAAATATTTCGTGCGGAATATTGATAATAACCACGTATTATATAGTTGAAAGACACAACAGCTGGGCTACGATTTTCCTCTTTTATGTAGTTTAAAGTTATTTACTACATATTTTCCATATGAAATTATATATTGCATGATTTTATGTATGATTATTATTTTTTTTTAGTGTATGATTTTATATTTTACAAGTATTGCCTTAGAGGAAAATATAATTATTATATGTAATACATAATTATTTGTTTTATTTTCTTAATATAATTATTTTTGTTTCAATTTAGAGGGAAAACATTTTACAAATGACAACAAAATTTTTTATTCATTTCAAAAACTATAATTGCTTTGTGTAAGGTACCAAATTTGGTACATAATTGAAAATTTACATTGCTCTGAAAAAATATTACTATATATATTACTTACGTTTTTGCAAAATTTTTGTTTTATCAATATTTATCCAGAGATAAATATGTTATATATATATAATATCTCTCTCCCTCTCTCTTTTTTGATTAATAATAGTTACATTTGTAACAGATAAAGAAATATCGCTTTTAATGTTACTATAACAATCGGAATTAAAGTTTCCACTAGTTTTGTCGCGTTACTGCTTTAAAGACAAATACTTTTCACGTTGAAATGATTCCGCGCTTGTTTAACATCCATACTCTGAGATTATTAAAGGGGGACGTCCGTTCAATAGAACAGAAATGGCCGTTTTGGGGAAGCTAATTAAGTCTGTACCAGGGTGAAAGCATGCTGTGAAAGGCAGACATCCCCACTTGAAAACGGTTGAATAAAACTCTGTTCTAATTTGAAGCAAGGGGTGGTGTTCAATTCAATGCTCTCTCTGATTACTACGAAATAAATACGAATTAATCAAAAGGTAGAGAAAATGGGAGACTTTAATAGAGGTTGAATAATTTCTCTGTTTATTACGCTGAAGAAAGCAAGGCATTAAGGCTGTTGATATTTTAAGAGGATATTCTTGTTTGTACAGTTCAGGGCTCCTTGAAGTGCTTGTTACTTTGAAAGTGATGATATCCTTTTTACTCTCCTAAGAATGAAACCGTTGAAACCATTATTATGTGTTTGTCTGTCCTTCTCCCACACAAAATAAACTAATGATAAAATTACAGCATATGGTAAATTAATGCTAAGGCATATACCTTTACGACTTTTCTTATAATTGTTCTACAAAACAATTGTACATATTTGGGGTTTCTTTCACATCATCGTTTTATAGCATATATGTATATGTCGTTTATTTATCCACTGTGAATCAGTGAACATTTCATATGCTTGATATGCCCACTTAAGTAGGTATGGAAGCTATAAACTATTAAACTGATTGAAAAGTAATTCTTTTGTTTCGTTCAAATGAAAGAAAGGAGTTTGTATGAAAATATGTTGAATAAAAGAGGTTGACTTGGAAGTCAGGCACAACTATTTATTTACACAGTCAGCGTTTTAATAGGTGCTACGTTATCGTCTTCAGGCCATATTCATCTTACACATTATTAAAAAAAAGCACCGTGTCATATCTTTAATATATTTATGAAAACAGCACATATCCGCTTTCATTACCACACAGCACCTTTGTCCAAGTACACTAGCACTCAAAACACATGGTTTATTCCTAGTACACATGGAGAAAGGTGTTGTGTGTTAATGAAAGCGTATATAAGCTATTTCCATAAATATACTAAAGTTATGACACGGTGTTATTTTCTAATAGAGAGGAAGAGGAATAAGGCATGAAGACGTTGACGTATGCGTTATTGAAGCGTTGACTGTATAAAAAAATAGTTTTACCTGAGTCCCTAATACAACGCATTCATTTAAACAATAATCTCTGTGAGTGTAAGCATAATTAATATGTTCAATTTTGTATTCTCTAATTTGTAGCGAAAAAATTGCATATACAATATTGTTTATGGGTATGGTATTTTTTTTTGTTAATACTCGGAACGTTCCAAGAAAGTTAGCTTTGCTTACGTCACCACATGGAATGTTTTTAAAAATTTGACTCTTGAAATTTCTAACTATAATTTTTATTATTATTTATGGGTTACTATTCCAAGGTTATTATAAATAAAACAGCAAATTCGATCATCCTTAGTCTTCTCAAGGCCACTGACCATGAACTAAATCCACACAGTTTAAACTTATTTGTTTTTGAAGTATTCTACTGCCAGACTTATTGGTATGGAAGTGGATACTCTATAAATCGTAGCCTTGGGAAATGCACAAGAAAGTAACTGTTATTGTCGCTAATAAATACACTCGCCAGTGGTGAAATGACGTACATCACTATATATTACTCCGCTGCATAATAAAGTTCCTGTTTCAATAATTTATTCTTTAATATAACCTAGGGCAGACAACTACACTTCGTTTCATCAGTGACGTCATGTGCCAGGTCGGAATTTACGTCTGCAAAAGAGAGTAAAATACTCCATGAAAATAATTCCCAACTAGTGTGTTTAAAATCAGGTCGCAAAGGAGCTGCAAAGGTTTATATAATTTTAATATCTACAATATATTAAATACGGATTAGGTGAATTGTTAGTTGTATAACTTAGGTATATTTATTTAAGTTATAATAATTTCTTAGATAATACAGGACTTATTCTTAAATAAAATTTCATGTCCTGCAAATTTTTTAATTTCTGCTATAGTTCACACTCTCATATATATATATATATATATATATATATATATATATATATATATATATATACGCTTTGTTATTTGTTAGTATACTATTTTTAACTTTAATTAATGAAATCTTTATTATTTACAATGGTTGGGTGCCAGTTTACCTATTGCTTAATTTATTCATCTGTAATTTAATTATTGTACTTTACTCCATGGCACACTTTTAAACGCTTTCGTCTTTATTTCCTTCTTTATATAAATGGCACAATAATTATAAATAACAGCAATAAAGCAAACAAAACTTGATTGAAATTACTTTATTACATTGTTTTAAATATAAAAAAAAGCAGTTCAATTTATCCTTTTAAATATATTGTTTATAGTTAGTTTATTACTTACTAAACAGATTATTTAGGTAAACAATATACAAACCCTAATTATATTTAGTAAAATAGTACTCACGTTCCTTATACCTAAATCCTCTCAGGGTGTTAATAAGTTCTTCCCTCTTAAAGTTACATAATCGAAAAATAATTATTTATTAATTCCTTTTTTATTTGTTTTAAATTTAACTTTTCTCTATATTTAAAATAACTTAATTATTGAATTGATTTAAAAGATTTTGAAATATTGTCATTGACTATTCAGTCTTTTTTTAAATAAAATTTATTCTGAAGTGGAGTGACTTTATTCCTTCTAGTGTAAGTTCGGATTTATCCTTGCTCCTTAGTTCGATTTGTTCTTCTCCTTTGGGACAATACACTGTAGATAGTATCCGGCATTGTGGCGCAAGGTACTTTTTAACACTAGTAAATAGTAAACTTTTTCTTTATTAAATAAACATTTAAATTTAAACTTTCCTTTCACGTAACAACTGTCTTCTTTTAAACAAATGTATTTATTTAGTTTTATTCCGCTTTGGATACACTACCCACAACACTTTATAGGTATTAACTTAGTGTCCACTACACACTTACTACCCTTTTCGGTCGAGGCAAGACTACTTTATTTTTCGATCGAGACAAGACTACTCTAATTTCGGTCGAAGGGATACTACTCTATTTTTCGGTCGAAGGAATACTATTTTAATTTTCGGTCCAGGCAAGACTACTCTATTTTTTGATCGCAGGAATACTACTATATTTTTCAGTCGAGGCAAGACCACTCTATTTTTCGGTCGAGGCCAGACTACACTATTTTTCGATCGAAGGTTTAATACGCTATTTTTCAATCGAGGCAAGACTACTATATTTTTCGGTCGAGGCAAGAGTACTAATTTTTTTGGTCGAAGGAATGCTACTCTATTTTTCGGTCGAGGCAAGACTACTCTACTTTTCGGTCGAGGCCAGACTACACTATTTTTCGATCGAAGGTTTAATACTCTATTTTTCAATCGAGGCAAGACTACTATATTTTTCGGTCGAGGCAAGAGTACTAATTTTTTTGGTCGAAGGAATGCTACTCTATTTTTCGGTCGAGGCAAGACTACTCTACTTTTCGGTCGAGGCAAGACTACTCTATTTTTCGGTCGAGGCAACTACTCTATTATTTGGTCGCAGGGATACTACTATATTTTTCGGTCGAGGCAAGACCACTCTATTTTTCGGTCGAGGCCAGACTACACTATTTTTCGATCGAAGGTTTACTACTCTATTTTTCAATCGAGGCAAGACTACTATATTTTTCGGTCGAGGCAAGAGTACTAATTGTTTTGGTCGAAGTAATTGTACTCTATTTTTCGGTCGAGGCAAGACTACTCTATTTTTCGGTCGAGGCAAGACTACTCTACTTTTCGGTCGAGGCAAGACTACTCTACTTTTCTATGGAAGACTACTCTATTATGTCCTTCTCCTTCTCGCTAAACTTTCTAGCAAATGAAGAACTGGGATTTCGGCCTATACCAAACCAATTTAAAAATGGTACGTTAGTATTTTCAAACTAACCGTTATTTTGTGAAAGTTTGAAGTAAACTAACCTATACATATTTTTTTTTAAGGTGAACATGACATATCTGCCGATATTTCCTATCCCTTTTTTATATATAATTCATAACAACAATAAAAACTCTACTCTATTCCCTAACGGGTCCTTAAGGAAATTGTTTATTGCCGTAACTAATTGCATATTTAAACCCATTTTATCTTTTGTTTCTTTGGAACTAAACTTTTGCTTTGCTTGTTTTACAAATGTTTCTTACTAATATATATATATATATATATATATATATATATATATATATATATATAATTAATAAATTTAAAATATTTCAAAAACAAGAAACTTTTTTTGAATATATTTATTCAAAGCTTTTCGCCTATAAAATAGTACCAGCATCTTCAGGAAAGTAATTATCTAATAAAATATTTTTACAAAATTTTTAAAAAAATTTAAATTTTATTTAACAATTTTGTAAACATATTTTATTAGATAATTATTTTCCTGAAGATGCTGGTACTATTTTATAGCGAAAAGCTTTGAATAAATATATTCAATAAAAGATTATTGTTTTTGAAATAATTTTATTTTATTAACTATATTACAAGAAAACATATCACCATATTTAATATAATATATATAAATATATATTTTCAGAATTATATTTTTCATTATTCTATCGGAATATGTAATTTATTCCAAAGCTTTTCATAGCATTTTTTGTTAAACTACGTTTTTTCGAGAGCCATCCATCAGATAGCTTCAACCAATGCACTGTAGGAATTGTTTTATTTTGCTTATATCGTTGCATATGTTATTAATAAATTACAGTTAGGTGTTAATTTTATAGCTAATTTTATTTGATAGCAAACTGATACGGGCTCAGCCTTGAACGGCTTTAGCACAGCGCACCGCGCTCGGCCACGGTGTAGTCAAAACATGCAGCCGGCTGCAGGCGCCAAATCATAAGCAAGGAAAAACTCACATGTAAACTGTGTTTCTTTATTCTTGACCATTCCCCATCCACAATTTTTTTATGAGGGCTTTGGACCTCCAATAGATCGTATAAAAATGGTTGGTTTCAAAAAAAAATATTTTTAGGATTGTCATACATTTGTATCTTTAAGCTATAATATTTTCATTGAATAAATATTTACAAAGGTTATGCCCATTATATTTTCCTCCAAGGTTATTGAGGTATTCGTCAAACATTAGTTTGTTTTTAAATACGTAATTGTTTTACATATCAAAATTCTTATGTTTTTAGTTTTTACTCATCTTCATCGGAATAATCACTTTGCGCGGTCACTATAAGAGTTCATAGGAGTAAAAAGTGGCTCTACTAGGAGAAAATAGCTCATCAAGATGGTCTGTATACCAGTATTATTCTTCAATTTTTTGAACAGGGCAACAGTTTCACGTGGAATAAAGACAATAAATATTTTACACATCTTAAACCCAACTTAAATTTAGACAGATTAAGACGATAAAGGTTTAAAATACCAAGCCAACTGATGAACCATACTGGTACGTCATGCTTATGAATTTAAAGATGGACGTAAGGTCGACTTGGCAACAACGCATTTCAGGCGTATTACGAGGCGCTGGCGCGTCCGTTCACGCCTGAGCGCAAATCAGTTTGCTATCAAACAAAATTCACTATAAAATTAAAGCCTAACTGTAATTTAATAATAGCATATGTAACGGAATAAACAAAATCAAACAATTCCAACAGTATATTGGTTCATGCTATCCGATGAATGGTTCTAAAAAAAAAACGTTTAACAAAACGTGTTATACAAAATTTTCGACTAAAATGAAAATTTTGAAACTGAATTATGTTTACAAGACCTTCTCGAATATCCCATTAAAAGTTTAGACAATTCGTATGATAGATTTGTTAGTTTTGAATTTTTTAAGTGAAAATGTCTTGTTAAAGACTACAAAAACCATGACTTTTTTCGGTTATGCTAGGATATAAAAATGAAAATAAAAGGGAACATTTTTAAAATAGTACCAATCAGTTCAGAATAGAATGTTGAATATTTTTGTTTTTATTTGTTACAAATTGATAGCATGTATTAGATTTTATGAGCCGCCAAGCTTGAGTCTCCAAACGTTTGTTACTGATAGTAAGTACAATATTTAACTACCTCTACTTATCAGTCTATCTGTATCTCTTACGCAATGGCTGAAGCACACACTGAGAAAAATGAAAGTTAGATATAAAGGTAAAGTAAGAGAGAGTGAGTGAGAGAGAGAGAGAGAGAGACAGACAGACAGAGTGAGTGAGAGAGAAAGAGAAGGAGAGACAGACAGAGGGTGAGAGAGAGAAAAACAAACAGACAGTGAGATTAAAACGAAATAAATTTTGCAAATAAACGTTTGCAAATGAACACGTAAACGAGTAAATGTTCTCTATTCATGTATTACCAAATATGCTTTAAGTACCTATAGTAGTAATATCGTCTGAGGGCTCTTTCTAGTCATTAAAAAAAATGAAAATTAGAAAAAAACAAAATAAATACAAGACAAAACCTGCGTTAATGAAGCCAGAGCTATCTTCCTCAAAATTACACTACGCTAATAATCAAGATGTAATTTGATATTAGATTGTGTTTTTAATTAAGGACAAAGAATGTATGTGCCCTGTTTCTACCCTCTTCAAATTAATATCACCCTCCTTTTCTGTGCCGGGGTTAAAAATATATCTCTTCAGGAAGACTCGGTTTAATTAGGCTCTCCTTTGGTCTAACTGGGTTTTAATTTCTTTACAGAAATATATTACTTTGCCCTTTGGTTTAATGTTTTATGTTTATATAACTAGAGATGTGATATATTTTATTTTAAATAAATCATTTTTTTAATATCGTTACTATAAAAATATATTTTGTAATAATTTATGTATTTCTTTAATTAGTAATTAATAAAAGCCATTGGACGTTTATTGAAAAATAATTATTTCTTAAGACTATTTGATTTCTAAATAGTTTACTTATATCATGAATAACTCATTGGGCTGACTTTCAAAAAATGAATCATTACTGTGATTATTTTTCCTAATAAATTCATTTTTTAATTATTGTTTGTATCTGCCTAATTTTGTTTTCACCATCCTCGTAGTTTCTCGTGTTTATTTTTATTTACATTCATCGGATATAGTCTTTTTACTTTTAGAATCCAAATATTTTTTTCATTGTTTTGAAATGTACTAAAACACATTTCTGTTAATTGGAATGTTCTGCTATAATATTTGCAAAGTGTTGTTATCGGGTTATGGGGACTTAACCAAATTTTTATATATTAATTGATTCATCGTACACGACCAGCTGCTTAGAATTTAGAAACTTCATCTATTGTTCTCTTCTAATGCTCCTACACAACTCTTCTACTCATAAGTATATTAGTAAACCTCAACCATGGAGGCCCATTTAGATTGATTAAAGGATATTTTGAAATAAAATTTTGGTAATCGAAACTTTTTGTATTTTACGCAGAACGGCATTTCTATTATATAATGCGGGCGATGAAAGATGAAATGGTCGATATTGAGCTAATACGAAAGTATTTGACTATTTTCTTCCAGCAATAATTCTTTCTTATCCGTGATAAGACACTATAGAAGAATTTAAAAAATAACAACTAAAAAATCAATTCATTTATTATCTTTAATAAAGCATATAACAATTTATAATATAAATTTGGACTATTTTTTGCTGGACTATATATTGTATATTTTAGTAAATATAAATATTGTCAACATTATATCTATTGTTATTACATTATTTTTAAAAAATATTTAATAATAATAAAATTATTTATGTAAATATTGTTTTATAAATACTGTGGGATGTAAATATTTATGCAGTCTTGTGCATCGTTGTTTATACATCATTTATACATCGTTGTTTATAATTTTCAAATTTTTATTATATTTTTACTATATCTTTTAATATATATGTTTTACAAATTTTATGTTCGAGTTAGATGTAACCGATATCAGATAAGGTCCTCAGGGAGCTTTTGCTAAAGGAATATGGAATAATATTTCATCGATAGCCTTCTATATTATCTGAAGCGGTTGGGGAATAGATTATACTTTCAGAAGCAGTTGTAACAGAATAGCAAACATATGTTACACGCTATAATATTGTCAAAAGTGCACTAAAATATTCGGTTCATTTTTTGTCGTCTGTATTATATAGTATAAAGTTCGACATGAAACAAAAACATCAAGCGTAAAGTAACTTCATTCCAGAACTTCGCTCAAGTGTAATCTAAGGGAACACTAAGGTAGGAGACTTGATAGGTCATATATGAACTTAAGTGTTCTATAGGAGTAATAGACACGAACGAGTAATAGGCACGGAGGTTAAAGTAAGGTAATTAGATACTATGGTCCTTTTACGTTTCCATTAACGTTATCAGCTTGTCTGATTAAAATTTTATAATGGTTATAATATTCCAATTGTTTAATTTTATCCATTCTTATTGTACATTTTTCACCTGACATTTAGCGTTACTGAACATTATTATAAATTCAGATTATAACAAAAATGATGATGTAGCTCACCATTACTGGCTAAATAGGTTTTTCAGACTAAAGAACTTATTTAGTTTTTATCTAAATAAGTTCACGTATTTATCCTGCGTCGGTTGTATAATCAACGTTTTTACAACAGGCCTCGTTTTTTTCCGACAGGGTACGCTGCGTTTTTCCCGTGGAAGATAAGTTCATACTTTGCTCCAAGGGTAGCTTTTTGCTAAAAGATGTAAATAACGCACGGGTAGCGTAGAGGTAAGAACAGTGAGGACGTCGTAAAAACCCGGAGCGAAACGCTCGTTAAATGTGAACCGGGCGTGGAAAGTTATGGGGGTGGTAGAGCTTAGGTAAAACCATATAGTTAGATATCTTCACTTGTATTCTGATACAGAGTAAAAGAAAAATATGGCTTTGCAGGGATTTTTTTTAGATTTTGGGTAAAATGTTATTTTTTTTTTTAAATCGAAACCATTGTTTAAGTGTTGTAAATTACGAAAACGTTAAGGAATAATACCAACAACTAGTGATATATTATTTTATAATATATTATTTAGTTGATTATTAAAAGGTGAATATAATTAAAATCTAAAAAAATCTTACATTTCAAGGAAACTAAATTATAAATGTTGTAATTTATATCCTATGAACGGTAGAAATATTTTTTGAAGGTTATTTGAATACGGAATCCGTTTTATAAATAAGTATTGTCTTATATTTACGCCTGGTTCATTACATACAAATTCAGTATAATATATTTGCCTTACCTAACATTGCGAAATTACTGTTTTGAGACGGGTTTTGGAAATCCTCCATTTGCCAGAGCAACAAACATACTGACTGTCTTCGACCAAAAGTCAACTTAGTGTAACTACAATTGCATAAATGACAAGATGGTTGAATATCGAGTAAAAATTGTTTTATTTATTTATTGCAACGTTTCGGCAACTGATCTGTTGCCCTTATGTAGTCAGTAGTACTCTGAAACACTAAGTTCTTACATTTAGAGTTCAAAATGCGATTTAATACTGAGCAGTGCGATGAGGTAAAACATCAAACCCCTACAATTAACAAAAAAATGTCCTTTGAGTTACAGCTGTGGTATAACGTCTTTACGCACTACTAATACAACCACAATAATACTCAACCTAATTCCACTTAATATATAACTTAGTAACACTTATTATAACTTAATGTAACTTACAACCATACTCAATTTGTGAATAAAGTTTGTATTGTCTTTATTCAACACTAAACGGTTCCTACATTCACTTATATTCTTCTCAAGTTGTCCTTTAGGCCACTGTCGAGCCCCACTCTCAATGTATATCTATACAAAGTCACATTTCATTTATTGTTCTATTACTCGTATAATCCTGATGGCATATACATTTCTGTTCTTGCCTTGTTGTAGTTGAGATAGGTCTGTTGACTAGGCTACTTATATGTTCTAGTTTGTACAGCTCGTGTGGTAATGCATCCTCTACTCTCCCCTCTATTTTACCATTCAGAATCTTTCTCTTATTTCTGTAACATTTTTGTTCAATACAATCATGAACAATTTTCTTTTACTTGTTTTATTACAACAATTATTAATACATAAAGAGCCAAAAACCGATGTAGCCTATCGCACTTAACGCCATGGCTTACGAGAACCCTTGGTTGATGACTACTATAGTGATTTCATGAGCACTTTCATAAATTTGTTTTTGAAGTAAGCTGAAATCAGTGGAGGATGATTTTAAAAAAAAAAATGCCAATTTCTACTAAGGTCAACAAAGAAAAATTTTATTTAAGCTACTTTCTATTTTATAATTAGGCCTACGATTATTATATAAATATGTACATGACAAACCCCAATATTACATAGCAATCTTAGGATTGCTGAAGAATTTATCTGCGGATACATCAAAACACTGTACTCTTGATAAAAATCGTTTTGATTGATCTAATAGTTGTCCTGCCAGAATATTTCTGTAAATGTTAACAACGATTTCAATAGTAATATTAATGTTTTTCTGAATAGTGTTGGTCTGTTGCTTTATTTATTGACAATCCGACCCGTCAGACAATCCGAAAATCAAGGCTCGAGTGTTAAGGAATAGATATGTACAAACGTCTTGAACCCAGTTCTATTATTAGCGAAAAGGTTTAATCTCTACGTATCAAGTTCACTATTTTGGTGAATGAGTTACGGATACTGTCTTGTGACTAACTTCGAGAAAACCATTAATTAAGGTAGTCACCAGGATTTTGTAAGTAATTGATGATCTGGAAGCCGTACTTAACATTTAATTAATTAAATAAATTCCCCGGATATACTTTAAGGGATTCATATACCTCATTGGGCAAACAGTAAACTCATTAAAAGGCAGTAGGCCTAGTAAATATGATATGTTCAGCTTATTTTCCTATTTACTAGTACGCTTAGTAGCTATTAAACGTGTGTTTATTATTTAACACAATTTATTGCTGTTTTAAACTATATATATATATATATATATATATATATATATATATATATATATATATATATATATATATATATGATGAATAGTTACTATCTGGAGTACATCCGTTAATTCTGCGGTCCATAAATTCGCAGTTCCGACGTTTCGCTAGAATCTCATCGAGCATTGACGAGGTGAACCCAATAACAGTAGACTCGCTCTTTTAGTGTTGTTTGGTTCACCTCGTCAATGCTGGATGAGATTCTAGCGAAACGTCGTAACTGCGAATTTATGGACTGCAGAATGAACGGATGTACTCCAAATAGTAACTATTCATCATATTTTTCCATCCGTGAAGAAATACGTATCAGCAGATATATATATATATATATATATATATATATATATATATATATTCTGTTTTTAGATTTGAAATATTAGTACAAATAATGTACAGGATTTCGTTATTTTTATGTAACGGAAATAAGCAATAGGAAAGTAATTAATTTTAAAATTGTTAATTAGACAGCTCTAACTAACTAGGCATTGACGCTAATTTAAAGTGAGGTAAATACTATGCAAAATTTAAACTCCCACTATGGACCCGTTTTCCAACCTGGTTAGTTTCGGTGCGATATTATCATCAATAATGGGCACACTACCCGATGAGAGTAAGTGTAAGATCATTACAGATGATTAACATACCGTTGCCGCAACTATTCTAAGCGTTTCAGTATATTTTGTTTTATATTTACATTTGTAATAAAGGTTTATTAATTAAATTTTATTATTTTTATTTGTTCAATAGCAGTAAATTATTCAAAACTTTCAGTCAAATTACTAATTACTTCATACGTAAATACGTAGATGAATCTAAGATAAATATTTTAAAATAAATGGCTATCAGAACTTCTTATCGGTTTACATATGTCATTAACAAGCAATTGGACCTATAAATGTTTTAAAGTCAATTCCTACTCAGGTTAAAAAATAAAAAAATTATTTTAGTACCTTTTTTAATTCATTAATATAAATAAAGCAACGCGTTAAATTGCTGTCTACCAAATAACCTATAAAATAAAATCATCTCTTTTATGAAATCATGTTATCACTCAGTTTAAGCCAAATAGGACGAAATAATTATATTGCATACCCTCTCCTTTTGCAAGTTTTTGAAAGTTTTTCCTTCAATATAAAACTAAATTAATTCGTTAAATTTAATTATTAAAATATTATTTGAAAAAAACTGTATGGAAATCAATTGTCATTCACAAGGTTGAAGAAAAATGTATTTCATCCTGAGTGGATGAATAAAAAGTATTTTATCACGATTGAAAGCGATAGAATACATATTGCGATATATATATGTATATATATATATATATACATATATATATATATATATATATATATATATATATATATATATATATATATATATATATATATATATGATTAATAGTTATTATCTGGAGTACATCCTACAGTGCAGAATGAACGGATGTACTCCAGATAACTATTCATCATATTTTTCTATCCGTGAAGGAATACGTATCAGCATATATATATTTATATGGGGAAAGTGTGAACTAATAGAAGGAATTTAAAGTATTAGTTTTAAATAAGCAGTAATTGAATTAGTAAATTCAAGTTAAATATTTCGTTACTAGCACAATTCCTTTGATCCGCAGCCCTCCCATGTCGGCAAACACTCAAAGCACTGCAGATATAACAAGAGGGGGGCAAACACAGGAGGGAGTACGGTGCGTAAAGAACACACAAACGCTGACCGTCTAACACAAAAGTACAACAATTACGAGACACCCTTTCTGCTCCGGCGTTCATTAGAGAGGAACCGCTAATCCTGATCTGCATACATAGTCCAGTGGTGAGAGTTAGGGGTGGCTTATCACAACATCCCTTTGTTTTATCCACCCTACTAACAGGACAATTGCCGTACGAGATTGCCAGCTTTTATCGCATCTTGTTAATATGTTAATATACAAATACAAACATTGCTAGTTAAAGTCTTAAGAGAGATGCTGTATTTTTCGCATTAGTCAAATACAAAGAAATTATTTACAATAAAAAACTGTATGTGTTGAAGTATAAATGTTTTGAATATTTTTTCAAAATTAAAATATCCAGTATTCAAACTAATTTATTTAAACATTTACAGCCACACACACAACCGCACGCATTCGCACACGCTAACGCACACGCTTACGCACACTCACACGTACACTCATACGCACACGCGCAAACGCCCACGCACGTGTGAGCACGAAGACAAATAATCAAGGTATTTATATTAACTGCATATATACCTACATTACAACGTAGGCTAGGCTGCACTCTGTCTGGTTCTTTATTTAGCCTACATTTGGTTTAACTTACCATATATTTACACTTTTTTCTTCATTATAGTAAACGATTTAATTAAATATTTTTATCATTTTACCTTTATTTGATTTAATACCTTTAGAGCAACTGTGATGTAATTGTTAATTATGAATAAATAAATGCTCCTAAACTACAAACACTTTTCAGAAGTTAATGTTCTGATTGCAAAGCGGTCATTTTCAGAGGAAATTGCTTTAGGTTACCTTACTAAGGCTTACAGTAATTTCTTTTAAAGATGATTGCTTTGTTTGTAGTTTAAGAGGTAATATTTATTTATAAATAACAATTCTTGTTATGTATTTTCACTTCATTATAATAATTATTTATTTATAATTTCACAATCTATTTATTATTCTTAAGATCAATAAATTTGTTTCTTTAACATTTATAATTATCTGTATTTATATGAGGAGTATTACTGTTCCTCATTTTATTTTTTATTGAGGAGTTTATGATTTTATTGTTTCTATTTTTTTTGAACAATTATTTGCCATCAGTACACTCGTAATAAGATTATTTCAATTTGACCTTTTACAGATTTGTTTATTTCATACAAAATCCCGTTTATCGTAGTGAGATGATTCCCCACTCAGGAATTAAAAACAACTTGCAGTTACCTATGCAATGGGAGGGGGGCGATCTCCGGGAAAGACTAGATTGTCGAATATAGACAAAAAAAATGGATATGGTCAACCTTTCCACATAAGGAAAACACTCGGTGTTATTTGAGAGAGAAAAAAGATGTATTTTAAATTTTTTCTAATGTTTTTGTTTTGCTTAGAATTACCTGGTCTTTCTTTTTAATTAACCTGCTTATCATATATGCCTATATTATATAGCTTCAGACAAAATGCGTCACACAACTAGCATGGGTCAGGTCATGTGCCTCAGAACGACGGCGAGAAAACATACTTCGAGAGAACCCGTCGCAAAGTCACAGAGGTTTTATGAACGTTATACATTTATTAGACGCAGTTACGTGTTAAAGCAGGCTGTAGTAAAATCTGCAGTTAAAGCCGCGAGAACGCGCTACAGTCGTAAACAGACAATCGTGACATATGGACCGGCAAAACTTTACTTAAAGATTTATGGGAATATATGCAACCCTAAGTAAAATAAAACAACGGCCTTATACTGCCATGTTATATAGCGGAAGAGTTTTTTATAGTGGTTGGGGATGTTTTGAAGAGAAAAAATCTGCAATCACAAGCATTCACTGTATAATGGAAAATCTGTGATTTCTAGTCTCAAGCCATCTCTGAGAACAATAGTCTTCAATCAGCTGATTTTTACAACCAATCGTAAACCGTAGGTCCATCATTTAAAGGGAATGTTTAGTAAATAATCTAAAATTATTCGTGTTACACATATTTTTAAAGTAATGATCTAATGAGTTATATATGTCCCACCCACGCACACACATATACAAACACAGTGCACACATGGAAAAAATAATACAAAATAAGTTATATTTTGTGCTCATTATTGCTTTCATATATTCTCCTCATTTAACTTGAATAGCTTTTGACAAATAATTCCAATTACCAACAGAGTGGCAACTACTAAAATTTTAAGAAAAACTTATTTTCTAATATTTTTACAATGAATATATTGTAAAAGTCTTTGTGTACACAAGTAGGACTTTACTAATCATTTTATTCTGATTTTAAGAGTTTGTTGTTTGTTTTTGCAGGTAAGAAACTGCTGATTTCATCCCAAAATACGTGAGTTTTAGTTATTTTCATAATTGAAATTTTAGAAACCTAAAATAAAACGCATTTTTTTGATTAATTAACCATGTATACCGAGTGTTTTTGCAATAGATGATTGTTTTCACTAAAAACAAATTAGAATTCATCATTAATTATAAATAAAAAAGATGAGCTGACCATGGAAAATGTACATTCAGGGTTCAGTTGACCCGAGACATATACTGAAAATATAGCACAGTTTTTTTTTTATAAGTTATATATATATATATATATAAACAATAAAGGAATTCACAAAGGTAAGAAAAAGTTAAAATCAAAAATAAATTTTCAATGAAACAAACACACTAATTCATAACAGACTAGTTTCGGCGACGATGGCTTAGTTTCGGGTTCCTCAAAACATAGCTATTCGGAACGATGCCAAGCACTGAGGAAGGCGTCATCGTTGCGAAAACTAGCATTTTATGAATTAGTGCGTTTATTTCAGTAAAAAGTAATTTTTAGTGTGATTTTGCGTTTACTATTTTGTTTTTTTACCGTTGTGAATAGTTCTCGGTAGCTAAGCTCTAAATAACTAAATATATGCGTTATTGAGCAATAAAAGAAACCATTTCAGAAAGATACTACAGATGAACCGTAACATACGAGAAAGGTCTAAGAAAGAAACACTTCCCATCAGAGAAAATAACTGACGTAACCTAACCAAAATGGAATAAACTACGTTATTCTAAAATAAAAATTAAAAAAAAATTGAGCCAGTCAACTACTTGTATAATATCGTCAGGTTCGCTAATTATAATTACAATCCTCCCAATATGTCTGCCAAAATTAGTTACTACAAATTTACACAGTTGACATTTTTCTGAAGTAAAGGATATATAATTATAGTCTATGTTTTAATATCATGCTTCTTTAAAATGCGACTTTAAAATGACAATATACAAAAGAAACTGTTATTATTTTAACTATCTTTCAAATAATGTTTAATATTGTCTTGTATCTATTTAACAACTTAAACCTGAGTGGATTAGATTGTGTTGAATCTTTTTGGGGTGATTATAGTTTAGTTAAATTAGAAAAGAATTTTGTATGTAAAGCTGGCCAAAGCTTTCGCGCTAACATTTAACAATTGTTTCCAATATAACTGCATTAACAGTGTTGTCGTGTATAAACAGCATTTTTCGCTCTATTAGGCCAAATAGGTTTACCTCGTATGCTTTAGTAGACATTTGAACCGGCCCAGGGACAGAGTCATACGGACGACTTTACAAACTCCCGCCAGCTGCTTTCTGATTAGGTTTATGTAGTTATAAGCCTATGCGTATAATTTTTGCGTTACTTGTACCGTCATTTTCCTGAGAAATATTGGCTTATTATCGTCCTCGTCGAACAATGAAAAATAGTTATTTCAATAAGTAAGAAAGAAAAATAATATATACGAATTTAAAATTAGCTAAGGTTTTTCCAGCGTATAAGTGTAAATTATGATAAGTGTACAACAAGTATTTTGTATTTTATAACATTTGAAATCATTTATTACCGCTTTATTTATCACACTAAAGGAAATAAAACATTTAAAAGTACAATTTAAATCACAGCCACATCCGGTAACGATAATGCCGTACAGAAAGTACAACAAACGACTAAAGTTTAACGCGTGATAGATAGAAAGTCGGGGGTAATAGATTAACACGGGACGAGGTGTGACTCGGGACATTTGTAACGTTCCTGAGGGAAAACAGGGACTTTATTAACCTTTCCGGGACCCGTTTATCACGACAAGGGCACATTGCAGTCGGATGCGTTGTTTAGTTTTTTTTTTATTAAAACTTTGCTCATTTATCTACCACTTTGCAAGACGTTGATATGTAGCTTTTTACAAAAATGTGAGACATTTAACAACGAAAAATGTTACACTAAAACATGTTAAATTGCTTAGGTTATGTTACAGAATTTGATTTTCAAGTCAGAAATTAGGAAAAAGACCTTTTCAATTTTTTTTATTTTTGTTGTTGTTTGATACTATGACTTTCATTTTTCTTCTTCCCCAAATAATTATAAATATGTATTAGTTAAATAATTATCGTTTGACTTGGACAATTATGATAAACGTTTTTTTGGGGCATCGTCTTTATATAATCGGTTAATGTAACCAATATATAAAATATGTGACACAAATAAACTGGGCTTTATGATAAGAGAGTTCGGTGAATCATTCCTCATTCCAGATAGAGAACTAGTTCTAGCATTTTCGTCCGCGTTTACCATTTCGAAAACGTCTGGTACCGAACCGGTCCGTTGGTCAAAATATGCCAGTGATATTTGTGTTACTTAAGAAAGAGTCACGGTCGAAGTGGTCCGATGGTTAGAAAGCAGGTAGAGGCAGGAATTTCTGGAAGGGTTGCCTAAGTACCCCTTAGCTACACCCTCTAAACTCATTGGCACAAGTAAGTTCTCCTCTTCATTGTCACGTTGGACGTTATAGTGAGCGGAAAAAGTGTAGGATATTTTGTATGTTGAGTGAGTAATAACCTAACCTAACCTCAGCTCACCTAACCTTAAGTAACAAATATTTCTATAGTAGTTCGAGCTGACACCTACCTGGACCATTGGACCTGTCCGATCTCGCTACTTGGGGGATTAACACAGATCTTTTTAATTCGACTACACCCCGTCCTTCACGCTTCTTTCCTTCCATTCTCGTATAAGATACTGCTGCAAAGTTTTATACTTAAGATGCATATTTTTTAAATTTTTTGGATTTTCCTAAATAACAATCACAATAAATTTTCAAAGTCGTGTATTTTCGAACATACCAAATGTCGGTTATTTTATTTTCACCGAAAACGAAGATGTGCCTCGTCGCAATGATATCAGATACGTCCCACAGAGAACCGCCCAACTGGAGAGCTGAGTGACGTTTTTATACTTTGGACTATAAATAAATTAAAATATTTTAGTGCTACATAAAAGTTATTTCAGAAAATAAAAATTATTAGTAATTACAGGTTTGGAAATTCTTTGTGTTTTAGGACTTAAATTTCACAGTGCGATCGACCAAATGTAGTAAAGAGTAGTACATTGCCATAGCCTTAGGCACCACTAACACACGGATTATAAATCATTATTGGACGTCACACAGCAAAGTTATCACATCAAAGTTAAATAAAACAATTATTTTATTTTAAGATTACAATTACGTTTGTAGATATTAAATATGAATACTAGATAGGAAAAAAAAGTGTTTATAATACTTACTTCTTCTTACTTCTTATTACGAGCTTCCAAGGTTGGCCTCGATGGCTCGATGTCTCCTATACACACACTCTGCCAATGGCCAGAAACAACTTTCTTTCAAGATTCTGTCCAGGGTACATTCCCGTCCTAGATGTTTTATCAAGGGACTCCTTGTTGCTGCTGTTACAGGACACTTCAAAAGTATGTGCTCTAATGTTTCCTCTTCTTGCTTGCACACTCCACAGATAGAGTCGTTAGTAATATGAAACCTTTTCAAATATGTATTAGTGACAATGTGTCCCATACGAGCTCGTGCCGCAAAAGATGCCACTGAACGTGATAATGACTTGAAGATCTTTGGATCATTAGGTTGTTTTTGTAATGAATAATATTCGCGCCCAGTATTGCATTCTCTCCATTTCTTTCTCCAACAGATGTGAGATTCTTTATCAACTGCCTCTTTGCAATTAGTTAAGGAGTAACAACTTTCAGGAGATGGAAACAAGTTGCAAGACTCCTTGGCAGATCTGTCAGCTTCAAAATAAATTATAAAAATTTGAAATCCTGAATTTTTATATCGTTTAAGTTTAAATTTTCTTGCTATTTAAATAAACAGACCATACAACTTGATCTGGAATTGTATCTATTTACATGCACAATTCATACGTTTGCAACATTCGATCTTGATATTACAAAAGGTTTTGATTTAATGCATAAGGTAACTCTTAAAGGTTAAAGTAATTTTATTCAGAACCAGAGAGGTCTTTAAACTGTTTTTTTTTATCCAGAGATACGCTTAATCTCGTAATCAATAAAGTTTCCTGAAATGTTACTAAAAATAATATAAATTACTTTTGCCAGTTAATTCACCAAAACGTTTATAATTTTGTCTTTTGTTTTTTATAAATATCAAAACTCTATAATTTTGAAACACCCCGCTGTAGTAATATACAATATTTAAAAATATACGAAACCAAGTTGAAATATGTAATGATAGCAATAAATGAGCAAATACAAAATCATCTGACTGTAATATTTAGGATTATCAAATGTCTCCAAAATAAAAATTAAATTAAATATTGGCAAGATAAACACTGCATTGGTGGAACCGGAATGGAGGCAGGGCAAAATTGATGGTCACGCATCTAATCTGTTACGTCCCATTTTCTTACTGGTTCCACCAACTAAATGCTCGTTTTGGCTGTTTCATTTGTTATTTATATTTTGTTGTAATTTATAACCCAAAAATCTATTCGGAAAACAATTGAATGGATATAAGTTTACCAGATTTTAATCTTATAAACCTATCTGTTTGTTTTAAACTATAAACCTATCTGTTTGTTTTAAACTATAAACCTATCTGTTTCTTCAAAGAATAAGCGTGTTACTTCTCGTAGTAACTAAACGTTATAATTATTTTACTATTTTTCGTTTGCATTTTTCGTTCGCTTGTTTTCGTAAAACAATTAAAGTTGTTTTATTAATTACTTTAGTTGTTTCGTTAAAACATATAATTGTGCTGAAGGGATTCTGAGAGAAATAGTATATTATAGCTGGTCGTGTAGGCACGGGTATAAGTCTCTAATATCCGTTTAATTTGTCGAATGCAGTAGAAAATCTGCAACCAATCCAGTCTTAGAGAATTCAGTTTAACTATTAAGTAGACACACCTAATACTGATAATGTTCCTCGCAGCATTAACTATTTATAAAGATCTAAGAGCAGCTAAGCGCGCTTAGGACTTGTAAGATGAAACTTTGCCAAAGGATAAAGCGCTTATTAACAGCGGTTGTTGCTGTCACGATAGGTAAAGCATCTGTGTATAAGGAAAATTGTTTGTAGTGTTCTTGAAAGTTAAATAAGTTTGTAGCTGATCCGGTAAACTTACGTTACCTAGGCTTACCTCTATAAACATGTTAGTTAGAAGAATATCTCTTAAAGAATCAGCTTTTAGTAAATATTGTGTCGCATAGTCTTTGTGCTTCAGTACAATACGACCAAGATTATATGGAGAGATTGGAGAGGTCAAAAACCAACGTATGTTTTATTTATAAATTTAAAAGCCCAAATTACCTTGCGTTTGGACTCCTATTCAGATTACAGAACAGCAAGGGGTGTTTTACTTCCTTTTAAATCTTTCAATGCTCGAAAGTTCTTTTATTGGTCAGTTTTGTAACAAATTTTGTAATTACTTTAAACAATGATCAGGTAGGTATTTCTTACTATTCATATATTTCTAACTAGTTTGTATAAAAAGACTTGAGAGTCAAACAAGAGCTGGTAATATCCGTATACGTACACGTATACCTTGTGAATTATGTCCGTAAAATTGTGTTCTAAGTCCGTAATGGTTATTTCTTTTCTTTATTTTAAATAAATAAAACCTTTTAACCACTGAAACGTTTTTTTTAAAACTATTTTATACATTCCAATTTCAAAGCAATTTTCTCCAGACTATTTTTTTACAAGAAAAACTACTTTTAATACATTTAAAATGTAATTATTCTTCCTACCATCCTATGAAGATGATTGATTTGCAATCAAAATGTATATAAGGATTTAAATAAAAACTTTTTGTGGGTATGAGATTTTATTTATTTAAAATAAAAAATTACACCACAGTTCCTCCAAGTTGTTAATGGTTATTTTCTTGGCAGGGTTTGAATATATGAGGCATACAAGTTCGGCTAGCGCCTAAATAAAAAAACCTTACGTAAATGAGAAAATAACTCTATATGAAGATGTTTTAAGAACTCTAACATACTCAATATATTTGTTGAAGTAGTTTGGGAACATCAAAATTTGTATTTAATGTTCAATACCATTTTTCAAATCTTTTTATCAGCTCACACTCTCCTTATATATATATATATATATATATATATATATATATATATATATATATATATATATATATATATTATGTGGACATTTTCAATCGTTAATAAAACGTTTTTATTCATCCAATCAAGTTCAAATACATTTTATTCCACATATATTAGATGATAATTGATGTTAATAGAGATTTTTCATGTATTTATTCAATTATTTAAATTTAAAAGACTTCTTATACCGGTCATATTCAAGATGAGGAATTTCATATTTGAATTTGGGTCAGCCTTTCCCAACAGGCACTAACCCAACTTTCCCATAGCTGGAAATCAATCCCTTAAAGATGTATATATGAAATTCTAAAAGAAAGGTTCCTTGCAATAGTGAAGAATTAAAAGAGGTGGATAGAATGAAATGTTACTGACCACCATTATCTTCATCAATTAGAAACGAAAAAAGAAAGCGATTAACTAGTAACAAACAAAAATAATGGTCAAACACCATAAACTATATGGAGAAGAAAATGGAAAACGCCAAGGAAATTCACTTACTATTTGCCACCTAATATTGTGATTCTGTCATATGTACATACATGTTTATAATAATAGTATTATAAAATAAATGTAACTCAAATAACAATTTTTTTTAGCGACCTCAGTAGGAATTAACTTTAATTTTTTTTTTCCTATAGACCTTTTACTTGTTTTCTAGCAAGCCTTAAAAATGATATTCTAATAACGTTTAAAGGGAAACATCTGAGCTATTATTTAAATAAATTATCATTGAGATATCTTTAAATTTTTAATATACTTGAAATAAGAGACAAATAATTTAATTATTTAGTGTCTACATTTAAACGCTTTATAAACATTTAATTTGTCACTTTCCTTTAAGAGTATGAATTAATTCACATTAAACAACCCCAGGAGTATAAATCAACCCTCTATATCAAACTAAACACCAAATAATGTATTTTTTAATCCCTTCCGCCTTAGATATAGAGACAGAGCTCTATGCGTGTTTATGCTCCTGGTGGGGACAGGGATAACAATTTTTAAAATGTGCCATTCATTAGGTCGACAAATTCCTTTTTGCGTTGCAGATGCTCATAAAACGTCAAACATTTTCGTAATGAGGGTTTTAATAATTAATGACAAAACCGTGCCCGGGGCGGTTTCGTCGGCTGAAGGCAAACTTCGTGGTGTTGTCACAGATTAAGGCGCTTTAGTATCGACTAATGCTCGTCATTAGACCTATGCTAACAAACATTTTGGTCTTTAACTATGCATTTTTAGAAGAGATTAAAGGTTTCGGTATTCCTCGGAAATAAATTTTCATGTAATATATTATACGTGTTTCACTTACTTGGAAAATTATTAAAAAAGTAAATTAGTATTTTTGGACTATTCTGTTTTAAGAAACATCCGCTTTCAATTATTAACTACAGATTTAGTAAGCATTAAGGATATCTGTTACAGTTTTGTTAATATATTTTCATTTTAGAGTATTTTGAGAATAATTTTTATCGATTTAGTTTAATACAGTACCATTGTGTCAATTCACGGCTGCTCCTTGGAAAATTAATCTGCAGTTTAGGTTTAGTAACTGAAGTTTTTATATGTAAGAGTGATTTAGTTCTAATCAACCTTTTTCTTGCATAGCTGAATGGAATGTAAGAAGAAAAATTAAATTCATCTGAAAAATTATTTTACCTTTTAGAATGAAATATACTGAGAAAAATGTCATCTCGATTCCTAATAACTATTGTAGTGTTCGCCTTACAATTTCTTTTCCTTCGTTCATGTGATATTACATCGACAACATAAAAGCAAATAAAGTAGATCAAAGGATTCAGATCTTCAATAATATTTTAATAAATATAATTTCATTTATTGAACATATATAATAAATTTTGTCAAGAGTAGTAATATTATGATGAATAATATTAAAAACATTAAAGATTAGCAAGTTAGCAAATGTAATAATAATTAAATAATAATGAAGAATAAGTAAAATTAAAAATCTATTTTATCAGTGCTGTTAACATTTTATAATGGGAAACTGTTACAGTTCATTTAGTTTATCTGTTGCTGCGATACCAGAAGAAAGGAATGCCCAGCATACTCGTTAAGAAAACATTTGTATACTCGGTTTTATTTGCGTTATTTTTATTGAAAATAGATTTATTTATTTGGGAACAACGTCAAAATGTCGTTTATTTTCTATCTATTTATTATTGTATCTCCCAATATGACCCGCATTATCTTTCATGTTATACGAAGAATGTAGTTTGGAAAAACTGATTACATGTTAAATTATTTCAAAAAATATTGAATAGTTTTCGGTCCGAAGGGTTGCAGACCTTCTTCAGTTTTTCTACAAAACAATGTAATGTAAGACTTAACGTTTACATTATTTGTTAAACATTTTACTTTTCGCACATGTTGTTACTTGAGTCAAATTTTTATGAAATCATTGGGTATTCTAGATTCCTAAGTCAATTTCAATCGGTATTTCTACGATTAAAGCTTCTAATTTTATATCTATTACATTCAAATAATACATTAACCTATAACAAATAGAGCCCCTTTGTTTATATTAAACTCATTTTGTATGATTGACTTTTATAATTTAATAATTCAACTTTAAAGACATTTTCAATTTATTAATATTTTAACTTAATAATGTACAGTTATTGAAGTAAAATAACTTTCTGTTACGACACAATGCAAACGAACCAAAAAATTGTTATATAAAATGTTATTTTTACTCAGTTCTATGTCATAGCATAATTACCTCCGTCTACCGTTTGTTAGTTATATCTAAATTAATCATTCTAAGATTTCAATATAAATTATGATAAAATGTAAAAAATAAAGATATATTAAAGATGAATAACTGGAAAGATTTTATGTTGAAGATGTGAGAAGCGTATCTTAAATTAATTAAAATTAAAAAAAAAAAACATTTAATGAGATTATTCATGATATTGCGAGGCATAAGTAGAATTAATAAATAAGGATAAAGAAGTAACAAAAGAATAATGAAAAATAAGGATATTTTAAAGAGTGTCACAGTGTTTACGATAAAAGACGTTGAGAAGAAATAAATAAAACTATGGGCAAGTATAAAACGTATTTTAGTTTAAGTAATATATCATTAAACTTATAAACTTTTATGTAAACAAAATATATATATTTGATAAAATAAAGAAAAAAATAGTAGAAACAAAATATGTGTAACGTCACAAATAGAAGAAACGTAAATAAAATATAAAAATAAAATATTAAGGACTAAAAAGGAAATTTGATTGAGATAAATTACGCAGTTTGAGGGGAGATAATAGCTATGCTTTGATAATAAATATTTTCAAACTTTGTAAAATACTGCCTCCCATTACAATTTACACTGCTACAAAATAGTACACTCGCCGAGTAATAAAATGCAATACAGTATAGCTATTTCGTGCCTCGGTGAAATATTGCATTCAATTACACGTACCACTGTAAGCAAATATACGCCTACAAAGTACTTAGACTGTTTATAATTCAGTAGATATTTATGTGTTTGTAATATTAACTTTTTGCTCATTTTCATTTCAAAAACTTTAACTACCTTTTGATACTAACATTTAAATTCGTACAAGAAGTGTCACCTCTTGTAAAACGGAGTGTGCAAAATATATACTGTATAGATGTATTTTTATTCTGAGCTCATTGAACCAGATTGATGTTTGGCGTTGACGGTACGTCTTGTTGCAAAGTAGCCATCAGGCAAGAAGGCATATGCCAAGATGGGAATTAGTGTTCAGGGAAATCCAACTGTATTTTTAAAGGAGTTAGAAAAGCTTAAAGCGAATGTTCCTAGTTTTTGTGAGGCTGGAGGTTCTGAGAAAAGACACTTAGTAACAATAAATATTTTATCATTGATAAAATTAAAATATCGTACTATTCCTTACAATTATTTTTATTTTGAAAAATCTGATAGTAAGAAAAATTGCCGTCACTGGAGTGCATATTCGGAAAACCTCTCAGATTTAAATAAACAAATTTATTTTAAAAAAATGTTAAGACTATATATATATATATATATATATATATATATATATATATATATATATATATATATAACAGCTATATACAGAAATACCTTTCAAACACTCATTTCCTAAGAATAATTTAATGACAAGATATAGTAATATAGTTTCCATTTAGAAAATAAACATTAGCTCAAATTATGTAAGAGATTTGGGTTACGGGATAGCCTTAAGTACAAGTTTTATACTCTGTCTAGGTTCAGGATAACTACAATTTTAAATTAATATTTTGCCCTCAAGCTTCAACCTGGGTTAACTTGGAAACAAGATGGTTTAATTGAGCTCATTTCTAAACCTTTAACCAGTTTTTTGCATTACAATTGCACGACGTATATATTTAAATTAGTACAAAAAACTATACCTAGCACACTAGCGTAGCTTTAATTACCAAACAACCTTAAGGTTTTGTAAATATTTGTGTCCAGGGTTATACATAATTGTTTAATAATTTAAATAAGTGTTGATTTTACGTTTGAAAATAGGGGACTATATTTACTTAAAGAATACATTAAATGGTATTTTCCACCATAGGTTAGGATTTAATGCTCTGTTTCGACAAATATCAGGGTTTATTTGGGCTCACTTAAGCTCATTTAATTACGTTTATTTTATTAAATTAAACAAGAGACTCAGCTTGTCCAGGCTACGGACATGCATGGTTGCTGCAAGAGAAGTCAAAGCATGGAATTACCTACAGCATCTTTAACATGCTCAAATCTTTAGTGATACTCTCCAATTTTTCACTTGTTTTTCATTTTAGATACTTCTCTTTTTGAGTCAGAAATATCTTCAATTACTTTATAACAGAATCCAAAGAACATTTCATCCAGTAGAGCCCTATTGCAAAGGTAAATATAATAGGAAATCCACAAAGTAACCTTCATTTTAACCGTTTACGGCCGTGGACAAGACTAGAGCCGCAATCTTGGTGTCAACCGTAGCAGCGATCAGCGCGAATCCAACTGTGTTTACGTCAGGTCTGTGCTGCTTCTAACTTGTTCATGGTGAATTTTTAAAGTGTTGACTCTATCTAATTGAAAACCCCGCGAGTTTAAAGGTGTGATTACATTTTTGTTGGCGAAAAATCATAACCCATTGTACTTTGATGACAACTTTGTGAGGTGTATGGGATGGAATAATGAATGACGGTGAAGTGAGGGAGTCGTGTATTAGTAAAGATGGCAGCACCAACTGCGTTCATGACGAGAAAGTCTTCTGGTTGATGACCTATTGCCAAAGAACAACGAAAAGGTTCATACAATCGCCTACTTACAATTTCAGAGCTTTCATTTCCTTTTTCAAAAATTTCAAGTAACTCATTGCTTGAACTTGTGAAGCTTCATGACCATTTTCGAACTCTTTCGTTGATAACTCGTTAGGACGACCATCGTTAAACACAATAAACCACTACCACACTCCCCCTTCACTCTTTATTCTGTTTCTAAACCCCTCACAAAGTCGTCGACATATTTCAATGGATTTGTGATTTTCTACCAACAAAAATCTAATCACTGAACGGACTTTCAGCCTAGCTGGATTTTCAATTGCCGCGCAAATTTTAGACATTCGCTATGCACGAGATAGAAGTAGCACGATTCTCACGCGAACACAGCTGGATGTGTGGTGACTGCTACGAAAATATAGCACCAAGATAGCGACTTTACCCCTGCCCTTGGCCGTTCAAGGTCAACACGTAAGGTTACTTTGCGGATAGATCTCCTAGAATATAAATTATTTAACTTTGCGGTTATTGTATCATAAACAAACAATTGTTTCTATAAAAAATGGAAGAGAACTATCTTCTATTTAAAATATTCTTCACCAAGAAATGTTCTAGTCATATAATAAAAATGCGAACACTTTTAATGGTCTGAAATATTTGTAAAAAATTTCAAATTTTATGCAATAGTCGGACATAACATTGCTGAAAAAATTATTATTCAGAGCAGACAAAACACAGTTTTACTAACGCAGATTATTAGTGTAAAATATGGAGTAAAATATTCTATGTTTAAAAAAAGGGAACAATTTTTGTTTTTTAACCTCTCATTATACTGATTGTTTTGATAGAGGCTACTATAAGTAATATTTTTAAATGATACAATTTTAAAAATGATCACCCTATTTTGTCTCAATTTAAACTGAGTAATTTCTATGTTATTCATGAAAAAGTTAGTTGCTTGTACATTTTTGAATTTTTGTGACACCTCCGTTAATTGGTATCAGTTTGTAATCCACTATTTCTCCGTATTTCTGTTTGGAGTTTCCAGGAATAGCAAAAGTATTAATTATCGCAATCCGTTTGCGGTCAGTTTGAACTACATCATTGGTGCACCATTGAATGTTTAAATGACCAAATATCTAATTACCAGTGGATTATACAGTACTGTATACATGCTACATATTATAGTGTAAAACTAGTAATTTCAAATATATATGATCGGGTAGAAATGAACGCTAAACGTCAAAGTAATTTCTTTAAAAAATTTAAACAATAACTATATTACTATAAAATAACAAAGTCGTTCAAATTTATTCTAAATCCAATTAGTTTTAAAAAACTATCCATAAAAGGATACATATTTTATGTATTCATACATATATATATATATATATATATATATATATATATATATATATATATATATATTAGGTTAGTTTTGGTTAGTTTTGGTTGTTAAAGATTAAAAATCAAAAAAATCTATATATACATATATATATATATATATATATATATATATATATATATATATATATATATGTTGATATTTTACGTTATACAGTGTTTTTCCGTTGCAATGACTTTATAAAGTTATTATTATTACTTGTAAATAATTTTTTCTACCACTAAGTGCAATAATTTTACCTTATGTGATGAGGCACCTTTCGGTAACTTGACCATTGTCAAATCACTGAATTAATTTTTTGTATTTTTCTGGTGTGGGTGTTCGGTCCGTGATGTTATTATTTGTTGACGTCATACATGTTTCTTCTTGGACCGCGTGTATAATGTTTTTGATTACAACAGTACGTCATCTGCATATGTTGTCTGAAGGTTCATTAAATTGTTGTGTATGTTTTTATAAATGTGGTATTTTTCAACTGAGTTTATTTCTATTGGGTTATTATTTATTTCAAGTATTTTTAGGTTATAAATGTATTAGTTTATTTGTTTTGATAAAAGTTGAATTGTTCTAGAATCATTTCCTTACATTATTTCTCTAATATATTAATTATTTAAACAACCATAAACACCGTAAAATGACTCATATTTAACAAGAAAAGTTTAATCGAAAGATCAGGTGAATTATAATCTTTAAGAAATCTATCAAAGATCGGAAAGAGTACAAAATGCCTCAGTGTATTGTCCAATATGTGGAGAAATAAATAATAATGACTCCAAGTATTAGCTTGGAACATTAATAATCTAAGTTAATTTAATATTTCCGTCGACTTTGAACCATTTACAGTTGAATATTATTAACTTATACTGTGAATAAACGAATCGTTGACCGCAATAATAAAGTAATTATTTATTCCTATATTGCCTTGTTATGTACCTTAAAGTTATTATCTTTTAGTAATACATAGACTTTAATATTATGTGTTCTACTAATAAATACACAAAAATCTCTTAACCACAACCTTTCTTTATTTTACCCTTATGTACATTTCAGTTTCAAATTAACTATCCTCAGAGGAATAACATACAAAAACTGAGGAGTAACTGAAATGTACATAAGGGTAAAATAAAGAAAGTTTGTGGTTAAGAAGGTTTTTGTGTATTTATTATTAAATTCAACCACAGTATATTCCTAATAAATAGTAATGTTTTCTACTATTATTATTATTATTACTATTACTAAGAAGTAAACGATAGGAGTTGGAAAAAAGTCTGTTTTTGCTCAATAATTGTAGAAAATCATCGAATTAAGGCATATTTCTAAAAAAATATAGTAAGGAATTTGGTAAATAAAAATAAGTAGACAATGTATAACATTATACAATTAAGAGTATTATAGTTGTACAAACTTTAGCTATAAATAACAATAATTAATTACTGTTAATAATAGTTTAACAATGGCGATTTTATAAAACGTAAAATACAAACACAAAGACGTATAACAAACGTATGATTGAGGCTCTTCGAAACAATACTATCAATGGCATAGTGTAGAATATGACTTTTCATATTAATGTAAAACTTAGAAAAATCCTAGAATAACGTAACAATTTCATGACAAAGCAATAAACAAAGCTTAGGATACAATATCAGTGGTGTGACGACTCATTCATTACAGGACCTTACTCTAATCCTTTTTATGTGTTCGAGGTTAGGGTTAGAAGAGGGGTGGTTTTAGCTTATCGTTTCATCCCTTTACACAGCAGATTTTCCTTCTTGAATAATGGGTGTCATTGTCTTACAAAAGATAACGGCAGAAATATGGCTTTACGTGCTGTCTGTAGTAAAACATAAACAAGTATTTTTATGTATTATAATGCACTCGGTTTTATTACTTGTGGTGGTCGTGTTTCCTCTTGCTTGCATAAACTTACCATCGTTATACAATGCATAAAAAAGGTTTAGCAATGATACATTTTTGGTTCAGGATTGTAAAAATAGTACTTTCAAAAAAAATGATTCAACTTTGTTTTTTAACGTTAAAAAAACATTTTGCGGTAATAAATAAGGGAAGAAAATTTATATTTATTTTATTAGTTTATGGAATTTAAACTACACTTACCTAAACGACCATATAATAATGATATGATACTAACGTCAAGTAATCAAATATAATGGTAGACATACTATTGACTAGCACAAGAAAAATAATACTTTTTATAGTTAGTTAACGTTTCGACCATGATATCAGAAAATAAATATTTTTATATGTCCCTTATCATGACACTAAAATTATATCGAAACGTTGAAAAATGAAATTAATAATAGTATTATTATTCTTGTGCAGTTCATTAGTATTTCTACCATTTCATCAAATATAATTAATTTTTATTCATTAGAGTACATTTGTGTGATAAATAAATAATTCGTTTGTATATCAATTGATACATAGTGTTTCCACATTTTTATTCTAAAACCTTTAAAAATCTAATACAAATAGTAGGTTTTCTATCTTGAATAAATTTTATTTATAGCATAAAGTAGATATATTTTGTTAATAGTTTGTTAACTGTAACATTTTTTGTTTTATTATACTAGCTACGTACCTCTTCTTCTCACTGGGCTTATTGTATTTCTAAATAAAACATGATGGAATAAGTTAACTCTAGGTTGTTGGAACCATTTTTATATGAATCTTTTTTAAAAAAAGAAAATCTTATATAACTCTATCGTGCCTGACCGTGTTCCGAAGTTTCAGAAAACGTTGCATTGCTGTATATTCGGCGTTGATTTAAAAAACGGACTTATCTTTCTTGAGAAGACTCCCTTCCTCGTAGATATAACATTGCCCTTGCTTTAGCAAAACGTTGTGATAGGTTACTCTTTTTTCTTTTACGAATTTTACTGTTGTTGATTCCAGCATATATGTTTTAAGTATGTAAAAGGAATTTATTTTATTGAAAATATATCCCAGTAAATTTATCAACCTATAAACATACCGATTATTGTCTTGAAAAACCAAGAGAACGAAACGCTACTGCTTGTAACATAGCATTTGTAAAGTATAACTAGCCTTGAAAGATGAATAACAACAAACATTTACTATCACCTGTTTAATTGTGTATAAAAGTTACTTTTACAGGCTATTAAACACATCAGCTGATTAAGCCTTAAGAAAGTTTTCAAGGCCAGCGAGGCGGTGCCCTGTGATGGAATTTCTAAATAAAAAAAGGCCTATGTATTAACCAGGGACCTTAAGTAACTCCATGTAATTTGAAGCTCAATGGGTCCAGTAGTTTTTACGTGATTGAGTAACACACACACACACACACATACAGACAAACTATTATATTTTTATATAGTAGTATATATATATACATAAAATTAAAATTCGAGAAATTCTATAAATCTATTTTCATTTAAGGGGAAGAGGTAAAATGTATATGTTTATATGTAAAATTTAACATTTATATGTTTTACAATTGCAGATGGTGCAGTACATATTCTAAGAGAAATGAGACGGTAGCTTACTGTAGTGGGTGTGTGGGTTTCTTAGCAAATTTTAATTTTCTCCGAAGTTATAGTGTGAAGAAGGGAAATGAAAGATTTGCTAGTAGTCTAGTCTTTATGAATTCAGTTTAACGATAAAGTAGAAACACCTTAATACTGATAATGCTCCTTGCAGCATTAACTATTTATCAAGATCTAAGAGCAGCTAAGCGCGCTTATAACTTGAACGATGCAACTTTACCAAAGGATAAAGGTGCTTATATATTAACAGCGGTTGTTGCTGACTTGGTCCGCTAAATAACTGTTTATAAGCAAAGTTGCTTGTAGCGCTCTTCAAACTTTTCTACTTGCTTGGATGCGGCAGTACACAAAGTTAGGTACAGCCTATTATGTTTAAGAGGGTACATCTATGTATTTAGTAGGTATTTTTATTAGTGTTTCAGTACTTTGAATTCATTAAAAACAACTTGTTAAATGTAACAAAACGTTACACTAATAATATTACTAAAATAAAACATATAGTTCATAGACGTAATAAATTTTACATATCTAGTTAGTTTTCAAAATGTAAGAACTCTTAATCGTAGGAAAATAGAATAACTTTAATATATTTATAAATAATATTCGAGCTGGCTTGTGAGTGAAAGTTATAATTAAAGAATAAAAATATGGTACAACTCACAAATATACAATTTTTTATTTCAAACGCGTTTCAACGACTAATTTGTCGTCATTCTCAGTGAAAATACACAAATGAAATTAACTAAAAAATATGTATATTAAACATAATCTATAAGGTTTTAGCAAAAGTAAAAACAAAAGTACATTTTGTTTTTACTTTTGCTAAAACTTTATAGGTTATGTTTAATATATATATTTTTTAGTTAATTTCATTTGTGTATTTTCACTGAGGATGACGACAAATTAGTCGTTGAAACGCGTTTGAAATAAAAAAATTGTATATTTGTGAGTTGTACCATATTTTTATTTTTTAATTTTAATATATTTGTTTGTTATATAATGAAGGTAAAAATAGTGTTGATCAATTTAACTTTGTATAACAGTTTGGTTATCTGCTTTTTCGTATTATTCAACTCAGGGGTTCATTGGGTAGAGATCGTAAATATCAATATTATAAAATCGAGGGATTATAATTGCAATAATAAAATAGCCAGTCGCTTGTATGCAGTATTAGTTATTAACGTATTTGATGAATACAAAATTATAATTTAATAACTAGTCAATATAATTACGTATGAGGCGGTTCAAACAACTTATAACCACAACTAACACTAAAAAATAGTTTTAATTAACAAACATTTTTGATAATGGTCGTAAATAGAACTGTGCATGATTGAAACGTCCATTTAAATAAAATAAATATTCATTTAATCATTGTATTGAGTTACTGGATAGGCTATTAAAATCCTAATTATTTATCAATTTAACTAAATTTTGTTCATTTTTTTTTTAACCAAACGCTTATATGAAACATTCTAATAATTTCACTTGTTTT
Organism: Prosapia bicincta; assembly: GCA_036971475.1. Classification (NCBI taxonomy): domain Eukaryota; kingdom Metazoa; phylum Arthropoda; class Insecta; order Hemiptera; family Cercopidae; genus Prosapia; species Prosapia bicincta. Next base: position 73,547,465 of record JBAIZL010000006.1, on the reverse strand, counting down.
TGTAAGTTTTATTCTTTTACTTCTGAACAATGGCCTTCGTATTCTTTGTTTAAGGTGTATTTGTTACTTATTTTTAAATAATTTTTATTTAGAAAGCAGTTCTGTCAAGTAACAACAATACATTTAGTTAAATGGAAATCGAAAAAAATTTAAATATCTATACCTATCTGATTTTGGCAATACACTTTATTTTTTCCATCAGCAAAGAGCTACTTGATTTATTATACTTATTCTGGGAAATAATGTGTTGACGTGTCATCAATGACTTTTCGTACAACCAATGTTTATCAATTTATTAGAATAATTCAATCAGTTTTTGGGTGGTGTTAATTACCATTCCCTTATGGTAAAGACCGTCTTAGTACTTCCTTGCCAGTTATCGCAGGAACAAAATATCAACAGATGTCGATGATTTCTACCGTCGGTATATGTAGTCTATATTTAATACACTTTTTCTATAACCAAGCATAATTTAATTTCTTTGCAGGAACAGACGTTCGATCATCCGAACAACAGGTCGACTTTGCTTTTGTCGATGTAATTCTTTCCTATATATGAATTAATTAGGAGCTAGGAACACCATACGCTTCAAATACTCTAGGAAACTGGAATGATATACAGTTACACTAAACTTTTAGTGAGCCTTTTACGCCCAAGTTCAGGTGACTTGACGAAACTCGGGATAAAATATTCAACACAATTTTGTTTTAGGTTTTCAGTTTGGCATAAATGCAAGCAGATAGCTTCAGGTTTTATGTTTATTGACAATTTTTTTATAGCTTGGCGTGAGTAGCGTTGTGTATAGTAAAAACTGCAACGCCGCTACGGTTAAAAACGATTCGGTTTGAGAGAGAATTTTTTTAACTTTATATTCCTGGTATGTTTGCATATTCTTGTTATTTATTCGTGAGTATATTTCTATTTGTAGAATATTAAAGTACTCTTCCTTGAGTACTTTTATTTATAAAAACACATATTTGTTGAGTAAAAAGCAAATTTAGCGCATTTACAAGATATAAAATCTATTCTTTTACAATGACGGAATATGATTTTTATTTTTTTTATTATACCAGGTAGATTTCAACAATTAATTTTTTATCATGCTGACATAAGGTTTGTAATTCAAATTAAGAATGTTTTAAACACAAGAAATGCTATTACAACATCTAAAAATCAAACATATTTAGTACTATATATAATTACAATAAAAATATTGAAAAGAACCCCAATACCACAAAAATAATCAAAAATAACAACAAAAAACAAGTTACTTAAGATTTGTTTTATTTGTTATTTTTGATTATTTTTGTGGCATTGGGGTTCTTTTCAATATTTTTATTGTAATATATTGTACCACTGTGCTCTTGATATTGTGTACTATATATCATCTTTTTAACTTTCTGATGGTTCATTAAACCTGATTTTGGGCACAGTTTATTGCATCGTCATATTGAGTTGTGTAGCCAAAAATCCATATCAAGATTGGGTACCCTTACTATTGAATATTAACATAAAGAATCCTGGTTCAAACTTCCCAGGATGGACTTTGTCCGAAACGCGTCATTAAAAGTTACCATAAAATTAGGAATGGCTGACCACTGTGACACTACAAATATTGGTGTACCTTAACAGGCTTGTGTGTACAGGTTGCTTGTTTATTCATAGTAATTATATTAATAATTTTCATTCTTTGGGTAAATTTTAGACAGTGAGCCCTTATGATTATTATTGTGAACTAACCATAGGAATATATTTGTCATATGGTAGAGGTAGCAAGCATTACACACTTCTAAGGTGATCTACGAGGGTTATCTTATCACGTGCGTCTCAAGTAAAGGCAAATAATATCGTGTCCATAAAGATGTGTCCTTATAAAGAAAAGGCTTAGCAGCTAAGCTGGATTAAGGTAAGGACGTAATGAGAAGAATGTAAAATGATTAAGCTAAATGAAAACGCAGGGTGATTTACCCGAAGTTCATCTGGCCCCAATTGTTTAATATAGGTGGGCGGATTGTGTTTTTGCTAAGTTATTTTTTTCTGATCACTGTTTGAAGTTAATACTTCCTTTAGAGGACCTGAACAGAGATTTGTACCCAGAAAACCTGTTACGCTGTAACACATATAGTTGTATAAATGCGCAGTATACAACTATTTTAGTTTAAAGTAAGTGATATCATCATACAACAGCTGATTCTATGTTACAGGGTATGTTGTAAAAGAGCTGTTTTAACACGAAGGTTTACTTTACTTCATTGTACGATATCAAGTTAAAATGTTATTAATTAATGTTTGTTGACCGTTCAAAAATACACAATCAATTTAATTTATATTTCAATAAATTTGACTACAAATAATTCAATATATTTATAATGATTTTTATTACAATTTTTTAATTGAAGATTTCTTTAATCGCAATTAAAACATTTAAATAATCGATTTCAATTAAATTCAACTATAGTCTATTCAATATTCTATATTATAATAATAAAATGAAGTATTTATTTGTTTCGGCCAGTCCCACTGGAAGTCATATTAATTTCGCTTATTTTTTAAAATGGTTTTATCATTTACTTAAAACGCGTGTAATTCAAAGCGAAAATACATCAGATATATTTCGTACTTCATGATGTTTGGTGTTATGGTTTAAGTCCAAACCTAGTAATATAAAATCGTAACGGGCTTTTATTAAACTAATTTAATAAATAAATCTCACATCAATACTTTTGCAAGAAAACTAGGCTGCTGTTTTCAGTAACACTGGTAGAGAGCACCTAGTACGCCAAAAATAATTTTTAATATTTTAAAAAATTAATTTTAAACATAGGTAAGGCCAGCCGTTATCACGAGGTTTGCTTTATTCCTTGTCGTTACTGTGTTCCAATTAATCTATGCAGTTTATTAAAGGGGTAGTAATCCCCTAACACTCGTGATTGTATTTCAGCTTACCGCGTAATGAACAGGGGGCGGTTCTGTTAGGTCAGCAGGAATGGTTTTTTTAAATACAGCGGGAACAATGTAGATGAGCGTGATGAATTTCACGTGAAATGAATTCAGTTTAACACGGTAAAAATACAAACATTTTTTTGTCAAACAATATTTCTCGTAACACCAAAAATGTTATTCCATCAAGCCTAGCTCAAGGTTGACTTGAATTGTATTGCATTAATTTTCTAATTTTATGTACTATAAAAAGACCAATAAAATGTAAGTGTTAAAAGGTTATTTTTGTTCTATGCAGACACGCAGCTAATTAATTAACCCCAATATCTTGAACGTGGCTTCCAGTGCTTTCGATATATTCATCATTATACTTTCTTTTACACCATTTACTCCCTTAACCGCGATGCTACAGCAACGTAATCAGCGCCACGATGCAGATATTTATTGTACTAGCGTGCCCCTATTGGATGGATGCATAACTAATGTTGGGTTTTACAAACCCTTCTTAAATTCTTCTCACTTAGGATTAGTCCAGCGTTGAATTGGTGCCTTGATTGAGTCGACGGACCTTTTAGCGTTCTATCTTTCGGAGTTCTCTTCATCTTCGCCCCGTTCATAGGACCTATATTATTATTATTAGCGTTTTATAAAAGAAATGTCTTTATTTGTGTTCTATCCGTAGTTATAGAAAATATAGCACGATAGAGATATGAACAACAAACAAACGAAATCCCCAAATATGCGATAATATCAGAATAAACTTTAAAAAAAGAACACCTAAAATTTAAACATCTTTATTCCATTTAATAAATATTTTCTTCGTCACCCCTTAAGGAACGATTTTTGTTATTGTTTCAATATTTATAACATACTATCACAACATAAATAGGGATGTATTCTAAAAAACGTTTTTATTTGATTATTATCTTGTATTGTGGTTTTCAGTGTTTTGTTAATTAATATTATTGTAATATTTTTACTTTGCTCTTTGAGTTGTATTTAAATCAGATAAGTATTCGAGTTGCAATCTACAACTAGTTGAACCATATCATCTATTGTGATTACTGTTACTTTCGATGTCTTTCTAGAGTTTAAATAAAGCATCTGGACCAATTACGTTGCATTAACTCTCTTACCACACTGACAAGGATGCTTTACTTGTATTAAGCAGCTATGTGGGTCATAAGTTATGGAAATAAAATTCCACCGAGTTAAGAAACTACAACTTGTAGATTTAGTAGTATATATTTTTTTCACGTATTTGAGATAGCATTCAGGCAAACAGCGCTCCATTATATTTTACCAAATACAAAACCTAGCTATAAAGTAATACAAGCCCTAGGGAATGTATAATTAAAATTTAATATACAATTGTCTCACTTAACTTTCGCTAAAACACACTTAGCTACATACGTATACACTATAGACACGATTCAGCTACTTGAACATCATACCAGATTTGATTCGGACAAAATTTGTATTTTTGTCTTATGTATGCTCTAAGAAAACATTCATTTTAGCTCAATCTTGGAAGGACGTTTTGGAACGAAGAATGTCGCATTGTTGCAGTTTAAGATAATATCGCGCGCTTTATGGAGGAGAAATTATTCAATAGTAACAATACACATAAAATATCGCTTATTAAGCGATACAGCTGCAATGATATTGTAGCTTACTGAAAACAACAGTATAAAATGTTTGGCACGACATTCGCATTGTTTTTCTACTACACATTTACTGAATGAAAGTTAACCTTACATAAGAACTTGTAAAAGTCTTAATAAAACTCGTTCTTCATAGAGAAAGATCGTTACAAAGTATATAAAATAATTGCATGATAGAGATAAAGTATTAGAAACCAGCAATACGAGTAATTCGTAGACAGAGCCGTAAGGTCGGACTTGCTTGGATAGTTTTAGAATATGGACTTAAAAATAAACTTTTTATACCCTTCGAAAGCGGGTTGGAATAGGTAACCTGAGATAACCTAACCTTACATTGGGATAGTATGTAATTTACACGTTGTAATCAACATCTTGATCTATATGCTTGAAAGAATGAACCCAAAGACGTGCAACTAATGCCTTATCTTACTTTAACGCTTTTCTTTGTCTTTCTTAATCTCTCTTTTTTATCTTTCTTTCCTCTACTTTGCAGTCACTCACTGAGATGATAACACAGTTTTTTTCTAGAAAATACTTCGTATCTTAACCTCTAGAAGCGGTATTTCACTGCAAAGTCAGTAAATTAGGATAAGCTTTCCTTAGAGTCGTACCTTAGTGGTTTGAGACAATAGCCTACTTTTAAAAAGCTTTATATTTGCGAAATATGCTCTATTAGTTGCCATTATTCTTTTTTGTACTTCATTTATTGTTTTATTTTCGTCATTCACTTCCGATCCCAAATATGTGAAACTTTTTACTTTTTCAAAGGAATATCCATGATATCAGAGTATTGCTACGCCCTCTGCTTGTACTCATATATTTAGTTTTCTTTCATTTATGCAGATACCTATCTTTTTACTTTCATTATTGAATATATATATATATAAAGTTTCTTTGAGCGATTGCATATTACTGGCAACCAAGCCTATATCATTATCATGTGCACATATTTGACAGCATGATGCATGATAGTCCCTGAAACGTTAATCCTCCTCAAAACGCCATGTAATGCCGGATTGAAGATGGTAGCAGACAGGGCATCGCCTTGTCTCACGCCAGTCAGAATAGGGAATTCGGGACACATACCGCCGCCTAAGACAACTTTGCCGTCAGTATCACACAATGTCATGTTGATCAGTCTGATCAACTTGTTTGGTACGTTGAACTCCTTTAGGATTTCGATCAATTTTACTCTGTTGACACTGTCAAAAGCCTGCCGATAGTCAATAAAAAGATGAAGGTCAATTTTATAATCCCAACATCTCTCGAGTAACTGTCTTAAAACAAATATCTGATCGGTAGTTCCCTTTCCCTGTCGGAATCCACACTCATAATCTGTTATGATGTTTTCAACAAAGACGTTGAGCATTTTCAGTATTATGTTTGAGAATATTTTGTATGCTACCGTGAGCAGAGATATTCCACGATAATTACTGCATTCCAATATGTCACCCTATTTAGGACATATGAGACTATTTCTCCATTTTCTAGGCATGCGTTCTCTTTCCCATATGTCTAGGATCAGGGAATATAATTGTGACTGTACAATGTTTCCACAATTTTTAAAAAAATTCGGCTACAATTGAGCCTTTACCAGGTGCTCTATTGATTTTCAGCTTTTCAATCGACTCCATGAAGTCATCCTTGTCCGGTGGCTCAATGCCATCGTAATTTGTCAATTATATTCGGCTCAACGTATTGTTGTCCGTGTCTATCGTCTGAGCTCCCGTGTTGTACAGATCACCAAAGTACTCTGCCCATCTGCCAATAGCTTCCGCCTTCCCCTCCACTACTCTACCATCTTTATACTTGCATGAGTCGGTTTTAGGCGGGCGACCTCTATTTATATATTTATATACAGTTTTAGAATTTATGACTTAAAAAGAACCTTTTTATACCCTTCGAAAGCGGGTTGGAATAGGTAAGCTGGGATAACCTAACCCTACATTGGGATAGTATGTAGTTTACACATTGTAATCTACATCTTGATCAATATGCTTGAAAGAATGAATCCAAAGAAGTGCAATCAATGCCTTATCTTACTTTAACCCTTTTCTTTGTCTTTCTCAATCTCTCCTTTTTATCTTTCTTTCCTCTACTTTGCATTCACTCACTCAGATGATAACAAAATTTTATTTTAGAACATACTTCGTATCTCAACCTCTAGGAAGTGGTATTTTACTGCAAAGTCAGCCAATTAAAATAAGCTTTCAAAATTATCCTTGCAATTAAGAAATCCTAATCCAGATTTTTGTTTTTGATAGATATTAACTCAAAAAGTTACAATGTTATATATATATATATATATATATATATATATATATATCATATATATATACATATATATATATATACATATATATATATACATATATATATATATATATATATATATATATATATATATATATATATGTTGTTGTTTCTTAAGAATAAGGCATCATTAGGAGGTCTTTGATTTACAAATGCGGTTCTCTCTTACCCTCTATGATAGGTGGAAAATTATGGGACACAGTATTTCTAACGTAGTTTATGAATCGTTGTGGAATGGACCGGAAAAGTGTGACCCATTTAAAAGTTTAAAAAGAAATTGAAAAACAATATTATTTCTGTGCGTAGTCATCATTGCTACGTTAGCTTTTTTCATTGAGGGTTAGTCTCGCTACCTTTATTGAAGAGCATTCTCACTCGCTCATATCAATACCCAGTCTCTTATTCTATACGCTATCATCTTCCATCCATCGTATTTCCATCAACAAACACTTCACGTTTTGGAATTAATTGAACTGAGAGTTTATCCGGCAGTACTGAAATTACATAGAGTCCAGTAGTACCACCGACAGTCCAACTAGTACTTTTTAGCGACTTCATAAAGGTGACCTTTGTCTCTATGTAGAACGATGCCGTTGAGTTTAAATAGAGCACTTGATCTCTCAAAATTATGATGATTATCATACCTCTAAGCCTTGACTCTTCCACAGGACTACGACTATGATTTTAACTGTTGATTGTTTACTTTGAATTTTTTAAAGGGCACACTTAACAGGGTAATAAAGGGTACCTCTCACAAGATTCCTTGATGTCTGTATTGAAGGCAATTCAAGATTTATACAAATAGAGACACAATTTATGCACTCCGATCGAGAGTAGATCTAGTTAGGCGATCATGTGACTATGTCATACTTTTCCCCTTTTCCAGTTTCAGGTAACTCCTTGTAACATTTTCTTTGTCCTTTCTAATTCCATCTAGCTCTCCTTATTTTCTTCCTACATTGAGGACTAACAACGTACACCTCATTATGACTCTGTCAAAGTGCAGATGCACAAAACGTGGTGGCATGAGCACCACTAGGCATTATTTATACATACCTTAATATTACTCTTGCCTAATAGCATGACACATCGCTGTCGGAGAATTAAATAGCGAGATAATTATTTTTTTTAAATAGAATTTACAATATCCCCCACTTAAAGAATTCTGACAAGTAATTCTCCTCGGGCAGTGAGCGTATATACAATATATTTATAAAAATATAATAGAAATAGATTTGCATCATTTACCTGTTGCGGGTCGTCTTTATATCTTTATAATACCACAGGCTGTTTACTGGTTTCCTTGAGATAAACGCCATACCGAACGAATGTGCTCCAGCAGTCACTAGGTAAACGCCGAAGACCCTTTATGATTGGCTCTCACTATAACCTTTATTAACTTGATTATTTTAATTAAAAGAGGGACCGGAAAATACATGTTTAGCACAATCAGCTGTTCGCTTTAGGTCCGCTGAAGAGTGCCGGTCTCCCGCGGCAACCATTGAAACTTACCTAGGCCTATTTACTTACTAGCCAACGCCCACCCTTGGCTGTTGAGCCATTTGGTGGCGCGCTGACCAGTACAATAAAGAGAGACTCCCTTGATTGTCCTCTTCGTCTGGCTGGATGTGACCCAAGGAAGTGTATGTGAGGAGATTATCTACATCCATGGTTCTTTTTCCACACAACGCGCAATCCGGCGATTGGAGGACATGAATCTTGTGGAGGTGTGCCGCCAGGTAGTCGTAGCTAGGGGGAACAGTGCTAAGCCTATGCGGCGGGAAAGGGTACGGTTAATTGGTCCTTCGGTGACGAGTGTAGCCCAGCTTCTGTTGTGAGAGGCCCTGATTAGGTTTTCTCTCATGCTGCGATTTAAAGCTGAGTTTATCTGTATTTTCACTGGTTGAACAGAGGTCGAGTTAAATGGCTGTGGTAAAGCGGCACCCTGTTTGGCGAGAGTGCCGGCTTTCTCGTTTCCTTCTATATTGACATGACTTGGCACCCTCTGAATTTGAATTTGCCAACCCTTTTCCTGAAGGGAATCTAGTTGTTTTCTACAGGAGAGTGTTTGGTGGCATTCCACTTGTCTGTTGCTAGTGACACTCTGTATTGCGGCCATGGAGTCCACAAGAAATACAGCCTTATAGGTCCCTTGTACAATTTAAAATTTTGTAGAATTCAGTGAATTCAGTCGCAAGCTCCTGCTTCTACTATAAAAAATGCGTCCACGTCGAGTTTCACGACGTTTCGTTTAAATTGTAAAAATTTGGTATCATTAAGGCCTCCTGCGGTCCAATAAAATATTCGGAGGCTCATGTCAGGGCCCTCAGAAGGGCCGTTTGCAGACAATGATGTCATTTGGTTAGGGTTCTCTAGTATCTGGTCAGCGAGCTTAAAGGCGAACCTTGTGTTGATCGTTCAGTCGAGAGCAGGGGGCACCCCGTGCAGGCGATCAACTTTACCCCCCCTCCATTGAAACTAATAACTATCTTTCGTTTACAGTTATCGAGATTTGGCGGTAATATAAAAAAAAAACTTAACGAATTTTAATTTTCTTTATAAGCGTTAATAGTCGCTCATGATACTTGTTACTCCTTTTTAGGACACAAAATAAACGTCAAGTTACGATTATCGAAAAGAATCTATCGAGAGCCGTAATATTTATCAGTAAGTCTTTATTGTGTATTGTATTTTAATTGTGTATGTATGTAAGATTATTTCGACTTGAAAATACTTTTTTGTAAAACTCTCACTTTGTTTCCATAATTCCAAAAGAATAATGTTTGTAATAAGTTATAATGGGTGCGTGGTCATGTAGGTAGTGCACATAACTACCAAATTAAAGGAACCGAGTTCTATTCCAGGTAGCGTCAAAGAATTTATGTGTGCGTTTTAAACTCCCTTGTGTGACCCTAGGGTCAAACCTAGTGTAGTAATGGGCGTAGTGTCTAGCATTACCTTCTCTGAATACCCGAATACTCCAGCCCCACCTGTCTGTCCTACGTCCATGTAAAATGTTGTGAAAAGCTGTCACATTTTTTAAATATAATATTAATATAATAAATAAACCAATATCATCTTTATAATAAATTTAATATTAATAATATAAAAATATAATAGATATAATAATTACCCTTATATGATTAAAAATATTATTTATATGATTACATTATTTATCTTTATAATACATAATATAAGTATGTTTTATTATACTTTATTGTCCCTAGCCTCTTTTGTTTTAAATTGTAAAAATACAAATTTGAAAGTGAATATTTTGTACGTTTACAAAATGTATCCCCTTACATCATTAAAAGTTTTGATTAAACGCTTGGGAACACCTTAAAAGTTGCATTGTGATTAAAGTATAAAGTACTTGAACTTATTCAGACAAAAATGTCCTTAAAAATGTTTCAGATAGATACACGCCCAGGCTCAAATTTATTAGGTTTTTTTTCTAACGGTATTAGAAATAAGCTTTTTTACCTCGTTTATACCATGAAATGTTTATAGAAGGTTTCTTTTCATTTATGTATGTATGTTTGTGTTTAATGATTAAATATACTCCATTAGAGTTATCAGTAAAATAAAATGACTATGCGTTTGATGAATAAACAACATTTTACAGTTTTACTAAGCATTTTCCGGAAGTAACTATAAACTTTATATATATATATATTGTAAAACTTAGATGAATTATTTTTCTTGTTAAATATGTATGGTGAAATAAAATAATTTTCATAAACAAGAATATACGAGTATTGCTTCATTTTATTGTTGATTGAAGCTTTTCGCTAATTTACATTATTAGCATTTTCAAAATTTATAAATCACTGTCCAGTTATGTGACTAGAATAAGACTGTCTTATTATGGAACAGTCTTATTCTAGTCACATAACTGGACAGTGATTTATAAATTTTGAAAATGCTAATAATGTAAATTAGCGAAAAGCTTCAATCAACAATAAAATGAAGTAATACTCGTATATTCTTGTTTATGAAAATTATTTTATTTCACCATATATATATATATATATATATATATATATATATATATATATATATATATATATATATATATATATATATATATATATATATATATATATATATATATATATATATATATATAACTGTAGTAAATTTTAAAATGAGTTTTTAAAAAAAATGTATTTAATTGTCATTTATGAAATGGAGACCTTTTCTGTAGGTTTATCAGTACTATCAAAATCCTTAAAACTAATGTCTTCCCTATCAGATTTTATAAAATAATGTGCACAAAAATACACAAATCTATACTACTATATTAAAATCTAATGTGTGTGTGTATATATTTGTGTGTGTGTGTGTGCGTGCTTTACTCTATCACGTGAAACTACTGAACCCATTGAGCTGAAATTTTATATGGATATTGTTATTGTCTCTAGTTAATACATAACTTTGCTTATAAACAGTTATTTAGCGGACCAAGTCAGCAACAACCGCTGTTAATATATAGGCACTTTTATCCTTTGGTAAAGTTACATCGTTCAAGTTATAAGTGCGCTTAGCTGCTCTTAGATCTTAATAAATAGTTAATGCTGCAAGCAGCATTATTAGTATTAAGGTGTTTCTACTTTATCGTTAAACTGAATTCATAAAGGCTAGATTACTAGCAAATCTTTCATTTCCCTTCTTCACACTATAACTTTGGAGAAAATGAAAATTTTGCTAAGAAGAGTAAGTAAATTTACACGCTCACTATAGTAAGCTACCGTCCCATTTCCCTTAGAAAATTTACTACACCATCTGCAATTGTAAAACATACCTCAATTTACCTCTTTCCCTTGAATTAAATAAATTTATTGATTTTTTCGACCTTTAATTTTAAGGAAAGTATGATTCTAATATCTATACTACTATATAACAATCTAATGGTGTATGCGTTCGTGTGTGTGTGTGTGTGTGTATGTGTGTGTGTGTGTGTGTGTGTGTGTGTGTGTGTGTGTGTGTGTGTGTGTGTGTGTGTGTGTGTGTGTGTGTGTGTGTGTGTGTGTGTGTGTGTGTGTGTGTGTGTGTGTGTGTGTGTGTTACTCAATCACGTGAAAACTACTGGATACATTGAGCTGCAATTTTACATGAACATTCTTAGGATCACTGGATAATATTAGGCCTATTTTTATTTAAAAATTCTACCAAGCCCCTGGCCTTGAAAACTCCATTAACACTCAATTATCTATGCTGCATTATATACTTGGTTTAATCAGTTTATAGTAAATGTGATTGTAATAACCTGTATAAGTCACTTTAAAAAAATAATTAAACAGGTGATGGTAAATGTTTTTTGTTATTCATCTTTCAAGGTTAGTTATACTTTACAAATGTCATGTTACAGGCCAAAACGTTTCCTTCTCTTGTTTTTCAAGACAATAATCGTTAAAGTTTATAAACGATAGTTTAGTATATTAATTTAGATTTAATTTTAGTAAATTAAATGCAACTCAATTATCAATCCAAATTAAATCAATACAAATATACGTCAACCCAATACGAAAGATTAGTATTCTGCTAGTATAAAATAATTTAAGTAATTATATTTGTAAAAAACAAGTAAACTTTTAATAGTTTTCATTTCAATTTACCTTAAGTGAAAGGGGACCTCAAATATACGTTATAAGAAATATAAATAATTAGGACTAAATATAATTAGCACATGATAAAAATAAATAAGATAATAAAATATATCAATTGCGGTTTCAACCATTTTGGTGTATATGTTAGCTATTGTCTATATAAAACATATTAATACTAAGAAAAATGAATAATTAATGAACTATTTTGTTTTCAAATAAGATATGCCTTATTACCATTTTCTAATTTTATTTTATCATTTAATAATGCATACTCTTTTCAATTTTGGAATAAATACAATTTTTTGCAATCTGAAGGAATACCGTGACTATATTTGAATTATAGATACTTACAAGAATAAATAAAATGTCCCTTTATTGAAATATGTATCTTAAAAACAGTTACGATTTTTAAAAATATGTTGTGTGTGTGTGTGTGTGTGTGTGTGTGTTATCCCCACGTTATATAGGTAGAGTTCGAGTAACTTTATAAAGTCCACATTATTTAAAGATAGTTGGTATCTTAACTCTTAATCCAATACAAACATAATTTTAACTTATTGAAACATATTTAACAAGACCTAACTTTAACCCTATATGTGGCCAGTCATTAAACCATCAACTCGAAAACCAGGTTTACAGTGGCCAGGACCAATTCATGGTTTCCTGACATTGGTAACATTAAATGTAAAATACGATGCTCATATACAAGTAGAAGACCGAAATTCCAAAATCCATTTTAATGTAAAATATATTTATTTTGGATATTTTATTGCTCAAAAATATGTGATCAATATTGCCTCTCATTGATTATTGGACGTCATAACGGGCGAAAGACGATTTTTCACACATCTTTTAATTTAATACTTTTACATAAATGTTTTTCAAAATAAACTATATTATATGACATAGAACAAATTTATCTTATTTATCGTATACCAATCTTGAGAAAAAATACGTTACTTGGACTGTACAAAATATTTTCAGTTTTCTTCTACTTGAAATCAACACTTCTATTTTATTTGTTACTTTTTATATACTTTTTAAATCAAAGTAGAAATAATATATGTTTATTTTTAAAAACCATTATTTTGTACAATAAAACAGTAACTATATGAAACATTTTGTTAATGTTTCTTGATAAAGTAGCTAAAATATTTTTCTAGCCGTACAGCCGTTATTTTATAAAGTGTTTACTTATATCTTTTGTTTTAATTTAAAAAAACTCTTTCATTTTTATGTCCATCTTAGTTGCGCATCCCATAAAATATATTGACGTATAAAAATTTGAACTACAAATTTTAGTCATTAAATTTCAAATTATTAAATTTTCTAAAACTAATTACTGCTAACTTATCAAAAACATAACAACATTTCAGAAAATATGTTCATGTATATTATACCATCTAATTCTACATGAGTGAAGTGTCTGAAATAGAATATATATATATATATATATATATATATATATATATATATATATATTTATATTAAAACAACATAGGTTATTCAAATACAAGAATATTTATTAATTTATATCCAAAGCTTTTCATTGGCAAACAGTACCAACATCATCAGGAATGAAAATTTTCATTCCTGATAATGTTGGTACTGTTTGCCAACGAAAAGCTTTGGATATAAATTAATAAATATTCTTGTATTTGAATAACCTATGTTGTTTTAAATTATTAAACTAGAAAACGTATTATATATATATATATATATATATATATATATATATATATATATATATATATATATATAGAGAGAGAGAGAGAGAGAGAGAGAGAGAGAGAGAGAGTGTTTATATTTATGCTACATATGTATGGTTTACGTATGTTACTGAATACGTTTTTTACCATTTAATGTAAGTACTACAAGAAGGTAAAACGTATTGAAACTTCAGACGTTAGGAACTTAAAATGAGGTGGCAATTTTTTACCATATATTTATCTACATTAAAATAGCATATCATCAAACTAGGCTCAAGGAAAAGTGACTTAGATGCGTTCTCGTTATATTGTAAGACAGAATTAATTCTCTATTACGTCGAGGGCTATTGACGAAAAGCACACTAATGCATTCATAAGAGGAACAACCACATTTTATAACGCCACGAACGCCTTTCCCTTCGCAGGTGTCCATGAAATTTCCAACACTGCTATAATGAGAGTTTTAATAATTAAAACTGTTCTCGTTGACTTCATCTCTTCACGAATTCCTCTTTCTTTCTTTTTGCAAACGGTTTGTACTCTGTAATTTCGTAATTCACCTACCGTCATTGGTCCGTACTATTGTAGTAATGTTTTTACATGATATTTGACATTAATGATTTAGCTATTTCAATGTTTGAAGGTGTATCTTTGTTTATAAGGCAGATAAGTCAGCACATTAAAACAGATAAAATCAAATCAAAAGATTGTAATTTTTTAAGCCAGAAACAAGACAGAATATTTGTAGCCGAATATAGTAGTATTGATTCTGAAATACTTTTCGTAAGAAACTAAGAGCAATCTTTAAAAAAAACAATTCATGACTTCTTTAGCTCAGCATATAATGTATCAGATCGAAGCTGTTCATGAACTTCTTGCACTATCAAAATGAGTTTTAATAACCAAAACTTTCTTACCAAGTTCATTACTAAACGAACACCTTTTTTTCTTCCAGGCTGGTTTTAACTAGTCTTACTTGTTTGGGGAATTCCGTGAAATTTAGAGTTTGTAATAACCTATAGAAATATTATTTTTCTATGTCAAGATAAATTAAACAATCATTTGTCCATCAAAATCAAATGAGCATAAAACGATGAACACAATCAAATAGCTAATAGCTACCATAAAAACAAAACTAAAAAAAGAGGTTTAACGAATGAACACATACACAATACGAAAATTAAGCAACACAAATGTTGTAAAAAATATTAGTCTAGTCTTTTTTGACAGTTATGTCGTATTTTCTACGGCCGCATAACGTAGTGACTACACATACTAGTATATTTCCTAAATATTTGTTATAAATTAATAATTACAAAATAAAATGTATAAAATATACTAACATAAATGACACAAGTAATGGCTTGTAATGCGGTTTCGACTGCTATGTAGGCATCATCAATGATTCCACCACATCCATTAAACCTACGAATTAATGTCATTTATTTTTGTAATGAATATGTAATTACAAAACGAAACGTGTACAATTAGGTAACACAAAAGTCACAAGGGTAGACTTGAGGCATTTATAGTTCTGTTTCGTTGTCACCAAAGATTTCAAAACATTGCATACACACACAAGTGCACGCGTGTTTGTGTATGTGTGTATAAATGTTTATAGGCCTATAACCAATTTAGTAAAATATTAGGTAGTTGTATAGATAATAATAACAGTTTCTTTACTTTTTATAATGACTATTGATAACTGTGCAATGTTGTTTAGGTTAATGACAGATCACGGACCGTTGCATGTTTTTACAATTACTCTACGTTTCAATTTCCTATCCGGAAATCCTTTTCAAGGGCTAACATTTTTCACGAGTTTAGATTAATAAATTTGTACCTCCTGAAAAGAATTTTCAGATAGAAAATCGAAACGTAGAGTATTTGTGAAAAACATGAATTGGTCCGTGGTCTGTCATTAACTTAAACAACACTGTACAGTTTCTTAAATATAATACCATGAAGTGAATAGCGAACCCGGGCATTGAGTGAAGATTGTTTCAAACAAAAAATAGTCAGTAACTGTTCTGAACAATGGTCTATTTGTCGGTGATTTTTCAAGTCATTTTTAGTACACCAGCTTACCGTAGTGTTAATTCCCTTGTGGTGAGGAAAAAGTATCGGTTGTGAATGTTAGCTTTAAGCACAAAGATTAGATTTGGTTAAGACTAATAACATAGTTAAGGGTTAATGGGATCGTATCAGACTCTCTTTGTACCCAGACGTAATATGGTAATCCAGATTTCATTTTATAACATCATTATTTGATATTTGACAAAAAATGTGTTCAGAAAAACGTCATCTCCATTCGTAATAACTTCTCTATGATTTTCTGCTCTGGATTCGTTTGCTCTTTTAATGATGTATCTGCAACTTCAAAGAAATCCAAAGTACATCACAGATCAATCACAAAACAGTTCAAAGAAATATCAACCTGCCTTATATTCCAATAGCTTAGATTATATAATTTTATGAAATATAGGCTATAGAGTGGAATTTTTTAATGTTGACATTATATTAGCTAAAGTAGTAATTTGGTGAATAAAAATGTCTTTAAAGCCTGTATCACAATCACCAAAGGTAAATACTAAAATATTGCTTCAATATTCTACAAAACACTAGCTTATTCAACTGCACTACTTTCGCCGAACATGTCGCCTTCATCAGAGGTACTAAATTACTGATGAACTAAGCCCATTACTAATCAGTGTATGTCCATCACTAATAAAGTCAACATGGTTATCGAAACTCAAATTTTTTTTTATACTTTAGTATTTATCAATTGTGAATTGTTTTTGGTATTTAGGCTCTAAATATCAATATATATTTCAATGCAAATCAAATACATAATTTACGGAGCAATTAACATCGTTATTGTAATCCGCCTTAATTGTTAACCTTTACTTTAAATGTTTCTTATCACTATTTATTTAAAGATATTTGTAAATTTGTTTAAAAAACTGTTTTCTACTTACATGGCATTAGAAATGTATCAGCGTGACAGCAAGTTGTATAAAAACATAAAAAGAGACAATAATTTGGATTTCCGTTTTTCATTTTTAAAACGTAAAGAAAAATAAAATGCAATCGGTGATTGCACAAATGAAAATTATTCTATTGCACTACAAAACGAAACAAAATATGTTTAAGCTATTACAAATTGGAATATTTAAAAATATATAAATAACTTTTTGACTGTGACAGAAACAAATTATGATAATATTCTTGAAATTGAGTCGTATTAGAAATAAAGATAAAATATAAGGTAAAAGAGTTAAAAAGAGAGTTTTAAATTATATCGTGGTTAAAGGGAGTATTGTAGGATGGAAAAAAGACATAGAAGGTTAAGAAAAAAATGAAAAGAGTAAAATAATTAAATTTTAGTACGAAGAAAAGCATTACAATACTTTACTAAACTAATTATAAAATAACTTTGTTGAGATTCAATATAGAAAAGAAAGTTAAAAAAATTTTTAAAAACCCGTCATTATTGGAAAAACATAAATAAAGCGTAGAGAGTAAAGCAAGAACTAAATACACAGTTTCATTGAAATAAATGGGGCGGTTTTAAGGGGCGTTAATGCGCTACACTTTGTCCATAAATATGTTCCAACTTTGTAAAATACTGACCTCCATTACAATACACAGAGCTACAAAATAATATAGTCACAGAGTAATAAAATGCAGTACAGTATAGCGAACGTGTGCTGCGGTAAAATATTGCATTCAATTACACGTACTACTGTATGCAAATGCGGCCGTCAAAGTACTAAGCTTTGTTTATTATACGGTAGATGTTTATGCAGTGGTACTAAGCAGTTTATGCTCATTTTCAGTTTGAATGCAATAATGTCCTCATGATATAGTGTATTGGTATCCGTGTAGTAAAGAGTAGCCAGAGAAGAGAAGTGGCCTAGTAGTGTACATTATGACAGTGGGGAATAGTCCTACCTTTAATTTCCTACTTTATGACGATTTTTATAACTTTTCAAAATCATTTAAATATAAAGAATTATTATTTAAAAGTATGTTCCATATTACAACTGTTTAAAATAAATTGTTAATATTTACACATTTAGTTTTAAAAAGTCAATAAATCGCACGTGAGCCTAAACAAAAACATTAAGAATGGTCAAAAAATGTATCTCTTTATATAATAGAATTATTTTTTATTTAATCTTCACATAACGCGGCATATTTTTCAATCCTTTCAATTAGTTTCCACTCTCCTTATATATATATATATCTTGTTGAAATTTTCAATCGTTAATACAATACTTTTTATTCATCCACTTAAGTTCAAATGCTTTTTTAAATACCTGTAGTGAATGACAATTAATGTGAATACAGTTTCTTCAGATATCTATTCAATAAATTAACTTAACGAATTAATTTTGTTTTATATGAGAGAAAAACGTTTCACAAAAGGGGCAAAGTATGCAATATATTTCATTTGCCCATTTGGCTAAAAACAAGTGATAGTATATGATTTCATAAAACAGCTGGTTTTATGTTATAAGTTATGTACTGGAACAGCTGTTTCAACGCATAGGTTATGTTAATTTACATATATTAATTGTAATTATTTAATAAAAAGTATATCCAAATAAATTATGTTGTATTGACCTAAGTAGGAATTGACTTTAAATACTTGTTATTTATATTACTTGTTGTATGGGAGAATATAGGCAGAATATGACGTCATCAGTTAGGAATTTATATTAGAATGCTTGACAATCCTCATATCTATGAACTATTCAAGAGATATTGGAAAGAAAACAAATGACTGCATGTAACTCTAAGATCTATTTTTGTCGTCTTCCGTAGTTGTTTACTAGATGTGGGCAGAATTACTTTTTTGTGAGATCGAATCGGTATCTATTAGGATAGGAATAATCCTCATTACACCTTCTCCTCAGCTACTTTTGGAGCGGATAACAACCATATTTAAGTAATTTAGAAATATTTATTAATATCTAAATAAAATGTTTAGGAATTTACTTACTTTAAGCAATATCAAATATTTTGTATTAAATTCATTATTATTTTTTTAACTTTTATTGAAAAATTTAAGATTAAATTAAGCAAATATTTTTTTTAAAGATTGAATATGGTAGGTCAAACCGGTTAGTAAACAGATCATGTAGACGTACAGAGGAAAAGCTAGTACTCCACAACCGGAAACGTTTTTGGAGCGAATAAAATTAATACATTTCTTACTCTATTGCAAATTCTAAATTCCTCAAAATTGGTAATAGGTGACCGTTAAGACTTTGGGGAGTAACAGGTTGTGATGTGGTGAAATGAACAGAACAAAGGTTAGCAACTCCACCACATAACTCAAGGAAGAAGCGAGTACAAACGATACACTTGTCATTTTCTTTCCAAATTCCAAATGCTTTAGGAGCGATAATCATTATTCTTGGGTATTGAATAGAAAGTGGTGACGTGGTAAAGAGAATAAACAAACGAAACCTAGTACGTCTTCAACACAACACGTGGGTGGAACGGCTAAAATATATACATTTCTTATTCTCTTGCATATTTCAAATCCTTCAAGAGTGGTAATCAGTGATAGCTAGGAACTGGGAAGTAGGGAGTGGTGATTTGGGGGTGGGATGAAGATTGACAGCTAGTAACTACACAACCCAACACTTCGTTGGAGCGAATAAAATTCATACTTTCTCATTCTATTTGGAAATTAAAAATGCTTCAAGAATAGAAATCAGTGATCGCTAAGTAGTTGGGGAGGAGGTCTGGTGATTTGAGGGTGGGAAGAAGAGGGAAAGCTAGTAGCTCCTCAACCCAACAATTCGTTGGAGCGAATACAATTCATACATTTCTCATTCTATTTGGAAATTCAAAATGCTTCAAGAATAGAAATCAGAGATCGCTAAGTAGTTGTGGAGGATGGATGGTGATTTGGGGGTGGGCTAGTAACTCCACAACCCAGCACGCGGGTGAAGCGAATAGTTTGCATACACAACTTATTCTCTTTGGAAATTCGAAATCCTACTGCGGATGACAAGGAATTAGGAGTTATCCCTCATTTTTCCTGACTCGTCACTCTTATTATCTGTAAGGAAATATCTATCTGATTAAACTGAGTGGATCGCCAATGTCTATTATTTATAAGTTATGTTTTAATAGTTTGTATATGGAATTTCCCCTGTAAGCGGTAAGTTCAAATATATTGGTCTAAATTTTTTTAAAAACATATCTAAGCATATTTTAAAAGTAAATAAATTTATCTATTTTACTGACGTGTTAAAAGACTTTAGCTATGTTTATTATTTAAGATCATATAGTAGTCTATTAGTTCAAATGAATAAAATTGTGCTTTAAAATATTGAAACGTATTGTAAAAGTTTATAGATAAATTGAAAATTTAATTTAATTAATATTATATATCATAATATATATTAATAAATATAATCATAAATAAGGTTACGATACGTTATTTATATATCACTTTCAAACATTACTCTATGAAACAATCAAACATATAGGATATAGCTAGGATACACACTATGAAATATTAAAGACTCTCATAAGGTTAAGTAGGTTCCTTATTGACTTAACGATTTTATTTTATAAATAATATTATTCAAAGTTGCCCTTTTGTCCGCAGTCCTAAATACTCGTCTTTTAATGAAAAGAAAAATCGTTTTATCATTGTATTTATTACAAAAGAAATCGCTAAATGAGTGGTTTTATATTATAAAGAGAATAGATTGTCAATTGTCAATCCCTTTATATATAAATAAAGGAAATAATTTGGTCATTTACTTTTTGCTATGAGTGTACGCACAGTATTACATTGTCACAACCAGGAATCTTTGATCTTGCCAACTTGATATTGCATCTGGTCGCTTTGATCTCGGTAAATCGGTTGTTTTGTCAAAGAAAGAGACAGATAGAGAGGTGAGATGGGGAGAGTTTAACGGGACCAGTTTTAATAAAAAACAAACAACCTTGCGTTTGAAATACTTTGACAGTGGAGAACGAGTGCGATATTGTATAAAGTCGATACAATAATTGTAGGATTCTAATTGAGCTTTATATAAACAAAATACGTCTTTGCGAAACGGATTTAATCGGAAATAAAAGAGGGAGATAAATTAGTAATATTTCACTAGAAATAATAAAGTAATACGGTTTTCAGTTACGTTCCAAACTTATGTGGAATGTGTTATCGTCGGTTATGTTTCGATTATCGCGTATTTCCGTTTTTAAAGCAAAATTTGTTCAACAAAAAAATACCCTTCAGTATATTATCAGTAACCTCTCACTAACACTTAATTTTAATGAGCGAGTAGCAGAACTACATCTCTCACTGTCTCAACGTTATAAATGTACAACCTGGGTCATGTTACGAGCATAATCGTGAATCAGGCTTTTACTTTTCCCAGCGTATTATTTTAAGAGCTAGCATTGTTTAAAAGTGTTTAAAATTTCACACTGACTAATCTTACCTTGAGAGCATGATTTGTTTGATGAAAAAGATTTATTTTTTAAATACATTTTGACCAACCGTTGTGTTCATCATCATCAACTTATTGATATCGCTAAAACGTCTGACAGTCGTACAAAACAAAGGCCGAAATACTTGTCACTTTAATTTTAAAAAAAACGTGCTCAGAATCGTAATTACAAAGTTCGTTATTCACCCTTTGTAATTTTTTCTGATTAAGCAAAAACCCAACCCCTTGTTATTGTTCCCCGATATAGTCGCTTTGAATGTCAATCCGCCCCTATATTCAAGTCTGAGTTATTTACATCCCTTTAGATCGCTAATTTCACTTCTCCATTTTAAGTTTACGTAAAAGAATAATTCCAAACTGAATTGCTCTCGGCTCAAACGTGGAAAGTTTAAATAGGAAATTATAATTCACAAAGTGTTCGGTTCCTTAATAAAGTTTTAGCTCCAAGATTTATAATAATAGCTCCGTGCACGCACAGCGAGCCTCCGACTCCAGAATTATAAAATGTTATTAAGTCATGAGCAAATGAAGCCCTCTGAATATAAAGGGGAATATCCATAGTACTTTCATTTTATCGTAAAAAAGTATAAATTTCATTAGTTGGTTTTATAATTTATTTCTATTTCGAACAAGCGAAAATACAGTTTGCTTAATAATGTAGGCTATTACATTTTTCCTATTTGTGACATTATTTTTCTTTTTCAGTCTGTGTTTTAGTATTTTTCGCGTCATATTTATTCCTAATTATTATCCTTGCTATTGCTATTATTTTTTTTTTGTTAACCGTAGATTTATCACATTTGTCTTTACACGGTTCATTTTTCATATTGTATAATTGTTATCATCACACATTTCGTCATTTTCCTTTTAAAGTGTACTCTTATTCATTTATAAGGATTGGTTTGTGTTATCATTTTCGTAAAAACAAATAAAATAATACAAAAAATCACAAACTTTTCATTTTTTGACTCTACGCGTTTCAATTGCATAGTCATCATCATCAGTAAGTGCTACTACTACAAACTCTAACTTACAACTTCGTCCATTAGGAGTTATAGTTTGTAGTAGTAACACTCACTGATGATGACGACTTTGTCATTGAAGCGCGTATGAGTCAATAAATGAATAATTTGTGAGTTTTTTTGCATGTTTTTATTTGCTTTAACATTACCTATTACGCTAAGCTCAAAGAATAGTTGTATATCATTTTTGTAGTTATTTTCAAACCCATTGTCATTATTGTTTGTTAATTTTATGGTTAGTTACGTTCCTTCAGATTTGTTGCTTCGGTGGTTAATAATTCATTTCATTATAGTTGTTATTATCTTTATTTTTCAAATTACCTCTCTTACCATATACCAATCGACAATTTATCAAATAATGTGACAGCGTGAATTCATGAAAAAAATATTTCATAACAATACTGAGTATTTTGTTAAAATACTTAATTTTCAATTCGTTTTCATTAAAATAATTCTAACTGGGTAATTTCCAAAGTTGATATCAGATATTTGAGTGTTAGATGCCTACTACGAACATAATTATACGACTGCTTACTTAAATAAGGTTAACGAGTGGTGACATATTTAGTATAACAAATTACTGGAACGGAGTTGGAATATGTAAACAGAGGACATTAAAATATCGTGCAAGGAGACGTGTCTTGCTTACGGTTGTTGGCCCAGACAGATGACCCGAGGTTTCTAGCATTTCTGAAGCTTGAAAATAAATTTTGAAAATATTTTGAAAAATTCTGTGTGACAGTTGTATCTTATCCATTTATCCACTAAGGTTGCGATTTCATTATTTAGAAAATTTAATTAATTTTGTTAGTAAAGCGGTTGCAAAGGTAGGACGTTCGTCTACTGTTCGTACAGTCATCATCAGTGTCGTGAGCTGTAGCTTGTCTTGTTATAGTGTGTTTTAATTTACTTTTCGTCAGGGTCGGGGGCCATTGACACTTTTTTGTGAATCAAATAATATCCGTGTTATGCGAGTCAACAAATATGTGTATGCAATTCCATATGTATCCTTTATGAGTCTAAATATATTTTATTTGATTTTAAAACACCTTTTGTAAATTACACTTGTATATTACTGTATAAAACACTTGTATTGTATTTACTCTGTAATAAATAAGTTACGTATGTACTTATGTATTTGCTCTGTAAAACACTCGTACGTTTTTCCAAATTTACTAGGTTGTAAGTGAGAATGTACGCTGTGAGAGTTTATTTATACTCAATGTAGACCTATTTGTAAATCACAAATTATTCATACTTAAGTGAAAGTAAACTCTTCTGTGAGTTCAGGTTTGGTTGTATGTGTCCCAATGTAGATTCATTTGTGAATCACAAAATATTCATATGTAAGTGAACGTACACTCTTCTGTGAGTTCAGGTGCGCTCACATATATGTCTCATTGTAGACCTATTTGAAGTCACAAAATATTCATATGTAAGTGAACGTACACTCTTCTTTGAGTTCAAGTGTGCTCATATGTGTCGCAATGTAGACTTATTTCTTAGTCACAAATTATTCATACGTAAGGGACAGTGCACTCTTCTGCGAGTTCAGGTTTACAAGTGTGTGCCTAATTGTAGACTTATTTGTGAGTCACAAAATATCCATATTTAGTGAAACTACACTCTTCTGTGACTTCAGGTGCGCTTACATATATGTCTCATTGTAGACCTATTTGAAGTCACAAAATATTCATATGTAAGTGAACGTACACTTTTCTGTGAGTTCAAGTGTGCTCATATGTGTCTCAATGTAGACTTATTTGTGAATCACAAAATATTTATATGTAAGTAAACGTACACTCTTCTGAGAGTTCAAGTGTGCTCATATGTGTCTCAATGTAGACTTATTTGTGAATCACAAAATATTCATATGTAAGTGAACGTACACTCTTCTGTGAGTTTAAGTGTGCTCATATGTGTCTCAATGTAGACTTATTTGTGAATCACAAAATATTTATATGTAAGTAAACGTACACTCTTCTGAGAGTTCAAGTGTGCTCATATGTGTCTCAATGTAGACCTATTTGAGGTCACAAAATATTCATATGTAAATGAACGTACACTCTTCTGTGAGTTCAAGTGTGCTCATATGTGTCGCAATGTAGACTTATTTCTTAGTCAAAAATTATTCATACGTAAGAGACAGTGCACTCTTCTGCGAGTTCAGGTTTACAAGTGTGTGCCTAATTGTAGACTTATTTGTGAGTCACAAAATATCCATATTTAGTGAAAGTACACTCTTCTGTGAGTTCAGGTGTGCTCACATATATGTCTCATTGTAGACTTATTTGAAGTCACAAAATATTCATATGTAAGTGAACGTACACTCTTCTGTGAGTTCAGGTGTGCTCATATGTGTCTCAATGTAGACTTATTTGTGA
Source organism: Prosapia bicincta (assembly GCA_036971475.1). Lineage (NCBI taxonomy): Eukaryota > Metazoa > Arthropoda > Insecta > Hemiptera > Cercopidae > Prosapia > Prosapia bicincta. The sequence continues at coordinate 73,522,337 of JBAIZL010000006.1, read as the reverse complement.
ATCACAAAATATTTATATGTAAGTAAACGTACACTCTTCTGAGAGTTCAAGTGTGCTCATATGTGTCTCAATGTAGACCTATTTGAGGTCACAAAATATTCATATGTAAGTGAACGTACACTCTTCTGTGAGTTCAAGTGTGCTCATATGTGTCTCAATGTAGACTTATTTCTTAGTCAAAAATTATTCATACGTAAGGGACAGTGCACTCTTCTGCGAGTTCAGGTTTACAAGTGTGTGCCTAATTGTAGACTTATTTGTGAGTCACAAAATATCCATATTTAGTGAAAGTAAACTCTTCTGTGAGTTCAGGTTTGGTTGTATGTGTCCCAATGTAGATTCATTTGTAAATCACAAAATATTCATATGTAAGTGAACGTACACTCTTCTGTGAGTTCAGGTGCGCTCACATATATGTCTCATTGTAGACCTATTTGAAGTCACAAAATATTCATATGTAAGTGAACGTACACTCTTCTGTGAGTTCAAGTGTGCTCATATGTGTCGCAATGTAGACTTATTTCTTAGTCACAAATTATTCATACGTAAGGGACAGTGCACTCTTCTGCGAGTTCAGGTTTACAAGTGTGTGCCTAATTGTAGACTTATTTGTGAGTCACAAAATATCCATATTTAGTGAAAGTACACTCTTCTGTGACTTCAGGTGCGCTCACATATATGTCTCATAGTAGACCTATTTGAAGTCACAAAATATTCATATGTAAGTGAACGTACACTCTTCTGTGAGTTCAAGTGTGCTCATATGTGTCGCAATGTAGACTTATTTCTTAGTCAAAAATTATTCATACGTAAGAGACAGTGCACTCTTCTGCGAGTTCAGGTTTACAAGTGTGTGCCTAATTGTAGACTTATTTGTGAGTCACAAAATATCCATATTTAGTGAAAGTACACTCTTCTGTGAGTTCAGGTGTGCTCACATATATGTCTCATTGTAGACTTATTTGAAGTCACAAAATATTCATATGTAAGTGAACGTACACTCTTCTGTGAGTTCAGGTGTGCTCATATGTGTCTCAATGTAGACTTATTTGTGAATCACAAAATATTTATATGTAAGTAAACGTACACTCTTCTGAGAGTTCAAGTGTGCTCATATGTGTCTCAATGTAGACCTATTTGAGGTCACAAAATATTCATATGTAAGTGAACGTACACTCTTCTGTGAGTTCAAGTGTGCTCATATGTGTCTCAATGTAGACTTATTTCTTAGTCAAAAATTATTCATACGTAAGGGACAGTGCACTCTTCTGCGAGTTCAGGTTTACAAGTGTGTGCCTAATTGTAGACTTATTTGTGAGTCACAAAATATCCATATTTAGTGAAAGTAAACTCTTCTGTGAGTTCAGGTTTGGTTGTATGTGTCCCAATGTAGATTCATTTGTAAATCACAAAATATTCATATGTAAGTGAACGTACACTCTTCTGTGAGTTCAGGTGCGCTCACATATATGTCTCATTGTAGACCTATTTGAAGTCACAAAATATTCATATGTAAGTGAACGTACACTCTTCTGTGAGTTCAAGTGTGCTCATATGTGTCGCAATGTAGACTTATTTCTTAGTCACAAATTATTCATACGTAAGGGACAGTGCACTCTTCTGCGAGTTCAGGTTTACAAGTGTGTGCCTAATTGTAGACTTATTTGTGAGTCACAAAATATCCATATTTAGTGAAAGTACACTCTTCTGTGACTTCAGGTGCGCTCACATATATGTCTCATAGTAGACCTATTTGAAGTCACAAAATATTCATATGTAAGTGAACGTACACTCTTCTGTGAGTTCAAGTGTGCTCATATGTGTCGCAATGTAGACTTATTTCTTAGTCAAAAATTATTCATACGTAAGAGACAGTGCACTCTTCTGCGAGTTCAGGTTTGCAAGTGTGTGCCTAATTGTAGACTTATTTGTGAGTCACAAAATATCCATATTTAGTGAAAGTACACTCTTCTGTGAGTTCAGGTGTGCTCACATATATGTCTCATTGTAGACTTATTTGAAGTCACAAAATATTCATATGTAAGTGAACGTACACTCTTCTGTGAGTTCAAGTGTGCTCATATGTGTCTCAATGTAGACTTATTTGTGAATCACAAAATATTTATATGTAAGTAAACGTACACTCTTCTGAGAGTTCAAGTGTGCTCATATGTGTCTCAATGTAGACCTATTTGAGGTCACAAAATATTCATATGTAAGTGAACGTACACTCTTCTGTGAGTTCAAGTGTGATCATATGTGTCTCAATGTAGACTTATTTCTTAGTCAAAAATTATTCATACGTAAGGGACAGTGCACTCTTCTGCGAGTTCAGGTTTACAAGTGTGTGCCTAATTGTAGACTTATTTGTGAGTCACATAATATCCATATTTAGTGAAAGTACACTCTTCTGTGAGTTCAGGTGTGCTCACATATATGTCTCATTGTAGACTTATTTGAGATAACAAAATATTCATACGTAAGTGACAGTGCACTCTTCTATAAGTTTAGGTTTACTCAAAATCAACGCCCATAGCGGCAATGGAAGCTCAGACTAATATCCAACCACTACAGGTCCACAGGGAATAAACTGCACTTAAATTCTGGGAAAGAAACAAGCGCGTTTACAAAGACAAATGGGATAACTATAAACAACCTGCTTCTAGGCTTACAACACAGAAAACTCCCATTGAAGTGTTTAAAGAGCTTGCAACTAAGTACGAGATCCCCCCCCCCCCATCTCAACCACTTCCACTCCTCAATCACAACGAGTTTTTCAACCAACTTACGGAAGCTAAGTTCAACCTAAAAATCCATCAGCTTACAAAACAGAAATCGCTAGCCATTGAGTTAGAAAAAGCAGTAAATCAAATCATAGCCGAAGACTATCCTCTGAATAAATGGCTTCACATATACACCGATGGATCCTCGATACCACGAACAGGGAAAACAGGAGCAGGCCTCTTTTGTCGACTATTTGAGGCTTTTCTCCCAGTGGGTGCACCTCTCAGCAATTACGACGGTGAAGTTACGATCTTGGCGCAGCTAAGGAGCTAGAGCAGATCAACCAGCCTATAAACACAGTTTTTTTGGTTGATTTCCAGGCAGCTATCCATAACCTATCAAGTAACACAGAAACAGATTGCCCAAGAACACTAGAGTGCCGACGAATTCTACATACACTCTGACAAAAAGGATCGCTTATCAAACTTTAATGGATCCCCAGCCATGTCAACATTTTCGGAAATGAAAGAGCTGACAAACTACCAAGGAAAGGAACTACACTCTAGCAACCTGGGTGCCAACCATCTGTAAAATCTTCCAAACTGCAAATAAGTGCTGCAACAGAGAAGTGGTTCCGACAGCATCTAACCCAAGAGGATCAGCTGGTAAAAAATGGGAAATCCTTGTCACCGCTGGGCCGGTTAGAGACGATCTCCCGCGAGCTGTTGCTGTTGCTGCATTCCGCATGAAAACAGGCCATGATTACCTGGCGGCCCATCTAAATCGCATCAAATTTCTCCCAACACCATATTGTCAACTGTGCGGCTACACTACAATGGACGCGGAACATCTCGCTGCATGTTCGGCACTTGCCCATTCCATTCAAGAAGAAGAAGTATACCGGGCAGATCGTCTCTACTGGTCAGCGTGTCACGAAGTGGCTCAACAGCCAAGGGTGGGCGTTGGCTAGTAAGTAGAGTGTGTCTCAATGTAGACTTATTTGTTAGTCACAGATTGTTCATACGTAACTGAAAGTGCACTCTTCTGCGAGTTCAGGTTTACTATTGTGTGTGAAATTGTAGACTTATTTGTTAGTAACTAAATATTCCTAAGTAAGTGAAATTAGACTCTTAAATTTGACCCAAAGCATATTAGTATATGAGAAAAAGTATTATCGTAGGTGACTAAAATATTATCATTAAGAATACCGAACTAGAAGTTAGTTTACTAGGTTTGATTCAATGCATCTCATCCCGAACACCAAACTTATTAATTGCTGGGCAGTTTAAAAACGATACGTAAATGTAACTGTTATAACGAGCGTGACAAAAAAACGTTGTAAAACAAGCGGAAAACCGGTTCGCAACATAATGTCCAATGAATTGTTTGTGAAATACAGATTTTAAAAACAATCTCTGCAGGAAGAAGTTATGACGCTCGTAAACGTGCCAAGTCATCCAATTTGCCTCTATTTATTGCCAAGAGCACACATCGGTTAGCTCGGCCGAAATACGTCACAGGGATTGATGCAGTGACTTTAATGCCCTTGAGGCAACGCCGATGTGAAGTGTCCTACATATTAACTTGATTGTTGTAGTTTTCCATTTGATAAACATTAATAACTGTTAATCCTCTAAACCTTCGATTTTTTTGGTAATATATATATTTGTATACCACAACTATATCCTTATACATAAGTGTTGCATGCAATTATGTAGCCTAACTTTGATGATCAAATATTTCCTGCAGGAGCTGATTTTATATTATACTGTATGTTGTAGAACGGCTGTTATAACACGTGTGTAGTGAGCAAACTGCTAATATGCTCGCAGGTTTTGATATCTCAAGTTTTAATATGTCATGTGTTCATAGCTAATTGTGAACATTTTAATGTTACTGAACATACAACAGTTATTCACTAAAACATTATTATGTTATAACTACAATTATTTACTGTCATCAGTCAGTACTATCGTAGCATACACTAAAAGCTATCTCAACTTACTAATCCTTACTAATCTTCGTGGAATACAAGTGAGTTTTCTGGTATCAAACCAGTCTACATTACTTCGACGTAAAGTTTCAGAAAACACAGAAAACTACAACTTCAGAATTTATTATTCATATTATTATTATTATTATTTTCTGTTTTACTTTTTTTTATGTGCACATAATAAAGTCACAATGCTGTCAAGATTTAATTTTTGAATGATTACCAATTTAAATCTGGATGAGCTGGTTTTGATTAAAACCCGTTCGATGTAGTTCATTTTTCTACTAACTTTAAGATTTTTTAAGTGATGTAGGCAGCTTTGGAGTAGTAGGTTTCGAAGTTAAATGTAAACCAAATAGTACTTGCTTGTTTTCTAACGTTAAAAATTCCGATTTTGAATTTTCAATAGGATGTACTTCCATATTTATAAACCAACAACTATCGCAAAGTACAACTTTTGACAATCTTACAAACAACAGTTAAAACTAAAGCCACTAAAAACAGCATTTGCAATAACAACAACAAAGAAGTCCGATGAGGAGTGGACGACATAAAATGTAGTGCGTTTTAAAAATTACTTAGTTCATTTTTAAACTAACCTCGTACTTTGCGGTAAGAAATCAGTATAATGTAGTTAGTTATTATTATTTGTTACTTTTTCCTTTATTAAAGTCACTTTGGACTTAACAAATCCTTAGAAAACTAAAAATGGCCAAACATGTGATGAGGTTGACTATGAAACTAGACGCCTCAAGTGCGAAAGATTCATTGTCTGTCTAACTCCTCTTCAGGGTCACATTGCATTATCAATTTCTTCATAGAGACCATGAATTCTCTTTATTAAATGACACAGGTACACATCATAAAGCGTAAAGTAATACTGTAGTAATAGAAAAATATGGTGTAGGTCTAAGGGAAATAATGTACTAGCTCCTAACATAGATTAACTATCAAAAAACTCTATCTGGGTGCATAAAAGTTTCATATAGTTGTTTTTTTTTACTATTAAAAAACGTAAACGTATTTTAAGAAATAAACATCAAGCAGTGTGAAAAGTTATTTCAAACAGTGATTGAAATAAAGAATATTGTACTATTGTCTAACGAAATACTAGCTCTGTCTTAAACGAAAACATTTTAAAATAAAACCAATACGTGTTTCCCTAAAATCAATTTTGCAACTGTATTCGTACATATAGGTTTTAAAACAATTCTATGTATTTTGTAAATAAATTACATAAACATTTTTCTCAACAAAATCATCATAAAATACACTAAAAATTTCAATAAGTATGCTTGAGAATGTTTTGTTGTAAGTTTCCAGAGAGCTAACCTAACTGACAAATTTAACACCCCAATAATCCAGATTTTAATGCATAAATCATAATTAACCATTATATTTAATACACACGCATTGAAAATAGTGTTTCTTTATTTAGATTTATGAGGTATTTTTAATTACCATAGAGTTCGGGCAATTACAATAAGGTTTTTACCAGCAGATGCCAAGGTTTATGGTCATAAGTATATGTGTGTATTAATACAACTTTTACAGGACTGTATTTTACACGCTATGAAATACATTTTGCAAACAATACCTCGACGGAGGAACTATACTACCTAAATGTTAGACAAATGGATTTAATATATATCGGAGGCGGTTTCTTCTTCCACTTTGTGGGCATCTGTCTTGTGGATTGAGATACAACCGAAAAGAGATCTTTCCACATAAATATTCTTTATAAAAGCAATGACGCATGGATTGAAGATTCTCGCTGAATCGTTATTATAAGATTGTTACTTACCCCGTTGCATTGCTTTTTGTGAAGTCGGTCATTTGACTATTTAAATTTATTCTGGCGTAAATTGTGAAATACAAACTCAAAGGAACACACGGTGTGGTCTTTCCGGACACATGAATGTTTAAATGTAACTTTGTACAATTACAGTACTTCTACCTATACAAATCTTTATCCAGGAAATGATTATCTCTTTCGCTTTCTCGAGGCTTGTGGTTTCTTTCTTTAAACATGATAATTTTAATATTATTTTTTAAAGTAAAGAACTGAATACCACATTTTTAAAATGTTTAATATGTTTTTTGTCTATCGTTTCTTTTTTCAAGAGATTTTTATTTATTAGATACTTTTATACATTCTTTAAAATGTTTATTGTGTTTTTTCTTTATGGTTTCCTTCTTTGATAATTTTTAAAAATTAAATACCATATAAAACAAAAAAAATTAGTGTGTTTTTTTTTAAATTTTGAAACAATAAACCTTCATTTAATAACAAGTTTCTCTACTTTTATTTTTAGTTTGAATATTCGCTTACGTTTTTATGATACTCTAACTTATTATATCTGTTTGTTCTTCTGAAATGTCACTTTTACTGTTTAATACTCTGCTCGTCTAATCTGTGAAGCAGGTAGTTTTTTTTCTTTCTGGTGGTTTTTAGTTCGCGAATATTTGGTTGGTAGAAGTTATCATTACCGTACTATGTTACTACGGTACTTAATTTCAGAAACAAATTAGTTTCTAGCCATATCATGCAGCATGCTTTTAACAATACTTGAGACAAAAATATTTGTACAGTATATGTAGCTAATTACAACATCTCAAATGCGCAGGAGATAATACTATAATGATCCTCTTTAGACATCTAAAACGTAACAATAATATAAACATTCTATTATAATTAATAACCTAAATTTTAAATGTTAAACTAACCCGATAACAAAAATAACATCCGTATACAACTTGTAATGATAAAATAATAAAATTGTTAATTAAATGTAGTAATTATTATAATGATTGTAAGGAAATGATTCTTCTAAAGACGTAAAACCAGTCCTAACGTTAGAAATGCAAGGTGATTGTAAGATATTCTATAAATAATCGTATATACGCTGTAGTCTTAATATTTAGTTTATCGATCAGGCGACGATTATTTCAAGGACTGTCCCCCGTTTGATTTATTCGTTCAGGTAATTATACGTAATTTGGAAATCTCAGAAACTGAACATTTATTGATATTACAGTTAGACAGTTCCCTTCTTGATAATAATGTATGTTGGGGCTTAATAAGCTTGATATAAAACTATACATCTATATTTATGATTTCCTCACACCCCACAGATTGACTACAATAACGTTTTTGTTAGTAATAAAACTACCGTTTTTATAGTCAAATCATATTTCTAATAAATTCACTTCTTTATATTAGTTCACAACATTGCAAAGAGTTTTAATATTTGCTTCGGTTCTTAAAATACCCCTCTTTCAAAATGTCTGTAGCTGAGATATTTTTGTATAGGTCTTATTTACTTAGCCTAACTTTTCCCTTAATTCAATACGGCATCTCTACACAATAGGTTTTATTGTATCTCCTCTCTCATACGAATCCTCTTTCACCGCTGCACTGTATTCCATCACACACAATAACCCACTATAGGATGTTCTAATTACAATTATGCAACAGGTAAATGGCTCGATAGTGATGTACAATAATGGACCTTGTTTAGAGATTGAATTTCGTATACAGAGGTTACCAATCACGGCGAGTTTACTAAAATTGACTTCCATGAAATAATATAACAGTTATTGGACATTTTGGATTGGAGAGATATATACAAGTATGAATTATTAATGCAATTAAAGAATGATTTCTACGTTTAAAAATATATAAATGAAAAGGATTTATTACCTAATTATTAACATGATTGGATTTCTTATTATATTTATTATGTTTTTACAACCACAACTATTACTATCTGTATATTCTACTTCTATATTTTCTTTTTTTTCAAACTGCATCCTATGTTCTATATTCACGTTTTAAGTAATTATGAAATGCTTGTTCTTCAATAGCTTAATCTTCTTTTCTTCACCTCTATTACTATATTGACATCATTGGAGTGGAGAATCCCTGACATTTTGTGTAAAATTGTTTTTCATTTACTATTCTCTTCTTATCCATTCTCATTTTGTTTTTTAACCGACCGTACAAATGTCTTTCTTGCTTCATTCTGTAGTTATGTTTTAGTTTCCCCATTCCTTATTGATATTAAAGTTAAACATTTGCTTTTAAATAATAAATGAATAAACATCATTTAAGTAATATTTTACAGAACTAGTAAACTAAGTATAATTTTACAGAACTAGTAAACGCATAAAATAACCAACTCAGGTATATGTATCTTTGGTTTCAACTTATTATAAAATTA
>JBAIZL010000006.1:73498397-73510897 GCA_036971475.1 Prosapia bicincta | reverse complement strand
ATTGCAGCAACTGCAGTGCCGTTAATCAGGCAATCGACAGATTAGGCTAAAGCTTGTATCGTTCTCGATAATATAGAGAATTAATTTTTATATTATGCACTGTCTATATACTACTTATAAATTCAATTTTAAAAAAATAATAAATAATTGTAAGATAAAATCATCATGGCTAATTTAAAAGAACGTTGGAAATATCGATTGAACACCTTTCTCGGGAGTAAAAATAAGATGCTCTCTTTACATAAAATTAACTATAATGAAAAAAGGAAGTAAATATTTTAGAGTTAAAGGAAACAACCAAAAGCCAAAGGCGAAATTTTTGATCGCTTTAAGGTTCGCTATAACGGGAGCTGTTAAATATTTTATTTCCCTGAGATAAAAACTGTCTCGTCGAAGAAATGCTTAGCTTCCTTTTATTTATTCTAGTGACTTGATTTTCTTGGGTACAGAGTATAGAGTAATGACGTAAACTTTGGTTTCATATTTTTTTCTTTCCCAAGAAAGATTCATCCGTCTGTTGTCCGTAAGTAAATATGATGGCAAAAATAAAGGTCCTAAACTTGCAAGAGAAGCACTTTGGTCTTCTCAAAGCGTTGATCACAACTAATTATATATATATATATATATATATATATATATATATATATATATATACATATATGTTTTATATATAATAAAATAATCAAAAACAAATGAGGCTATTTTATTACAAGAATTTTTTATTAATTTTTTGTCCAACGTTTTTCGTTGATAAACAGTACGAACAATATCAAGAAGAAAGGAGAAATGTTCTTTATCAAGAATATTACAACAATGCAATATATAAAACTATTATATATTATATCTTGCATTATTGTATTATTCATTCCTGATGATTATAGTATTGTTTATCAACGAAAAGCTTTTAATAAAAATTAATAATTAAATCCTGTATTCGATTAACCCCAGTTGTTTTATATATATATATAAAGAAATAAGTCAAAATACAAATACAAGAATTATAATTGAATTTACAAATATAAATTCAATTATAATTCTTGTATTTGTATTTTTACTTAATTCTTTATTAATACACAAGAATACATAATTCGATATATATATATATATATATATATATATATATATATATATATATATATTGGTGTGTGTTTTACAACGTCTCCCCCCCTCCCGAAGATTTTCGCTTCTTCGTTTGGTTTTGTTGCAATTACATATTTATTAAATATTTATATATATCTGCTGCTCACACTGTTTGGTGTACCGTGTTAAGATCCCTAAACTTTGTCTAGGGTTCCTGCATAATGGACCACGCCCAAATGCAAGCCTATTCCCGCTGACTTCTACCTTATCGTTTGTATGACCTACCGTAAGATGGTTGGCAGGTTTGTTGGGTCTGTATATAGTCACACATGTCAGTAAAATAGTCAGCTGGAAAGAAACAACAATTATATGAACACACAAAATTTTCAAAGACTCTTACCACTTCATGAGATCTGCAGGCACAGCAAGGGGACGTGCAAAATATGATCATGTTTAAGATACCTTTTTCAAAATACTCCTGTGTTCTAAACATGATTCAAAAAAATAACTAATTTTTAGAATAGCTCAATAAAATTGTTCTCAGCAGAAAACTAGTTTGAAGAAACATTAGGTTCTTAATTTTATATATTTATTAATTAATGAAATTTAATTAAAACTGTACTTTGATTTTATAATCATTATTTATCAGTTGGAAAAAACTAAAAGTTTTTATTGGTTGTTCAACACAGGATAAATTCAAAGACTGTAAGTTTTTATAATGCACTTGATTACTGATTTTAAACTAAAATAATTATCCTTTCGAATAAATACATTTAACTCTCTCTTTACCTTTACAAATAATTAATCAAAAGTTCGTTATTTTTCACATATTTAAATCCTACATTTCATATATAATTCATTAATTACATTTACACATTTTTAAACAAAATTATTTCCAAATTTAACATAATCAAATATTTTATCTTTTCATTTCAAGACTGAATTGGTAAATTCACATTTTATTATAAATAATTTTAAAATATATATGATTCAATAAATCTGGTCTTCTTGAAAATGATTGGCTTATGGCCAACACCACTTTGTAAATTTAATATTAATTACTCATTATTTAAACATTTTTGTTATACTAATTAATTTTACTACTTTTAAGATTTATTTAATTTTTCAACATAGAATGAAGTCATTGTTTAAGTTTAATTTGTAATTTGAATTTAAAAAAATTAACTGACTAAATTTGACGGTAATTTGTATATAATAGAGAAAATGACTTGCCAAAGATTTCCCTGCCAGTCCTAGAGTCCTCTCGTCTGGATTCCCTGGTCCCTGGACATCGGAAGTTGCCGACCCTGGTCAGTCGATGGAAGTCTTTCTCCATTTCCGCGTCCTGGAGGCTGAGTCTGGAGCCCTCGTCCATGGATGGAAGTAGACGGCAGAAACGTGGCTATTTTGGTCCCATCTGGCCTTATGGTGGTTGTCCTAGGCGCTGACCGACATTGCGACCGTTAGCACCTCGTATTAAATTTTTTTACAGACTGCCTTACAGATCCCTAAGTTCCTGTATTTCTTGCGGCTATGTAACCCTTCCCCTTTGCTCTAAGCTCGTCGCTAACTCCGTGCTTATTTCTTGTACGGGCGGGTTGGACAACGTATCAGTTTTAACCTGCATAATTTTGTTATCTGTTTTAGAACACTGAAAAATGTCTATTATTTTAAAATGGCTGTAACTTTTTTGTTATTTGAGATTTTTAAATTCTGTTTTCATCACTGTTTATTATGGATTTTTCTGGTCATTTCAAAATGTCGATGATAGTTCTACTTGGCCTAGTTCTCAAGTTAGCATTTTTCGGCACTAGAAATTTTTCACTTCACTCCCGTTTGTTAAATTTAGTTAGTTATTACGGTTTCATGCTATTATAATTTTTAATTTGTCTTAATATTACTTAATCAAAATTTTACTGACTTCTTGACTCTTTACTATGTTTATTACTATGTATATAAGTACCATAAATTAAAACCTTATTACTTAAATATTAAAATTGTTATTTAAAAAATAGGAAATTATTAATTTTAAAATTGAAACGTTGATTCAGACCGTTTCAGTGTGTGTGTTTATATATATATATATATCTCTATCTATCTATATATATATATATATATATATATATATATATATATATATATATATATATAAACATACACTGAAACGGTCTGAATCAACGTTTCAATTTAAAAATTAATAATTTCCTTTTTTTATACATATATACATATGAATATTTTTCAAAAGCAATAGATACCTTCTTAATACTTGCACGTTTTAAATATCAATTACTTTTATAAAATGACATTTTTTTGTATAAAATAACAATTAAAAAAAATTTTCCCTAATGAATTTTAAATATCAACCTTATTTATTAAAAATTAATATTTGAACCGCTTCCTCATAGGTTCTATAAATGTTTTTATTAATCTTTTTCAGTTTCTGGTTTTCTCTATATTTTTTTCAATATTTCTTTTACGGTAACAATCTATATCTACTTATGTCTATCGTATCGAGATTTATATTTAACTCAATGTAAATAATTGTGAATTTTTAAAAGAAAGTGGTAAGTTAGTTTCCATCTCTCTCTCTCTCTCTCTCTCTCTCTCTCTCTCTCTCTCTCTCTTTCTCTTTCTCTCTTTTCGTTCTGTATATGTGTTACGTGAGAAACTATATTTGTCATTAATTATCAACACAGGGAAAATATCATCTCAAATTAGGGCATAAACACTTCTTTTCACTCCGGTGTGGATCAAATATTTTTGAGGTGAGTTTACTTTACTCCATAATTTTCCCCTACCCCCAATATGAGGATATAATGATGCCCTATCCCCAAGGAATTTCATCTAACCTATCTATTCCATCACCACCTTCTCTCAAGGTTGTGTATACGATAGACACTTTTTTATGGTCTCGAAAGCGAGTTAGTATATGTCAGGCATGAGCCCCATTACATGTATAGACATACATCTCCCCGATATGTGTATACGTATATGTGTGATACGTGTATCAAGTCTTAGAGGTATGTCCGTATTTTAGTCTTACCTGTGGTCACAGAATTTCCTATCCTTCTAAGGCGATAATATTAAAGCCATCTGTTGGCCTTAAAACTGCTAAAAGGATAAGGGAAATAATATTGCCCTTTTACAGTAAATATTTTATTATATGCAAATTTATGATTTTGGTTTATACCTGCGCCGGTTCCTTGGGCTCTAGATACTGTGATACCTTACAAAATCATAGTAATATAAGATTTGGTTTCCTATCTTTTTCTGTTTTCATTTACTCCCTCTTCCCTCCTAATCTCATTTAAGTTATGTTTTTCTACCAGCCATGATATTTTGCTTTTCTTCTCTTAAACTTAGTAGTTTTCGAGTTCCTATCGTGTTCTCGTGTTCATCGATTGTTGATTCTTAACACCTATGATTTTATTTTCCCTATTTTTCAACCAACCTTTTACTTCTCTGATTTTGTTTCCACTCTGTTTATATATAGGCCAACCTTGTTTGTGTTATTGTATACGTTTAACAAAATAAATTTCATGTTACATTTTTTACCAAAAACAATTATAAAATAAGGCAATTATTGAATTTATATTTCATTGCATTAATGCATTTTAAAACGTGTATATTATTTATATTGATGGCGCTCAATATGTTTTATATATATATATATATATATATATATATATATATATATATATATATATATATATAAAAATCAATATATATATATATATATATATATATATATATATATATATATTTATTTATTTATTTAATATTATCAATATTTATATTTATCATATTTAGTATATTCTACGCATTATTTTAAATACGTTATAGAAATTATTAAAATGTAATATTACTTTGAAATAATCTATGAACTAAATAAACATTTAACTCTGCTGTGTTAACTCCAGTATAAACAAATTTACTACAGTTAGAAGTATACTACAACCTTGTGACGTCATAAAGTACATGTTGTAAAATAAATAAAGATAAGTGTACGTTAGTAAGAGATGAAGAAATAAATGTCTGCCTCCATTTTGAAAAGGAATTACTGGAACCTCCAGAGCACAATTTCTTGATCGCTTTACGGCCGCAGTTTATAACGGGAGCTGTTAAATATTTTATTTTTGAGAGAAAAACGTTCGTTGTTGTGAAATCTTTTACAGAGTTTCTGTTTGTAAATATTTCTTGATTATAATTTTAAAACTGAACAATAAATACGAACTGACGATAGCGGACATGTTCAGAAACACTGAAAAATAATAAAACTTGCTAAAGAAGCCTCAACAATTATAATTTGGAAAACAATAACATCAAAATAACATTATTTTACGAATAGGACAAAACTTTTTAAAATCACATTTCTTATTAAAACTCTATAAAGTAACAGGTTAGGTAGATTTGATTTTACAACATAATAATACTATTAACGTCTGCCTCGGAGGCCATCTTGTTGACAAGTGAAGTGGCCTCCATCTTTAGAATACGTTTCTGCATCTCTGGACAGAACAATGAAGTCGTATCTAACGCATTCAACTGTTTACTTTATGTACTATTAAAAATTGTTTTTTAACCAAACTGGATATTTTCTAGATATACTTTAATTTGGTTTAATGTAATGCTCAGTTGTATAAAAAAACGTGATTTTAAAACGTTTTGTGTGTATTGTAAAGTGATATTGGTTCGGTCAAAATTTGAATTTTTTGTTGTCACCAAGTTTGTTGTTTTTTCTGCGCTCTTTTATCCCTTCTGCATTGCCTGGTGTACTCTTTTGCCAGTATCGGTTACGTGTAGAAAGGAATGTGCCCAAAATACGTCATGCCTAAGGTACCACCTTGGGATTTTACCTCATATCACTATAGACCCATCAGGGGTTAAAATTCGTATCCATGTGTTCAGTTTCCACCGTTCAAAAATTAATATACGCACAATTTCAATGCATCTACAGATATTGAATAATTAATTTCGACTAATTGGCCATCTTTATTCTCTAACGCCTCGGGCGTGTTGTAGCCTAAACCAGTAGGACGTAATCAATTGTAAGTTAGAATATATAGTAAACAATGTTTGTAAATATTAAATACGAAATAGTGTTGGCAACGTGTTTTGAAGAAATGGCTAGGTAAACGTGTTGGAGAGAAAATAAACGAGCTAACGGTCAGAACCGGGGACTAACATCTGGTATTTTCTTACCGAGGAATTGTTTCTCTAAAAGAATAAATAGGGAAGTAAATTTACCTATGAGTAAATAGAAATACTTTTCAAGTTCACGTGTCAGGCTCTAACTAGTCCCGCGATAAGGGGAAAAATTTAAAATATTTTGCAAGTGAACTCCAATGTGTTAAATTTTACGGAATCGCTACCTGGTCCGAAGTGTCCGTGTCTAGCCTTAACTAGCCTCAACGTTACTGTAAAGATAAATGTTTATATTTAATTCGTGTGAATTTAATTTTTATAATTAACTACTTGAGCCCCAAATGCATTTAATTTTCGTTTCGATATTATATTTACGGGTATTTTAAATGTTGGAAGAGTAGCGCGAGGAGATAAGCATTGGTTTGTTAGGAGATAGGAAACTGAAACTGACACAGACGGACGTGACGATGCCGACGTGAGGAATTACATTCACCGTGACTCTCCAGGCCAGTAAAGTTATTGTCACAATTGTTTTGAAAAAAAACTGTCTACTATATTATTTTTAAAATATATATGGCTAAACCAAAATTTCTCAACGGAACAATCAAATGCACCGAACAGCTAACCATGTAATAACGAACCATGCAACCAACATGGTTTAACCATTTGCATGGTTTAACCGCCCGAGCTGTCATTTGCAATGGTCGTAGTCGGACAGCTATAAGAAATATTGTAACGCACCTTTAATAAATGATAATTAAATATGAAAATTACCTATCTGATATTTTTCTGTGCTACTTAGCATTCTTATCAAATCTTGAGAAAAACTTAGTTCATTTGCATGGTCCTTGATACCTTCAAACATAAAAAAACACTTTATTTAAAAAATACCAAAAAAATAATAATTTTAGAACAAAACAAGACTACAAAAGAAAATACATTCATCACAAGAATCGTTTCTTCAATAACAACAATGCAACGTGTTACCGCTTACAAAAGTATTTTTTTAAATATCTACTTGTATATATTTGATCAAATCCTTAACATTATACAATAAGACGCAAAAAATTACATTTTACCTATTTTCATATCAAGATATTTACCATAAATATCAAGAAAATGGGATTATATAAATTGTATCTCAATCAATTGAATTCTACTCGATTTCTATTTGTGTGTATTCGGAATCGTGGCTTCCTTCGAGTGTTCTTAATTGGGGTCGGATTTTATGAATTCGTGCCCATTTATAAGACAATGTTTTTCAAAAGAAACATGTGTTAAATAGTTTTAAGTAGTGATGAAAATGGCCACCAGTGTGAACCTTTCAAGTCCATATTACGTCACCAAATATTTATTGAAGTATTTTTAATGTGAATCTTGATATAAAAAACCATCATGGCAAACATTATTTAAATTCACGAAATTAGGTTTGACCCATTTTACAAAAACTAAATTTTATCTAATTTCAAATGTAAAATTTGCCAAACGATCTATTACAAAAGATTTTTAATATTGCCTTTAGATAATTTTTTTTCAAATTTTAAAAATAATTAATGCTTTGAATAATTTATTTTTTTATTTAGAGAAAAAATCAAATCCAGCCCCTCTGAAATCAAAAAGTGTATTCTCCTCCAGTTGCTATTCCAAGTTAGTTCAAATATAATGCATTGTTTCTAGTTGTGCTTGTTCACTTTACGTATATATTCCCAACTTGATTCCTAATAACTAATAAACTTGACTAACTCAAACACAGATGGTTATTACATTTAATTATCTTCTCCAGTATTTGGACAAACAGTTTGGGGACTAGAATGAAGTTATAATTGCCTGTAGTTGCTCAACTGTTACAATTTCAGTTATTACACGTTTGTATTTATACAGAACAATATTATATGAACATAAACAATTTCTTGTTGAATTCGACATTATTATTTGTTTTAGTTTTAATACAATTCAGCGTGTTCTTTAACTTGTTCCTTTCATTTTAACATATTTTCAGTGTCTGTTTCTCTATCCTTCTATTTTTGTCTCTACCTCGACAAAACCAGAAACCCATTTCACCAATGTATGAGATTTTATATTCAGATTGTTTTCTCACACTGATTACGATATTAATAACGTAATATATTAGGGTATTTTTAATTAAATTTAAATGTAAACAACAAAACGTCATATTAAATTTAACGAAAGCTAGTCAATTAAATTTTGAAATTGAAAAATAAAATACATTGTTTTTCATTCATATACAAAATAGTGGATAGGACCTGAAGATGGCAACGGTTTGATAAGACACACCAAGTTCATGACGCAAGAGTATCCTAGAAATTATAAACAGAAACAAACAAATGAATTGTTTACGCAATGAATGTACGTAAAAATAGGCTTAGCAAAGAAAACACTGCAATTTTATTTTGAAAAATAGAAAGAAACCAGTTCATAGAGTACATAGGCATACTTAGAGTAACCCATATCTTTCAGATGAATAACAGAGGTAAAGTGAATCGGTAAAGAGAGACTTCAAATCGAGAATAAAGTTCCAAAAATCAAACTTTTGTTTTAGCTTCTCTTAAGTAGAGTAAGTAAGAGGAAATATATCTCCAAAGTATACATATTTGACCAGGAACCGTTCCAAATGGAAACCTTTTACCCCAGGAAGGAAAAAAAAATCCATCAAGTGAACACTGAAATTAATGCGAAATCTTTATCTTCAATTCGTAGCTGAGAGTAAAGATATCTTGTCATCTAAGTTGAGTGAAGGTTTACTTCAAGAAGATATATAACTTTATTGAACTTATTCACCTCCTAGTGTCAATTTTCAATATTTTCTCTTTAAAATGTACAAAACTAAAACAACACCCTTTCTGTTTCATGCCCTTTACAATTTTTTTCCGTTTCTTTTTTGTCAAATTATTAACTCAATTGTAAATAACTGACTAACCAAACCTTTAAAATCTAAAACAATTGTTTTATTAAACTGCCCTTTACTATTTCTGTTCCTCTCATTTTTTAAAATTAATAACTCAATTGTACACAATTGAATAACCAAACCCTTAAAATCTTGAACAATAGTTTTATTACACTACCTTTGACTATTTCTGTTCCTTTTTTTTTCAAAATTATTATCTCACTTGTACATAACTGACTAATCAAACCCTTGGAACCTGAAATCATATTTTGAATAAACTACCCTTTCCTATTTCTGTTATTTCTTTTTTTTAATTAATAGCTCAATTGTAAATAACTGACTAATCGAACCCTTGAAATATTGAACAATAGTTTTATTAAACTACTCATAACTATATCTGTTCCTTTCTTTTTTCAAAATTATTATCTCAATTGTACATAACTGACTAATCAAACCCTTGAAATCTTAAACAATAGTTTTATTTAACTACCCTTGACTATTTCTGTTCCTTTCTTTTTTCAAAATTATTATCTCAATGGTACATAACAAGCTAATCAAACCCTTGAAATCTGAAACAATATTTTGAATAAACTACCCTTTCCTATTTCTGTTATTTCTTTTTTTTTTAATTAATAACTCAATTGCACATAGCTGAATAACCAAACCCTTAAAATCCTAAACAATAGTTTTATTAAACTACCATTGACCATTTCTGTTCCTTTCTTTTTTCAACATTATTATCTCAATTGTACATAACTGAATAATCAAACCCTTGAAATCTTAAACAATAGTTTTATTAAACTACCCTTGACCATTTCTGTTCCTTTCTTTTTACAATATTATTATCTCAATTGTACATAGCTGACTAATCAAACCCTTGAAATCTGAAATAATATTTTGAATAAACTACCGTTGACTATTTCTGTTATTTCTTTTTTTTAATTAATAACTCAATTGTACATAACTGACTAATCAAACCCTTGAAATCTTAAACAATAGTTTTATTTAACTACCCTTGACTATTTATGTTCCTTTCTTTTTTCAAAATTATTATCTCAATGGTACATAACAAGCTAATCAAACCCTTGAAATCTTAAACAATAGTTTTATTAAACTACCCTTGACCATTTCTGTTCCTTTCTTTTTACAATATTATTATCTCAATTGTACATAGCTGACTAATCAAACCCTTGAAATCTGAAATAATATTTTGATTAAACTACCCTGTCCTATTTCTGTTATTTCTTTTTTTTTAAATTAATAACTCAATTGTACATAACTGAATAAACAAACCCATAAACTTTTAAACAATAGTTTTATTAAACTACCCTTGACCATTTCTGTTCCATTCTTTTTTCAAAATTATTTTCTCAATTGTACATAACTGACTAATCAAACCCTTGAAATCTTAAACAATAGTTTTATCTAACTACCCTTGACTATTTCTGTTCCTTTCATTTTTCAAAATTATTTTCTCTATTGTACATAACTAGCTAATAAAACCCTTGATTAACTAGCTAATCTGAAACAATATTTTGATTAAACTACCCTTTCCTATATCTGTTATTTCTTTTTTTTTAATTAATAACTCATTTGTAGATAGCTGACTAACCAAACCCTTAAAATCTTGAACAATAGTCTTAATATACTACTTTTGAAATGTAATTTTTAGTGTCTATACAAATATTAAAAATTCAAATTTAATTTAAATTGTACAAAATAATGGTAAATATAACTCGTATTTATTGGGCCTAGGATTTGTAATTAAAAGACAATTTAATTATTACAATGCTCCTGAAAATTATAAGTAGCCTTTACAGTTTCTCTGAAAAGTTAATAGCTAACTTGATTTGAGTCATTGATAAACATTTGAAAAAAACTCTGCTAAATTTTTACTAAATTAACCCGAAACAGGCTAATACATTCCCGTGAAAATATTAATTGCTCAAGTTATCTGAATTTAACATTCCTTTGGACCCATAATGCTTTATATTCTAATCAGTTTAATGTTCTGTATCATTTTTAAATAAACGTTTTCTTCTGCATTCGAGAAAAAAAAGTTTTGCGACTATTCTGAAATAAGAAATATAATTTCTCCTAACGAGATATTCAAAGAAAGAGATGGAGTTTTAGGGAACTTTAATTGGGTTTAAAAGGGAATAAAACAGTAATCAAATAAATAAAGGGATTATTGAGGGGCGGCTCTTGTATTTTTAGGGGAAGGCTTGCTTAGCTCTCGTTCTCTGAACACGGCATTAATAATACGGTCAATGTTTACAGACAGACTGATTAATTAAAGTACTCGTTTTAAGGATTGAATTGTAAGTGGATATTGTATATATTGAATATACTGACGTTTTGTAAATAAATACAAAACGTGGGCAGTGTAGTAATTAAAATATCAAGTTTATTTTATTAATTTCTTTTATCCACACTTATTTATGTGTTACTGTTCGTACAAGACATATCGAAGTGTATTTCTTGTTACATACAGGCATGTCGTATGTTAGAGAGAGAAAATCACGGGTAAAAACATGTTATTAACACTGAAAATGTTTTTAAAAAACTTTTAAACTCTTTTATTACATATGTAACAATGTCTACTACCCGTAAGTAAATATATATATATATATATATATATATATATGTGTGTGTGTGTGTGTGTGTGTGTGTGTGTGTGTGTGTGTGTGTGTGTGTGTGTGTGTGTGTGTGTGTGTGTGTTTGTGTGTGTGTGTGTGTGTGTGTGTGCGTGCGTGCGTGCGTGCGTGCGTGTGTGCGTGTGTGCGTGTGTGTGTGGAATCATTTCCCCCGTACTAACACGTTCTACCAACGTCTTTTTTCGGGATCGAGTAGCACGTACTAACACGTCCTACCACCGTCGTCTTTCGGGATCGAGTCCTCCGTACGAACACGTCCTACCAACGTCGTTTTTCGGGATCGAGTCCTCCGTACGCACACACCCTACCAACGTCGTTTTCGGGATCTAGTCCTTCGTACTAACACGTGCTACCAACGTCATTTTTTGGGAGTGCCCTTACTTGCGATTTGGGTTCTATTTGCACTTGCGTCCTAATCCCCCATCTGGTAATTTTCAAACAATCACAAAAAACGTTTTCAAGTACAACCAATTTAGTCTCAGCTATAACATCTAGTTTAAAAGTTTGTAACGTTACGTGACGGTTAACTTATACTTTTTTGCAAATTTAAAGTCATTGCTTTAACCTTTATTAACGATATTTTAGCGCCTTGTTTCATATAACAAAACACTACTACAACAAAATATTTAGTGACTTAGTATATAGGATTGAAAAGATAAAAGCCTTAGATTTATTATTTTATGTTCACAACTACCTTGGTGCCGTGCTTCAAG
>JBAIZL010000006.1:73483397-73495897 GCA_036971475.1 Prosapia bicincta | reverse complement strand
CAGAACTCTGCAGATTTAAGCCGACAAAAGGGACGCTGCATAGGTAATTAAAGCGGGAAACTGTAAACAGTGCGGTCAATAACTAAATATAAATAAATAAATCATTTTTCAATTTTCAAGAACATTGTAATAAACACACAATGTTGTATTTAATACACACAAAATATAGGTTCTATTATGAGCACTGTATCAATTATCAACCACTGTAAGCTTGCAGTAATTATTTAAAAAATCAACAAAGTTCATCTTCAATTAAAAGTTGGACAACTCTGTATCAACAAAATACTTGAAATAAGAACGAATAATATGTTTGCACAAAGTTATTCCAAGTTTTCAAGTGGAGTTAACAATCATTGTTCTCTTAATTAAAAAAATCTGTTTCCGTCAAACTTTACATTTGTTTGTATTCGCTTTGAAACTGGCTCTATCGTTCAAAATACTGCTTTAAACATAGCATTCCGGGCGTTGATGAAAGTTTTGTCTGTTAAAAGGAGGGCCCGCTTAGCAGCTGCTTCTCTATTATACGTCATACTTACTATGTATTTATGAACTTTATTTACAAGTCCGAATTCAATTTGGTTTTGTTCAACACATAGTATTATTCATTGTTTCAATCTGTGTAGTAATTATCGATACAAATGTTATATGTTTATAATGCTTTACAACAACTATAAATGATTTGATTAATTTCCTCAACGTAAATTGGGTAAAACATTATCTGCAAATTAAAATATGTAATTTTAATAATAATGTAATAACAATAAAAAAAAATTTATTTCAAAACGTATGAGTTTTAGATCCGAGCACAGGTAGTCTAATAATTAAATATTAACACCATCTCACAAGCAATAATACTTTTCATGCCAGTTTCTATGACAAGGTTTCCATGATAGTTTCAGTAAGAAAATATAAATGTACTTCTTGATTCTGTAGGCAAAGCCAAAGTATACTATAAAACAAAACAATAAACTGTTTCTCACAACTAAAGTTTTAACGACGAAGCAAAGAGCTCTTGTAACTAAATAAAAGTTGTGAATAATTACATTCAATACGACAAAGAGTGAAAACGTTTTTTATCTACTGCAAGTAATAAAACAAAATAGTTCTTCAAGAAAATGGCGGCAGAAGTCACGTAAAACGATCGTTTTCACACGGCGTGCCTGAACAAATACTGCTTGCATTTACGTTCTGCAAAAACCGTTTAATTCAGAAGTAACCAATTGTTGTTTCGTATGCAAGGAAGTTCAACAATTAATAAAAGCTGTTGGTGTATCTTCACTGAATATTCAACTTTGAAAAGCTTAGTATAAGTTGATCCCTTTTCACACTTTTCAGACATGCTAAAGTCTTTAGAAAGTGCAGCATTTGGCAGTGCTTTGTAACTTCTTGTAATGATTGCATTAAATGATCGATATTATAGTCAATATAGTCTCTATGATGCTATTGATACAAAATGTGAGAAATGACAGAGAAAGTACCGTATGCTTTTATCGCTATAAAGTTTAAAATATTTTGTATATCTACCTGCAAAGATTTTGTAGAAAACATAAGTCTTCAAAATTGCAAATTATTCATACAATTTGTAGAGAATGTATTCTATATTGATAAAATTTACAGATTTTTTAAAAGAGCTTAATAAAAGGCTAAAACTTCAGAAATATTGGAAAACATACACATTTTTCGGCATGTCATGGGCCTATAGTATTTTATAAATAGTATTTTTTAACCATATATTCTTGTTCTACCTTTGATACGCTTTTAAAGATATTGTTAGTAATTATCATCTACAAACATAGCAGTGATTTTTACTCTCACGAACAGTGATTAGCTTCTCACAAGTAGGGTGATTTCGCTTCAAAAAACTTAGATCAAAGAACATATATTTTTAAACTTGAACTGAAAAAATTAAATAACGTTGTACATAAACCGTACACAACACTTACTGTTTTAGTGGCTTTAGAGCTCTATATATTTGTAAAGACAGCTATAATGTCGTGCGGGGACAACTCAGAAATACATTTCAAAAATTAAATTTCATTCCCTGCGATTGTTCGTAGTTTATGCAAATTATACCAAAAACGTATTACGTGAAATTATAAAACTATATTATTAGTTGTTAAAAGAAAAAAAATGGATTTTCCCAAATTACAGTAGAACCTCTCTTTAATTCGTCAACTTCTGTAATTTGTCCCACTATTCGTCACAAATAACAAACATCGTCTGCAAGTCTGCACTCTCACGTAGTATAGACGCCAGCCATCAGACAAGGCTGATATCAGAAATGAGTTATTCGATTAATGAGTAAATCTCTCAACTCATTATTTGTTCTCTCACATCTTATTCGCGTTATAAAATATAGTAGAAGTCTTCAGTAACCGACTGACCACAGCCTCGTAGACAGCGTTGTGTTACATTATAAGTTACGCTGTAATTTATAAAAATTGTACTCTACAGTTCCATTTTCCAAAAGTGGTTATGTAAAGAACAAATATCTAGGGGCAGTAAATTACAGGAACGAATTACAATAGGTGAGCGTGGTTTCGGAGGAAAGCAACACACACACACACACACACACACACACTGCAACGTCCCCCCGCTCCTCTTTTGTTGTTGGCACAATTAGATATTCATTATATATTTATATATCTGCTGCTCACGCAGTTTTGTGTTCCATGTTAAGATCCCTAAAATTTATCTTGTGTTCCCGCGTTAAGGTCTTCGCCCAAATGCAAGCCTATTCCCGCTGACTTCTACCTTAACGTTTGTATGACCTCCCCTAAGATGGTTGGCAAGTTTGTTGGGTCTGCATATAGTCACACGTCAGTAAAATAGTCAGCTGGAAAGAAACAACATTTATATGAACACACAAAATTATCAAAGAATCTTACCACTTCATGAGATCTGCAGGCACAGCAAGGGGACGTGCAAAATATGATCATGTTTAGGATACCTATTTTAAAAGGCTCCTTTGTTCTTTAAACATGATCTGCCAGTAGACATCGTCTCTGGGCTTCAATGCAATAACCGACTAATTGTTAGAATAGCTCAATAAAATTGTTCTCAGCAGAAAACTAGTTTGAAGAAACATTAGGTTCTTAATTTTATATATTTATTAATTAATGAAATTTAATTAAAACTGTACTTTGATTTTAAAATCATTATTTATCAGTTGGAAAAAACTAAAAGTTTTTATTGGTTGTTCAACACAGGATAAATTCAAATACTGTAAGTTTTTATAATGCATTTAATTACTGATTTTAAACTAAAATAATTATCTTTTCAAATAAAATACATTTACCTCTCTCTTTATCTTAACAAATAATTAATTAAAAGTTCGTTATTTTTCATATATTTAAATCCTACATTTCATATATAATTCACTAATTACAATTACACATTTACAAACATTTTTAAAACAAAATTATTTCCAAATTTAACATAATAAAAAATTTTATCTTCTCATTGCAAGATTGAATTGGTAAATTCACATTTTATTATAAACAACTATAAAATTTATATGATTCAATAAATTTGGTCTTCTTGAAATTGATTGGCTATGGCCAAAACCACTTAGTAAATTTAATATTTATTATTCATTATTGAAACATTTTTGTTATACTAATTAATTATATTACTTTTAAAATTTATTTAATTTAATAAGTCATTGTTTAGGTTTAATTGGTAATTTGAAATTAATGAATTTAACTGACTAAATTTGACGTTAATTTGTATATAATAGAGAAAATGTCTTGCCAAGCATTTCCCTGCCGGTCCTAGAGTCCTCTCGTCTGGATTCCCTGTTCCCTGGACATCGGAAGTTGCCATCCCTAGTCAGTCGATGGAAGTCCTTCTCCCTTTTCACGACCCGGAGGCTGAGTCTGAAGCCCTCGTCCATGGATAGAAGTAGACGGCAGAAACGTGGCTATTTTTGTCCCATCTGGCCTTATGGTGGTTGTCCTAGGCGCTGACCGACATTACGACCGTTAGCACCTCGTATTAAAATTTTTTACAGACTGCCTTACAGGTCCCTAAGTTCCTGTATTTATTGCGGTTATGTAACCCTTCCCCTCTGCTCTAAGCCCGTCGCTATCTCCGTGCTTGTTTCTTGTACGGGCGGGTTGGACAACGTATCAGTTTTAACCTGCATAATTTCGTTATCGTTTTTAGAACACTGAAAAATGTCTATTATTTAAAAATGGCTGTAACTTTTTGTTATTTGAGTTTTTTCATTTTGTTTTCATTATTGTTTATTTTGGATTTTTCTGGTCATTTCAAAATGTCGATAATAGTTATATGTGGCCTAGTTTTCAAGTTAGCATTTTTCGGCACTTTGAAATTTTTCACTTCACTCTCGTTTGTCTAATTTAGTTAGTTATTAAAGTTTCGTGATATTATAATTTTTAATTTGTCTTAATAACACTTATTCAAAATTTTATTGACTTCTTGACTGTTTACAACGTTTCCTTATACCATAAATTAAAACCTTATTATTTAAATATTAAAATTGTTATTTAAAAAATAGGAAAATATTAATTTCCCAATTTGGACGGCCTTCCAGACCGTTACAACACACACACATATATAACATATCAATTTACTCCAAATATTTTTGCCAATATAATTATTTTATTTTATAAAATTATTTATTTTTTGAACTTATAGCTTTAGATCCATTTTTCACGCTATGAATTTATATTACAATATGTTTATGTAATATAATGTTTCCACACTGGTTAAACATCCCACATGACACTGCTGCATGTCAGACGCTGCATAATAATGGAGGAAACATTACATCATCATAGATTTCTCTAAACCCAATATGTATCTTCGTATTATTGTTTTAATTTGATTTACTAAGGTTTAAATCTTTTAAAATTGGCGAAAGAATATATTTTAATTGAGAAATTTAAATAATAAACCGTCCATTTTATTTAAATACAAATATTGAACGATAATAAATTCATGGGACTTTTAAAGTTATATTTAAACCCATTAGTCTTACCTTACTACATACGAATGTTTTCCTTTTTATCCTAATAATCCAATATCTTTAATATCTGTTTCATGTCTTCCACGTTGAAAACAATCCACTGTCTAACTTTCAAAAGGCAGATTTTTAGAGATTTTGACGCTCATACGAACTAACCCTGCGCTATTAGACTTGAACGAATCGAACGCAATGAATTCATTTCATTGCTGAATCTGGGTAGCAAATAAATAATAAACAGTGTCCATAAATGGAGGGGGAGAGACATTTTTGCCGTGAAAAGGACATGCACCTTCTGCCTGGCCGACAATGATACAAAAGGTCACGTAAAAAGGTCGTTTAACCGATACGTGACTTTTATAAAGCGCGTAAGTTTTACGAAATGTACAATCACTGAAACATTGAGGTGCAAAACGTAACGGACCTAAGCAAAATAATATGACGGTTATAGAAATTGTATTGTCGAAGTACCTGTATGTCACTTCTATATGTATATATATATATATATATATATATATATATATATATATGATGAAGAGGTATTACCTGGAATACATCCGTTCATTCTGAAGTGCACAAATCGCAGTTCCGACGTTTCGATAGAATCTCATCTAGGGAGTCAATGACATGACAATGAATTGACTCGCCTTCGACTGTTGTTGGGTTCACCTCGTCAATGCTAGATGAGATTCTTTCGAAACGTCGGAACTGCGATTTGTGCTCTACAGAATGAACAGATGTACTCCAGATAATAACTCTTCATTATATTTTTCCATCCGTGAAGGAATACGTATCAGCATATATATTTATATATATATATATATATATATATATATATATATATATGTATATATATATATTTAATATGGTGATATGTTTTCTTGTAATATAGTTAATATATTAAAAATATTTAAAAAACAAGAATTCTTTTAATGAATATATTTATTCAAAGCTTTTCGCCGATAAAATAGTACCAGCATCTTCAGGAAAATAATTATTAATCTAATGTTTAGATTAGATAATTATTTTCCTGAAGATGCTGGTACTATTTTATCGGCGAAAAGCTTTGAATAAATATATTCATTAAAAGTATTCTGGTTTTTGAAATATTTTTAATATATTATATATATATATATACATGAAAAATACAAGAAAATACAAATACATCAAGATTTTATTGTGTTATACAATTCAAAGCTTTTTGTTGGCAAACAGTACCAAAATCATCAGGAATAATAAAGAATATCATACAAATATGTGTTACATGACCGTTGTTACCTCAAACATAATACCCCCTCCTCCTTATAAGCCATATGAAGGGGTTTTATGTCATATTCCCAATCCTATATTTGTTCGCAATCTTTTCTCATCCTGAGTTTTCCTTAGGAAATAATTCTGGCAGATCGACTTAAAACTATTACAAAAATACAATTTGTCACTGGATTTGTGCGACAGAAGTGAAAAAATTAGTTATTAGACTTTAATATGATCTATTTAATGTCGTTAATAAAACAATATTGTAGTCAATGTTTAAATTATAATAAAATAAGGGAAACCTACTGAATGAAAATTTTAATTAATGAATCTATTTGAATCCGATGCTTGAAAAGTGTTTGACGCACATAGGCAAATTATCATTTATAAAATTATAAAAATTTTAATTTAGCAGATTATCATTCATAAAAATATTTGTAGCAATATTATAGAAATATAAAAGTAGTATATTTAATAAATGATAAAATTATTTTAGCATAAAAATAAATAATAACATACAATAAATAAATACAGTTACATGATAAAACTGTATACCTGGACCTGTATACCTGCAGTGGAACCCAAGCCATGGTGGCGTGGAAGAGAACGAAAAGTCAGAAGATCTTGCTACAAACGGCACGGCTCTCCAGCAACTACCTTCAGCTTAGTCCAACGCTTCTGCAAAGACCGCATTCAACCAAGCGGTAAACCACTGGACCAGGAAATGCAACAGGCAAGCCAGCATAGGGAAAAATTGGGCTAAACTGATAGACTCTCCCATACCCCAAAACTTGCCTAGAGATGTAGCAGTAGCTGCCTAGAGATGTAGCAGTAGCTGCCTAGAGATGTAGCAGTAGCTGCCTAGAGATGTAGCAGTAGCTGCCTAGGGATGTAGCAGTAGCTGCCTAGAGATGTAGCAGTAGCTGCCTAGAGATGTAGCAGTAGCTGCCTAGAGATGTAGCAGTAGCTGCGTTCAGAACTACTACTGGCCACGACTACCTGACAGCCCATCTGCATGCATCGGGGTAAGCGCAGATGGGGCCTGTACTTTGTGCCAACACTTTAGGATGGACGCAGCCTACCTAACCCGTATCCAGCCCTAGCAGCCAACCCTATGGACGCTAGAAGGCAACTACAGGGAGATCGCCCTTCTCTACTGGTCAGCGCGCCGCCAAATGGCTAACCTGCCAAGGGTGGGTGTTGGCTAGTAAGTACTTTAAAACATCTGTTCCACAACATAACCTATAACATAAAATCAGCTGTTGGATGAAACCATATGTTATCACTTAATTTAAGCTAAAACATGAAGCGCGTCCCGTGACGGATTTAATGATTTTTTTCTCGTGCAAAACATACAAACATACCCAATGATAGAAAGTATTCACTTAATAATTATACTGTAATTCGACGTATAAGTAAGTAAAAAGTAGTATTTTTTTTGTCTACAGTTCCTACGCAATCGTTTCTCTTCTTAAACTTTTAAAACGAGTTATATTAGATCAAAATAAAATATTTTAATTGATATAAGAGAGTATATCCCGAAGTTCAACCGTTGGAGAGAAGAAACCAAAAATATAACCCTCTGTGTCGTACAAAAAGAAGCAAATGACCTAGATATGTATCTTAGACTTCCCAGAACCAGGAGCAAGGTACGGACATATTTTGACTGAGACCTAACTTTTTTAATTCAATCTAAGTGAATCTCCTCTCTTCCCCAACTAGAACAGAAGGGGAGACCATAGACCAAATGCTTCTGCGATGCTCCTCACCAGTTCCATCAAGAGCTGCTCTGCTATCTGCACTGGGAGGCTAGAATAACACGACAACAATATTAACTAATAAACAGTTTTGGACCTTGGCTGTAGCAACGTATTATGGACATCGGACCATCGGAGTCGCATGAACCTGAACGTCAGAAACAAGAAGTAAGTAAGAACGGTAAGAATCTTCCTTTATGGAAGATCCAGGATGGTTTTACGACGTAGTGAGAAGGTTGGAGTAGGTCCGATAGAACCGCTGAGTTTTTGGAAGTGTGGATTAACTGAGCTTTCGACACTATCGGATAGTATAACAAGCAGAAAGCGGGTGGGTGAAGTCCCTAATGGGTGAGTAGAGGGATTTGCAGGTGTGTTCATGAAGCGTTGTCGAACGCGAATGTAAATAAATTTGACCTTTTAAAATGTTGTTTCAACGTCGGCATTTAAAGTGGCCACGGATCTCGAGCAGCATTTGTAAGGGCAGTATGTAAAACCGTGAGATCCATGAGCTTTTACTTTGAGAAAGATAGCCATGTGACTGGAAAGGTGTGGGGATAGCTTGGCATGAATTAGCCCTGGTTCAAGACAGTTGGAGCTTACAGTGACAAATAACGGCACTTCTTCGGGACGTCGCCAAGATATTTTACTGAAGGCCTCCAGATAATAGCCTAGCCTTTACCTCCAGGAGGTCAATTTAAAGAATATTAAAAATTTTTAAATATATAAAAAACTGAATTTAAAATTGTTTGATGTAATCATCTTGAATTCACTGATTAAACTAATTTTAAAAAACTTAACTAAGTGAATACGTAATTTCATACTTGGTTAGCTATAAGAAATTACTTATTCACTTAGTTAAGTTTTTTAAAATTAGTTGAATTTAAAAATTAATGAAACAAAATCTTTAAATAACCTCTAAGGGAAAATGAAAACAGCTGTTAGTACTAATCGACTTCATTATAAAAGTTACGTTTTTATTTTCAAAAATGTGCCTATGGCACGAAAATAATGTTTTTTATAAATCAAAATAACTGGCTATAGAACTATTAGATAGATCTGTAAAAGTTATTTCTTCAAAAAAGTTAAAATAATACGTTATTATATCAATAGCCCCATGTCGTCTGGTAGGCCTACAACATCCATGCGTATACATCTAATTTACAGGTAAACTACAACCTCCTTATCAGCCCACTGTAAGAACCACAACTGCGAAATTTCGCAGGATACATTTCTTTAAATCTTATACAAGTCTAAAAGTAACAGTTATAATGCAAAACTACAACCTCCTTCTCAGCCCACTGTAAG
The DNA here is from genome assembly GCA_036971475.1 of Prosapia bicincta. NCBI lineage: Eukaryota > Metazoa > Arthropoda > Insecta > Hemiptera > Cercopidae > Prosapia > Prosapia bicincta. The sequence continues at coordinate 73,486,591 of JBAIZL010000006.1, read as the reverse complement.
AGTCACAACTGCGAAATTTCGCAGGATACATTTCTTTAAATCTTATACAAGTCTAAAAGTAACAGTTATAATGCAAAACTACAACCTCTTTCTCAGCCCACTGTAAGAGTCACAACTGCGAAATTTCGCAGGATACATGTCTTTAAATCTTATACAAGTCTAAAAGTAACAGTTATAATGCAAAACTACAACCCCCTTCTCAGCCCACCGTAAGAGTCACAACTGCGAAATTTCGCAGGATACATTTCTTTAAATCTTATACAAGTCTAAAAGTAACAGTTATAATGCAAAACTACAACCTCTTTCTCAGCCCACTGTAAGAGTCACAACTGCGAAATTTCGCAGGATACATTTCTTTAAATCTTATACAAGTCTAAAAGTAACAGTTATAATGCAAAACTACAACCTCCTTCTCAGCCCACTGTAAGAACCACAACTGCGAAATTTCGCAGGATACATTTCTTTAAATACTATACAAGTCTAAAAGTAACAGTTATAATGCAAAACTACAACCTCCTTCTCAGCCCACTGTAAGAGTCACAACTGCGAAATTTCGCAGGATACATTTCTTTAAATCTTATACAAGTCTAAAAGTAACAGTTATAATGCAAAACTACAACCTCTTTCTCAGCCCACTGTAAGAGTCACAACTGCGAAATTTCGCAGGATACATGTCTTTAAATCTTATACAAGTCTAAAAGTAACAGTTATAATGCAAAACTACAACCCCCTTCTCAGCCCACCGTAAGAGTCACAACTGCGAAATTTCGCAGGATACATTTCTTTAAATCTTATACAAGTCTAAAAGTAACAGTTATAATGCAAAACTACAACCTCTTTCTCAGCCCACTGTAAGAGTCACAACTGCGAAATTTCGCAGGATACATTTCTTTAAATCTTATACAAGTCTAAAAGTAACAGTTATAATGCAAAACTACAACCTCCTTCTCAGCCCACTGTAAGAGTCACAACTGCGAAATTTCGCAGGATACATTTCTTTAAATCTTATACAAGTCTAAAAGCAACAGTTATAATGCAAAACTACAACCTCCTTCTCAGCCCACTGTAAGAGTCACAACTGCGAAATTTCGCAGGATACATGTCTTTAAATCTTATACAAGTCTAAAAGTAACAGTTATAATGCAAAACTACAACCCCCTTCTCAGCCCACCGTAAGAGTCACAACTGCGAAATTTCGCAGGATACATTTCTTTAAATCTTATACAAGTCTAAAAGTAACAGTTATAATGCAAAACTACAACCTCCTTCTCAGCCCACTGTAAGAGTCACAACTGCGAAATTTCGCAGGATACATTTCTTTAAATCCTATACAAGTCTAAAAGTAACAGTTATAATGCAAAACTACAAGCTTATTAATAAGTACGAGCCAAAAACAATCTGCCTAAATTTGGATATTCATTTCGAGCCAGATAAGACACGTTACGAAAACATGTTTTTGCATGAAACACTTTTCTATTTAAAATATTTGGGAATTTCGCGAAGTGAAATCCTCGTTCCTATGACTTTAAATGAAAGGAAAATAAGATTTCGCGCAGTATTCCTGTTGTTTCTCGCTTATTGGATATTTTCCGATTTTTTATGTAAATTCACGACCATGTGCAAACCCATCTCTCCACCACCTCGATATCTCTGTTTATGATTTGACCAACACAACATTAATAAAACATTTTTTTTTCAATACCGGACATTAGAAAGTTATTCCAATGAGGATCCTAAAAAAATCGTAAACATGAAAATCCTGCTAAGAAAGCAAATATCTTGAATGGTCGAGTCACGAAAATTGTGTAAAATAAAACACCCCAGACATTTAGTCATTATTAATCATATGAGTTCAGTTTCAGAGACTGTCTCATCATCAGGGATAATGTAAATACAAACCAAATAATGTACGTCTGACAGGTGTTGACACATGACTGTTGAAATATAGATTTATTTAAGGAATGCCAGTTTTTGTGATCTATATGTTACTTTTAGTTAAGCACATTTGGTTTTTTTAAATTATTCTCTCATTCATAGATATACTGTTCATTTTAAGCATTATTCAGATAACACTGTAGCCATTAAATTTAAAAAAAACTTTTGTAATGGTAGCATTTAAAAAGTCATTGTAATTACATATTCTCAATATTTGGATAAGCAAATTACTTATGTATTTTTTTCTAAATAATAAATATGTTGTTAAAAAAACGTTCATAAAAACATGTTTCACTATGGATTTATGCCCCGTAAAACTAATTTTGTACTCTACATCAAAATTTACTACCGAAGTAAAACACACAAAACTTTTCACCCTTGTTATAAAACCTAATACATAGTTAATGTACCAGCGAAGATCATTAGCGTAGGCCTAATGGCGCCCATTAAAACTGCAAAAGTCGATACTAAAGTTCCTTAAATTGTGACTTCACACCTCGAAAGTTTGCCTTCAGCCGACATAACCATCGCGCGCACAGTGTTGCCATAAATTATTAAAAGTCTCATTACGATAGTGTTAGGAATTTTATGAACACCTGCGATGGAAAAAGGCGTTTCTCAAAAGTGTTGTTCCTTTCTAACGACATAAATATGGACGTTCTCTACCATTGTTTATAGAGAGCGTTCAAATCTCTCTTTGAAACTCATAAAGATGTATTTCCAGTTACGTTTTGTTTTTAAATATTTATAGTCGTTATTTATTTGGAAAGAGAAATCATCACATTTTAAAACCAGGCGAAGTTATAAAACACTCACAGAGTCTAAACTACTTTTAACTAACGAAAGCTAACAATTAAGAAAAAAGAGAGATTTCGTAGTTATTGTCAAGTATCATATATTGCTGCTTATCTCACTAACTGCAATGTTGCTTTAATTAATGAAATCCATCCTAACATGACACGATGTAACACAACTCATAACAAGTAACATGGAACTAAAACTACGACTAAAGAAAATCTATTTTTTTAAAATACAAAGTATTTGTTTTATAAGAATATTTGGACAAAAAAATTTGTTTTGTAAGAATATTCAGACAAAAAAATGGTTTGGAGGAAGAAAAAAACAAGGTTTTAAAAATTATACGACTCTTACTACTTATATGATTCTTATTTCTCTAACCTGCGATATATATATATATATATATATATATATATATATATATATATATATATATATATATATATATGTATATATATGTA
>JBAIZL010000006.1:73458397-73478397 GCA_036971475.1 Prosapia bicincta | reverse complement strand
TGCCCACCTAATTATATAACTATGGGAAGATATAAATCTATGATCGTATTACTAAATTACTATTTTCCTTGTTCCCCGGAATCACGCCCACCCTTTGTATGATCGAGAGCATCCATTGCACAAGGATGGCGCAGGTATCCGGCACGAGTAGGAGGAAATTTATCCGCATTGTTTAGACTGAGATTCTATTACAGCGAAGTTAACTGCATTAGCTAGATAATTTTTTTTTTATACCTATATTAACGTTAGTGAAAACTATTAGGTACAGCTTTAAAATTTGTTTCTTACGTAATTAAGAAATTAACATAAAAAATAGAAAATTTACTTGAAAGTTGTATTTATTATTGTATGTTACAAAACAGTATTGTTTTTTCTTCTTTTAGTCTCGTGGACCAGTTATATATTTGTTTAATATTTTTGTGTATTCGTAGAGCTTTTATTATTTGTTTACTCACTTGTTTAAAATGAATACATATTTTTTTAAGTTCTTATAATAAAGATATTTATACTATTTGCTTCATGGTTGGCTTCTTTGTAGCAAAAGTATAACTTCAAAAAACATATTCCAAACTAAGACTGATAGCAATACGTGTTTTTAGTAAAGATTTAAATAAATATTATCATTTTCACATCTTTCCTTAGCCTACTATTAGTCTTTCGCAAATAAATGATTACTTGAAATTCTTAGTATATCCATCTTCACTTCCGTTAAGAATATTTTTATAGATTTGAACACATTTAACTGACTTTCCTAACATTTGACTTTTTTTCATTGATGACGCATTTCGGAATAACACCATTCTCAAAACAAAACATTTTCATCTCAAACTTTGAGCTCTTAGCTTCACTCCCACCATTTAGAGACTTCGCTTCCTACACCCTTCTATGGACTCCTTCCGTATAACTAGTTAACAGTTAAACTATTGAAGACTGTGAATTTACTTGTTCGTTTAATATATTTTTGTCTTTATTTTTATTTATAAATGTCTAGCTCTCCTAATATATTCCATCTTTATTACATAATGTAAAATTGTCATTGTATTCTTCTTTTCTTCTATGTATGTCCCTCTCTATACAAATGAGTAGCAAACGAATCATTTCTTCCCTTAAATAATAAGAATAAATAGTTTCTTCTATTTGGAGTTGTCTTACGACAAGATGTAACATCATTTTAGTCAATATCATAATCTTAATACTAATTACCAGCAATCAAAAACAAATCGGAACAGTTATTTGAAAATTTTTAAAAAAAATGTGATATTGTTCATAAATAATATGTGTACAAAATGGTAAATATATCAGATTCCTACAAGCCATCAAACTGTTCCAAGCTGAGATACAGAGAGGGAAGCGCGGAAGGTAAATAGTTGTGTAACTATAATTATTCTTCAATTTATCACGAGCTGTCCAAGTGAGAAGTTTATATTTAAAAATGAATTAAATTCAAGGGAGGGGATTTATGGAAAGTATGGTCCATAGATGTTTCTTTTGAAATGAAAGCAATTTTTAGTTCAAAATAATTTATTATGTAAATATTTTGAAATGAGTTGTTAAGGTATTGCTGTTATCTCTGCTTTAAATATTCTAAGTAATTACATCTCACGATGATAAATCCAGGCCAATCTAAACAGGAACATGAAGGAACAAACAGAAACTATGAACTCTACATACGTTTTACAGATATGTTATACAATAATTTGGTACAATCTTTCACTTCAGAATTGAATTCATATAAATAAGGTTTAATGTTGGTAAAATTTAGGGCGATTAAATAGTGAAAATCCTAAATTTTGTGTTACCATCCGAACAATATAAATAAGTGACTAAGCTACGTGGTGTTATCAAATATTTTTTCAAATATCAGTTTTTAAATTTATAATATGCATAACACATTTAATTAATAAAACGACCTTACTAGTCATCATATATATATACAACAAATTAATTAACTGTACAATTGTTCAAATAGGTTAATAAAAGAGAAATAATATTTTTAAATGATTGTAATTAGAATATAATTTTCTTTTGTTCAATTTTTGTTTATATTTCGAACTCTTAAAAATAAATTTTGATTTGTATTTTTCCTAAAAACGTCTTCTTGAAACATACCACTTATCGATTCTACAAGAATCCACAAAACTTTGCAGGCTAACTAATAATTATGTGAGTCATAACTGCAATATTCAACATCTATCATCATAATAGAGAATGTTACAAAGTGACTGTGACGTATCGTTTACGTAGGTTGGTAAACTATTATAAATAGAGGTAAGGACATAAAAGTCTCTGATAGATAATTAAACTTGAGACTAGATATATAGGAAAACTATTGAATCCAGTGTGTAGGGTTGCACACGTGATATAAAACTTCTCCCTATCCACGATCAAGAGTACCGGTGCTACATTTTACAGCCTGTGTATGAGGAAGAAAGGCGTTTGCCCATAGCCTGGCAAATAAACAATTAATTTGTCGTTGTTACAGAACGTTCCTTTACAGTCTTAAGCGTCTCCTGGTTGTTTTGCACTCGATTGTTTATTGCGATTCTAACATAATCGTTTTCGATTATTTATGCAGAAAGTTCTCCTGTTTTTGTGTCGCACAGATTTAGCCCGAAGCCGTAAAATGGCGTTTCCTTCAGCTAACTGTAAACATAACTTCCTGTTAACTTGGATTTATTGACAATCACGAGTGAAAAGCGAACGAGCAAGAAGTTGGCAACAAGTGGATTAGCAGATTGGCAAAGTTTGAATTGTCCTTTACTTGTAATAAGGATTTACTGCCGAAGACTGCGATCTTTGTTGGAGCATTAATTACTCGCAAAGCAATAATGTTTCAAAGCATTTCGAATCTGTCACGGGGTGGGGAGTGAATTTTGAACCCAGTTAGATATAAATATTGCTCTAAGGGAGTTACATTGTTTAAAAAACAAACCATGATTAAAATAGGATTTAGTTAAAGACTTTGTTGCCACTTAAGGGATTGGAATCATACTCGACACCCTCCTGTGAGAAGAGTGGGAAACGATGATGAATATGGGAAAATATTTGTAAAAACATGCGTCAGAAAAGTGTATTTAAATATAAACATTAGTTGATTTACTGATGTGAGTTTAAGATCGATCTTAGATCCATGTTTTGGGTTTTGATAGATTTTCGTTTGCTTGTATGTGGTGCGGAAAGCTTCAGTTTTAAATAATTGGGCAAAGTAACAGTATTCCTGTTTATTAAATTGTCTAATCATATATATTGATTGTTTATATCTGTTTATTATATATTTATCTATGTTTCACTATCGGTTTTATTAATTGCATTTTATAAAATAATGCATTCAAATATTCATTAAACGTAAGATAATTTACATTTTAAAGCATTACAAAAGGGTTTGTGTTATATATATATGCTACTCACTTTCACGACTGATAGTGATTTAGGGAAATATATTTAAATAAAAAAATACTCTAGCCAATTAAAATAATAGTCTCATTTAAAAAAGTAAAAAACCTATCCTAACCAAGTCTTACCAAAACTAACTGTTCTCGTTAGGCTACACATTCACATGCCTGCACTTCCCAAGCATGTGTTCCAATCACAAACCATCATTTTCATTTTTATATTAAAGTTTTGGTTGAAATGCAGTACTCCGGCACTATACGATATTTTGGGAAATTGTTCAAAACCATCAAATTGGACGATATCCACAAGAATTGTTTTAAAATTGAAGTAGGAAAGTTACTTTTTTTCAATTTAAAGTAGGGTACTAAATTCAGCGCGGATGTAGAAGTTGTGAATAGGCGCGGAGTGATACTTACGTCACAGTGCTGCGCATAAGGTTGTACGCATTGTCCGCGGTACGTCACACAACCTTACGTGTGTAGATATTTGAGAAACAACTTCTACAGTTAGGATAGATTGGTTTTAAATTTATAAAATACTGTATACCTATATTAAAATATACCGAAAAAGTGTAAAGTCAGGTTAGGTTTGGTTTTAATTTTATACATTGAAATTCAGTTGTAAAATCACGAAGCATTTGCATAACTCTGCGCCTATTCACAACTTCGCGTAATTTGTATACATATATTTAAATATACTTATAAAGTCTCCAGTTAGGATAGATTTGGTTTTAAATTTATACAATACTGTATACCTATATTAAAATATACCTAAAAAGTGTCAAGTCAGGTTAGATTTGGTTTTAATTTTATACATTGAAATACAGTTGTATCACGAAGCATTTGTATCACTCCGCGCCTATTCACAACTTCTACATCCGCGCTGAATTTTTTTCGCGACTTTAAATTGAAAAAAAGTAACTTTCCGAGGTCAATTTAAAAAAAATTCTTGTAGATATCGTCCTATTTAATGATGTTAAACCATTTCCCAAAATATCGTATAGCGCCGGGCTTCTGCATTTTTACCAAGTTTTTAACAATTTTGAGTTTGTATTTTTGCAGAAAATATATTTTTTCATTACAAAAACCTTTTCGATTTATGTTTTTTTTATGTTCGGGGTTTTAATTCCTTCATACAATCTTACACTATAGGTTTCTTTAAAACCTAAATTAAATATATTGGGAATGAGAGGGTACGACTTTCTATTCATAGTTTATATCCCTATGCATTTATTATCGACTTATAAAGACTTCTTTAATCATTCATTCTTCTAAAGTGTTGTGTTTGGACATTATTTCTTGTACAGATCGATACCAAGCGAATCTTCGCTAAGAACATAAAGCTCACCCCCTTCATAATCCCTCTATTTGTATTTATTGCTCTTTTATTCGTAGGGCCAATTAACGTGCTTTATATCCCCCTCTTTGAATAATTCTTAACGAGCGAAATGTGTTTTCTGTCGGAGAAGTCTACAAAACTTTTTGTTATAGATGTTGAAGTGGCTGGTGTTTGAACATCGACAAAAAACTTGGCTTCTAGTACTCTACTCATGTTGATCCAAAAGAAGCGTGCTTCAGTTTGTTTTGTGCAACTTTTGTAAGCATTTAGGACTCTTAAAAACATCTTCAAGAGGTTCAATAATTAAACGAAGAAAGGTTACAAAAGTTGTTGACTATTCCCTACTACACATTGCAAATATCAGCAATACCTCTTTTTCTAGTGTCTCCCCAAGACTGGTTTTGGAGAACCAATTTGTTAACATGGTTCTAAAGATAACAATTTCCCGCTGCTTGATTAAACACTCTCCTTGAATCTTTAGTCCAGGAGTTTGTATCAATCAATCTATTTTTTCTATCTTTGTATGATAACTTTTAGCATTTCGTAGCTTGTCTGTCACTTTCTAGCTCAATCACTACTTTGGTTAGGTTAGGTTAGTTAAGTAAATTGTGATTGGGTCAGGTTAGGTAGCGAAAGGTATCCATTTTCTATTACTATTTTTGTAGTCGTGGACACGCAAAATTAACACTTACAATAACATGATAAATAAAGCAATAAAATACACACAAGATAACAAACAAAAATTAAATGAAGAATTAGATAACATTACAAAAATAGCAATAGAAAATGGATACAACAACCACCTTATAAAAAACATATACAATAAATTTACAAAAAAAATAACCTTAAGACAATACTACAACCTGAACACAAAAATAATAAAAATAAAAAATCTACCTAAAATTTAAATACACCAATAACAAAATAGATAAACTAACAAATATATACAACAAAGAATACTACACTCCAACATACAAATCAAACAACAAAATAATAAAATATCTTAATAACACAAACCACAAAACAAATAGAGAAAAATATAACCTATCGGGAATGTACAAAATTACATGTAACTACTTCAATGCATTTTACATAGGGAAAACAACCAGATCATTTAAAATAAGATTTGAAGAACATTACAAAGCATTCAAAAATAAAAATACAAAAGCATCAAATATTGCAGCACACCTAATATCACATAAACATGAAATAACTAATTACGAAAATAACTTAACCATACTCGAAATAAATAATAACCCAATAGAACTAAACTCACTAGAAAAATGCCACAATTTATAAAAACATACACAATAATTTAATGAACCTACAGACAACATATGCATAAGACATACTATTCAAAAACATTATACACACAACTCAAGAGAAAATGTGAGTGACGTCAACAAATACCAACATCACGGACCGAACATCCACACCAGAAAAATGGAGAAAAAGTAATTAGCGATTCGACAATCGAAAGGTGCCTCATCACACAAGATAAAATTATTGCACTTAGTGGTGGAAACAATTATTTACAAGTACTAATATTAACCTCATATATATATATATATATATATATATATGTGTGTGTGTGTGTGTGTGTGTGTGTGTGTGTGTGTGTGTGTATGTATGTATGTATATATAATATATTTAAACGTAAACGTAAAGAATATAAATGTTAATATGTTAAATATGGTGTTACTGAACATTATATTTTTCCTTGAATTGTTATTTCAACAGCGTTCAGACACAAAACATATTTTTTTTTAAAGAATTATAGTGACCAATGAGTGTAGATAGAGAATAGAAAATATTAGGCTATACTCATCTATATCTGTGATACACATTTATAGACGTAAAGGTTTAAATTGAAACCTAATTTGCAAGAAATGAAACTTGGCTTCGTACTGGATGATATCTTAAATCACCTATCTTACTCTGATTTCGTTTATAAAGGTTCCCACCAACTTATCGCAGACATTTATTACAAACTTAAGAACAGTAAATCACTTCTAGATTTTGTCTGTCTTGGAATGAAATTTATTATTTTAATTTCCTCAGAGTATATTCCACTGTTCGATTTAAAAAGTCTTCAAGTTATGATATACGATTCTCAGATTTTCAGAATAAATCTCTATACTTAAATGTTATAACATACTTAAACTGTTAGGGCAGTATTCCTCAAACTCTGTTAATAAAGCGCAGGTTTTATATTGAGAGTTTATGTAGGTCAAGTATTTGAGAAATTAAACAATTTTTAAATATTAAAAAATAACAACATTCAGAAAAGTTTCTGTTCCAGTTTAAATAGATATATATAGAGTAGGCCCTTCTACTTCTAGAGGTGTCCTTCTTTTAAATGCTCTGATAACACGGAAAAGAGAATATCTATCGTCCCCCCTCTGAAAAATTGTGCATCAAGTTCATAATTCAATTGCTTTCATTCTACTAAAGCTAGATTCAATTTTATTGCTTTGAAAAAGGGAGCCTAATTGAACTTTCATGTGATAACCCTCTTAAAAATATATTCATGAGTAAGCCAACATATGTTTAATTGTTATAAAAGATTATATGTATAAATAAAATTGACTAGGATTAAATGTGTTTAAATTTTGTTTAACCAATGCTATAAGAAGAATACAATAAACCATTAGTAGTTTGTTTTAAAAATGCCTAATTCAATTTGTAACGATGTATCTTGGTAAAAGTGAATTTTCAAACTTACCACATTGAAAGAAGCAAATATACGAGTATAAACAAGCTTTTTCATTGGCCACACAAGCTAATCTAGACGACAAATGTTTATATTTATAAAAGCGTAAAGTATACGTTTATGAACTTTCTAAAAAAGAAACGAACGCATCGTATCACTTCGTTTCTCAGATATTATTTGTAGATTTTATTTTTGTAAAACTGTTTTTAAAGTATAAAGTTAAATTGTCCTAATTGGAACCATAACTACTTTTTGCTGTTTTAAAGAATTGGTTTGGTTCTTTCTTTACAGTCCTAATTAAACGATACTAAAGTAATTCTTTCAGTTGTGTTTTTGACTCCCAACAATTTTTTAAATGATCTCAATTTTGGTTACCTCAAGTGAACATGTAGTCCTACATGTTCAACTATAAAATAATATTACTTACTTACTAGCCAACTACCACTGTTGACAGTTGAGATATTTGGCGACTCGAATACCAGTAGATATGGGCTTCCTTGAAGATGGGTTTGTTGTAAACCTGGGCCCGGTCCAGAGCTGTGGAATAATTAGGTAAAATTGACAAGTTATGGTCAATTGGTTTCCCCGTCACGAGACTTTCTCACAATTTTCCAGCTGAGAGTTCCCTCAATCGAGCCTGATTCAATTTTTTAGTGAACATCTTTATTACGAACCTGGAAGACTGTAGTGAACTAAGATGTTTGGGCTGAGAGAGGTTTGTTCCCTCCTCGGCTAGTTGATCAGTCTTTTCGTTGCCTAGAGGTTCACATGCATCGGGATCCACTGGAAGTTAAGTACCCACCCGGAACTTAAAGAGAGCATTTAGTTTTCTTCAACAATCTATGGCTCTACCACAGTCAGTCTGCAAACCATAATATTGGTAGGGTAATCTGATTATTAACATTCAAAGAGTAGTAAGTTGTATACGAAGATTGATAATCAATATATTAGTCTCTGATATTCCATTACTTCGATTCGATAGAGAGAAGCAAAGTTGTCCTAAGCTACCGTATTCACCAAATGCTGGTGACAATGAAAGTTCTGCGATTATTCTAACACCTACTTTATCATACCATATCCTTTCATTAGACTTTATGATATCTGCTTCTCAGTCTTTATCACTACCTTAATCCTAACGATGCTCCACAAAGCTTTCCTATCTTTCATAGCCAATAATGGTAAAATAAAAAAATATGTGTACCTTAACACGATTATAAATATTTTGGTGTTTTTGGATTTGTAAAGCCATCATTGATAAAACATACCACATAAAACCATTGAAAATACATGAAAAAGGTATTGATTCGTTGTAAAACAATTAATCTTATACGTTTTTATATTTCTTTCCTATTTTTTTGTGCTATTCATATGATATAAATTTATTTTTATAGACTACGTAGTTGGTATCACTGAACTCTGTCGCGTAACCAAATGAAATTGTATCCATAAACAAAATCTGCAAGAAGGGTAGATCCCGGGCTAAATCGTAAAGGCTTTCACCTGCTTTGCTGTGAAATTTACTATTTTAATTTTGCAACCCACAATCTACTATTGCGATTTAGCTTCGATAAATTCGAAACAAAAAATGTTACAATTTTTACCGAAATTTTAACTGTTATGTCAATATCCTAACTAGGTTAGAGTAAAATCAGGACAGCCGATTAATATTTAATATAATATAAAGCATTATAATGGAATAAGTAAAAAAGTAATAAAAATGTGACCATTTTTACACACACAAACTATTAATAAAAATATATTAATAATAAACAAATATTAATATCATACAAAATCGATCACGTATAATATTTTGCTTTTGTAAATAATGATGAATAGAAAGAAATATTTGTAACGGAATTACGATAAATTAATTGCAAAATCTAAGTTAACAGAATTATTTATTGACATGTTTATGCAATTATCTAGTAAATAAATGGAACAACCTCTACATTTCTTACAGGGTAGGTTAACTCTTGATAAAGGTTAGCTTAGGTTGGATTGACCAATTGATAATAGAATAATTGAGCAAGCGCATTTAAACGATGTGATGGTTTGAAAATAAAATAGCTTAAATACGTATTTTTAAACCTCCCGGTTGTTTACAATGCGTTTACCTAATTTTAAAAATATTTTGTCCATGTATAAAGTATTAACTAATATTTTTATTTAATGTCTGTTAATAATTATTAATTTTTTATATAGGCTAATGACAGATCACAGACAATTTTGCGATTTTAAACACTCAACGTTTCGAACTTCATTCCGAAATTCCTTTTAAAGAACTCAGTTTTAGTTAAAGAATTACACCACATAACTTACGATTTATAAAATGCGTAACATTATATAAAACATAATAAAAATCAACAAATTATAGAACTCTTAATAAGTATCCATTTACAAATCAAATTCTTTTTTTATCACAACTCTTACACAAGGAAAGGGATTGCAAACAGAGGAGCTTTGCGGAAATGTGGTATATAAAAAACAAGAAAGAAATGCATTGAATAAAATAACAGAATTAAATGTTTTTCCATCTGCATATGAATATTTAGTAATGAAATTATAAGTGAAATTTAACCATTTTGTAGGCTTTTTGGTCGCTCGAGGTAATGTATATATATTAGAATGATTGTGTGGTTTTAAACATTTAAAATGTTGACTCTGTTGTTAATAATAGATGTGTTAGTGTATGTATCTGTGATTTGTCTGTTTCATTGTGATAGAAACAAAATTGACTTTTAAATGGATATTTGTTAAAAGTTTTATAAATTGTTGGTTTTTATTATGTTTTATATAATGTTATGTATTTTATAAATCGTCAGTTATGTTGTATAATTGTTTAAATAAAACTGAGCTCTTGAAAAGGAATTTCAGAAAGAAATTCGAAACTTTGAGTGTTTAAAAAAGCAAAATGGTCTGGGATCTGTCATTAGCCTATATAATAAATATTAAGTATAATTTACACTTTAATATACTTACAGTGTCAATTGTTTACATAAATATTGTACTCAACGATTTGACTTAGGGAGACTCGCGGTCTATCGAAATCGTTAGGAAAAAATAGGTTACATTAAAGTTTACGTTTAAATTTTCAAAAAAGATTAATTCTTAACTAAAATGAAAAAACTTCACTTTAAAGCTTTACTAATTAAAAGTCTAACATTAATAACGAAAATTAAAAAAGGTCACATTTTTACAAATTGTTAGACAACGTTAGAAGCATACTGGTATTGTGTATTTATTGATTTGTTTCTTTCATAACAACAACAAAATTAGTTTTGAACATACCTTGGCAATTACTAGATACTAGGTTTATTTACATATTTGAAACATTACGTGGCTTTACTCCTTTAACATGGTTAAATTTTGAAACATATAAAAAAAAGAAAACAAAGCTACTTATTAAAATTTACCAAAACATTTTCACTTTGTTAATAAATTTTGGAATGTGATGTATTAAATTTCCATTAAAGCCATTTGACACAAATAGCTACTAACGATTGCAGCCCATGGCTATATTTCATCTATCACAACTGAAGAGAGCGAGACAAAAACACAAGACGTCCCACGCTATATGGTTAACATATCCCCCACTTTATTCATTCAAAATATAACATTTCATTGGTTACCTGTATTTAGTATGTCTCCCTCACTACACGCTGTCTAACAGTATTCCTAAATATGATACTTCTAAATACCGCTATAAATTGTTTAGCCTTAAAGTGAAGATTTCAAACCTTATTTTCCAACATCACATTGAGGTAAGGGATACGTGGTTCCCATATAGCGCGTGTTATCACAGGCTACGAAAGTTTCCCTGAAATCATCCATGACGTCATTGGCTCAACAGACAGTTACTCCATCTTTTTGGAAACAAATATTTTAAAATAGACGTTTCGATTAGAGGAATATTAACTCAACAATAATTCTCAAGTAATGTTCTGTATTGCCTTATACAGAACCCTAACCTTCCTCTGAGATGACACATGTTTTGTTTACCTCACACCACACTGTAGCTTTAGCAGTATACGAGGGCGTTTGAGAGACTCTTTTAGTCTCTCAATAGTGATTACAAGTTTCTAGTAACACCAATATCCACCACTTGTGGTTAAATAATAAGGCATATCCACACCCATGCCGTATGAGCTTTGTTACATTAAAAGCTGATATTCTTAGTAATCGGTACAATAGAACCTCGATATTTCGGATCACATTATTCCGGATCTCCGCATAACACAGACAGGTTTTTGTGCTATTTTTTTAAATTTTTTAAGAATGGTTTTCGACGTTTAAATTGTAATTGTTGACGTTAAAATATTAGCTCTGGACATAATATTGTACGTTTATAAGCCTATCAATCAGGCACTTATTTTTCAGTAAGTCTGAAAAAATCTATAAAACTACTTGTCTTTTTATACCGCAATCTTGGGTAGCGCTATTCACAGAATAGTGCGTAAATACGACCGTAATATGTCATACAGTGCAGTATTGAGATGAGTACGTCGACGCTACGGCCAACTAACTGTCTATATACAAACGAAGACAGTGGGAATCAACTAAATATTTTGAGTCAAGCTCCACTTAGATGACCTAATGGTTTATATAAACTTCAGGAGGAAACGGCCTATACCGAGCTCCTAATATTGAAACGGATGTGTGATAGGGCAACTCTCAAGCGCTACACAATATTAACACTGTAGAGCATCAATTCCTTCTTTTCGATTCCAAAAGTCGATTTTAAATACTTTGATTCCGGCGTTTACACATTTATATCTGTCGTCGCTCTGTTATAATATCGTGTTTACACAATGGGCGTTCAAATATTCGTTGCTGCTCTAATATAATGTTGCGTTAGCGCGTAATCGCGGTTATATAACAACCCGGCACTATAACAACTCGTTGGGTTTGTAATTGTAGTATTTGAAACAGAGATTTGGGAATTGATTTCTAGGTAACGGAATCGGTAAAATTTTGGAATCGATCCATCACAAATATATGTGTGTTCAACATCATTCGTACTACATAAAGGTGATTTTCTGTAACTATGTTTTATTTCCCTGTTTTTTAGGCATTATCTGGTTAATACGGATTTTCGGTAATACGGATCGGATCCAGTTCCAGTTAGTTGGAAGTATCGAGGCTCTACTATACTACAACTTTCTACCGAATTATATCTCCTATCATACAACTCTCCATTTCCCGGACGCCATTTTAGTTTTTACATATATTGCGAAGCTTTGCTCATATAGGTTAACTGTGTTACCACCAAGAACAGCAGTGTTGAAGTGTTAATCTTTTAATTTTTTTCATACAGGTGATGAAAGAATTTATAATATTTATTTATGTGCTCCTTAACCTCAAATATAACAATTGCAAATTGTGTCGAATATACGAGTAACACAGAGCAAAATAGTTTTAAAACCAATTAGTGCTAATAACAGTTAAAACCCTTTCAAGGTGCTTTATAAAACGTAGTCTCTAGAAATTACTTCGAGCTTAGTTTCATCCGCTCTAAAACACATTCTAAACAATTATAGCTGTAAGCTATTAACAAATTCTTTAAAACTAGCTTCTAGAAATATCTACCTTTATTAGAAACTTAAATAAATACAATTTACAAAAATAATTACAAATAAAAACAGTTTCGACGACAAAACTACCCCAGTCTTTTGACGGGAAAGTTTTAGAAATATTTAAAATGCAAATGTCTCATGAAATATTATATTGCCAGTGATGTTCCACCATTGTCTTTTACATAATCAACGAGTCAAGACATTATCGTATAATTTAATCACTTTTATAATTTAAAGAGAAAAGTTTAAAACTAATTTTTATTAAAAAACTTTTTACTTAATGCAAGTCGAGCTTAGTAAAGCAGTTGAAATCCAATTGAAAGCTTTAATTTAGAAACTAAGCACTTGCAAACATCTTATTTCTGTATTTATAATTCTGTACTGTCCTTTTATAAGTTTTGGTTATTCAGTTAAAATAGACCCTTAATCACTTTAAATTAATTTATCTTTAAATTATTTATTTATGTCACTTTGTCACTAGTGATTTGAAAGGTATCTAGATGAAAGATCTTAAGGGTGTGTTTTTATATATTCTAGTATAATATTTATTGTTATTGGTTTTTTCTACGTTTTTCTTACACAATTTTATAGCAATGTCTTTTTCCAACTTAGTGTGTGATGAGCTAAATTATTACTATTATTTATTAATATTAGAAATACATACACTATATATATGTATATATATATATATATATATATATATGTGTGTGTGTGTGTGTGTGTGTGTGTGTGAGTGTGTGAGAAAGAGAGAGAGGCGGCAGGTCTTTTAACATATTTGGTATGTAATGATCAGAAAACCAAAACAATCATAACAGAAACAAAGGCGGATATTTATAGATATACTCAAGCATCAAAATAATCTGCCACACACATACAGGCCTAAACGCTATGAGGCGCTGTTATCACAACTCGATATCAGTGTAGAACCGTGAACCATCAAAAAAAGGAAGCTGAAAATAAATCTAAAACGATGATTAACACAAATTTCTCTCTCAGATGTCCATATATCCTGTTGATTTTTCATTAACCCTCTTATAATGACTTCTATCAAATTCTAGATATGCCTTACCCCAAGTAGAATGTCATGCAGCCAGGATCAAAAGCCTTGCAGACGTTTACAAAGCATGTAGACACAACCGCGTTAACGTCTCTATTACCGGGTTAAATCCGAATTGCGACATTTTAACGTAGAATTACTAAGGTTAGGATGATTCTCACGAAACAACAGATATTTTTTGTTTTAAATGTATCTAATTAACTACAATAAGTAATTAACCATTGGAATAATTATACACTTTCATATTATCGGTTATAGGTAATTTTAATGTTAAAAACAAGTGATATAATTTTTTTTCAATTCCTACTTAAGTAATCAAAGAAATTTTTTTTTAGACTCTTTTTATTTTCGTAATTATAACTAATATATATATATATATATATATATATATATATTAAATATGGTGATATGTTTTCTTGTATATATAGTTAATAAATTTAAAATAATTCAAACACAAGAATACTTTTAATGAATATATTTATGCTAATATATATATATTCATTAAAAGTATTCTTGTGTTTGAAATATTTTAAATTTATTAAATATATATATATATATATATAAATATCGCAATATGTTTTCTTGTGTATTAATAAAGAACAAAAGTCAAAATACAAATACAAGAATTATATTTGAATTTACAATTCTTAAAGCTTTTCGTTGGCTAACAGTACCAACATCATCAGGAATATTAAACAATTAAAATTAACATATGTGCAAATTAGATCAAATAAATAGTTATGCCAAATCAATTACAATGTTGTTAAAATTTTTTTTATTTTATTATTTTTTTTTTTATTTTTTTATTTTTTTTTTAATTTTTAATTGTAAATTCAAATATAATTCTTGTATTTGTATTTTGACTTTTGTTCTTTATATATATATATATATATATATATATATATATATATATATATATATATACTGGCAAAATAGAAAGCGAATTTCCTTGGAGTTTTCCTTTTTTTTTCTATGTGTGGTGGGGGACTATTATTTGTGTGTTACTATTTATACGTTTTTTGTCGCTTGTTTTGTGTTATAGTTGCTTTCCTAATGTCCGAGCATAACGTTAATCCAGTTCATTTAAGTTAATTCCTTTCATTCATTTTTAATCCTAGAGCATTACTTATGATATTGTGTGGTTACCATGGCAACAATTTAAGCTTGTGCAATGGAAGTTTCATAGACAAGCTAAAATTGGAGGAGGATGGGAGTAAAAAAAATTAATATACGTGTCTAAGAAGTACATTTCTAGCTTTTGGAAAGTTGGCTCAGTGCCAAAACGCTAGACTTCAAATATGAAGATTGTTAGCTCGAATCCTACCTAGACCTCCTAATTTTTATAATTTATTAATGAGTAGTTTTTTTCTTAAACTGAACTAACATCAAGTGTTATCCTCAATAGGTTAAAAGAAATACATGTGAACTTAAATGGTTGGATAAAAACGTATTTAATTAACGATTGAAAAATTGTACAAGATATATATGAGGGGAGTGTGATTTATTAGAATGAATTGAGAAACATCTAGTAATTTGACACTAGAATTGTTCCAGTTACTAACTCCACGCTTTCTCATTAAGTAAGATTTGACAGAGATCCATGTAACGGAACTCGGAACTCAACCCGTTACAAACAAACGGTGCCCTATACATCTTCCTCCATTTCCCCGTGGATCCGATCTAAATAGAGTGTAACAGCCACCAGTAGAAGCTATTGCATGTACTGCTGGGTTGTTTACCTTGGGAATAAATCGAATAAAGCAGTAATAAAATGTTCTTCATATTGTATTAACGCTGTACGAAAACATTTGCAAGCTGGACTATGCGAGCTAGTATGGGATGTTACGGGGCTGAACGCTGGGTTTAATGATTAGAGGCTTGGATATTTAGTGTGACGTCAACGTATATATTTATCTTTTTATTATATATTAAAAGGTAGACAAATATTAGGATTTAGATTTTGATTTAGAAGCAAGGCTATTTATTAAATCCCAGCAACTTGAAGTTAAAATTTCACGCCGTAGGGGCTTTCCATGTATTTAAGTAACTTATTTTCGTGTCCCAATCAAATTTCTTTTGTACGTAACAAATTAATAATTCCGAGCTTATAATTCAAGTGAACTTTAAGAAAAACATCTAGGTACGAAATGTTTTCGATCGCGCTTAGCGTCCCTCGTCAGCGAGAACATTAACGTCAGCAAGAACGTGAACCATTTGAAAGCTTTGTATAACTTTGAATAATATATGCATTAAAAGTATTCTTGTTTTTAAAATGTTTTAATAAATGTTTTAATTTAATAACTATATTACAAGATAACATATCACCATATGTAATATATATATATATATATATATATATATATATATATATATATATATATCGTTTAAAATAAAATACTTTTTATTCATCCAATTAGTTCAAATGTTTTTAAACTTGCAGTGAATGATACTTTATGTTAATATAGTTTTTTTTCAAATATTAATTGAGTAATTGAATTTAGTTGTTTAATTTTACTAATTAATTAGGCTTTATATTTTGCACTTAATATTGTGATTCTGTCATCATTCATATGTAAGGAGATTCAATACATATTTAAACTAATTTTAATTATTTGTAAAAAGTAGCTAAAATAATTTTTTTTGCCGACCTAAGTAGGAATTGACTTGAATTTATTTCTGTAAATATTACTTGTTTGTTGTTTTTTTGTTAATTTGTATTTTTAACCATAGGTTATTTCTGTTATGTACTAGGCCGTGATAAAAATATTTTCAAAGTTGAAATTTCGGCAATCATCATGGACAACAAAATCCTTATAAACCTCCATTTTACGATGGTACAGTGAAACGAACCACCTTTAGTAGGATAAAAATTACATCCTGTCTCTGACTTCCCTGTTAAAGCACCAGATCCTTCGTATAATGCTGCCTGTGTGTCACGGGTCCTATAGTATCCCTCTCAAACGTATACACATCCTTCCACTGCGGAAAAACAAATTTACCTGTCTGTTTTAAAAAATTTGGTTTGACTCGAGGGTTTCTAATGATAACCTAACATATTTTATTGACATGAATATATTTAAAACTATAACCACTAACCCCAAACCTTTCACAGGCAAACTATAGAAAATAATTAACAAGTGTAAAATAAAACATTTACTGATTTGTTTATAGGATTACCGCATTTAAACATAACTCAAGTGCCTTGTTTTTAATTCTATAAAGTATATTTTGCTTACATACTAAAAACACCTACTAAATATTTCCCTTTACATGAACCAAATCAAAAAAGTAATGCACTTCTTTCAGATAGCGCGTAAACTTTATACATTCAAGCTTATGACAGATTATATAAATATTGAAGGTCACAAGTTCAGAGTTTATTGACACTATGTTGGCCTTTACATAACCTTTAAAGGCTGGCTCCAATCCCGCCGAAAGTGTTGTGCGGCAAGTCTGGTAGCAAATACGGCAATTTCCATAGACAGAACACACGCTAGCAATTGGTGAGAAAAACGAACAAATGTTGTTATGTTTTCTGCAATATCTTCTACTACTTCACGCTCTCTTTTCATATATATACGAGTATATTGTTTTATTTATATTTTGTCGTTTATAAAATAATTTGTATTCATTTACTGAAGTTCAAATACATTTTGTTTTACTTGTAGTTGAAGACACGTCATCGTAATACAGTTTTTGTCAAATAATAAAACGTTTCTCAAAAAAGGGCAATGTATACAACATAGTTATTTCGACACATTTTATTTAAATAAGGGATAATATACAATTTCATAAATCAGCTGAACTTATTTAATAAATTATGTGGTATAACGATTGCTTTAATGCATACCTTATGTTATTTTATTTATAATAATTCTCATTATTATTAAAGTAACGAAAACATTATTTTATTCCTAAAATCACACTATTTTTCATCTATAAAAGTCAACCAATGTTATTTTAATTATTAATAATTATTTTCAATTGTTATTTTTACTTTATATATATATATATATATATATATATATATATATATATATATATAATTAATAAATTAAAAATATTTCAAAAACAAGAATACCTTTAATGAATATATTTATTCAGAATAAATATATTCATTAAAAGTATTCTTGTTTTTGAAATATTTTTAATTTATTAACTATATTACAAGAAAACATATCACCATATTTAATATATTTAATATATATATTACTTCTATCTACAATAATTAGTAATGTAATTATATACAATTTCTAATTACTGTAAATAGAGTACATAATGTATTCTCTCTTATCAAGATTGGCAGGATGTCTTCAGGAGTTTAAATATACTTTCAGACGTTGCTTAATCTATAACACTGAATATGATTATTTTCAAACGCAGCTGATACCGTTTTTAAAGGTTATTAATGAATGGTTGAAGAATAAAGTCACGTTGGCTTTATGATGTTTTTTTCGTTATAATTAAATAATAACGAACATAACTCACAAACAATAGTCCAAATGTTTTCTCAAACATGTTTCAACGAGAGAGACATCATTATGATTTATAATTACTCACGTTCTAAGCTTTAAGCTATAGGTATAACTTGTGTAATGATGACTTGTGTCATTCAAAACAAGTAATTATTGGTAGCGTAGTGAAATCAGAACCAGTGACGCGATGAGTCAACGCATATCTGTAACCCAGGTTATCTTAAAACGTTATTTCAGTGCTATTTTGTAATTGGTTTTCGGTATCTTAAACGTTTTAATTTTAAATTTCCTCCATCTGGAAATATTTAAATTGCTATATTTTTTTAAATTTAGAGTTTAGGTTGTGTGATCAAATATACAAGAAATATGCACATATATACCACTTCCTATAATACAAAACTCTATAGTGAAGGTTAATCACTGATGGATTTAACATGGTTGCTAAAACATTGATTAAGGAATTGTAATGTGAGAATTTACGTATCAGAGAATATTAATTGTAATTAAATATATATATATATATATATATATATATATCGCAATATGTATTCTTGTGTATTATGCACATATATACCACTTCCTATAATACAAAACTCTATAGTGAAGGTTAATCACTGATGGATTTAACATGGTTGCTAAAACATTGATTAAGGAATTGTAATGTGAGAATTTACGTATCAGAGAATATTAATTGTAATTAAATATATATATATATATATATATATATATATATATATATATATATATATATATCGCAATATGTATTCTTGTGTATTATGCACATATATACCACTTCCTATAATACAAAACTCTATAGTGAAGGTTAATCACTGATGGATTTAACATGGTTGCTAAAACATTGATTAAGGAATTGTAATGTGAGAATTTACGTATCAGAGAATATTAATTGTAATTAAATATATATATATATATATATATATATATATATATATATATCGCAATATGTATTCTTGTGTATTATGCACATATATACCACTTCCTATAATACAAAACTCTATAGTGAAGGTTAATCACTGATGGATTTAACATGGTTGCTAAAACATTGATTAAGGAATTGTAATGTGAGAATTTACGTATCAGAGAATATTAATTGTAATTAAATATAAGTATATATATATATATATATATATATATATATATATATATATATATATATATATATATATAGATATATATATATATCGCAATATGTATTCGTGTGTATTATGCACATATATACCACTTCCTATAATACAAAACTCTATAGTGAAGGTTAATCACTGATGGATTTAACATGGTTGCTAAAACATTGATTAAGGAATTGTAATGTGAGAATTTACGTATCAGAGAATATTAATTGTAATTAAATATAAGTATATATATATATATATATATATATATATATATATATATATATATATATATAGATATATATATATATCGCAATATGT
>JBAIZL010000006.1:73425897-73455897 GCA_036971475.1 Prosapia bicincta | reverse complement strand
TAAATCGTTCTATAGTAACAATTACTCCCTGTAGCTAGAGTCAGCTTAGGAAATGTTAAAAAATAGATTTTCAACCTACAGCAACTTAACAATACAGTAGTATTAAGGTTAAGAGGAGAAACATTGTTATCAAGGTCAAAATTGAGGTTTAAGCTTCTCAGCGATTACTACCAATCTCAAGAATGTAACATGTTTGTTAGCCAAAGAGAAATATCCTTTTTTCTGTTTTTTAAACAATATCAAAATGTTTTACATCAAAATTGTTATTCCGTCACAGTAGCCTAAAACGCCACAGTAGCACAATATTTTTCAAAAAAAATGTAGAATTTGGCCTTTTAAATTACTATTTATACAAATGAAACTTTTATTCTAGAAACTTTTCTTATAAAAAACATATATCGATGTAAATCATAGTAAGAAGGAAAAATAGTTTAGACCTTTCATAATCCTTAAAATTGTTTAAAGTATTGATAACAACAATGGAGTCTGGAGAAGCCTAAAATTTTGGAAGAATATAAAAATTATCATAAAATAAACTGTGTTTTTAAACAAAAAATTTGTTATCATTCTAATTTTTCATTAAAAATATATAGGTTAAAAGATCCTGAATGCCTTAAACACAGTTTAAATTTTATTCGTTTTTAATTCATTACAGCATGACCACTGTTTTAAGTACAAGAGGTTATTTTTTGTTAGAGGTTACTGTTTAGTTTACTTATGAATAATTTTACTTGTAGTTCATAAAATATCTTATTCTATTACTTTCATATTAAAATATCTTTTACACGTAAATAATTGTCTAACCATTTAACAGAACGATTCTCATCTTTTTATTATATACTTATACTTCTATGGAATCACACTGTGAATTCTCTGGGTCCTGATGTCACAGCCATTGCCACTGCAATCTATACAAACTGAACTGTCAACAAAGCAACAATTGTCCGATACAGTCAGGCAGTTGTGCAGGCGTACTAAAGTTGTATTTTATAGGTTATCTCATTCGTTTAGTAGTTGTGTTTAGTTCGCGTATTGAATTCAGTGTTAATTTTAAAGTTTGCAGAACTTTTTAGTGTGTGAAATGTTAACAATAATTCTTTACGTAAGTATTGTTTAAACAAATTTCTTCGTTCATGAATTTTTGTATTTTACATTAATTTAGTGAGTGAATTATTGTTTCAGTGCATTTAGGTAAAATTAGGTTAGTATGTTAGAATGATTAATTTATATTGGGGCAAGCAAGTATTATTAAAAATATAAATTAAATAAAAGATAATTGACTTTTTTTTGTCAGTTTGATTCAAAATATTGTTTCAATTTTTGTATAGTTGCAAGAATCTTAAAATGCTGAAATATTGCGTACGACGAGCTATATTCTTATTAAATAAATAAATATATATATATATATATATATATATTCACCAAATGCTAATGGTGAGAGGTTGTGTTGATAATTAACTCAAGGGCAGTTTTGTGTAAAAAATTTATTTTCTTCAGTAAAATTGTCAACATTTTAGGCTTTAAACTATTAAAACCGCATATAATAGATGTTTGATCTAATTTAAATTCAATTAAAATTTATTATAAAACACAATTGGTATTTATATTACACCAACATTGCAAATGAGGCTAGTGTTCTTCTTTATATAACCTAGATTTTGAGCCAAATATAATAAAATGCTGTATCGTGTTACTGCTATGTTGCTCTTTGAGGAAAAATTTCTCATAAGAAATGTTTTATTTAATATTTATGCTATAAACATTTCTGGAAAACTCAACTTTTGTGAAATGGCAATAAAGTTGAACCATTATTTTCAGGAGAAATAATAGGATTTTATTTGGTATTCAACAACAGGATCATAGTGATTAGGAGATTTATGTTATTTTATGAGAAATATTCGTCACCAATGGCAGACGAAAAATTCCACTGTGTTTTGTTAAATAAAGTTTTATTTTATTATTTTGTTCAGCATAATTGAATTACAATTTGTGTAGAAATAAATTTACAATAGCCATTCTGTAGGTACATTAAAGTATAAAATAATATGCAAGCTTACATAAGTGTTATAAAATGTATACTGTTAGAAAACTATCTATTTTAGGACAGACATCCCAATAAAATGTTTTTAAAAATATTTGTAAAAATATTATTATTAAAGTTTGAATCGGGAATAACATAAAATGTAACTCTTTTCTAGCTCGGCAATAATGCTCTAGATTAAGCAGAAACTTTAAAGATTAAAGTTAACTCTTATAACTTTAATTTATTGTGGTTTATGATTTTTCACATGGTTTATTGTTTGTTATTCTCTGAAAGACATATGTTTACTCGTAATATTGTGACGTATTTCAGGGCGTGGTTCCATCTCAAAGTGAATTTGAAAGCAACACGGATCATATTACTAAAATTTAAATATTGTCTATAATTCAAGTTTACTATTATTCATACTTATGACTTAATAAATTTTACATAGCAAATAATTAACTGGAGTCTTTCTTTAAATCGACGAATTTGTTTTAGATTTAGTAGAAACATTAATTATTAAAGTAATTAATCACAAATCTAATTCATTGGAAGTTATGATTTTTAACACGTTTTATAATTTGTACGTCTTTTAACTACGAAATACTTATAGTTACTCGTAACAATGATGTTGTATTTCAGGGCGTAACAGTAAATTGAGCAGTATTTATTGGTTTTATTTTGAATTTATTATTTAAACAATCTAATAATTATTGTATTCCTAATTTTTACAACAAAACTGTGAATAAGATGACGAAGACTACTTTAGATTAATTGTTACAAATTAAAGATATAGCGAGTGTCCGTTAACATCTCTGCGCGTCCGTTCTTTGACGTGTCTAATCGGACAAAGGAAGCACCCTCAAGCAGTGGGCTTTAAAGTAACCAACGGTGGAAATGAGTTCAACAATTTGATTAAACTGAAAATCTGAATAAAATTTTTTTGTTAAAATTTAAAAAAATCCACTGAATGGCTTATATTTGGCACAGCTATCTCACGCGTCATGGAGTATCTAAATTTTTATTTTTAAAGCTCTCATTGTTGCGAAAGAGAGTAAAACTGAATCACATATCTTTTGGATTAAGTGAATGTTGCAAGTCGTTTGAGATGTTTCGAGTTTGAAAACTATATGAAAGGTCGTAAAATAATTGATAATGAGTCTTGGTAAATATTTGTGCTTTTACTATTGCTTTTCAGTTCCTTTCTAATACTTTAAAATAAATTAAACTTCAATGATTAATATAAATTTAACGCACCCCTTGGGGGTTGTGAAGGCACGTCAGGGGAGGCGAGAGACCAGTTGGAAAAAACTAAGATGACATCTCATTTAGTTAAAATCTAAGAAACCTACACAATTTTTTCAAATTTTAAAACTAAACTTACAACTCGGAATTTTTTTTACATAGATAACTTTATTGACCATATTGTTCAGAATATTTAAAGGAAATATAAGTAAAGGTTGTGCAAATTTTGTAAACTTGAATTAAAATCAACATGACAGCTTGAAAAGAATAATAGTACCGCAACAGCACCGCAATGGATAAATCTTCATTTTCGTTAAAACACTTAAAAGTGTATCACAGGCAGCTCTTCGATTATACTTGCCTTTTTCAAGCACCTACTTGTACGAAAATACATTTTCAGCACTTGCAATAAAAACAAAATTTAGGAACAAACTTGATGTTACTAGCGACTTGCGTTGTGTTTTTACTAAAATAGAACCTCAAATAGGCATGCTAGTGAAATAAATGGAAGCTCATCGATCTCACTAGCAGATTTTCCTGTTATCAGTTAAAAGTTTCATTGCAAATTGAAACTTGTAATGGTTTTTGCTTGTGAAAGTATGTATAAACAAAAATAAATTGTTTCCAATATATATATATATATATATATATATATATATATATATATATATATAAATATATATATAATATTTGTTTCTTTCTCATATCCCCATACGATTTACTTATAGTGTAGAGTAGAGGGTCATGGGAGCTTTTCATTTTTAAGAAGTGGGGGCGTGGTACCAAAATGTTTGGGAACCCCTGCTCTACATCTTTCTATTTACATTCTATCTTTATTGGTCCACGTTAGTATTGGTTTAGAAACCAGATTTTCAGGAATTCTTTAAACAATGCGATACAACCTAAATTAATTAATCACTTCTACACACAGAATGTTTTATTTATACAGCGTATTTTCTTTTTGGTTTGAGATTTAAAGTTTAGTTTGTTCTAATTTTATGTTGCTTTATTTAGCGATTGGCAAGTTCCTAATTATTACAATGATTATTATTTTGTCAGATTTATGGATACTTTCGTTTCACAATTGTATTTAGTAGCTGTTAATGTTTTAAGATCGTTATCAACCGGCAGGAAATATTTCTAGAACAGAAGTAAATAGGTATAAAATTGACCCAAATAGACGCATGAGTAATTTATTACCCTCGTGTCTTTTACGGCGACTCTTTTGCAACATTTGTCTTATTGCTAATTAATATGTTTAGCTTATTCAATTCAAATTTGCATTTCAATATGTTTTAGTGTAATGATTTTACTATTCACAGTAATTTGCTTGAGCATTTTTGACTAATTGCAAAATGTAGCATTAAACGTTAAGGGACTCAAATGGCAAAGGTCTTTGCTTTGTTTTTCTATTCTAAAGATTTTTACAGCTTCTCAATACTTTCTAATGATATGCATAATTTCTCTCGTATTAAAATTTAGAGTTTAAGTTATTTTTTTTCTGTACATATTTCTTCATACCGCTTAGTCATTACGTAAATGTAGTGGGTTCTAATATGCCAACTCAACACCTTCGTGTAGAATCAAAGGTCATTTAATATTCACACGTTTTTAAAATCAAAACCATGATAATGTTTACCCTTCATTGAAATATTCACTGATAAATACACCAGTAATTTAGTTGTAATTAATAACTCTATGATTTTATTATCTGTTGCAACAAAAATACATAAAGTTACACTACAAACCTTAATAGTGTTATACACAGTGTTATAAAACCCAAACCTTACAATAATATTCAGTGTGCACGCACACGCACTCGCGCACCCCTATTTGTCTATGAACAGCAATTATAATGTTTAGTTTATATAGAGACAACAACTGTAACCTGGAGCTAGTAATGTGGTTGCACAGTCAGTCCAACCGAATATACGGGCAAGTTAATTATACGCAAAATGTCAACCAACTAGAAATAGCTCCAACTCGTCATTAGTTTATTAGTTATTGGAAGCTAAAAGCAAAGTCACAGACAAAGGGAAACTGCAAATCAGAAAATGTTTGTGCCGGAAGCTAATTAATTGTTTTAACCCATAGTCTACAAATCTGTTTTGTTATAAATGTGTAAAATTGGCGATTTATTTGTGTCAGTGTAGAATTTTGTTCTAAACTGCCCGTCAATATTTTAAACAAAGTTTACGTGTTATAATTGCTCTTTTCAAATTTTTTAAAACGATTTGTTTAGGAAACATTTTCGGAAATCAAAGATAATTTCCTCCTTGAAAAATAATGTTATTATGTTACTTTTTTTACAATAAAAACATTTGGGGATTAGGGAGCTGAAAAAGTATAATAATTTTGATACATTATAATTTTTAAATCGTGCTTTTATTAATAAAAATCTTTTAGTAGACATAACACATTTCTTTCCACAACCACATTATTTAGCGTCAAACCGATACGAAAAAATTAGAAAATAAAGTTACAGTATATCTATACTATTATATAAAAATCTAACGGTGTGTGTGTGTGTGAGAGTGAGTGTGTGTGTGAGCCTGCGCACGCGCTCGTGTGTGTTATCCGTAACGTAAAACCTACTAGGCCCAATTATCTGATATTTTACATTAACATTCTTAAGGTCCTTCATTAACACACAGGCCTATTTTTATTTAGAAATTTCATCATCGACCCTCCCTTCTGGCCTTGAAAGCTCCTTTAACACTCAATCATCTATATTTCATTATATGCATGGTTTAATCATTTGATAGTAAATGTTTTGTTTGCTATTCATCTTTGAAGGTTAGTTATACTTTACAAATGCCATGTTACAAGGAGAAGCTTTTCCTTCCCTTGGTTTTTGAATATATAATCTGTAAGAGTATAAGCTACAGTATGATATATTTATTGGGATATATTATCAGTAAATTAAATTCCACCCAAATACAAACACAAATTAAATAAATACAAATAACCCCGCACTAAGGACGGGTACTCTGCTAGTTATAAATAACGTAATGTTAACTTAAATATATTTTCTGGAATATATAGAAGTAAAAGTTATATACAGACAAACCATTCCCATAAGAAAAAATAAGGCATTTTAATGGTAGCAAATACGATTGTAATCAAAACATAATTTGTAGATTTAATGTGACCTTACAGATAGGACGGAACACGTTATGATATTTGTAAAAGTGAAGAATTATTTATTATCAAGTATGAAACTGAATAAAGTTTCCACTCATTGGAAAACATTCGCCATTGCAATGCCAATTTCAAAATCTTTTGTTTACTCTAGACTACAATATAGTATTTTTTTATTATCCTCTAATGGAATGTAATAACGATTCTTCAATAACATTTATCTTTGGTGCATTAAACGTATTGCTTTCTGTCATTATTTTCGATGTTGAACGAACGTTGTGGATGAGTGAAATAAATCAGGTCTTTACTGCTCTTAAAATCTACTTTTAATAAAAGTAAAATTAAAATAATTATTTTTCAGTTAACAGAAAATTCGAGTGTTAAACTGTAGAAGTTTAATGGTAAACTTTTCAGCAAAATAAAGAATTTACAAATTTTCAATCTTGAGAGGTCTAGGAAAAAAATATTTTCGAGAGTTCCAGAATAAATTCGTTTTTTGATGTAGTGATTAATTAATTTCGTCTTTACCATGTGTTTTCAGGTTTTGTTATTTTTTTAAATGTTATAGTATTGTAGAATATTTTAGTTTCATTAAGGTGTTCACGTTTTTTCTCGACTGATTTTTTTATTTTATGCTTAAAAAAACATAGTTTAGTCTGAACAAAATTTCCATTTTGACGTTTCTAATTAAATGCTTTTAGATAAATGAACTGCTTGGTTGTCCAAAGTTTCTGGTTTTTTATTTCAAAATTTTATCC
This sequence comes from Prosapia bicincta, assembly GCA_036971475.1. Lineage (NCBI taxonomy): Eukaryota > Metazoa > Arthropoda > Insecta > Hemiptera > Cercopidae > Prosapia > Prosapia bicincta. Next base: position 73,448,730 of record JBAIZL010000006.1, on the reverse strand, counting down.
GGTTAAAGGGCGTCATCTAAATTCAAAGGGTTGCAACGTTTCTTCGAACAGCGCAAAGTTTTCGAACAATAAGATTCCTTTGTTAAGTAACAAGTTTGGTTCCGGATCGTTAGACTGTAAGAGTTGCTTCTTGAACGACAGCTGATGGCTACGTTGCTGTAAAAGCATTAGTGCTGTAGAGGATTCCTGAACAGAAGATTTAATTACTTTATATATTATTATAAAATATATATATATATATATATATATATATATATTTATTCTTATAAATGTTTTTAAAAATTGCTGTCATTTTAGTAATGTTTCCTTTCGTTTATCAATGATTTGGACGTATTTTCGATCAAAATAGATGTTATCGTTCTATTGAGAACTCGCAAGATACAGGGGCCTACCACGGGTTTAGGATTGAACATTTTTGTGCAGTTTAAGCTGATTGAATCTCCGTTGTGAAGCGTTTTGTCTGCTATGTGAAGATTTCGCAGTGTTTTCTAGCATAGAAACTGATTATGTTGCAATTTCAGCAATCACGAAGTACGTCTATTTTGTGAAAGGACAGGCAAGCGTTTTAGTTATTATTTAAACAAACAAACAAATCTTATGAAGGCAAACTCTTCACTCGCTATAACAGGATATTATTTTCTTTTAAACACGTTTCCTCATCACTACTCGTCTTCATCAGTGGAAATTGTGCAGTGCCAATGATTGAATGCTACTCTGATTTTCATTTGCACTAACAAATTTGCAGTAGACAAATTACACTGAAGACTACTTGAAGTGTTGACGAAACATGTTTGTATGAATAACATGCTATTGTAAGTAGTGAGTTTCTTGTGGTTTTGTAACACTTACTTATAAATAATTTATAATTTAAGGACATTGAGTTTATTTCTATACATTAACTTATTTTGCATTTTTATGCTCGGTTTTGTTCACTATATGGCAAACTTCTATTGTCCTTTGACAGGACATTGAAAATAACAAATTTAAAACTCTTGAAGTATATAAAAATATGTTGCCCTTGCCTATAGTAGCACTTACCTTTTGATTATTGAGGATTGGTCGTTTCGAGATAGGTGTCCCATTGTCAACTCAGTCCGTAACTGATCATTGTATATAGTATAAGGTTTACACAATTTTTGAGCTTAGACCGCTGTTGCAAAATGGAAAATGTTGTAATTTAAAGCAAATATTGTGGAAACTATGTATTATTTTAAGTTTGCTTTTAGTATATTCTATTTTTTTATAATTATTTTGTTCTAATTGTTTATAAATTGCATGCATCGGCCGGATAAAATCTTACAATGAGACAACTTTTACTTTTTTTAATTAAAAAAAAAATATTTTGTATAAGATAAAACAACTTGAGTGATAAAATATTACACCAATAAATATTGCAATGTTTAAAAATAATATTAAAAATGTCAAATAAACTTGCAAATATACTATAATTTTCGATTATGTTATGCCAACACACTATATAAAATCTATATGTTACTGTAAAATCTCGTAAATTGGTAAATTTTAAAATTTCACTGTAAAATCTAAGATTTACCCATCTTTAAATAATAAATGTCTTCTTCTATGAACGAATACTTCTATGAACAAACACTTCTATGATAACAGTTTATTTCGAAATTTATCACTACACCCACGGAGTACCTAAGGTTCTACGTCAGATAGGGAAAGGGTTGATCACTACACCCACGGAGTACCTAAGGTTCTACGTCAGATAGGGAAAGGGTTGATCACTACACCCACGGAGTACCTAAGGTTCTACGTCAGATAGGGAAAGGGTTGATCACTACACCCACGGAGTACCTAAGGTTCTACGTCAGATAGGGAAAGGGTTGATCACTACACCCACGGAATACCTAAGGTTCTACGTCAGATAGGGAAAGGGTTGATCACTACACCCACGGAGTACCTAAGGTTCTACGTCAGATAGGGAAAGGGTTGATCACTACACCCACGGAGTACCTAAGGTTCTACGTCAGATAGGGAAAGGGTTGATCACTACACCCACGGAGTACCTAAGGTTCTACGTCAGATAGGGAAAGGGTTGATCACTACACCCACGGAGTACCTAAGGTTCTACGTCAGATAGGGAAAGGGTTGATCACTACACCCACGGAGTACCTAAGGTTCTACGTCAGATAGGGAAAGGGTTGATCACGGTATAGGTTACCTAACGTAGCCTAACGTTACTAGGCTAACTTAACCTAGCCTTAATGTAGAATTCGTTGCTAACATGCACAATTAATATGAAATACTCAGTTTTATACACAGTTTTACTAAATTTATCCTATATATGTAAACGCCTATATATTGAATTATTTAATTATCTATAAGGATCTATATTATGTCTAGACATGTTTGATCCAGCCTTGAACCTGTGTGTAGGTCAGGTGAGTGAGGTAGGTTTTGTCAGGTAAAGTTAGGTAAGACACCGTAAATATTATCTAACCTAACCTAACATTCATAGTCACTCTCAATGCTAGCAACAAAAGTCTAGCATTTGTTCTTTATAAGAGCTAAACACACTACACACATCGTTTTATCACCAAAGCAAATAGTCATTGCTATAAACAAGCATCTCTTATAATGGTAAAAGGTCGAAAAATCACATCTTATTTATAAAAACTATGTTGATAAATCTTAAAATATACTAGTAAAACCTAAGATTTACAAACCTTAACAATGCAACAACTGGACTTATCTAATCAGACGTTCGTTCAGAATTAGAAAATATACTACTAGATATTATCTCATTTCTTTATAAAATGTGTTAGCCAAAAGATATAATAAAGAATATTATTGTACGTTTATTATACGTTATTATATGATATTACTGTAAAATTTGTTGAATTAAAATGGTTTACTGAGCCCATTGTAATGCATTATGGAAGTGTGATTCAGTAACATAGTTCATTCATCATTTAATTATACTCGCTTAAATAATTTACCACACAATGGTCCATAGGTGTACAAAGGTTAAAGCCCTAAATGATATTATATTTAAGGTTACGATTGTTTCAAATATTAAATAAGGTTTGTGAACTAAATGTTTCTTGGGTTTGTTGTTACTAAATAGTTTTTTAAATTTCAAAATAAGTACTAAGTTAGTTGTTATTATTATTATTATTATTATTATCCTTTGTGCTAGGCAATCCTCTTTTGAAAAATGTGGTGAGCACACATTAAAAATATATAGTATATTCGTCTGACATTCCTAACATCAAAACATTTTTCTTCGTTGACGCATCTCGGATTACCTCCTTCCTCCATGTACTTAAAAACTTGGCGAGAACAGTTTAAAGTGTCGATAATGGAATTTATTCCGAAACGCGTTAACGAAAAATAATGTTTAGGTTTTAAGAAAGGCAGAAAATTGTAGATATACTCAAATGTTTACAAATTTTTATAACAGAAGTAAAGTTTAAATGAGTATATTAGGAATTTCAACATGCAAATAAATATAACTGTCTTTAAATTTTTATATGTAGTGTGTTTTGGTATATAATTGGTGCTTTATCATGATTTTAACTTAAAGGCGATTTAAAGCTTGCAATGTCACAGCTCCTTGTCAATAGGTAAACATTTATATTTAAATTTATAAAATTTAATTTCGATACACTTGAAACAAAATGTACCACTTGTTACCTACAATAATTCTTTAATGGCTATCGACCTGATTCTATGACTGAATTTAACCTTTATGTGAATACCTTATTATGTTATGCCTTATTATGTGTTATTCGTCTGAAGGGTTTACAAAATAATTCTTAATGAAACTTCCTTGTTGGGCCTTTGTATGTTAACACCTAAACAACTTAACCACAACCTGATGTTTCGAGATGTCGATGATGTTCTTCAGAATATGTCCGATTCGTCAGCTGGCCAAAAATTGTCTATTAACGAAATGTTTCATCTTTCCTTCTTTTCTTAGAATGTAGATGTGATCATTACAGTTTAGTAGGTCGTAAATATATTGTGTTCACAATGTACTAGTTTTTAAAGAAAATAAACGACATTTAGTAAAATTTGCATTAAGCCCAGACTAATGATTGATCTGTGTTAGAAGGCATGTTTGAATTATTTGCAGTTCTTAATTTTTGCATGAGATTTTAACATTATTTAACATTAAAACAAATAAAAAACATAAATGACTACAATACATAAACACAATAAATGATTAATTAGTGAGTCTTGTGTATGTTTTTTATTTGTTTTAACATAACCTCACAAGCTAAGCTCAAAAAATAGTTCTATTATTTAACATAATAGTAATTGAAAAAATACGATTAAGGTATAAAAGAATACGAACAAGTATTTTACGACTTTATTGAAGACCACAGATATAGCGCAACAGGTCCAATAGCACAGAAAACAATATCTTTTGCAGCAAAATCGATTTGTTCTCTCTCAGCGAAATGTTTGCTAAATTTAACACCCAATAAGACAGCTGACTTACAACAGCTGATATTGGATCGCATTTGAAGTGTGTTCAACAGCTGGCAAAATATAAATCCAGTAGCGACAGGTTTCACCGTTGTTTCACGTGTTCATTGCGTTGGAATTAAACAAAGTAAAACTGGATTTTTCAATACCAAATGATAAAGCGTTATACCAAAATATAAAATTATGGGATCATAGAACCTATGTAAGTATAAATGATAGGGAGAAGCTATACACTTATTTAAAGCGTTAATTAATAACTAATTTTTTTAATGACGAAAATATTTTTTTTAGGTTAGTTCCACAATTTTTTGTATAGAGTGTTTTCCATATTTCACAGTGTTGTACTTATGGAATACATAAAAAGGTACCGCTTAAAAGACGAAATATTTCGTAGGGTTACTTACAAGGCAGTAAAGACTTTAACGGGAGTTAGAAGGCTTGAAAGATTTTAGATTGGGTATCTATGGGTAAGAAGAAAACAAGAGTCGCTGGACAGATGACGTATATGAAGCGACAATGAAAAGAAACTTTGAAATCGTACGTTTGGTAGAGTAAAAAATAAAAGTGAAGGACGATAACACCATCGATGGAAGACGTGGTTGTCATCTTTAATTCGATATTAAGGACACCGAGTACTAAGTCAAGTTAATGAGAAGTAATACTAACAATCTTGATTTATTGCGGTAATGTTAAAGGTATAAATTATAAGATACTGCATTTAAGCTTATTTTACCAGTTCGTGCCGATTTGCCTGTTTCTAAAACAAGTGATATAAACAAAAATTATTTAAACTAATTTCTCGTTAAATCAACAGAAATAAATTCATTTTAGATACTTTTTATTAAATAATTAGAAATATATATATATATATATATATATATATATATATATATATATATATATATATATATATTAATTAACATAGATTATGCATTAAAACGGCTGTTCTAACGTATAACCTATAACATAAAATCATGTTTTATGATATCATAATTTATCAATTATTTTAACCTAAATGTGACGAAATAACTTTATTGCATACCTTGCGCCTTTTGTGAAAAGGTTTTCACCCTCTAGTTTGTAGAATATTAAACTAAAATAATGTATTAATAAATTTAATGAATGAATTGATATTTGAAAACAATCAGTATTAACATCAAGTGTCATCCACTAAAGGTGTCAAAAATATATATTTGAACTTGAGTGGGTGAATATATAGAACTATATTAACGATTGAATATTTAAACAAGATAAATATAGGGAGAGTGTGAACTAATAGAAGGAATTGAAAAACAATATAATATAGCTTAAAAAACAATCTAATTGTTTACAAATAAATTAAAAGGGAATTATATCATTGTGTTGGCATTAATATAAATCGAACGGAAGGAGCTTACAAGCTAACGAACGGAAGGAGCTTACAAGCTAACCTATTTGTCCACTTTTAAGGGGATGTTCTTCTACTTAAATAATGAAATCATCCCTTTATTATTATCTTTTATTTATTAAGAGGTAATTGAAAACACGTCTCCCCTAAAAGTACAAATCTAACCCCTCGGATATATTTATTGCTTGTATAAGTAAATCCAATTAACTTCCCCTAGATTTCACCCTTACAGAGTACGTTCTTAACGAGGTAAATGAGTTTTTTGGAATTAACCTTGCAAATCGAAGTGCGTTCAACGAAACGGAAGGAGCAAATATTTCTTAACTAATTATTATTGGATGTGGGTTTATGGATCAATAAACTGAATTATAACTAATTATATTTTCCTAATAAGAGAAAGATGTCAGTTACCACGAAATGATTTGACAGTACTCAGGATAAATAGAGCCATTTAATTTCCGTTCAGATCTATGAGGAAGTTGAGACAGTCATGAGTGTTTGCGATCGTCTCGATCAGTCGCTATTTCTTTATATTTTCTGTTTGAACCTCAAAATAAGAAATCTAAGATAAAAACAAAAAGCCTGTAAATTTGCGAATCACGTATAATTATTTTAAGATCTTTGACAATATTTCGAAAACTAGTTTGTTTTCTAGCCACGAATGTAGGTAATGGCATGTCATATTTCTCTGTCTCATGATCTAGCGTCCTTTTATTTAATTAGTTTTAAAAGTTATTACCGTATTAGTAATTAATATTAACTATTAATGTAATAATTTTGATTGCGGTTGTTATTGATCTATTCAATTCTGAGTAGCTTTATAACAATAAGATGCTGGTAGTTTATTGTAGGCTATTTATTGTTTTAATAATAACAAATTGTGTTTAATTGCTTTTAGTAATTATATTCATAGTTTGTATTTATTTTTATTGTAATTGTTAACGTCATTTATCATAGGTTATGCCTCGGTTATTCAGTAATAGTTGTATAAATTTAATGTAATACCTATATTCTCTATGACGGCCCTAGGCCTGAAGATGAAAAACAAATTAGTTTTCGAAAGGTCACCAACAATTTTAAATAATCAATACATTATAATATTGAATAAATAAAAAGAATTGCAAAATCAGATTCTGTTTTTTTTTTCGGTTTTCTAAACAGGGTAAACCAAGTTTACTTGTTTAACTGCTGCGTAACTGTTGATCTGCAACGAATATTTCCGTAAACAATTATATTCAAAATTGTAATTGATGTTTTCTCAGGATTTGATTATATAATATTTTGATGTATAATCAAATGGTTATTTTCAAGTTATTTTAAATTTTACAATAATTATGTTTATCTAGAAAGGCACTATAAAATCCATCCTAGTATCATATATCTGTTCTTGTATTGTATAGGCCTAACACTTATATTTGTCCTTACAACTTTTTTTGATATGAGTGTTTTGAATTACTTATTTGTGATACATTCTCGTATCTAAATTAATTTATACAATTTTGTTTTGTTTTACTGAGTGCGGAGAAACAATGCATTTCCAGTAGGTAACTGAACTTTAGAAATCGACTCTTTTAACAATTAAAAACATAAAGAAGAAGTTCCAAAAATATAAATTGTTTTTAACAATCAATTTAATAATTGTATACACACACACACACACACACACATATACATACGTTTCCATAAAAACAAAAGTATTTTTAAAATAATTTGATTTTCAATAAACCTGGATATTATTTAATAATTATTACATATGCCTCGATTTTATGGCAAAGTCTCTCTTTTTTAATACGATTGATTTACGTTCAAGTATAAGATGAGAACTGTTCTAATCTAGAAACGGCGGCACACTAGCTTGACTGGGCCTTAGCAGGTATACAATGTATGCATAAGTCATTATTAAAATTAGTTAGGTATACATTATTTGGTCACACACACACACTCACTCTCTCTCTCTCACACACACACACACACACACACACACACACACACACACACACACACACACACACACACACACACACACACACACACACACACACACACACACACACACACACACACACACACACACACACACACACACACACACATATACACACACACCACTCACACACTCACACACTCACACACACACACACACACACACACACACACAAACACACACACACACACACACACCACTTACACACACACACACACACACACACACACACACACACACACACACACACACACACACACACACACACACACACACACACACACACACACACACACACACACACACACACACACTTACACACACACTCGCACACTTATATATATATATATATATATATATATATATATATATATATATATATATAATTTTTTTTTTATTCATACTTATAAATTTAAACGAACGTTAAAGTTTCAATTCATACCAATCGCTTATAAATTAATTTGGAAAATATTGTTAGCTATATTTGATATGCTTTAGGAATTTTAACTTTAAACATTTTCTCTCAGGATTAAAGCCTAGATTTTGTACACAATTGCTCCCAGCTACTAATCCTGGACCTTTGCCAACTTAAATTATAAAACTAAATTGTGCAGAACATTTAAACAGCGTTGCCAACTTACGAATGTTGTAGTCCGACCGTGGAAACATACGACTTCAACAAACATATGTTTTACGGAATGTGTTACATAACTTTCCTTGCACTAAAGTTCTGCATACAATTCCCCTTGTTTACTTGCTTTTGTGTGATCATTAGAGATGTTCAAAAAGAAAATAAACAAAGACGTGTGTTTGTGAATGAGGTAATGATGTATACAAAGTGTCTAGCCCAAACGGTAGATTCGCAACTTTAACTACATGTTATGTAACATTTTACAACGGGTTAAACATTTTCCAGTATAACTTAAGATTTACCACTTGCTAATTTTAAAAGTCTGAATTCTTCAGTGATAATAGTTCATTTCAAACTTATATAATTGTATACTCTGTAAATCCTATGTTTCACCTCAGATACACTGTACGTGTTGGCTAATAGATAGGGCTATGTCTAGACTTCTTTGTCTCGTTCTTGTGGGCAGTCTGTTGGTTAAGATAGGATCGTTTATGTTGGGTTAGGTTAACATATAGTATGCTAGGTTCGATTAAGTAATAGTCCTCAATCTGTTTTGTAAGTATTAAATTGAGTGAGAAACAGAGATAAAATGAACTAATGGAAGCAAGAAATATTATTAGGAAATACCTACTGTTTTATTCCCAAAACTACCCCTTATCTTTCGTCATTGGTAAAACCTAGCATCTACAAGTAAACTCTAATCTATTTTAAAAGTCACAAAAATTGTCTGTTATTTATAAACGTTTTACATTTGCCAACTTATTTGGTAAATCTTAATATTTACCAATCATGGACTCGTATAGTATCATGTATATATATATATATATATATATATATATATATATATATATATATATATGTGTGTGTGTGTGTGTGTGTGTGTGTGTGTGTGTGTGTGTGTGTGTGTGTGTGTGTGTGTGTGTGTGTGTGTGTGTGTGTGTGTGTGTGAGTGTGTGTGTGTGTGTGTGTGTGTGTGTGTGTGTGTGTGTGTGTGTGTGTGTGTGTGTGTGTGTGTGTGTGTGTGTGTGTGTGTGTGTGTGTGTGTGAGTGTGTGTGTGTGTGTGAGTGTGTGTGTGTGTGTGTGTGTGTGTGTGATGAATAGTTGATATCCGAAAATACAGGCGTTCATTTTGCAGTGCATATAATCACAGTTGCGACGTTTCGTTAGAATCTCATCGTTGTTGGGTTCACCTAGACAAGCTGGTTGAGCATCTAGCGAAACGTCGGAACTGCGATTTTATGCACTGCAAAATGAACGCATGTGCTTTCGTATAATAACTATTTATCATATTTTTCCATCTGTGGAGGAATATGTATCAACACAAACACACCCACACACACACACGCGCGCGCGCGTGTGTGTGTGTGTTGTATCTTTAAATAACTTATTACTCAGACAGCTTGTGGCTACTTTCCTTTGTCCTCGATAGATAGTGGATCTACTTCACAATGCCTCAAGGAAGACTTATAACATTCCTCTACTTTACGTAATAAAGGAATCATTAGGTTCTTCCATCTCTATACTTAGCTCCACCTAACCTGTCACACCAGTATTTCTACACGGGAGTTTAATCAGAAGACTTATAACATTCCTCTACTTTACGTAATAAAGGAATCATTAGGTTTTTCCATCTCTAAACTTAGCTCCACCTAACCTGTCACACCAGTATTTCTACACGGGAGTTTAATCAGAAGACTTATAACATTCCTCTACTTTACGTAATAAAGGAATCATTAGGTTTTTCCATCTCTAAACTTAGTTCCACCTAACCTGTCACACCAGTATTTCTACACGGGAGTTTAATCAGAAGACTTATAACATTTTTCTACTTTACATAATAAAGGAATCATTAGGTTTTTCCATCTCTAAGCTTAGCTCCACCTAACCTGTCACACCAGTATTTCTACACGGAAGTTTAATCAGAAGACTTATAACATTTTTCTACTTTACATAATAAAGGAATCATTAGGTTTTTCCATCTCTAAGCTTAGCTCCACCTAACCTGTCACACCAGTATTTCTACACGGGAGTTTAATCAGAAGACTTATAACATTCCTCTACTTTACGTAATAAAGGAATCATTAGGTTCTTCCATCTCTAAACTTAGCTCCACCTAACCTGTCACACCAGTATTTCTACACGGGAGTTTAATCAGAAGACTTATAACATTCCTCTACTTTACGTAATAAAGGAATCATTAGGTTTTTCCATCTCTAAGCTTAGCTCTTCCTAACCTGTCACACCAGTATTTCTACACGGGAGTTTAATCAGAAGTCTTATAACATTTTTCTACTTTACATAATAAAGGAATCATTAGGTTCTTCCATCTCTAAACTTAGCTCCACCTAACCTGTCACACCAGTATTTCCACACGGGAGTTTAATCAGAAGACTTATAACATTCCTCTACTTTACGTAATAAAGGAATCATTAGGTTCTTCCATCTCTAAACTTAGCTCCACCTAACCTGTCACACCAATATTTCCACACGGGAGTTTAATCAGAAGACTTATAACATTTCTCTACTTTACGTAATAAAGGAATCATTAGGTTCTTCCATCTCTAAGCTTAGCTCCACCTAACCTGCAACACCAGTATTTCTACACGGGAGTTTAATCAGAAGACTTGATCTCATTAACTGTAGGTGAGCGGTGCGTCACACCCTATTATGTGTTTTACGCTCCTAACCTAACCCCGGTTATTCACATTACCCTCTTCACCTTTCACATGACATAAGAGTCACTTTGGAATGTTCCATGGTGTTTTTCATGTGTGAACGAGGGCGAGATGTTGAGAATGCAGGCAAAAACCTGCTTTTGTTAGAGTCATACCCGATGACGTCATTACATCCAACTGTTAATGATTGTTTCAGGAACATAAAATTTGCTTTTTCTCATAGAATCATTTATTTTTTCTTGTGTTACACTAACAAAACACTGAAATTATTTTCTTTATGTAGCTAATTCTTCTTACTTTTATTCTGAATTAGTCAGTTGGATGTGAAATATTGTGTTCTATATTGATAAATCGGAGGAATAAATACTTTATAGTACGGATAACAATACGAATGCCAAACAATTGCGCTTAGCTTGTGAAATTCATATAGTCTAATATACTTACGTATGTAAGACACCAAATTATTGGAACAACAAATTTTTTAAAGTCGTCAGATATATTTCTGCGATTAAGTTGCCATCTTCAGTGAAAGACTACGCTTGTCAATGTGTCATACATAAAACTAAACACTTACTAGTATATTAGTTACTGATGATGAAAATGAATTGGCTGAAACATGTCTAATGACATTAAGGACTATGTTGTTCTGAGAATTGAATTCAGGTCTATATGTTTATATTGTGTGTATTATTATACTTATATATTTTATATTTATGTTACGGTTTTGGGTGTTTTTTCTAAACTTTCTTCGTTCGTTTTTAGAAAGTTCGTATACATTATGCAACCAGTTTAGCAAATGTTAAATGCATGTGTTTATAAAATATCACCCAAAATCTAAATATTTTGAATAACAGATGCTGACGTTACTTCTTCAATAAAATGAATACCATTATCAGTGTTTAGAAATAAATAATTCACAGGTGTTACCCCGATGGGTAGGGTTGAGAGTTGTAATAGACTTAAGTATAGGTACATTCCCTCCTGGTAATTTTAGGTTCAAACGTTCTGCATTGGACTCTCTCTTCTGGTCGCGACTATAATTTGAATGTGTTTTCTGTTCTTGTTAAATAAACAAACTGTTACAAAATGGTCTTAAAGGTTACAGGTTTCGCGCATAGAATTGGCGGCATAGACGGATAAATATTCAAGGGGATTTAATTGCGGGAAATTAAAGTATATTTGTTCATGTTTTTCCCACTTAATCTGTTTGGAGGAAAATTAAACGGCCCACGTGCGAGATTTTATAATGACAAATTTTCTACATCTACTTTGTGTTCTTTTTAAGTCTTAAACTTGCACGACCAACATCATTATCTCTAATGAGTTGAAATAAAATTATACTAAAAATAACAGTTTGAAATGAGAATATATATTACCCAAGAAAATATACAACACATGTTGTATGTAAGTACAAACATTATAAACAAACATAATGTTTGGAAATAAGAACAAACATGTAAAATTATAGAAATCTTACTCACTAATGAGCGTTTTATTTACCACCAAAATGATATTTGTTGTTCCCGAATTCTGTTAACTGAGGAGTTACACAGCATGAATATCCTTACTTGTCTAACAAAGGAGAACTTGGGTTATGTTAATATGTCCAACACACTGCTTATATGTTTGTTCTTAAACCCTGCTCAAGTGATTTCCTAAACACTAGTTTACAGAGATTCTCAAGGCCTAGGGAATAGATTGAAGAGGTCTTATGTTCCAGAAAAATCGCTAATTAAAACAATACTCATTAAACTATGCAATACGAAACAAAATGTTCGCCACATTTTTAATTCAATTTATAGCGTCTAATATTAATAAATTAACATAATTAATAATAAAGTTTACACATTAAAAAGTGTAACGTGAACTTAAAATAGCATTTTATACTAAAATCTATTAGCTAAACAGTTTTTTTTCTATGAATTTTTATTTGAAAATGGCTTAAATGTAACCTCAAAGTAACCTCTAGATGGAGAGAGAAACTGGCTTTGGATGAAATCAAAGGATAAAATATTATCACATCGTATGTTGTAATTATTTATAAAGTTATGACTGTAAAAAAGTGTCACATATAGGATTCGTCTAAAGATTACTAAGAAAAATGTACTTGGTGAGATTAAAGACGGTTACCATTTAAAACATTTAGTTTTTTCTATTTACAATCTGACGCTTGTCTGTATTATTCTAACATTTTTTGTTGTCCGTTGATCGTTTCTTGTTGCCACGTAACCGTTTATCATTTTGTCACAGAAATTTAGTGCATTATTTATCTGATTGATGTTGAGTCGCAATCAATAAACGTTAACGACCTCTCGACGTTTGCCGTAACGACGCGCAAAGGTTCTATTGGATTTCTATTTCACCAGCTGTTGTAAGTCAGCTGTTTTATCGGCTGTGAAATTTAGCAAACTGTTCTTTCAGACAGAACAAATCGTTCTCATATTATTCTTGGAAAGGGGGCAGATATTGTTTCACGGTTTGTTTAAATCGCTGTTGGTAAATTAATGCCAGATGTGCTTTAAAGTTAAAGTTAGTATTTTTCACTCGGAAAAGTCGCCAGTTTAGGGGAGTAGAGACATAGAAAATGTATAAAGGAAACACCTGCGAAAAACTTTTAACTTATCTAAATTTAAATTTCTGCTGCTAATACGATTCCATTTAAATGCTGTCTAAATAATCACAGATGCACTCAATTAACGCCTAAATATATGACAAAACTGTAAATATAGACACGATTAAGGTAGTTTCATAAAACTAACCTGTCTAGACTATAAGTATTAGCTAATATACTTCCATGTATTTCTTACCAGGAAGGTTTGGACCCTTGCCTGAATCATACTTCAATTCACAGTCTTTTTCCTATTTTTATATTCAATAATAGTTAAATTGGTAGTTGAGTTATATTGTTAGTAGGTCAACAATAAACCTCAAGTGATGTAGCAAGAGATTTGGCATGCATAGGAGGAGGGGGAAGGCAAGGCAGCTCTCTACCCCTCTTTCGCATCTGGGCACAGGAATGAAAACGTTACAGTGGTTATGGAGGACGTACTCTAGGTTTGCGCGCTCCCCCACCTCTCTAAATCAAGTCGGTCACTGTGCGTCGGCTGACCAGGTATCTTGCTATGTCTTGCGATTTATACCTCTTTAATAATTCCATCTTTGAGATAAATTGTTCCAGACTTCTGTTCTAGGAAGATAAGTCTACATTTATCTCTCATATCAGCCAATTAATTTTTCGGTTTCGTAATAGGAATAATATTTTTATAATCATGTAAATGGGTTTTAATGGCGAGTACGCGAGAACTATATATTCGTGATATAATTTTATACGGCAAAGACTCTGTAGCCTTCCCTGTTGAACCATTTTGTCTCCCACAGCGTTGGAATGTTTGAATGTTTATTTGGTTTCCGTACACGTTGGTTTGCGCCGGGACATTGGTAGATTTTCTATCCCCATATTGCCTAATATATTTTAATTTTCAGAGTTGGAATAAAAACGGGAAAAAAAACATTTTGATCTGAATAAAGACAAACATTTTTTATTCAAACTTGCGAGGGTCTACGTTTATTTTTAATCAACAAATTTATAGGTCAAGTAAATATATAAATTAAGGCGGTGAATTAAATATATAAGACACTGGCTAAGATACCTGTGCGTCAAAGACATTTCTTTGAGTAATTTATTCAAAATTTTACCTAAATTATAATTTTGGCGAATCGTAAATTTGCTGAATTAACAGGTTTAAGTTGTGGAAAGTAATGCGAGGGATATTTACACAGAACATCATACACATTAGGACTAACATTGTTGTAATACTTATTTACCTATGATCTTTTTTATTTTACGAGATGGTCTCGATTTGTTTTTAAAACATAATACCCAAATTTATTCCTGCTTGTATTAATAAGTCTCCAAGTGTAAATGTATGCTCCATTGTGGGAATGGTGTTTCATGTTGATCGTGAATTAAATTACTGTTTTCTTACAGATTTTTTAGTTTAAAGTTTTCTGTGGCCATTTTTTTATATGATTTCAGGGTAAATGAAACAAAACATTTTCTCAACACTAAGCGAAAATGGATTGAACGTATTTTGTTGTACATAATATACTGTGTAAACTTGAAGGTTTAAAATTTTATGTCCAAAGTCATCTATTTTTGTTTTGTTTTTTTTAACAGGGTGTTTTCCTGATTTTATTAGGTTCACTTTTACCAATACGTTTTGCGTTAATCATATCCTGTATTGTTTGACTTTGTCTTATTTGGATAATCTCCTGAATAGATTAATTATCAATATGTTATGCTATATTCCATTAATATTCGAAAGGAAATGTCGTAACCGTTTGATACATGATTTATTGTTTTTAAATTTAAACAATTTGTATTCAAAAGTATCTACGGATATTGGAGAGAATAATTTAAAAAATCATATTTCATTGTTTTGATTAAAAATTTAATTTTTTTCTGCATGTTACTTGCACGCCTATACCATGGTGTAGGGGTTGAATAGATTTTTTCCCGAGTGTTGTTCCTGGGCTACTCCATGCATATTAGGATAGTATTAAGAAGTAGTTGTTAGCGGCAGATAAATATAGAACCAATAAGTTTCTAAATACACATATATTTATGACCTATATTCATGAAAATGTGTTATAATATTTTTGTGAAAAACAATGTTTTATGGTTAATTTTGTACATTTTACAGGGAGTCCAGGCAATACATCTAAAATAAAATAAACTGTTTGGCCTAAATAATAAAATACAAAATTATTTATCTATTCATGATAATTTTAGAACAATCTGTGCACGAAAACAAAGTTTTGTACATTTTACAGTCTACTCCTTAAAGGCTTTGCAATATTTTTTTGCATGAAAACACAATTTTATGAATTGAAATGACTTTGAATATTTTACAAAATTGAAAACTTTTAAACACTCTGCCTTGCATCAAATTATCTTTTCTTTCTAAACTGGGCAGTGGTCAAATTTATCCCGTCTTACAACTTTTGGGGATCTTGATTTACTGTGGAGTAGTTGTTTCTTGATACATGGAATGTCCGTAATTACGACATCTATTTTCCGCCATGTATCTACCACATGGCAAAATATGCGAAAATGCCATTATTTAATTTTCAGACTAATGCGATATCGAACGATGTGTGAGTCCATGACACGATGTCCTCGTCTCTAATGTGCCTACTATCTACCTTCAAAATGTAAGGGCATGGAACAATAATATAGGATTTTTGTTCCTCTCATATACAGTTTTTGCTTTTCAGATCAATGCATTGTCGAGCGATGTGCGAGTCCACGACATCCTCTACACCCATGTGCCTATTGTATACCTTCACAATGTGATGCGATGGAACGAGAGATGTGTGAGTCCATGAAATCCTCTCCTCTCATGTGTCTCAAATTTATCCCGTCTTACATCTTTGGGGGATCTTGGATTACAGTGGAGTTGTAGTTTTTTGATACATAGAATGTCCGTAATTACGACATCTATTTTCCGCCGTGTATCTACCACAAGGCAGAATATGCGAAAATACCATTATTTGCTTTTCAGACCAATGCAATGTCGAACGATGTGTGAGTTCATGAAATCCTCTACTCCCATGTGTCTCACATTTATCCCGTGTTACATCTTTTGGGGATCTTGGATTACTGTGGAGTTGTTGTTTCTTGATACATGGAATGTTCGTAATTACGACACCTAATTTCCGCCGTATATCTGCTATATGGCAGAATATGCGAAAATGTCATTATTTGCTTTTCAGACCAATGCGATAAGCGACCAAACGATGTGTAAGTCCATGAAATCCTCTCCTCTAATGTGCCTACTATTTACCTTCACAATGTGAGAACAATAATATAGGTTTCTTTTTCCTCTCATATCCAGTTTTTGCTTTTCAGACCAATGCTATCTCGAACGACGTGTGAGTCTATGAGATTCTCTCCTCCCATGTGCCTACTATATACCTTCAAAATATGAGGATATTGAACAATAATATAGGTTTTTTGTATCCTCTCATATCCACTTTTTGCTTTTCAGACCAATGCTATCTCGAACGACGAGTGAGTCTATGAGATTCTCTCCTCCCTTGTACCTACTATATACCTTCAAAATATGAGGATATTGAACAATAATATAGGTTTTTTGTATCCTCTCATATCCACTTTTTGCTTTTCAGACCAATGCTATGTCGAGCGATGTGTGACTCTATGAGATTCTCTCCTCCCATGTGTCTACTATATACCTTCAAAATGTGAGGACATGGAACAATAATATAGGTTTTTTGTATCCTCTCATATCCACTTTTTGCTTTTCAGACCAATGCTATGTCGAGCGATGTGTGAGTCTATGAGATCCTCTCCTTCCATTTGCCTATTGTATACCTTCACAATGTGATGAGATGGAACGTTATTGTAGGTTTTTGTTGTCCTATCATATCGCTTGATATTTTCCGTAGGCTCAATGCCACACAATGTTGAACCTATCAATACAGCATCATTGTCACACCATGAAACTAGCGTCAGTTCTGTGCCATTATCAACGGTAGTAAACTACTTTGCACGACATCCAGCTTTTTTACCCTGTGAAGATCTCTGAGTAGATCTGGTCGTCTTAAATATTATCCTTTTTACTAGTTCAACAAATTCATCACTAGCCAAGTTGTAGGCTTAGACATATTAGGTCGGTTACTCAAGGTTCCTACCAATAATACAAACAATATTTGAACTTTGTATAAAACATAGGTTTAAAAATTTATAACAATAGAATAGTTATTTTCATTTTATATATTACATATTTATAATATTTTTATAATTTTAAAATAATAATAATCCAGTTTTTACTTGTTAGCTTCCTAATGCAGCCCTCTTGTCAAATGTGGCATAACCTGGGGCAGCAATATCTTCCTGCACTTATTTCCATAATGTAGTCCAGAAGCAACACGAATAAAAATGCCAGTATTATAATCAGGATAAAACTTTGACTCTTACATAATTGTTTTTGATGATTATAAATACTGTATATAGGTATATAGAACATAATTTTTTAATTATGAAAAATTGTATTATATAATTTGTCTAAGTAACCAAGGCTCTCCAAAATCCAAAATGTGTTTGTATAACTGGTACCAACGCCAAGATTATTATTTTCCTTCTAACATGAAAGTTCCACATAAAGATTTTGTTAAACAATGTTTCGGAAGTCGATCTCAGGCATTATTTGAACATGTCCATTCCATTTAAGTTGTTGGGACTACAATTGTATGTTTTACTTACACGATTTTACTGTTAGTTACTCACTATAATCTTGATTTGCTTACCCCACCACTATAGAGACCATTTCTGTTGTCAATAGTTTACTTTTGTACTTTTGTGAGCCATACTTTATTGCTTTGGGTAGTAATTGAGGTTTATATCCTGCGTTTATTATTAGTTGTATAATAAAGTATTTTTTATTTGCTAAAATCACTTTCCTCTTCTGGATTTTTTCTCTCTGCTATCGCCTCGTTTACATACTCTCTCTTTGGAGGCATACCCAGGCGCTTATATGTGTCGGAATGCTGAACTATTCTTTCCCATGTAAATATTTCCAATTTGTTTCTACTTTTTACTGTAGAAATACTTTCTATTGTATTTATCTATAGTAGGAAGCCTTACTCGTCTGCAAAACAGGGCCCTTTCTTGCAAACTATACCTAGATAATAACATAAAACTCTATACCCGTTTTATGTCGTATTGTTTTTATATCTGGGGTTAGATGTTCTTCCTCCTCACAATACGCATTCGAACTCTAAATTTAAGGACTTTACCTTTTATAGCACAATAGGAAAAGAACAACAATCTAGTTTACCGAAACGTTGGACTAATTATATAAACTTGACTCGATATTCAACCGTTTCATCATTTATTCAACACTTATCTCGAGTGTTCAAAAAGACATGAGTTTTTACAAAATCTGTTTATTTAATGGATTTCAAATTATATAATTGTTATCATGACTATATAGATGTTGACTTTTGTAGTCGTGTTTTCAAGAATGTTGCACAGAACAGTATTTTTAAAACATATTCGAGAACTCAGAAAACACAATTAGAAAATAGTAAACTCCTTATTACCATTTACCAATCGATTTCATAAAATAAATAATTCGTCACAAATACAGGATATTAACTTGCATTTACATTTTTAAAGGTTGTACAAAGTTTAAATTGTGACAGTGTTACATAAACAACTATACAATCAATATAACAAGTCGTTACGTCATACCTACCTAAGTTTGCAACGCCGGGGATTTTGTTAACTGTCAAACAAATCCTTTCCTTTGACAGGGGTAAGTTACTACCCTTCACCTTCTTCCCCGATGTAACTTATTTTACTACGTGGGTCTCTATCACGGTATCCGAGCTGAATGTTTGTACTTTACAGTGTGACCTTTCATTATTGTCTGTCCAATAGAATATTTGCTGTTTGTATAATTGACTGGTTATTGGCTGTCCAATAGAACAGTTATTGTCTGTCCCATAGGATAGTAATTGCCTGACTAATAAACTGCTTATTGTCTGTCCAATAGAACAGTCATTTTATGTCAAATAGACTGGTTATTGCCTGTCCAATAGACTGGTTATTTTCTGTTCAATAGACTATTTGTTGTTTGTCAAATAGAGTGGTTATAGCCTGACTGATAAACTGGTTATTGTCAGTTCAATAGACTGACTATTTCCGTCCAATTGACTGGTTTGTTCTGCTCAATAGGCTATTTGTTGTTTGTCATACACATTGGTTATTGCCTGTTTAATAAACTGGTTATTGTCTGTCCAATACACTGATTATTGCCTGTCCAATAGACTGGTTTTTTTCTGCCCAATAGACGATTTGTGGTTTGTCAAATATACTGATTATTGCCAGTCTAATAAACTGGTTATTTTCTGTCCAATAGAATAGTTATTGTCTGAAAGTGTGAACTAATCGAAAGAATTGAAAAATACATTTGGCAACAAGGTGTCCCGTTGTTTTAAACGTCACACCACCGTTCACATTATAGTTTGAGGCAGGAGCGGTTCGTGCTTTAATGGCCGCAAACTTCACTTGTTCTGATTAACCTACTTTAAAGGTAGAGCTTGCTGGGTTAAACAAAGGTACGGCGCTCTCAGTTGTGGCGCGATGCGGTTCACTTCATAAAATTAAACGGTAAAATATAGGGGAGACAGTTGCTGCTTAGAACAGTTTGAAATGATGCTTTGATCTCTGTGATTAAACTATAAAGAGAATATTGTTAGATGTGTTATACCGTTTATTCAGTAAAAGATATACAGTTTTATAATACATTAATGTAAATGGTCGACTGAAGTGTAACACGTGTTCTTTGCAATACGGGCATTAAGGATAAAACACGGAAGGTAGTATAGAATTTGTTAGCAGTCCATCCTAAGAAAGGAATGCAGTAATCTACATTAATTGATTCCAACAATGCGGGAGTAGCAATGTTTTAAAACCTATATAATATTGTATAACAAAAAAAGTTAAAATCACTATATACAAACCAAAAGATTTCGTATTAAATATTCAATATGGCGAAGTAATCAGCCACCATGGCGCGACAGGTGATTGTAAAATATTATGAAGCAATAAAAAAATTGTGAAAATATTAAATTATTGTTGAATGTGTATATATATATATATATATATATATATATATATATATATATATATATATAAATATATATATATATATATACTGTATAAGGTATCTGTTGTTTTTGAAATATTTATGTTCTACACCTTTGTGCAAACACTAGAGAGATAGATGAGTATATAGACAGATATATAGATAGAGATAGGTAGATAGATATATGGATATAGATAGATCGATCGATATATAGATAGATGGTAGATAGATAGATAGATATATGGATATAGATAGATCGACCGATATATAGATAGATGGTAGATATATAGATGGTAGATAGATAGATGGATAGATAGATAGATGGATGGATAAATAGATAGATAGATAGAGATAGGTATATATATATATATATATATATAAATATATATATATATATATATATATATATATATATATATATATATAGATAGATAAAAAGATAGATAGATAGATAGATAGGTATAATAAGAAAATAGATAGATAAATAGATAGATGATATATATATATATATATATATATATATATATATATATATATATATATATATATATATATAGAGAGAGAGAGAGAGAGAGAGAGAGAGAGAGAGAGAGAAGAGGAGGAGAAATTACACGTATATCAACATTTTAGTCTTTTAGTTTGTTACGAAAAACATCTCTTGGTAGAAAGACGTGTGGGTTGGGAAATTTAAATAACAGATTAAAGTCAGAACAGATATTTATGATACCATGAGGTGGAAAATAAGCAATGGGTTAACTTACTCGTACGGTTATCTTTATAGGCCTTACTCTATGTTTGTCTGATGTCAATTTGTGATATTTATTAGGTAGACATGTTTTACATAGAGATCTAACTGAATTAAACGGCGCAATAAATGTAACAATTGACAAAAACTTGGTAATTATTATTTAATAAACAAAAAACAAGTTGTGGCGCGAAAAGGTGAAGATAGATTTTTATCTACATGATTAGACAATCGGTAAATGGATCACATTTAAAATGACTTGTCTTAATAAATACCAAATTTTGTCGTAAAGAAATGTTAAAAATCTACTAATATTTATATAAGATAATAATTTCTAGTTACGGTCGTTATGAAACTATTACAAACGTCTACAGCCAACAATACAGCGATACAAACCACTTAAGTATACCTTGAAGTTTCGCGGTATAGAGTATAATAGAATCTGATATTGAATTTGCCACTAAACAATGAATAATGATGTATCCTGTGTGAGGGTGTTTACCCCTTCCTCTGTTAAGGGTTGAGTCTATATTGTTTTGTGGGAATGATTTATACATGCAGAATCCGTATCTAGAACTGTCAAAAGGAATTGTAATGCATATGATACACCTTTATTTAGACATTTTTCTGTTAGACATTGAAATAATGTAATATGATGAACTTCATGGCAGTATTTATGAGATGCGATATTCCATACAGTTATAACATTAAACTATTTCATGAAATACAATTAAAAAGACTTTTCATATTATATGCTTGTTGATTTGATAATTTACACTTTTCGATTCGTTATTAATCGTAATCAAGGAGGTAAGGACAGGAGTTACAAAATTTCTTACATGACCGGATATTTTACAATTTCACACGCACGAATACATCTGGACTGTCATAAAACTAAAACTAAAATTAAAAAAATACTTCTTATTAAAGAGCTGTTTAACCATATATATATATATATATATATATATATATATATATATATATATATATATATATATATATATGTATATATATATATATATTATAACCTAACTTATTTAAAAGCTTTTACCTTTAGGTTATATTTAATTATCTTACCTTTCTATAGCCACACCTTCAGGCTTCTAAATAACTAACAATCATAAATTTAGCATCACTTACATTTATTCATCTAACATCCAATAATTACAAACTATACCAATTTATGAAGCAGTGACAAAGATTGATTGCTTAACTAATACTACAATTACTAAAAAGGTGGACTCTTGAGGCTTTGAGTTTTTAATACTATAAAGTTTA
>JBAIZL010000006.1:73400897-73420897 GCA_036971475.1 Prosapia bicincta | reverse complement strand
ATATCTTAACACAATCGTTGTACTTTTGAGCCAATAATACATGGCTTAAATTTTGTGTAGTGAAATTCGCTGCAGGGTCGAATTTTTTTTGTAGGAATAAGTTTTAATTTGTAGATAAAAATTAAAATCTTCTTTCATCTATGTTCAACGGTCATTTTTAAATTGGTTAACCTAGTGTTCTATTCTGCGCTCCACGCCGGCTCTGTATTCTAACTAGTGATTGTCGAGTTTATGGCATCTCACCATATTTATCAATGTACTATTCCCGGGACTACTGTATTTAGTTGTATGCTTCACGTAGGTTCTGTATTCTAACTAGTGATTGCCGAGTTTATGGCATCTCACCATATTTATCAATGTACTATTCCCGGGACTACTGTATTTAGTTGTATGCTTCACCTAGGTTCTGTATTCTAACTAGTGATTGTCGAGTTTATGGCATCTCACCATATTTATCAATGTACTATTCCCGGGACTACTGTATTTAGTTGTATGCTTCACGTAGGTTCTGTATTCTAACTAGTGATTGCCGAGTTTATGGCATCTCACCATATTTATCAATGTACTATTCCCGGGACTACTGTATTTAGTTGTATGCTTCACGTAGGTTCTGTATTCTAACTAGTGATTGTCGACTTTATGGCATCTCACCATATTTATCAATGTACTATTCCCGGGACTACTGTATTTAGTTGTATGCTTCACGTAGGTTCTGTATTCTAACTAGTGATTGCCGAGTTTATAGCATCTAACCATATTTATCAATGTACTATTCCCGGGACTACTGTATTTAGTTGTATGCTTCACGTAGGTTCTGTATTCTAACTAGTGATTGTCGAGTTTATGGCATCTCACCATATTTATCAATGTACTATTCCCGGGACTACTGTATTTAGTTGTATGCTTCACGTAGGTTTGAAGCTAACCGTTATCTTTGCAATGACAACCATTAATGGATAACTTCTTCTAAAAGGGCCAAAGCCCACTAAACCGAATGCCTAGAACATAGAGGTCAAATTGTATAAGCTGTCACTTGTGGGTTGTGAGCCTCGGTGAGAGATCGAGAACAAAGGGGTAGTTGAGGTGCTCGCAGGTCATTTTCAGAAACATTTACCCTAGAACTTCCGGCGAATAATAGGTTAGACTAATTATTTTATTACTTATTATTACCTTTTAATGTACAGTTTAAATAACTAAAAGTGTAAATAGTGCGTTCACTGAACAATGATAATAGGATTGTCTAAGTTTAGGGACGAGTTAGTCGCGATTTAT
Source organism: Prosapia bicincta (assembly GCA_036971475.1). Taxonomy (NCBI): domain Eukaryota; kingdom Metazoa; phylum Arthropoda; class Insecta; order Hemiptera; family Cercopidae; genus Prosapia; species Prosapia bicincta. Next base: position 73,419,625 of record JBAIZL010000006.1, on the reverse strand, counting down.
TGCCCCGATGAGAGATGTCTACAGTGCCTGATGTTTTTTAGACGACGAATACACAATTTCTACCTAAGAAGTGCCATGTTGTACAATTTGAACTGTAACACACAGTGCACTGCCTGATTTAGAAGGCAGTACACCTTAATGCGCAATACTGAACGTGTCATGACCGGTTCCTCCACTAATTTCATGGACACTCTGAACTATGAAAAATTGCGTCAAGTACAAATTCTTTTGTAGGCTCTCTGATTCGTCTATGAAAAAGTCGCAGAAAATTCTAGTTCAGCTGAGCAGAGGTTCAGACACGCTTTATCCTAGGGCAAATTTTTCTTTGAAAGAGTAAGGGAACGAATTTGTAAACCTTGAAAAAATATTTTTGTTTTCTGAGGCCATGTAATCTTGAACATAACACTTAAACTGCTAGGAAATTTTAAAAATGGGTGAAAACCGCTGTGACTGATCATTCCTTAAAACTGTGAGATTTTCAATCAAAATTTAAAAATCAATCACAAGAATATATATTAATAAAATGAAGTAACAATTTTAAACTAATTATAAAAAAACACAATTTTAACGTTATTTTAAAGAATATATATTTTATCTCGTCTCTTTTTCCAATAAAGGGAATGTTTTTCAAATCAGGGGCTTATGATTCTACATTCATTGTCTTAAATCCAAAACATTTTGAGCAAGTTCACATCCCGCACAAACTGGTAAGATAAACGTGTTATTTCTAAAGAGCGGGGGGAGCTGTCAAACAAATCCGCGCCAAATTCAAAGTACGTGAGGGTAAGTTATTAAATACTGCTCCGGGCGTTTCTATCTTCGTTTTGTGCCTGTCATCCTTGTCTGTTTGGAAAATACAATTAATTACTCCCGACACACGTTGTCGTTCTTCAATCATCTCGCCCAGGATGTTTCTGAAATGCTTCGGTAAGAGATGGTGTTTGGAGGAGGTTTAAAGTTGCTCGGAGAGAGAGAATCAATATCCTGTAATTAATTCTTCAGTTTATTTCTCACGAACATTGGTATATAAGGAAGGCAGGAGGGGCCGTAATGCAAGTAGTGTACCTAGTCACGAGTCATGCACGTCTGTGATACTGTCTTATCCCTTGTCACAGAGCAAATTAATTTGAAAGTATTTGCAGATAATACTTAAGAGATGGGAATAATTTTCAAGAAACAATAAATAAAGTGAAAGAATGTAATATAGATCTTAACAAGGACAAATATACGGAAAAAGTTTACTTCTAAAAATAGACAATTAACAATAATCATATCAATAAATTAGGTAAATACTTGTAAGTGATACTTTAAATACACATGAAGAAAAAAAGTAGGAAATAAAATTTAGAAAACCTGCTTAGTTAATATCTAGTAGATCTCATAGGGAAGTAGAAAATATTTAATGTTTATATACCACTTCCAAGACTTTTGGAAATGTAACTAAAGTTTTGGATATCAAACTAAAGTGACATTTATACAATTCATATAATATCCATCTCTTATTTTTTGTTTATTTTTCAAGCAATAATAGGCCTGTAGTTTAATGATAAATTTACTGATAAGTTGATTAAGAAAACTACACCTTGCCTAATGTACACGTTAAAATTTGAAAATATTAAAACAAATAAACAAAAACTATAAAAAAATCCTTTAAAATAATCACACACACAACTGTATAAGCTCAAGGTTATGTATAAAAAAGAGAGCTTGTTATATATAGCTACTAAGAATTCGGTTAGATTCAATTGTAAAAAAAAAAATAATAATGATTGCTAACATACGCTAACAAGTTATTTGGTTGACAAATATAGTAGTCCGTTTTGGGATTCATTATACCATAGCTGAACCCGGCTTGAAGTCATCACTCATTAACTGTATAGCGTGGTTGAACTTTATAAAAACTGGAGTAGATTTTATATATTTAAAAACAAAACCTTTCCTAACCGGATGATTTGTAGCTGCATTATTGATTACTTGACGTAGTGCTTTATTTTTTTTAACTTGATTTAATAAGCTTCTTTATTGCAAAACGATAATAAAAGTGTATTTGGTTAAACTTTTAAATTTTAGTATCTCGCCATTCAATTTTATTATGTTTTCTTGCTTCTTTCACATTTTTGTTGTAATAACAGTTACGTGTGACGTCACTGAAAATACGTATTGTAATTGTATCTGTTATAAAGTCATAAATAAATTAGATACTTTTGTCAGATTTAGTCGATACAACAAAAGGTTAATTTTTAGGATGGTCAATTGGTTTTTCGTAATCATTTTTGAACCAATTACAAACATAGATGTTAATTGAATTTTTTTTATTTATTGTGTTTATATTATATTAACAACTAAACTTACATACATGTTTTGTTTGTACATTTATTTTTGTACAGCAATTTTAGTGCACTTATTTCTGTTTTTAAAGGAGATCCATCAATTTAAAATAATGTTATAATTCCATAATAGTGAACAATTAACATATATTGTTGTCAACATATTTCAGACAACAAATGACAAATGAACGCTGTAAGTTAGATAATGATTGAATTAATTTATGTATAATTTATAGTTTCTTTTACAATCAACAATCATCATAAGATATTTTATACATATTCATTCCTATGTTACAATAATATCTTTTTGGCACTATATATCTAAATTCCGTCAAAAGTGACTAGCCTAAAATCTAGATAAGCTAGAAGCCGTCTTCGACTGTCTGCACCTAAAGGTCGTGTCATGTAAACCTTTTCCGAAGTTAATAGCTGATGATTTGAACTTTATGTAACCTTTACGCGTTAGTTTATAGTCTGGCAATACCGACGTAATATGAACAATATGAACTATCTATCTCTATCTTTCTCTCCCGCTCTCTTTCTCCTCTGTAACTCTCAATGAGGTAGCTACAATGATTACTCTATTGAATGATCATCAGTAATATAATCATCTGTAAATGTTGTCACTTTCTATTAAGAGGTCAATGTTGCTTTTTCTTATAGTTTTTTTAACCGTTTTATTAATTTCATAAATTAAAATTTTATTTTTTCAAAGACTTAACAAAGGTTTTATAGCTGTTGGAATATTGAAGCTTTTTTGATGATTCTTCATCGTTGGTAGTGATTCAACTTATTTGATCCTAATGATTTCCTGTTGGGTTTCCGCCTCGGGAGGGAACCGTTCTCTGTCTCAGATGGTGACCGCTTATTAAGATGGTTTAATGGACTAATTTCGTGATCCTGTGCATGGGTAAATACATCTTGTTACGATAAGTATAACAGGAAAACGTGACAAGTTAGGGAATGATATGCTAGATTTCAAAAATGTTAGTGCCATAAACACATGATTAAATCTGGAAAGTAGTTAATTTACAAAAGGCAACCGAGATGCGATATGCGAACATCTTTATCTCCCTTCGAAGTTTATATAAACATTTAAAGAAGTTGAATGCCAACTGGAAACGTATTCATGTTTTCGGAGCTTTCAGATATATTTGTGCTGGATTCTAAAGGAGCTTTGAATACTCGTGCTTTCTTTTGTATATTTTAGGTACATAACACTCCTTACAAGGCAAGCGTTTTATGGCATTATACCTAGTCGTATACCAGAATCCTGGGTTAAGGCACATATTCATAGGTCTTACAGCACATAATGACAACAAATCGTACACAGGAAGGCCACTCCGCCACTCCTCCATGTTAGATCATCCTTTTACTCATTAGGTTTTAAATAAATCTAAAGCACAGAAGTAACTCTAAATGTATTGTACACGTCAGAATACTCAAAAATACAAGTTGAGATGCCTGATGAACGGCACACTCTGTATAAGGAAACAGGAAATAATCGTTACGGTTCCAAAGACTGCTGTCAAGCAACGCTAAGTGGGCCTATAATAGATATTGGGAAAATGCAGGGTAATTTCCGTGTTTCAGCCCCTTTATTAACCGAAATTCAACTACAGAAATCTAATTTTGAAAATTGGTCTGAAGAGTTACAAGGGGAGCTATTATGCGTCGAATAGGGTGGAGTTAAGAATTGCAGGTTTCGTATTTTTGTTTTTTTTATTATTAAAACGAATGGTTTCTTTAAAATTTTATAGTAAAGTTGTATAAAAATTGGTATTGCATACTGGGAGTAATGAGACAATAAAATGGAATAATTAATTTCACAGTCAGTTTAAATACAAAGAATGGTTATTATATAGAAGTTAAAAGGGACAGTTAGTTGTTCCTTTCCGTATTAAGTAGCCTCAAAGCGTTGGAATCCGTTTTGAGACAACACTTTGGTCATATAATGATTATTATCATATGTTTTTCTTTACCTAAACTTTACACCCCCTGGAAATGCGCATGTCATCTATGTTACACTGTGCATTTGGTTTTTCATTATGTATATATAGCTGAATACGTATCCATTGGTAAAATTGCCCATATCGATGACTGCATGACGTATTGTTCATAAATGCATTGCCAAACGTTTATCTGCTTGCGATGATGTCAAATCTTCTATAATTTTGTATTATGTATCATGATTAAATGTTACATATTCATCAGTAAGTATCTTTTGAGTACTATGTTTATGTAGAAGAAAATATTTATTACATTTCTTGCTTCCTATTATCTAAACAAGTGGAACCACACAGCATATGACGAGTTATCTTTAACGTAAAATTTAAGTCAAACAAACATTTATATACATTTGTTTTTGAAATTTCTATAATAACATATTTACAATGGTTTTAGATATGTCAAAAATACTCGTATAATTAACTAAATATATTTACAAATACAGTAGCTTTTTAAAATTACTGTGATTTTTAACTGTGATGGTCAGTTGCTATTAGGTAGTGATATGTGCGTTGACATTGTCAGTATGGTTGTTTTATAATAACTAATAATTTTATGTGTGTGCGTGCGTGTGATATGTGCGAAATTCAATATTAATGTTAGGTAAAACAAAACACTTGTAGACAAGGGTATTAAACATTTACTTTAAGAATATTCGCTGTTTCTCTTGTTCACTCTAAACATTTCACTTTCAGGCACAAACTGAATTTATTAATACTATGATTTATTAAAACTGAATTTATTAAATGTATAACGAAATACTGTAAACAAAGCTGTTTCAGAACTTTCTTTAGAGACCTCGATCACACTCACAACACCACAGGTCGCCGTCACAAGGCAAAGTCACAGTGAGAGAGAAAGAGAAACTGAGAATCACAATAACTGTCATAAACAGGTTCTAATTTCCTTCTCATTTCGTTCGTTCGGTTTTTCAAATCAGTGACTGACAGACATCCCGTCCCCAACCCAGACCCCCTCCCTACATCAACTAAGGTACTTTAAGATAACGATCTTAGTGTGCCTCCTTGGGTGTGACGATTGAGTACGGTTTGGGTTCCCGCATCACGGGTAGTTGCGATTTGGCATTCCGTCACAGTTTAGTTATAGAAGAACCTGCTACTTCATCTCGCTACATAACAGGTCGAATTGTGATTTTCAATTAACAGTGACTAAATCACTTCCCATTACTACCTTAAGAGAATCTATTCTATTATTATTTTTAAAAATATTAAATATTTTTACAATAATATACTTATAGGCGGATTTTGGGCTAGTGGGTAGGGCACATTTAACGCTAGCCCAAAGGTCCTGAAGTCGATCCTTATTAGTATCAAATATTTTTGTATGTGCTTTGAAGCTTAGTGTTAGCCACATTAACTTTCTTGTACAATATATGGTCCTAGTAAAATACATCTTATATCATTCCCATAGAATAAAACGAAGTCATGTATAAACGATAAAAACATAGCAATATAGTATCTTACTATTATATAATAAAAAAGAGATTCAGGAACGATTTAAATATGAAAATTATCTCCTTTCATGGTTGGTACTTCGAGACTCGTCACAGTCCTGCCGTGTTGCTACTAAACCTTACCTCTACGTAAGCGAATTACCCCCGTAAAAGTAAGCAAATTATAAAGGCTTTAAGTTGCTCACTTGAAAAATATTTTCGTTCGTACCCCTCCCCTTTGCGTCAATTAAAACTTTGCCCACTCAGCTGCAGACATATGCACACCCCTGTAATTAATAATGTTCTACTAAAGACTGTCTAAACTAAATTTGAAAAACTTCTGGAACCGTGTTTACGCTAAGTTTTCTTCCCCAAGTACATCACAGGGAGGGGTGAAATATCTTTTCGTCATTTCTTAATTGCTCCATAAATTTTCCGCAACCCTTAATGGAAACATAAATTTCTTTATACGTAGCTGTGTGAAAATATGAGGTTTCAACTTCATGTTCTGCCTAATAGGGTTGTTAAAATTATTTCAAACATTTTAAACAAAAATATCTCCAAACTCACAACAGGGATGAATAATGAAAACCCAGTGAGTGAGTTGTACGTAGACACGCAAGGTTTTTTTCTCAGTGAGATCATATATATTGAAGTTGCAACCTATTTTTTATTTATTAAAAACGTAACTTAGGCAATAAAGTGAAACTGAAAATCGTATTTAGTTGCCACTATAGTCAAAGTTTACTACAGTAAAATGGTTTGATTCTCTTCAGTCTTCTAACCAGGTGCGGTGTGTCGAGAAGCTGAAGATCTACTGCGTTTGGATGAAGGTGAAGTCTCTTTTCATATTTTTTTACCCATCTTTGTTTATAATTAGTGTATTTAAATTCGCATCTTTTCCATCTGTCAACAATAAAAGTATGATACCAATAATAACTCTGAAAATCTGACTCCAATTATGGGTCAAGTAACTCCATGTATGGAGTTTTAATTTCAAATACAGTTTATTCAAGTAAGGAGCTTGTATCTCATGAAGCTTTAAGTTCAGAAATGGGGCTGTAAATTAGAGCACGAGTCATATTTGAAAAATATTGGATACGAGCTAGCCTTCCATCCCGTACGACTCCAGAATCTTAGTTATTACAATAGTTTAACATGGTAGTGTTACTTTCAACCAGATGAAAATTAGAAAAAAATTAAATCCATTTTTAGTTTTCTTTCCGGGGGATTGAGTCCTAAACCTCCAGTAAAATATTATATATATTTAGGAATAATCTAAGGAATAATACTCTGTCAAGACGACTCTTTCTCTGTCCAGTCTTTGAGTAAGCCAAACCGAAAGAGGATAAGGGTCCGATTGAGCTACCTGGACCAACTAATCAGACAGGGTATCACGGTACTTAAACCCGGCCGTTTGGAAGGTTCTACTGGTCCCGGGAAGTTCTGGAAGAGCGGTCGAACTACTGTCACTGGTGGAGTTCGTCTGGTCCCAGTGGCGTGGCTGTGACCAGTCAAGGTCTTATAGTAAGGTCGAAAGACTGTTACATACTGGCACCATAGGTAGTGTCATCAAAGCACACGCTAGGCCCTCAAAGACCTCTGGGCCTGACGCCAGGGAGTCACGAGTTAAAGGTTGAATTCGTGGGGGCAGAGGTTTTATCAACTAGACGTAAAACGCCCTAAAAAAGTGAAGCCTTTCGACGAAAAGGAAGGTTTAGACGTGAGTCAGGTACTCCTCGCAAACATTCTTCTAATTTTCAGTTGAAATCTACTGTTTGTTTGTCTTTACTCAACTCTGCTAGAACAGAACTGTACTGATCTGTTTGTGTTACTTAAATAAATAATATTGTAATCTGGTTAGTGGCTACGTAAAGCATCTTTGTCAATCAATAATCAATGTATGCACGAATAGCTGCAGCAAATTAAGAAACAATTTTTTCGCCTGAGACTTTTCATCATCCTAACTGGGTTAATAGGTAATTGTATTATATAAATTATTTGGAAATTATTCAAAGTAGATAATTATGCACACCTCCATGGAGGCTAATTATTCGAAATTATGTTTGAAGGAGAGACTCTAAATTTTTGTTTCCATACCTGCATGGAATGTATTTAACATACCAAAATATAAATTTAAAAAAAAATCTAGACATTTAACTTCTTACATATTCGTTTCAAATTTTTTGTTTTAATGTTAGTCATGTATTACTATTTCGAAATTTTTTCCAGTTTTTTAGCATTGTAATAATACTAAATGCTATGGTTTTTTTAAAAACACCTAATAGTGGAACATTTTTTAAACAAAACAATTGCGTTTATTAGAAAGAAAAATGGCTAATTACTTAAAATATATGTATTTCACAAATGTGAGTTCAATTTTATAACAACAACCTCATTATCATAAATTCCTTTTATCGTTATCAATAAACTTCAAAAGTAAAATAAAATCACAAAAAGTAAAAAAAGAAAACTATAAAGTAGTCTTTACTATACAATTTCATAAAGCACAATCTCAACACACTGAAACAAAAAACATTACGAAGGCAAATCTAAACACATTCTCATCCACCCCCAAAACCCTCATCGAAGTCTCTTTCCAAGTAAACTTGACTTCTGTATATAGATTAAGAATTATCGCGACCCTTTGCATTGTCTCTATGGATATTTCCTCGATTGTTTGCGGTTGCTTGTTGTCACGGGGGTTGGTTCGTTTCGTAACTTTGCAGATGACAAGTGAACCTATAATTACGGGTAAATTGTTTTTGACATCCAGCAGCAAGGATATCAAGTAGAAAAAATTCAGGGAACGATTATTTTCCTAAAAGAAAAAGCCATGTGGTTATTTAGGAATTTTAGTGCATATATACGTGAAAATATAGGTAAGATATGTGCACAAGCACCCGATAAGGATGCCTTCCTATCCCTCCACTCTACTCTCGTTATGAGAGGTTGTAGCAGAAATAGGTGTGAGGAGTAAAGTCTTGTACTTTGCTATTTTTGAAAAGTTTGTTTATATTTCTGATGAGAGGTCGGAGTAGGAAATCTTTTTACATAGGAGATTTCCTAAGAATACACTTAAGGATGAAAACCTTAGAATACACCTAGGCGACGCACCTAAGAATACACATTAGGACGTGACAATTTATCAAAGGGACCGCGAACGACAAACAATTGGCAACTGCCAAACGTAAAGGTCGAAATAAATATAAACCATCCAGGTAAAACGGGATCACTAGGAAGCAGGAAAAGCTTAACTTTCAGTTAAAACAGAAGAGCATGGAATTATTGCTTAAATCACTAATTTCTCCTCATTGTTTAAGAAAATACATTTTTAAACTTAATTTTTGTACAAATACCCGTATTTCAAAAAAGGCTTAAAGATTTTAAAATTAAATTAAATTAAGGATGGACATTAGGCAATCACCCCCCCCCCCATCCCTACACCGCAGTTGATCTGTCCTCTCAATCGTAACCCCAAACTACACCTAACAACATTGCAATGGGAAAAGTTACCTACAGCAATAAATACAACGCTGGGACGTGTTAGAGTTAGACAGAGCGAGCATTTTGGTCGCGTCCCGCTAATTAAAGCTATAAACAACGCCCACCGTACAGGCTGGTTTGAAAGTACCGTGTAATGGTCTGAATACGGTAACTATAAAGTTCCACGTGAAAAATCTTGCACGTGTAAAGATGAGGTATTCTTTAAGAAGAGGTTGGAAGTTGTAAGAATTATATTAATTTCTGTTAAATAATAATAGTCTAAAAATTAGTGTAAACATAATGCGTAATTCTCTGTTAGTTTTGAGATAATGTGGCTATCGTTGCCTACGGAATATTGGGAAAGTTACAAATAACACTAAATAGAGTATAGTAATATAGGAAAGACCTTAATATCTTCCTATATATTATTCACTAATAGGGGTAGATAGGTCAGTCAATAAAACCATCTGCCGGAGGATGTTTGACAGTTATTGTCACATGACGCATACAGCGTCTGGAACCTGAAGTAGGCCTAATTTTTGTCAATTTCTTTCTTTTTCAATTAGGTAGAACTACAAAAGGAAACAAATTCACTTATAGAACGTTTCATCGTGTAAAAACTGAGTAATTGCATCGTGAGAGAAGTGGTGATTTCATCTCAAATGAAGTGAAAGGTTTTACAGACTTCCGGGTAGCCTAACTTCTAGGAGTAAATGTATTCTATAGCAATAGTGTGGAAAAATAAAAATTGAATGTAGAGTAAAAACACTTTACTTTATTCAGTTTACTTTAAAAGACTTTTAATAATATTTCTAGCATTTAAAAAATCTTTTAGTACTATCAATGTCTTGTATCTACCCGATACATTTAATTACTGTCTACAAAATCCATCTATAATTACCTTATCCCTCCTTTCAAATATTATGCATAGACCTCATCCCTTAATACGTTAAAATAAGAATTCCATAATCAGGCTTAGGCCTATTTATGAAATTTACTACATCAGAAACGTAAATATTAGTAAGAAGCTGAAAACTTATCAAACTAAAGCTATTAAAAAAATATTTTTGTAAAATAGACTATGTAATTTGAATGATTTATGTAGTTTCAAAATTGATATAATAACGAGAGATAATATGATTTATCTCGCCGAGATATAATAACGAGAGATAATATGATTTATCTCGCCGAGATATAATAACGCCAAGAGATAATATGATTTATTGTACTACTCAATCAGCATCTAGGTGTCTAGTCTCCCCGTTGAGATTCAGATGATGTTTGTTTAGTGGAATAGTCAAACTTATATTAATTTTTGTTTTTAAAGTTTCACAAATCTTTACAGTAATTTTTTGATTTTGTAAGCCTAATTTACTTTAAAATTTTATATTAAGAGATTACCCTAATGTAAAGAACATCAAAATCAAGAAATACTTTTTTCTTTTCAAACCTTAAATGTATTTTTTCATTTTGTAATTGTGCTTTTATATTTTACTTTCCGAGACACAGAATGTTTTAAATTCCCCCTCTAACCTGGGTAAAAACTTTATACTCAAAAAGTCACATTTCGTGTGTTCACGGAACCATAACACACCCTCTTTATATCTGTGGTTACAACGAGCAAATCAACTCTCGACAAAGCCTGCACATTCCTGCCTGCGCCCCGTATGTTCCCTTCCACTTTGACAGTGTAATATATTCCTCAACTTAACCTCACACACTCGTTTTCTTAATGCGACAACCCACCCCGAGTTAATCTAATTGTCCCTTACGCACCCTTGCTTAATAATTCACTGAGCTCTAACGTCAGTAACAACGGGTTCGAAATGTAATTAGTTTCATAAATTTGTTACGTTTTTCAAAACTGTTGCTATATCTAACACTGCTATTTTCGAAAGTAAAAGATATAATTTTATGAAAAAGACGTTTCTATTATTATTGTTTTTTTTTTTGTTTGATAGTTTTACTGTACACTTTATTTACATATTAGGTATAACATTTTTATATACATATACTTTACTTATTCTGTATACATTCATTTTTGCTACCGCTAGGAATAACAGCATACATATAAGTGCCCTTTTCTAAATATCCTAACATTAAAACATTGTTATTTGTTTTTTTATTGCTAGGGAAAACAGATGAGGGCACTCAAATGTATACTTTACTCAGATTTAAGCTAGTGTTACAATATTACTTTCAAGGTATTTCTGTGATATGTTTTTTTACAATCGGTAAATAAAGCTTCTTTATTAAAACATGCACGTAACTGTCTTCTCAATACAAACTTCTCGTCATCCTGGTCTAGAACCAGAAATCGCATAGAGAATATACTTTCATGTCTTGTGTTATCCATAAAACGTTTGATTAATATATTTTTGAAGTATCTTTCTTATGTATCGTATTTAACTCTAAGGTCTTATTAAAGCAATATAGAAAATAATGTAATCTCTACTCCTTTTACTTTTATGTTAGGAAACTCTGTCAATTTCGTACTTGAACTTGCTTTAAGCTTTCGCAAACTTTTATCGTTTTCATATTATAAGGGTTTGAAATGTCACAGATATTAAAATACAACAATATTTTCTTTTTGAAATATTAAACATTTAATAATGTTAATTTCTTAAGCAAATAACAATTCATGAAACTAATACAATGTTTATGATATTATTTAACGTAGCACTACAGTTAAAATCATTACTAGTCTTCTATCGCTACGTCAAAGTCACATTTTTCTCCTGTGTTCCATTTAACCCTTAGCTCCTCCTGTTCTGTCCAATCAAATTTACTAATATTATCTATAAATGATAAGAGCATTATCTTCCATAACCATAGCTATAAAAAATTCTTCGAATTTGACCGTAAGGGTTGCCTATGTCTCGGTGCATAAGCCTCGTGTAAATCAGCTTTCTTCCGTGGACAAAACAAGATGCTATCTATTACATTTTGTAGGAACAATTAGATACATGTAGACAAAGAATGGAACATACTCATCTCCTTATACTAAAATAAATGAAATTATGGTTCGCGTGGTTTTAGAAAAGCGGTCCTTTAGGGATATGAACCATTTTGAAATCGAAACATGTCACACAATATTTGCGTTACCGTGACTTAATGAAGTAGAGGGAACAGAATGGCGGTGAAAAGTTGAAGGTAGAAAGTTGTGATCATAAGTGTTTTTATACTGTATTTCAAATTGACCACTGTATGATATTTGTTAAGGTTAGGCAATATACGTAAACTAGCTGAAATAGCTATAAATCGAGAATATGGTATATTTTGTATATATTTTTAGTAAATATCGAAATCTTGTTGCTGTTCATAATGAGCTGGTTGTTAATTTTTATTACACTTTTTCTATTACTTGCGACCAGACTTTTTAACTGAAAAGTTGTTAAATTGTTAAATTACACTTGGAGGAAATGTTTTCGTCTTACGACTTCTTCAGCCTCCAAAGATTTTAGTAGATCGCTGTGTAGTTTGCCCAGCATTGCTCTGCATAGCCGAAGGAAAATTAGTAGTAGAGTTCCCAATTTTCGTCAAGTCGTATATTGTAGTATTACAGATTTTTAAATTCTTAAGCAAGAGCGACAGGATTTTAGTCTTTTTCACCTTTTAAATAATTTTTTACTCGGTCTTCAAGTGAAAGAGGAACACGTCTTTTAGCAATATCAAGACAGCAACACAAAACCACTTTTTACTTTGATTTAATTAACTGGGAGTAATTTTGTTTTACAAAACTCTGTTGGGTCTCTGGCATTAAACGTTTAGAGACTCAGTAAACTAAGTAATTAGAAAGAACGTTTTCTAGGAAAACTTGACAAGATTCGATCCCGTAGCTTTACCTTATAAATTCGCATAACTCCATTATAGATTCTTAACTACAAAAAGAGTTTACCGATTCTAAAATACTAGCAATATATTTTAAAAAACTTTACACAACTGAGCACGTAAATAATATGTCCTCTTTAACGTTCTACTGTATAGTCGAGATAGTCGAGTTTGTTGTGTAAAATTGTAAAATAAAACCTTCAGTTTTCCAAAGCATTGTTTGATTTTCAACTCGGAAAGTGTTTATCGCAATACAAAGCTCAACCTGTGTAAGAGAAGGAAAAAAGTCCGGACTTGACGACTCAGTAGGTTGAGGTCCGGTTAACCGACTTCCGGATAATAGACATCCGGATAATTGACATCTGGATAATCGTTGTTCTATTGGAATTATTTCCTTTTGGTAACTGGCTTTAAGATCTTATAAAGTTAAACTATAAAAAGATCTATCAATGCAAGTCATATAGATAGAAAGGTTTGTTACCTCTTGGTAAACAGAAATAACACCTATAGTGTAAATATCGTCTCATACCAACGGCAGACACATCTCCCCACTGCTGTTGTGAAAATATGTGTTTCAAAATCGCATTATTGCACATATGACGTCATAAAATGTTGACTAAATGTAAGTTTTTAGCAGGAGGTCTTATGTTCCTACTTTGTTCATATTCATTTTTTTCCTACTTAGAAATCTAAAACAGAGAAAAACATCCCTCATTGTATACACACACCCACACAAACACAACTCATTCACTCAAACAACCACTCATACACCAACCTCTTAACAAATATTAAAATGTGTGATGAATATTGCTAATTAAATTGAACAATGCCTTGTACAAATATGTGAAACGTAAATATAACACAGATATGTTTTAAATCCCATAACGTAGGCGGGACAGTCACGTTTTTTTTATAAATGTACGGCAAGTTTATTTTGAAAGTTACTCTTTCGGTAGGGTGGGGTTGGGGCGCTTTCAATATAAATCTAGTTGCAGAATTTTCCGCAACATTACCCCGGAATCCCATTTACGGTCTCTTTAACAGAAACAAGTAATTTGGCCTGTGTTCCTTACTGGGTAATGAATATGGAATTTTTGAAAACTACGTGTAGAGGGCGCGCTTTAAAATAATTACACGGTGGACTGGGTTTGGAGACCACTTTGAAAGTTACTTAGTTAGCTATTTCATTTTATTAATCCAATATGGAATTTTATATTTTGTGTAGAGATTCTGTATGTTTTAAATTTTTGTTCCTATTAAATTGAAAGGTAAATTTCGCAACTTGTTAATACGCTTTTATGTAGTACGTACTTTATACGTTTGCTTTTTCCTATAATATATATATATATATATATATATATATATATATATATATATATATATTTATATCACTTTCACTTATGTACTTAAACAAGAATCTTACTTGGTATTTATGCGAGTTAACTTTCAATGACTGGCCTTGTCATTATCATCGGGCATATTGTCATTGAGTATGCCCGATGATAATGACAAGGCCAGTCATTGAAAGTTCGCACAAATACCAAGTAAGATTCTTATTTAAGTACATAAGTGAAAGTGATAAGTGTATACAGGAAAACAGTGTTGCGTAACACAAATATATATATATATATATATATATTATAAATAAAACCAGTATATTATGAATTTAAATATTTCAGCTGTTTATTTAACGTCTATACACTGTAACATATGCAGATGAAGAGGTAGGTATCGCTCAGGATGAGACGCACATTAACTAGTTGTTTGGAAAGTTATTAGACAAAAGTAACATTGATAAAACTCAACATTTAACTAGAAAAAAGGCACAATGTAACACAATGATAGAAGATGACATTGAGGTTATTGGAAGCTGTAAATTTAAATACGTGTGACGTTTATTGTCTAAGGATGATTCTACAGAAAACGGGTTAAAGAGTAGGGTGGGTCAAACATCACTAAATTAAACATGATTGTCTGGAACGATCGATGACAAGGAATAGAAAAAGATCACATGGACAACAATGCTCGTATCCTAGTGACATATGTATCAGAGGTCGGGAGCATAACAAAAAAGAGCTGTAGATGTGGACTTTTAGAGAGGAATTGCAAACCTTTACAGGTTATATGATAATTACAGAGGCAATACGTCGGTTAGGGGTGGGAAATGACATATTGTTAAGTACATAGAAGGAAATAAACGATAGAGGAGATATGTCATGAAATAAGAGCAAATAAAAAAAGATGGATATTCAAAACTGCAGGAAGTAGCACGATTGGGAAATGTTGGAGAGGAAATCGAAAGTGATTGTGGCGAGGTAAAAGCTTGACCTTGGGAAAAACAAGAATAGAGAAGGAGACTGGAACGAATGAGATAGAAAGTAAAATCTATGAATTAGGGTGATTAAAAAGTTATATGTATATATACATACATATATATATATATATATATATATATATATATATATATGTGTATAATAAATTAAAAACGTTTCAAAAACAAGAATACTTTTAATGCATATATTATTCAAAGCTTTTCGCCGATAAAACAGTACCAGCATCTTCAGGAAAATAATTATCTAACAATATTCGCAAATTAATTAAATTAAACCAAAAATTACAAACTAATGATCTTATTATGACAAAAGCTGATAAAGGTAATGCTGTAGTTATTATTGATAAACAAGAACATATAAATAAAACTGAAAATTATACATCTAAAAACCAATATACAGAAATAAATAAAGATCCCACAGACAAATATTAAAATGAAATAAAAAATATAATAAAAACATCATCTAAGTTATTTAATCAAAAATATACTAATAATTATATAAATGAGAATCCCAAAATTCCAAGATTAAATGGACTAAATAAATTGCACAAAGAAGATAAACCAATTAGGCCATTAGTTAATTTTACAACTGTTCCTTCTTATAAAATTTCAAA
Source organism: Prosapia bicincta (assembly GCA_036971475.1). Lineage (NCBI taxonomy): Eukaryota > Metazoa > Arthropoda > Insecta > Hemiptera > Cercopidae > Prosapia > Prosapia bicincta. Next base: position 73,403,575 of record JBAIZL010000006.1, on the reverse strand, counting down.
ATATTTGGCTTTATTACTTAAAGATAACGTAAAATTAAATAATACTCATAATAGAAAAAACTCAATTGAACTTATTGAAAAATTAAAGGATATAAAAATTGATAATAATACCAAATTAATATCATTTGATGTTACTAACATGTATAATAACATACCTGTAATGAAAACGCTTGAAATAATAAAAAATAATATAGATAAATTTGAAAAAGATAAAACATTAACACAAGAAATAATAAATACATTGAAAATCATATTAAATCAAAATTATTTTTTATATAATAATACAATTTATAAACAAAAAGATGGATTACCAATGGGCTCTCCAATGTCCAGGTTATTATCGGAAATATTTTTACAAAGTTAGATAATTATTTTCCTGAAAATGCTGGTACTGTTTTATCGGCGAAAAGCTTTGAATAATATATGCATTAAAAGTATTCTTGTTTTTGAAATGTTTTTAATTTATTAACTATACTACAAGAAAACATATCACCATATTTAATATATATACATATCAAGATAGTACGTGGATGGAAAACGAGGTTAGAAGATTTGGCATATGTTAATTTTAAAAACAACAACTCATAACTCGTTAATAACGTAGAAGCTACTTCACTAATTAATACACGTTTTTATGAGCCGCTCATATATTTCGAACATATTCTATTGTACGAAAAATACGTTCACGTGATACGGGGCCTCCTAAATAAAGGCGAACTATATCATTTGTTACAAGCGGGATTTACAGAGATATTCAAAGTCTCAGTAGCAGTGGAATAGAACCTATTAGAGGAGCAAATTGCAAGGATTTTGCAGTCAATCCCTGTCTAAAGCCCGTCTGTACGGAGGTAAAATTATTAGCAGATATTATTGAAGGATATAATTTCATTCTGTCTCAAATCCGCTCTTTGTAAGCCGCAATCTTTGTGTAACGTTGAACTCTCTGAATAGAATGTGGCGGATCATCTCAAATGTAAATCTAAGTAGGTTTGCCTGAAGAGGGATGTATTCCAATTGAAGCGTTGCGCGGTTCTAGTTTAGGTCTTACATTACCAGTTTAGGGCGTTGGAAGGGCTGGGCTTTTATCGTAGTTAGTGACAAAGGAGTGGAAATGAAATTTAAGTTAGTTTATGCGTCGGAGCGAAATACTTTAAATATTCTCTGTAAATAATTCATAGGGAGTTTTTATACTAAAATGAGCCAACCAATATGGTTTAATAATCTTCTCAGCTGACTAACACTACGAAACACATAATTTGTACTAAGTCTCTAATTGAAGACCACGCACTACGAATCCGAACTCAAACTCTTGACTCCTGTCCATGGTACATGATTTTGGTCAGTGCCAGGCAGTTTGCCATTAACCTGTGGAACCAGTCTACAGCAGTCTTTCGACATCACTGTAAGTCCTGGACTGACCACCCCTCCCCTGGTACTTGTCTAACTCTTACCAGACCCTACGGTTTCGACCACTTTTCCTGAGCTACTCGGCACCAGTAGAACTTTCCAAAAGGCCAGGTTTTCCGTACATGTATATCCGTCTAATTTACTCGGTACATGTGAGGCATTCAGGCTTTGGTCCCTTCTCGGTTGGCCTTACCTCAGACTACGAACGTGGTGCTAGATGGTCATTAGCCGACCCGTTAGACCTAAGAGAAACTATTCCCTACAATGAAAGTTTGTATACACTTTAACATAAATGAATATATTATCTTGCATTTAGCAGCGCTTACGTTTTACGTAAAATGGGGACTATTTCGAGATCTGTCGTTATCTCAGATGTTCACTATCTTCTTGATTGTTTTATGGTTTTTTTTTATCTCTTGTTTCTTGGGGAGGGTGTGAGGTGACAATGGAACACATCTTCCAAGTCTGCCTCTCTCATTAAACTAAGTTATGTGACGGTATAAAAAAGTGAAAAAATCTATAAGTTTTAGAAAGTGTTTAAGTGGCAGTATAAGAAAATCTTATACTTTAAAATTTATAAGTGTAAGCTAATTCTTCAAATTGAAAATGTAGTAGAAAATATTGAAAACTAAAAATAATGTATAGCAAAATGAAGTTAAACGTATATAAACTAAGCATTACAAATACCATATTATTTTTAAAAAAATAAATCAATACACATTACTACAAAAGAAAATTATCTTCATTTTTCACACATATATTAGACTTGTGGGAGCGAGTTACCGACATTTCTATCACTTTAAATCTAATCCTATTTTACTCTTACTGAAGCGTTTTTGAGTTACAAGGGACCGGATGCGAGTCCCGACTTCTGGCGGTTAGTTTTCCTGCTTTCCATCCCTCATGTTTACTAGGAGTTGCAAAAACCTATTTCGAAATGAATTCTTTACACACATTTCCAAAACGTATTCTAATTTCTAATTTATTTTGTCTGATATTCATATTAATAGATCTAATAATTTTACTTAACATGGTTATTTGTGGTCACCTCATCCCAAAAAGTATACAATATTTATTATTAGTTTGAATATCACAGAAACCTATATTTTTAACATAAATAAAGAGTCTTTAAATCTTTTCATTATTTATAACCTGTAAAAACGTTTAAGAGTTTTAGGTAAACACTAAATTATAAAAAAAGAAATAGATGTAAAATTAAAGTTCAGTTGGACATTTTAAAAACATTTGCCGTAATACAGACATTTTTTAAA
>JBAIZL010000006.1:73315897-73395897 GCA_036971475.1 Prosapia bicincta | reverse complement strand
CTATCCTTGAATATACCTAAAGATGGTACCCTCAGTTCCGAAACCATTAAAACCTAATAGTAACTGTGGTAACCATAGAACTTACAGTAGCTAATAGAGAACAATGAGAAGATAATAAACTCAGACAACACAAAATTTTAAAAACATACACATTTAACCTCATTTTGCAACACACTAAACTACAATAAAAAAAAATTTCTTTATAAAACAGATAAGTATGTTGTGAGTCAGTATAATATAGCTGAAAAGTACCCGTTAAGGTTTGGTTTGCTTTTTAAAAAAAAATATTCACGCAAACTAAACAATTATCTTCATCTTGCGAGGAATATTGTACTGAAGAGTAATTCGTTTGCATCAGGATCCGGATCAGGGTATATATATATATATATATATATATATATATATATATATATATACACACAAACACACACACATATTAACCTACTATCTTCTACTCCTATTCAATGGGGATTCCTTCACTACGCAACCAATAAATTTTTAATAATTTATCTACGCGTAGATACAAAACAACGGATGAAAAATGATTTATAAACAACATTCAATACCGTGCATTGAATTCACTGCCATTCAGTTGCCTTAAACAATTACCATATATTTCAGCATTACTCTGAAATATCAAGTGGGTTCATTCACGCGAACATAAAAGATCGCGAATTTCCATTTCCGACGCGATGCCTATCAATTTCGATTACGTGCCAAGAGACGCTATTGAGTAACACCGGTTCGGAGTGGCCTCATTCATCCCTTCCGCGTTGTCTGACATCTGGAAATTGAAACATCGCCTTATCTTTTTGCAAGGAAATTAAGACTTCGCGGGATATCCGTTGCCAATTCAATTCCATGCAATGAATGGATTTTTTTTGTATCCGAAGCGTCTCCGGGTCTCTGAAGTAAAAAGTTAAACTCGGATCAATCCGACCTCTGCTAATTCCGGTCGTGTCCGTGGCCGGAAGATGGCATCGAATCTGGATGAATATATTTTATTAGATGGCAATGTTGTAGCAGGCACGAACCCTTATAGCTAGAGTTGTATGATTTGTCTTACAAGATGACTATTTCTAAAGGGTTCAGTTCCTTATTACGTGTTTATACACAGTTTTAAACGTTAAATTAAATGAATTCGTTTTGTAACTTGAACGTAAAAGTAATTAAAAAATTTGCACATAAATTATTTATCAATTTGAATGAAGCAGTTATTACAATCACAAAAATAGTCACATTGTAATAATATATCAAGTTAATGACATGTATTGCAAAACATGGAAAGAGACTTTTCCACTCATGCGCAGTGGCTTACCTGACCTTCAGAATCGTAAGGGGGACTCTGACTCCGTGTTTGTTGAACCTCACTGCTATACGTATCAGTCCGATTTCAGCTTCTCCGATTAAATTAAAAATTAAAGGATGTTTATAACGTGATTTATTGTTAAAAATAGCGGTTCATTGTGGTTAGGATCTGAAAAATCGATTACGAAAACCTTTAGAAGGCACTATATTAGTAACGAAACATGAAATGTTTTTTCATCAATTCAGATATTCTGTATATTGTTTTCGTAAACCTAGACAGTTTGTGATTGAAAGAACTGAAGGAACAATTAATGGGCCTCGTTGACATCTGTAGAGACCCCAATGGGCTACTAGGCGATCTAAGACCCCAATGAATCAGGCGATCTAGGAGGCCACTTCTTGTCGAATCCAGATGTAACTAAATTTCGTACATTATGTATAGCTTCAGGTTCACGACAAAAATGGACGAGAGGTGATTTCAATATATTCAGTGGACAGTCAATATGTTCAGAGAGTATGTTCAAGAATAGAGGGTAGTTTGTTTAAAATAGAACAGAATTACTGAACATATTCTTATAACATATTGTATATATAGTCTATATATATATATATGAATGTGTGTGTGTGTTTGTATGTGTGTGTACGTGTGTGTGTGTGTGTGTGTGTGTGTGTGTGTGTCTGTGTTGCAATTGCATGTTCTAGGGCAAGAATCTTACTTGGTATATATATATATATATATATGCGAGTCGACTATCGAAAACTATTAATTACGTGTTCTCATTTTTCAGTATATTCTGATAGTAGCGGCTTCTTGTAGCTTCCTGGTCTGTGCAAATAAGGTTCTTGTTTAAGTACATTAAAGTTTTAGAGTGCTAAATGAATAAAAGATAACAATGCTGCAAAGTTAAATATATATATATATATATATATATATATATATATATATATATATATATATATTTCATCCGACATTGACTCGCTCTTCTACTGTTGTTGGGTTCACCTCGTCAATGCTGGATGAGATTCTAGCGAAACGTCGGAACTGCGAATTTATGGACTGCAGAATGAACGGATGTACTCCAGATAGTAACAATTCATCATATTTTTCCATCCGTGAAGGAATACGTATCAGCATATATATACATATACAACCCCCGGCCAGTGATGGCCGATGATGGAGATACGGCCAATCTTTGAAAGTTAACTCGCATAAATACCAAGTAAGATTCCTGTTTAAGTACATATAGTGAAAGTGATAAGTGAATACAAGAAAACAGTGTTGCAAAGCTACAAATATATATATATATATATATATATATATATATATATATATATACATCGAAAATTAATACATTAATACCAACAGGTTACTAATATTACAAACTTGTTAAAAATATATCAAATATATTCAATTTGCTGTTATAAATACCTCCACTTTACCTTTTCGCAAATGAGTAGAAAAGTTTATTTTTATAGCAGTACTTCACTGAAATCACGAATAACTTTTCTAACAATTTGCCCTTGAACTGAGTCATTTGTTCGATTCATATTTTTCAATATAACTCACCTTTCGGTCATTAGTTGCCTAGAAAACACGTCAAAAGTGAAATTCATTTAATGACTCGTAGAATCCACCCTTGCGCCTTCCGACCCTCCTTTAGCATGACAGTTCATCCGCGCCCTTACTCTCCCCCTCTTAAACTACCACCTCAATAATTTACTACTTCTGTACGACTCAAGAACACCGCTTAGTACACTCGTGGCACAAGTCTGTTCCGACAACACGTCTAGAGCTTTAAGGGTTGTAATCTGTTTATAGCTCCAATTACATCCGGAAAGACTGTTAGTGTTTGGAAAAAGATTACACCTAAATTTAATACTATAACCTTAATGTTCATGATTTTGGAAGTACATGTTATTGACATGCGTTTTGAACATATTTTAGGTGTGTGACAAATTTGAGTTCGAGGTATCGACTTTCATTTTAAATGAACGTTTGTGTGTGTGTGTGTACACGCGTGGTTATCTGCAATAATGTTATACAATCACTTATCTCTTACTTGCTCAAAACTTACTACATTTAGCTAGCCGGTATTCTGGTTTAGAGCATATCTTCTTACATGTATGTGTACGAGAGAGTTTTAAGTTACAAGCAGTAAATTTATTATTTTTAAAAAACAACTAATAATTACTTTTTAACCTACAACGGATTTTTAAATTAATTTTTAGAATGTTTCCTAATTTTATATATTGCTATCGAAATTTTCGCATCCTGTCATTACTTTTCTACCATTATAAATATGTACGAAACTGATAACAAAGTATCTAATTCCTGTCGTAAACATTATGATTTAAAAAAACTGCAAAAACATTTAGCTCCTATTACACCCATATTGTTTCAAACCAAACCCACCCCAAACAAATAACGTACCGACTGTAACACCGGGGAGGGTGGTATTTTTTTGTTAAATCACAACACACGTCCTCTCCACCCCCTCCAATCTCTCCCCAATTTGGTTGTTATTTACAAATGTATTACCGTTCTAACAGCATGAGGGTAGTTTTTTTAAAGCAAGGGGAGTTTAATCATGGCTGATTGAATGATAACAAGAGATACATCCCCTATGTGAAGGGTACTTCAAAATGCAATCAAAAAGATTTCTCCTATTGTTTACAAAGGACAGATTAAATCGGGAAAAAACATGAGGGATTTCATTCTGCGAGATTAAAACTTACAGCTTTAATATGTTTCAAAAGGTGTTCTAATAAAGGTGGGTCGAAGTGAGTTTTGTTACATTACTCGACATAGATGTATAGTGCGGGTCTATAGAAAGTCCTCTCGGCATCAGTGACGTCATAGTTGTAATGTGTCAATGGTAACATCAAAGTTCTAATGGTTTTGATCATAGTTATAATGGAAACATTCACTTTCGTTCAACCTCTTTCAATGCGTGATTAAATACATATGTATAATAGATACTAACTAAAGGAGGGATACTTATCACGTGCATTGTTTGTCACGTGGTGCATTACTTGTTTCTTGTAGTTTTAAGGTAAAACGTTAATATTTCTTTAATGAGTAGGATAGGTGAGGATGTTAATGTAGATATAAACTAAAAACCCTCTGTTTATGAGTGTATCTTATAGGAGGATCATGGCCATCACTTGTGCAGATATGTTCCGTAATAGAAGTAGGCCTACTCTTCATGAAGATAATAAAGACTCGTCTAACTGTTACAACCCTTTGTAAATAAAGGAGGTTAAAGAAGATTTAAAGAAGAAAGTAATAATAAGAAAAGTAAATAACAATTCCCTTATACTAGCAATAGAGAATTCTGGTATCGGGACTGTAGAGACGCTTACCTAAAGTACACTTACTCTCTAAGTGTACAGGATAACAATCTTGCTGATTCAGATAACTTGTCCACAATTATATGCTGCTTAAATTTGTATAACATTAAACAAATAATTCGAAAATTTTCAGAATTTGTGTAAAACTCGTCTTTCTAATTTACAGTCCCCGAAGAAGGCTAGCGATCCAATTGGTTATCACTAATATGGATGGCGTTGCCGCCAATATGTGCAGTGAGGTACAAACAAAAATCTCTTTATATCTAAACCCCGAATTCTTTCATCTTCCCACCAACGTTTTCCCTATATTCTTCTTGTTACTAGATGTAAATATTTTATAATTTAGTGCCAAAAACATGCCTCATCAACATGCCGAAAAAAAACACTACTTGCTGATATTTTTCAACAGACGTTTTTCCCACTAGGTCTGTACATCGTTCAATGTTGTGTGTCACGGACAGTAGTCTTGTCCGTGACTCACAGCATTGAACAATACACTGACTAAGTGCGAAACGCGTCTGCTGAAAAATATCAGTAAGCAGTGGGTTTTTTTATCTTTTTGATACTAAAAGTGTAATTTATAAGAAAAACCTCAAGATGTACAACACAAAAACTACAAGTAAATATTTAATTCTTCTGGAGTTTAATGTGAATGAGGTTATTGCAAGAAAATTTCTAGAACGTGTGAATTAATCGCTCAAGATAATGTATTTTATTTAAAAGTAATTGCTATGAATAGTCAAGAATAATTGAGTTTGGACATTTTTAATCGCACATTCGCCGTTGTCTGGTTAGTGAAAACCATTAATCACTGTTGGGGGAGAAGTGTGAACATTTTGTGAACTGATTAAAGAAGTGGTAAAACATCGAACCAACTAGTCACTGGTATACAGGTGAACAATTTTACCTGATTGTGCATAGAGTAATCAGAGCAAAGGGGGGAATAACAGCGATGCCACCACATTAAAACGGGAAAAAAATACACATGGAAACTATTTTTCCACTGATATGAAACGTTTTAAAAACAATGATTCTTTATAAAACAGAGCAGTAAGTTTTACTATATTATATCTAGTCAGGATAGCTTTGGTCAAAACTAGAAATAATTTTAATCAACGCGCCTAAACTAGTTGACATCTAAAATGAATGGGTAAACCTTCATATAATGTCCTTTAATCTATCGTACGCGATAACGTAATATTACTTTATTGCTTATGAGAAAGAATTGTATGCCTATTGAGTTAAGTTCACAAAATATATAATACGTTATAATGTTTCCTTATTTTATTGGAATAAAATTGTTCATTGCATTACTCGTTCCAGCTCTTGACAGACGTAGTTGTGTGTTGCTTAGGCTTGTCACATGAGCACGCATTCTGTTGGAAGCCTGTAGACTTTAATGCCTGTAGATACGAGTATTTAATCGCCTGCACGAGTAACCATTACCAGTTCCTTCCTTACTCATTTACCAACTTATTTATTTTATGTTCTGTATAGTTTTTGCATTCCGTTTTTATGTATATAATATGTATTTCGTAAATTTCAAAAATATTGATTTTTAATATGAATAGGGCACTACCCCTATATAAATATGTAAATAACAAGCACTACTAATTGGTTCTCGACTGCAATTATGAAGATTTTTAATGGTGTGTTAATACCTTATTTTAACGACAAGCGTTTATCATACCAATTCTATAGAACTATACGTAATTATTGCTTTAATGTATTTTAAATGAAAACTCTGTAAATTAAGTGCCTAAGAAAAAATTCCTTACGTAGCGTTCAAAGGCTTAATGTATTAACATTAAGATAGGGCGAAATTCACTTCTTATTCGATTACCTTGTGTTGGAAACCTTTATTTTGTATTTACTTTAATAAAAAATCTCTTATAATCAGATTCGTGTCATGTAATATAACACAGTTGTTAGTTCTATGAATAAATATTCAGTTTAACAAATTTTTTTTGTTCTATAGATAGATATGTTTTGTCTCTACTGGAAATTTAAAACTATTTCATCCTGTTTTATTCATAATTATTATTATAATTTACAAATGTTATTACTTTTTCGAATTTTGCATCTCCAGATATTTTTTTCTTATAACAATATTGGGAACTTGTAGGTGTATGTATAAAATAAACATATGCTATTCCTAAATTTTAAAATGAAATTGTCTTTTTTGAATTGTTATACGAAAGTTGTTAATTCAAAAAGTTATTGTCTTTGTCAGTAATTTCATGGCGTCCATTAAAGTTTTACGTTTTGGGATTACCATACTTTCCGTATATCTATAAACTAAAAATGGTGTTTTTCTAATCTCCAATAAAGCATGGAAATACAACCCTTGTTTTGAAAGAACTAAGCTTCTTCCCTTAATTTCGACTACTTCTATCCGAATAAGTTTTCCGCTGTTCTTCCCCTTCATTTGGCGGCGGATTCAATTACAGAAATCCAATCTTGAAGATTGCTTAGCGCAGAACGTCTCTGAGTTATCGAGGGGGCAGCCCGGCCATTACTTATTCAAATATATAAAGATCACGTCTTCCGTTGTTGACGAACAAGCGTTGGGGTGAGTCGTGTCGGTGTACGTGGCTAAATACCTGAATCTTATCTTTCCTTGTCTAAGTGATGTCTAAGGTGGGGAGCAACGACGGCCACGTTCTGATTATGTGCTCACTAACGCAGAAAGTTAGAAAGTGATGCTTAAGTATTAGCGTAAAAAAGTGACTAGATGCAACAACTATAAATTATATATAAACTTTATAAACCATTTAATTCATAGAAAGAAATATTTTTACAAACTAAAACGTAGGAACTACATTATTCTATTATTCAGATAAAGTTAGAGAACTTATAAATCAGTATAGTCTGGCTTGGTACAGTAAACGTAGTCTATTAGTCATCGTATCTCTGTAGGACCGAGTCTCCTTAGTTTTGAGTTTATATTCTTAAACAATATTCGTCATGTGGAACGTTCAAGATCTGGTGTGCTGTCACATTCTATAGAATATCGGTGTTGTTAAAGCCGCGGTGTACGACACGTAATTGTTTTTATTTATCATTTTTGCGGTGATATCCTCTTTGTTTTTGCAGGTATAAATTTGTGCTTTTCTACTGCCTTCCGTATCAGAAATTTCTTCGACTCTTGTGACCGTATTAGAATAATTATATAGTTCAATATATATGTAATATATATATAAGAGATTATATATATTATATATATAATAGATTTTTTTCAATACGACTAAACTGTTATAAAAGGGTTTTCTGTAATTTACTTTTAGACAGTCATAAATTTAAATGTAAGTATTAAGATAAAATAAAGGAATATTCAATACAAAATATAGTATTTTTTTCTAAATTAAATTTTATCAAGTTTGACCAGAAGAACTCTAACTAAATTAGAGGCAATATTAAAAACGATTTCTACCAGAGTCTCGGCCACAACAGCCAGCGATCACATTTTATGTTGTATAGATGTATTGTTACAAATTTGTTAATATTTACTTTTGAGAAGGAAAATGAGTGTTGTCGAAACGTAGCAGAAATTTAATATTATCTCATGATTCATCAGAATTATTTTATGTGTTTGGAAATGATAGGCTATAATTCAAATTTTTTACTAAGCATAATGATTGCAGAATTACATTTCCTGATTGTTACAAGTCTTTTGATCAAAGAACAAATATTTTTTCGAATTCGTATCTTTTATGAAATACTTACATTTTATGTAAAATAAGTATAATTTTAATATATGAGTTAAAAGTCTACTGCATAACTGACGAATATGCGTCTATTGAAAACAAAAAAACTTTTCGATTTTCCTATCACGACCGAAGCGTTGGCAAGAGATTAAAGGTAATAACAGCAGCATTGGTCTTGTTATTTCTTAAAACCATTTCCAACTAAAAGCAAATTTAAAATCGTTAAGTCTGCTATTTATTTCTTTTTATTTATAAGTTCATCTCCTCATTATTTCACTAAACCAGGGGTATTTACATCATAAAATAATTTATCTTGAAAAAACTAGCCTACGTTTCTGAGCTACAAACATTGCCAGTTACCATTTCTGTTAATAGTTCACATTTTTCTTTATTTTGTTTCATATTAGGTAATACTCTTATTGAATGATCGCCTTAAACCCACTAAAAAACGTATCTAAATTGCAAAAATTAGACACAAAATAGAAATATTTCCAATTTAAAAAATTATTTAATTAAAAATTTTCTTGGAAATTTCATTTCTCGAAAAGAGTACGAGTGTAGTCCTCCAGTGGCTGTTCAAATTTCCTGAGACAAAGAATTAAAACTATAGGAAGAAGATAAAATTACGTTTAACAATTAATTATACAAAAAGAATTAAATAATTACTTAAACAATTAGGTTCACATAGTCGAAACTAAAAACGAGTAAATATTATGAAATTTAGTTAATAAATATAATTTTGAAAAATAATATTACCTAATGATTGAAAAACTTTTAAAAAATCCTAATTTAAGGTTAGTATTTGTTGAAATAGTTTATCTGGAGACTTCTTGAATTCAGAGTTGAATTTAAAGTAACTCAGCTTGAGTTTTCTTGTCAAAAAGTCACTTTTTGTCACATGGAGACCTTGTCGTTGCCATGAGGCAAGTCCCCGTGTTAGAAACTGATGATATTTCTACTCTTTAATAATGTGTTTTCTGTTATTAGCCTATTTTTCTGTGCTTTGTAAAATAAAATAATTAAATTCCGTCTTATTAGTAAAAGAAGACTTGTCCTCGATAGCTTTAAAGAGAAGGTGGAATGTTTATCGTCCTTTTTTAAAGTTATGAGTACCCCGAGGTGCTTTCAAGTCGTGCATAAGGAATAACTATGGAGTGGATAGTTTAAGGTATTAGGGGTGGAAACTGTCACTTTCAGAGTGGTGGTTGTAAGGGTAACTTGACAAGCTAGGGTGTTTTTTTCCGATCGATGGTCTTTCTTCATCTATGTTAAACTAATTAGTACTGAGAAAAGGGATAACGCTAAAAACCCCCATGTCAGGGAATTATCGAAATGATTCCTTAAAAATGGAGGGCTCATTATGACATTGGTGCTGTTCATTTCTTACTTTTTGGACTCTACTCTGAAGAACTATTGAATATTTTTGGTGATTTTATATTCCATGGCAGTCGCAGAACATTTGCAAAATTCAACAAATAAACGATTTTTTGATTTAAGTAAAATTATATAAAAATGTTTTCGATCGTAATAAAAACATTTCTTTAGTTTACCGTTGGAAAGCGTTGTTGAGATTGTGGTGTTCTATAATGTTTTCAAAATGTGTATGGTATTTATACTAGGTTTATGCATTTATATATTTTGTAGGTTTTATATCTTTCTAGTTTCTTAGATTTACAATGCTATTGTGAACCACTTTTTTTAGATTAGAATTGATGCCTTTATAAGTGCAGGTTTTTTCTATTAGCAAATTATGAGTTAGTGTGATATTTAATAAATGAAAGCTTTGCCTAGTGTAGCACTTGGCAGACCAGTAAAGTTAGTTTGTGTTACTTCCGATCCTCTTACTTGACCGTTTCTGTTTGTGATACATTGTGTATATAATAGTAGCTTTATTTAACCTAATTTAAGTCCTACCCCTTGTACCCAGTATTTTGAATTTTTTTAGCTTCTTATTTTAGGTTCTATTTATGAGTGTAAGTGGTAAAGATTACACTGAGTGTTAAAAAGTGTCTTTTTGTTCTCTTGTTTTTTGTTCTTTTTTGCTGTTGTAAATTTTAAACAAATATTTTAACTTTTTCAAATAAAAAAAATCTGAATTTGTTTTTCACTTTAAACTACTGAAGTACAAGTTAATTGATTTAATATTATGTATGTATATATATATACCTTAAAGAAAACATTTTGTGATGGAGAAGTTTTGTATTTGTTTAACACAAAAATAAATTTAAATTTTCTTCTGTTCATAAAACGTTTTAAATGTGTATGGTATAGTAAATGTATGATTTGACATTTATTAGTATTTGTGTTTATTAAGTTGTTGTACTGTATATAAGAATGCAACACATAAATTTAAAAAAACGCAATTGAACAAAATATAACAGACAGATTATTCAACTTTATTCCTGCTCTTCACTTCAGTTACCGTAGCAAATTTACATTTAATGAAATACATTTATCTAAATTCAATAAATACTTTCTGTCACAGATAACAAAGAGCGAATTACTATTGCTTGAATTCGTTCGCTTAAATTTTCATTTCAGAAACCCGGAGACGCTCCGGTTACAAAAAGAAATCAATTCTTTGCATGGAATTGAATTGGCAACGGATATCCCGCGAAATCTTAATTTCCTTGCAAAAGATAAGGCGATGTTTCAATTTCCAGATGTCAGACAACGGGGAGGGGATGAATGATGCCACTCCGAACCGGCGTTACTCAATAGCGTCTCTTGGCACGTAATGGAAATTGATAAGCGTCGCGTCGGAAATGGAAATTCGCAATCTTTTATGTTCGCGCCAAGAGATGAATTCATTTGTGTTTAGAAGAGAAACAAGAGTAAGAATGATATCTGGATACAATGTCCTAGTGACGTTATAGAAGAAGAGGATCGTTATAAAGTGTTCCTCGTCAGAGGGTTCGTTGCAGCTCTAGTAATGCCGACAATTACAAGTTATTATGAAGTGTTTCTTTTGGCATTTATGGAACGTAGGCTTATTGTTTATAAAATGTAGGTGATACGTATTTTACCATTGTAACATTACACCAGTTTAACACACTTTTAATTGGTCTTTAAATTCGTCATAAATGTATTTATATTTTTAATTGGGAATTTATATTTACCCTTACTAATATTTTAAGAATCGCCTTTCATTAAACAGTGTTGGCATTGTTTTCTTTCTGCGAAAGAGTTAGAGCGTCATTATAATTTTGGAAATAGAGCGTTTTACCTTCAGAGTTGATTAACTATTTTACTTCATTAACATGATTAGGAGAGGCAGGGTAGAAATACCTATTTGGTTCATTAGGTATTCGAGGTCATTACTGTCCTAGGTACTTATTAGGTACACTGTTTATACTCGTTGGCTGAAAACACTCAACAAAACTCCTCGGGAGCTACCAGGGTTTGAACCCAGGATCTTTAAGTTAGTACTCAAGTTCTCTCTTTTTTAGATCACTTAGCCGCTTAAATGGAATACCCTTGGAACTTATGTAAGTAGCCTGTGTTGACCTGTTTGGTTTAAAAACCTTCTTGAGCTACCAAGGATTGAACCCAGATTCTTTAAGTTAGTATTCAAGTTTCTACAGACTACTCAGCCGGCTGTATAGAATAACCTGGCACTTGATTAAGTAGACTATATCAACCTGTTGGCTGTAAAACTCACAAAAATCCTCTGGAGCTATCAGGAATTGAACCAAGGCTCTTTAAATTTGTATTCAAGTTCTCTGTTCTCTATAAAATTTGAAATTAAATAAGATTAATTATCTTGCATACGAGTATTTTTAATCTGTATATTAATTAAAATATAATATAGTTTGAAGTAATAATTTGCGTTTTTACTTGTGTATTTTTTATTATAATCATTATGATATATAGTTTTATAACAATATATATATATATATATATATATATATATATATATATATATATATATATTTATATATTTAAATACTATTCTAAATTTATATGTGGGGGACAAAGTTGGTCACGTCCCTAGCCATGTCGGCATTGCAGGAATGAACGCGCAGACCAGCTAGCGAAGAAAGATAACACCTTGCCAAAGCCTGTCAATCCTATATCTCTATTGACACCAAGAAGCCTGATTGAATCTACAATCAATGAAAAAACAAGGCAGAGCCAAAAAGAAATGAGCGCTGGAAAGATATGGAGGGGTCTGGCGCACACAGTGCTGATACCACATAGCCTACCTAGAGTGGTAGTTGTTGCCAGATTTAGAATGCTTACAGTTTCTTTTTTTAGTTCCTTCTTGTAATCTCCTTTTACACTTTCAGTTGTACCGAGTAGCAAATGCTATAGATAATTTCAAACGTTTGCAGGAGTAATTTTGGCCATCCAAACGTTTTGGCCATCCTCATTTTTTAAAAAGAGATCTTTGGGTTGAAGTATAATACAAGTATCCATTGTATCAAAAAAAGAGATTGTGAAAAGATCTTTATTTAAATATTACAGATTATTTGTCCAATATCCAAAATAACCAAAAAATCTCTCTTTCTCTCCCTCTCTCTCTCTCTCTCTCTCTCTCTCTCTCTATATATATATATATATATATATATATATATATATATATATATATATATTATATATATATATATATATATATATATATATATATATATATAAACTATATGTAGGTATGTATGTTTACGATTGAAAATAAAGTTTTTTAATGCTCTTAACTAAGAGCATTGTAGTAGAGGTCAGGAAAGTTGATTCGCAAGAAAAATCAAGACTATATGTACTTATTATTAAGTACATTAAGGTGTAAGTGGTATGGCCGTATCTACCTTTGTGTCTATTTATCTCTCTCTCTCTCTCTCTCTCTCTCTCTCTCTATATATATATATATATATATATATATATATATATATATATATATATATATATATATATATATTTGTGTGTGTGTGTGTGTGTGTGTGTGTGTATTTATACATACGACGCATATACACACTTATATACAACATTAGTGCCAACTCTGGACCGTTGATTTGTGCTCTTCGTGTTGCCAAATGTAGCTAATTGCAGTACATCTATAAATAAATCAGGAAAAACAAAACTTTTTCCAACAATAAAATTATACTACGCAAAGCAATAAATTGCTGGCATTGACGTAAACGCCGAGATGGGGCGCGGCACATGTATTACGAGCTCGTACATCACTGGGGTGCTTCTAAAATTAGTTGCTTTTATTCCGGCTATGTTGGCAGCACTGGCAGTCGTAGGCACTTATCAGGAGCGCATACTTATTAGCCGATATTTTCTGTTAAGCTTTAGTTTGTGTTTACCCAAGTCGTTACCAGGAGGTTGGGGTGAACATAACCATGCATCAATTTAATACGCCCAGCGTCCCCTAGTTCCATTGACTAAGTTTGATTTACTGTGTAGTTGGAGATATTACGTTACCCTCGTAACAGATTGAATTTCGTCGGTATGTTGCGCAAACATTGTGCGCGTGTTTTCGCAATTGTTTCACGTTTTAAATAAGGAATTAATTTAGCTAACATTACTGACATTTTTACATGGTTTCATTTTCCTGTGACCAAAGGAGGTTTTGGGTCCAAAGTTTGGTCTTAACAACTAACTATCCTGAAGCAAGGATTATGGATTACATATTTACATCCTAAGATGTTATATTTCAGTTCAAAACATAGACCATTGCTATTTAATGTTTATTTTTACACATAATGTCTATATATATATATTATATATATATATATATATATAAAGAACATAAGTCAAGATACAAATACAAGAATTATAATTGAATTTACAATGTAAATTGAAGAATAATTGTAAATTCAATTATAATTCTTGTATTTGTATTTTGACTTATGTTCTTTATTAATACACAAGAATACATATTGCGATATTTATATATATATATATATATATATATATATATATATATATATATATATAATACGCTTTCTTGTTTAATAATTTAAAACAACATAGGTTATTCAAATACAAGAATATTTATTAATTTATATTCAAAACTTTTCGTTGGCAAACAGTACCAACATCATCAGGAATGAATATTACAATAATGTAAGCTATAGGCCTAAAACATATGTTTAATTAGAAATAGAATTGTTGCTAAATTTATACAAATTGCCAAATTTATTTTGTTGCTGTAACATTATAGAGATTGAATATAGTATCAAATTTAGAATGTATTTGTATTTGTTCTTTTATTAATTTGTTATTATTATTGTGTTTATATATTTCGAATGCTTCATATATATTCATTCTTAATCCCTTATTAATTTCTTTTATAAGTCTCATATTTTCTATATTTGGAAATTGGTGCTTATTATTAATACAATGATTTGCGAAATTTGATTTATATATTTCTGGATTAATATAGGCATTTACATGTTCTTTATATCTTTCTTTTAATTTTTTCTTGGTTTGACCTATATAAGCTTTATTACAATTTTCGCATTCTAATTTATAAACACCACCTTTTTCATGCATATTAATTGTTTTATTATTGTTATTTATTATGTTTATTATTTTGTTATTAGTTTTGTATGCAATTTTGATATTTGTGTTTTTAAATAATTTGGTGATATTTTTTATTTCATGGCTTGTAAATAAAAATGAAGTCCATATTGTATTATTATTATTATTATTGTAAATTAAATTATTATTTTGTTTATTAAAAATATTATAATTACGTTTGTCAACAGTTTTCTTTTTATATCCGTTTTCTAATGCAATTTGATAAATTATGTTTTTTTCTCTTATTTTATTTTCTTCATTCATGGGTATTTTATGCATTCTATATAACAAGTTATATAATGCTGCCATTTTTTAATTATATGGATGATTAGAATTATTTGGTATATTTTGGTTTGTCAAAGTTGGTTTACGGTATATCATATATTCAAATTTTTTCTTATTATTGTTAAATCTAGAAAATTTATTTTCTTATTTGTTTCAATTTCATAAGTAAATTTGATTTTATTATTAATTTTATTTATTTTATCCAAAATATTTGTTAAATTTATATTATTATTGTTTCATATATACATTCCATCATCTACATAGCGAACCCAATAACCAAATCTGTATATAATTCCTGTATATAATTCTTCATACGTGTAATCCATGATCCCATTTCCAAAACCCTCTACTAGGGGGCTTTTGTTCCTCATTTAATCCTATCTGTGCTCATAATACTTATCTGTCGGGGGCTGATTACATTGAATGTAAAAAACGATTATATTTGGTGTTTGGTTTTTTTTTTGTAAGCGCATACTTTTTAATAATTTACTTTATTAATATTATTATCATTAGGTTTAAAATACTTTATAACAGTTTTATATAGCTCTAATATTAGAACGCATGTTTAAAACAGGTCAATTCTGAGATCAGGACTGTTAAAAATATTTGTTTTTAATAAATTACCAGTTAATACTAATTACATGTTTTTGGGAGTCTTTTATATCAGGTAAACTTTTTTTCATAAACTTTCATGTATTTAATTCTGTTTGAAGTGAAAACCTGTATAAATGTTTTACCCACTTTTAATAAGAGGAACCCGTTTCCTTCGCGCGTTGATGTTAACGTATCACATCCTAAATTCGCTGATTTAAAAATGTTCGTAGCATGATTTCAAACAAACGACTCGTGGTTCCTTATTTTGGAGTTGTGTCGGTATCGCTTCACTCCTAAATTTTTATAAATTATTCGATTCATATTAAGTATAAATTACGTCTTATATTATCCACTATTTAATGCCATTGCTATGTTTTATTTCATTTTATTACTTACAAATATATTACTGTGATAAATTGTAATTATTTATGATACTGTTCCTATTGATTTATCCATTACTACATATTACGACATGGTTTATAAAAATGATATATTTATAATTTGTTTTGTGGTGATATGAATTTGTTTATTGCATACGTTTAGCACTAATAAAGGCTAATACTCATAGCTAGCGATTGTTCCTAACTAATGTTTTATGTAATTTCTGGTATCTTGTATGGAATATAATGTCTTAATAATGATTTAAACAATAGTTTATGACTATCCGAACTATAATATTCTTGGACTGCAGGCTGTCTTGCTGTGTTGAAGTCTTGAACTTTGCAGTCCATTACGTTCGGTTATATGTTCTGTGATACGTTCGGTTATATGTTTGGTGATACGTTCGGTTACGTTCCATTACGACCGAACGTAATGGACTACAAAATTCAAGTATATAATGTCTTAATAATCACTTAAACAATAGTTTATGACTATCCGAACTATAATATTCTTGGGCTGCAGGCTGTCTTGCTGTGTTGAAGTCTTGAACTTTGTAGTCCATTACGTTCGGTGATACATTCGGTTATATGTTCGGTGATACGTTCAGTTATATGTTCGGTA
Source organism: Prosapia bicincta (assembly GCA_036971475.1). NCBI lineage: Eukaryota > Metazoa > Arthropoda > Insecta > Hemiptera > Cercopidae > Prosapia > Prosapia bicincta. Next base: position 73,379,128 of record JBAIZL010000006.1, on the reverse strand, counting down.
ATACGTTCGGTGATACGTTCGGTTATATGTTTGGTGATACGTTCGGTGATACGTTCGATTATATGTTCGGTGATACGTTCGGTGATACGTTCAGTGATACGTTCGGTGATACGTTTGGTGATACGTTCGGTTATATGTTCGGTGATACGTTCGGTTATATGTTTGGTGATACGTTCGGTGATACGTTCGGATACGTTCTATTACGACCGAACGTAGTGGACTACAAAATTCAAGTATATAATGTCTTAATAATGACTTAAACAATAGTTTATGACTATCCGAACTTTAATATTCTTGGACTGCAGCCTGTCTTGCTGTGTTGAAGTCTTGAATTTTGTAGTCCATTACGTTCGGTGATACGTTTGGTGATTCGTTCGGTTATATGTTCGGTGATACGTTCGGTTATATGTTTGGTGATACGTTCGGTGATACGTTCGGATACGTTCTATTACGACCGAACGTAGTGGACTACAAAATTCAAGTATATAATGTCTTAATAATGACTTAAACAATAATTTATGACTATCCGAACTTTAATATTCTTGGACTGCAGCCTGTCTTGCTGTGTTGAAGTCTTGAATTTTGTAGTCCATTACGTTCGGTTATACGTTCGGTTTTATGTTCGGTGATACGTTCGGTGATACGTTCGGTTATATGTCTGGTGATACGTTCGGTGATACGTTCGGATACGTTCCATTACGACCGAACGTAGTGGACTACAAAATTCAAGTATATAATGTAATTGTTATAAAATAATCATTAATATAACTTCTATGTAACATATAATTCATTTATTGTGTACTTAACTCTGAAGATTAAAAAAAATTGGTTTTAAAAACTTTGATAAGGGTTTTAAATAAATTATACATGTCTCGGAAATAATAATTTTATCTAATATTCTTATCCATTCTATTGTCTTTCGCATGTTCAATGTTTTTTTTTGTGTGCGAAAGCAGAATGTTTTTTTCAGTTTTTCTTAAAGCAGGAACACGAGATTATTCATCTTGAAATGGAGGAAGACGAACCCATTTGCTTTTCTAAACACTATAGGTTTCGCACATTAAAAAACTTTCACTCAAGCCAGTACAACCGTTAAAGCACTAATGCAAGTTAGTTTGGGAGTGACGACGTCTCTAAGGATCTTTACAGAGTAGCAATTTCAACGCTGGGCTTTGTCTGGCTGTCTATTCCTTTGCTGGTGGTTAATGGAGGGAAAAATATGGAGCTACATTATTTGTTGAGCGGGAAAACATTTATTCACTGTCTCTTAAATATTTCTGTGACTGTCCGTGATATTTAAAGCATATTTAACTGTAATCCACTGGTATGCTAGTTTTATTATGTATTTTGTTTGTTATAAGAATACATTTAAAGACTAATAAAGTGATAATTGATATTTGTGTTTCAGGTGAGAATGAATACCTAGTATAAATTACTTCAACGCCTGGAGTATTCGTGGAAACGCCATTTTGATTCGGTTTGTATTATTTATTCAATTATAATTTTATATTCTTATGTGACCTGAAATTATCAATTTATTATAAATAAATTACAACATTTAATTATAAGCGTTTCAACGTTAAAGTAATCATCAACAGTGTTTATAACTACACAAATCTTAAACTAGAAATTAATTTATAACTTATATTTATGTAGTTATACTCACTAATGATGACAACTCTGACATTGAAACGCGAATGAGAAAAATATGATTGGTTTTGATTTGGTGTTATTATCAAGTGCAAACCTTTTTAGAGCACCTGAATAGATACATTGTATGTGAAATATATTCGAGTAGGCGCCACACTACAACTGACACGCCCCAACTCAACTATATAGTTATATATAAATACTTTAGCACAAATCAAGTGACCCTATATAATTTCATAGAACAGGTGATTTTGTTTTATAGGTTATGTTGTATATTTGCCATTTTTCTACGTAGATTAGGTTACGTTATTTATTGCATATTATTATATTAGGAAGTTTATTGGTTTTATGGAACGTCTTTTATCAGTTAATAAACATATGTAATAATTTTTAATTATTCTTGCTATACCCCATCAATTTAACTATAATATATTATATTTATTTTTAATCCAATGCTTTAAATGAAAACTTCTTTAAGCGCGTGAACAGTTTTAAGGACCGTTTTATGAATTTTTTGAATAAAAGTTTTGTTCAGTAAAATTTTTAACATCTAATAAAGGTTTTTATTAACTACACTCTTTTATTATTAACTACTTAACTACATTCTATTAAATCTTTATTAACTACATTCTGCAATGAAGTATTCTGAAATAGGCCCTATACTGTCGCTCAGTCTTACCTATTGAATTGTAATTTTTAAAGGTTTTTACCTTTCCTCATAAGCTAAGCCTAAACTGTATCAATTTGCAGCTACACTCGATATTTTGTATACCTTCTGTGTTTTAGAAAATGGTTAGTTCGAAATATTAAACTAAAGCGTCATAATTTTTGAAGTGTTTCTATGGGTTTTTCTTACAGTGGGCACATTAAAAGTTTACATCAGCAAATGGTGCTACTACAGCAATATAGGCATATTAAGTGAACGCACAAGAATATCACTGACGAAAGTTCAAGACAATCATAGCTCACTCAGCCACATTTGTTTCCAGTTTGGTTGGGGACCATTGATACGTCTCTACTTTATTTAGCTATCAGGATAAAAGGATTAGGGAGCGTGTAGCATATTGACAAACTTCTAGGTGGCAGACTACTTCAGATATGCGACTATTCCCAAGAGGTAGGATATACTCCTATTCTCTCAGTATTTCTTTAGATTTACCAAATTTCATTTCCCCTCCGTCATCCTTTTTCTGAAAAAGCGTATAGAGGGGGGATGCTTTATGACTCCTACAGAGATTAGGTCTACTTGAGGTGTGAGAATCTGAATCTGATATCATTATTCTCCCTGTATCACCTATCAGGGAGTTTTTTTGTCTCTACCTTAAATCCGCCTGTATTAACCACCTTTTCCGATCCTTTGTAGCTATACTGACTGACAGACTTTAAGCTATAAAGTAGAATCAAGAAGATTTTCCCATACAAGACCATCGTATAAAACGGGAAGAATTATAGGTATGAGCAAGAAAGTTTCACCCCCAGGATAGAGTAGATTTGTTTATCTCCTTCGTAACAAAGACAATAACATTATAGGTATTTCATTTTAAGTATTGTAATATATTTAAGGATCACATTAGTTGCAGAATGTGTGTTCATATATTTTAAATTGCCAAATAACATTTCTAATAAATTAAATCTTTCCTTTGTCTATTCGACATTAAGGCATAAATTACATGCTTTTACCAAACGGATTTACTTTACTGGTCTTTTATTTCTTTTTTTCACAGTTTCGCATTCATTTCAATATTGTTTCAAAATTTAAATGTTTTTTTTTAAAGGGACGTTTCAATATTCACATTTATTGACAATCTACTTGCCATTTTGTTCCACTGCGTCAAAACTCTGGTTTAAAAATAAAAAAAAATTACCAATAACAAATTATATATTTCGGGAGAAAGCAATTAGTAAAACTATTGTTAATGTTATTACATACTGGTTTCTTGTAATACTAAACCATATATTTTGGTATTAATAAATTACTATATTATGCTATTATAGTTTACTATTTTAAGAAAACACAAACAAAAAATTATTTCTAAAAAATAAATGCAAATTGAAAAAATCAGCAGTGTACCAAGAATTATTCTCGCGAGAGATAACGAATTTTCATTTCAGAAACTTTCTCGCTTTTTCAATCCGGCATAACGTTGCAATTTAAATGTTAAATTTTATACGAAATCTTATTATACTTATTCGTATGTATTTTGCTATTAGTCACAATTCTTAATAACAAGAAAAATACGGTTGGTAGATGATTCAATATCTTTTATTTCAATAAAACGATGACGTTTCGGCAACTTATTTTTATGTCTCTTTCAGGCCTAGAAAACGTGCATTAGTATTTTTGTTAAAACAATGATGTTTACGCAAAATTATGATAAATAATAAAAATAACCTAAGAAAAATAACAATTTCAGTTTGAAAATATTTAATATTACAAAACCAGATGTAGAAGTGATAGTCATTTAGTGGTCTACAGAATATAACAATATATGCCTACAGCTAGAAATAATAAAACCGACAATAATTTGAAATAAAAAAAATTAATAAAATAATAATAATGTGTTTATTAAATAATAATAATAATAATAATAATAATAGTGTAACCTGTTAGATCATATTATTTTACAATCTGTATATTTATGAAGATTAAACCCATTTTTTTTAAACACAACTCGTACAATACAATTTAAAAAAATAGGTAACATCAATAACATGTGGCAATAACAGAAAAAAACAGTTTCTTGCTTATATTAACTGTATTTTTCTTGTTTCTTACTTTATTTGGATCAAATTATTTCCATATGAAAAATATTAGTCCAATCACTTTTAATCTAGAACTGCTATACTAATGATTTTTCAGCTTAAAGCTATATTTGGTATTTTATTTGAAATTAAAACAACAAGTTTCATTAATTTTTATTGTTCATTACATGATTCTAAACCTATTTAATTTCAGCTGCGTTCAATGTTTAAATATTGACAAAGCATAATACAGTATTTACTTTTAGTACAATGATTGTATGCTTAAACATTTGGAGCAGTTTTGCATTACTTTTTATGCAAACATTATTTTATATTGAAAACCTATTTTAATTAAAATGTTTTAACATGCATCTATGACTATTGCAGGAATACTGCTCTTTGTTTTCTAGACTGAAAACATTCTGTAATTGTAAGTGCAAAAGAGATTAATTTAAAAAGCATTAACAAAGAAAAACATTCATAAAACTCGGCATTGTTCAATACTTCGGAGCGAACGTATCTTCTTCCTTGAAATGTCGCTAACTCGTTGTTCTTTCGAGCTGGCAATAAACCCGTGCATGACTTTTTCGATCCGTTCTAATCTATATACGAACGGTCGAGCGAATTTCACCCCAATACCGTCGCTCTCTATCCACCCAGATATTGCTCACAGTATTTTGGTTATTGGAGTGCGACATATTGCCAACTTTACCATACGGAAAATAAGTTAATATTAAATGCGGGAGTTGGCGCAATAAGGAGACCGTAGGCCGTGGTATTCGATCTTGCATGGCAGCTGTTCCGCGTACAGTGGCATTGAGATGGCAAGTTAACTCTCGGACAAACATGGATAGTATGCTTGCATTTGAATCGGGGGCTTTAATTATATTTTGTTATTTAGAAAAATAGGAAAGGGGAAACAAAGTGCTTGAATTCAATTTACTTTTATTTTGATTGTCCAAATAAATTTGAAATTATTTTGCATATACCTAGTAATTTTTAGTAAAAAAATATTTTCGAACCAGCAATACTATATTAATAGTTATATCTTAATAATTAATGGAGATGAAGATCAGGAGTTCAGTGTCCAGTTGTAAACAGCGTTCCATGCCTTCACGGCATGTTCTGTTCAGTAGTTTGTTTTCTGCGATTAAAGATTAATAGTTTTGTATATAAATTTATATTATATATTTAGTGATTTGTGATGAGTGTTTTCTTTATTATGGGTTCTTGTTTTCTAATGGATTTGTGATTGTTCAACATTCTTGATTGAATATTGGAGAATCGAAATATGAAGATGACAAAACAAAAGGAAAGGTGTATGTATTTACATTTACCTCCTTTCAATAATATATTTGTTAGTTTTTAACTATTTCTTTATTCACTCTAACGTAGGTTATTTGTATGAACGGTTGAAAAGGAAAGGTGTATGTATTTTCATTTACCTCCTTTCAATAATATATTTGTTAGTTTTTAACTATTTCTATATTCACTCTAACGTAGGCTATTTGTATGAACGGTTTAAAAGGAAAGGTGTATGTATTTTCAATTACCTCCTTTCAATAATATATTTGTTAGTTTTTAACTATATCTTTATTCACTCTAACGTAGGTTATTTGTAAGAACGGTTTAAAAGGAAAGGTGTATGTATTTTCATTTACCTCCTTTCAATAATATATTTGTTAGTTTTTAACTATTTCTTTATTCACTCTAACGTAGGTTATTTGTATGAACTGTTGAAAAGGAAAGGTGTATGTATTTTCATTTACCTCCTTTCAATAATATATTTGTTAGTTTTTAACTATTCCTTTATTCACTCTAACGTAGGTTATTTGTATGAACGGTTGAAAAGGAAAGGTGTATGTATTTTCATTTACCTCCTTTCAATAATATATTTGTTAGTTTTTAACTATTTCTATATTCACTCTAACGTAGGCTATTTGTATGAACGGTTTAAAAGGAAAGGTGTATGTATTTTCAATTACCTCCTTTCAATAATATATTTGTTAGTTTTTAACTATATCTTTATTCACTCTAACGTAGGTTATTTGTAAGAACGGTTTAAAAGGAAAGGTGTATGTATTTTCATTTACCTCCTTTCAATAATATATTTGTTAGTTTTTAACTATTTCTTTATTCACTCTAACGTAGGTTATTTGTATGAACTGTTGAAAAGGAAAGGTGTATGTATTTTCATTTACCTCCTTTCAATAATATATTTGTTAGTTTTTAACTATTCCTTTATTCACTCTAACGTAGGTTATTTGTATGAACGGTTGAAAAGGAAAGGTGTATGTATTTTCATTTACCTCCTTTCAATAATATATTTGTTAGTTTTTAACTATTTCTTTATTCACTCTAACGTAGGCTATTTGTATGAACGGTTTAAAAGGAAAGGTGTATGTATTTTCAATTACCTCCTTTCAATAATATATTTGTTAGTTTTTAACTATATCTTTATTAACTCTAACGTAGGTTATTTGTATGAACCGTTGAAAAGGAAAGGTGTATGTATTTTCATTTACCTCCTTTCAATAATATATTTTTTAGTTTTTAACTATTTCTTTATTCACTCTAACGTAGGTTATTTGTATGAACGGTTTAAAAGGAAAGGTGTATGTATTTTCATTTACCTCCTTTCAATAATATATTTGTTAGTTTTTAACTATTTCTTTATTCACTCTAACGTAGGCTATTTGTATGAACGGTTTAAAAGGAAAGGTGTATGTATTTTCATTTACCTCCTTTCAATAATATATTTGTTAGTTTTTAACTATTTCTTTATTCACTCTAACGTAGGCTATTTGTATGAACGGTTTAAAAGGAAAGGTGTATGTATTTTCATTTACCTCCTTTCAATAATATATTTGTTAGTTTTTAACTATTTCTTTATTCACTCTAACGTAGGCTATTTGTATGAACGGTTTAAAAGGAAATGTGTATGTATTTTCATTTACCTCCTTTCAATAATATATTTGTTAGTTTTTAACTATTTCTTTATTCACTCTAACGTAGGCTATTTGTATGAACGGTTTAAAAGGAAAGGTGTATGTATTTTCATTTACCTCCTTTCAATAATATATTTGTTAGTTTTTAACTATTTCTTTATTCACTCTAACGTAGGCTATTTGTATGAACGGTTTAAAAGGAAAGGTGTATGTATTTTCATTTACCTCCTTTCAATAATATATTTGTTAGTTTTTAACTATTTCTTTATTCACTCTAACGTAGGTTATTTGTATGAACGGTTTAAAAGGAAAGGTGTATGTATTTTCATTTACCTCCTTTCAATAATATATTTGTTAGTTTTTAACTATTTCTTTATTCACTCTAACGTAGGCTATTTGTATGAACGGTTTAAAAGGAAAGGTGTATGTATTTTCATTTACCTCCTTTCAATAATATATTTGTTAGTTTTTAACTATTTCTTTATTCACTCTAACGTAGGCTATTTGTATGAACGGTTTAAAAGGAAAGGCGTATGTATTTTCATTTACCTCCTTTCAATAATATATTTGTTAGTTTTTAACTATTTCTTTATTCACTCTAACGTAGGCTATTTGTATGAACGGTTTAAAAGGAAAGGTGTATGTATTTTCATTTACCTCCTTTCAATAATATATTTGTTAGTTTTTAACTATTTCTTTATTCACTCTAACGTAGGCTATTTGTATGAACGGTTTAAAAGGAAAGGTGTATGTATTTTCATTTACCTCCTTTCAATAATATATTTGTTAGTTTTTAACTATTTCTTTATTCACTCTAACGTAGGCTATTTGTATGAACGGTTTAAAAGGAAAGGTGTATGTATTTTCATTTACCTCCTTTCAATAATATATTTGTTAGTTTTTAACTATTTCTTTATTCACTCTAACGTAGGCTATTTGTATGAACGGTTTAAAAGGAAAGGTGTATGTATTTTCATTTACCTCCTTTCAATAATATATTTGTTAGTTTTTAACTATTTCTTTATTCACTCTAACGTAGGCTATTTGTATGAACGGTTTAAAAGGAAAGGTGTATGTATTTTCATTTACCTCCTTTCAATAATATATTTGTTAGTTTTTAACTATTTCTTTATTCACTCTAACGTAGGCTATTTGTATGAACGGTTTAAAAGGAAAGGTGTATGTATTTTCATTTACCTCCTTTCAATAATATATTTGTTAGTTTTTAACTATTTCTTTATTCACTCTAACGTAGGCTATTTGTATGAACGGTTTAAAAGGAAAGGTGTATGTATTTTCATTTACCTCCTTTCAATAATATATTTGTTAGTTTTTAACTATTTCTTTATTTACTCTAACGTAGGCTATTTGTATAAACGGTTTAAAAGGAAAGGTGTATGTATTTTCATTTACCTCCTTTCAATAATATATTTTTTGGTTTTTAACTATTTCTTTATTCACTCTAACGTAGGTTATTTGTATGAACCGTTGAAAAGGAAAGGTGTATGTATTTTCATTTACCTCCTTTCAATAATATATTTTTTAGTTTTTAACTATTTCTTTATTCACTCTAACGTAGGCTATTTGTATGAACGGTTTAAAAGGAAAGGTGTATGTATTTTCAATTACCTCCTTTCAATAATATATTTGTTAGTTTTTAACTATATCTTTATTAACTCTAACGTAGGTTATTTGTATGAACCGTTGAAAAGGAAAGGTGTATGTATTTTCATTTACCTCCTTTCAATAATATATTTTTTAGTTTTTAACTATTTCTTTATTCACTCTAACGTAGGTTATTTGTATGAACGGTTTAAAAGGAAAGGTGTATGTATTTTCATTTACCTCCTTTCAATAATATATTTGTTAGTTTTTAACTATTTCTTTATTCACTCTAACGTAGGCTATTTGTATGAACGGTTTAAAAGGAAAGGTGTATGTATTTTCATTTACCTCCTTTCAATAATATATTTGTTAGTTTTTAACTATTTCTTTATTCACTCTAACGTAGGCTATTTGTATGAACGGTTTAAAAGGAAATGTGTATGTATTTTCATTTACCTCCTTTCAATAATATATTTGTTAGTTTTTAACTATTTCTTTATTCACTCTAACGTAGGCTATTTGTATGAACGGTTTAAAAGGAAAGGTGTATGTATTTTCATTTACCTCCTTTCAATAATATATTTGTTAGTTTTTAACTATGTCTTTATTCACTCTAACGTAGGCTATTTGTATGAACGGTTTAAAAGGAAAGGTGTATGTATTTTCATTTACCACCTTTCAATAATATATTTGTTAGTTTTTAACTATTTCTTTATTCACTCTAACGTAGGTTATTTGTATGAACGGTTTAAAAGGAAAGGTGTATGTATTTTCATTTACCTCCTTTCAATAATATATTTGTTAGTTTTTAACTATTTCTTTATTCACTCTAAAGTAGGCTATTTGTATGAACGGTTTAAAAGGAAAGGTGTATGTATTTTCATTTACCTCCTTTCAATAATATATTTGTTAGTTTTTAACTATTTCTTTATTCACTCTAACGTAGGTTATTTGTATGAACGGTTTAAAAGGAAAGGTGTATGTATTTTCATTTACCTCCTTTCAATAATATATTTGTTAGTTTTTAACTATTTCTTTATTCACTCTAACGTAGGTTATTTGTATGAACGGTTTAAAAGGAAAGGTGTATGTATTTTCATTTACCTCCTTTCAATAATATATTTGTTAGTTTTTAACTATTTCTTTATTCACTCTAACGTAGGCTATTTGTATGAACGGTTTAAAAGGAAAGGTGTATGTATTTTCATTTACCTCCTTTCAATAATATATTTGTTAGTTTTTAACTATTTCTTTATTCACTCTAACGTAGGCTATTTGTATGAACGGTTTAAAAGGAAAGTTGTATGTATTTTCATTTACCTCCTTTCAATAATATATTTGTTAGTTTTTAACTATTTCTTTATTCACTCTAACGTAGGCTATTTGTATGAACGGTTTAAAAGGAAAGGTGTATGTATTTTCATTTACCTCCTTTCAATAATATATTTGTTAGTTTTTAACTATTTCTTGATTCACTCTAACGTAGGCTATTTGTATGAACGGTTTAAAAGGAAAGGTGTATGTATTTTCATTTACCTCCTTTCAATAATATATTTGTTAGTTTTTAACTATTTCTTTATTCACTCTAACGTAGGCTATTTGTATGAACGGTTTAAAAGGAAAGGTGTATGTATTTTCATTTACCTCCTTTCAATAATATATTTGTTAGTTTTTAACTATTTCTTTATTCACTCTAACGTAGGCTATTTGTATGAACGGTTTAAAAGGAAAGGTGTATGTATTTTCATTTACCTCCTTTCAATAATATATTTGTTAGTTTTTAACTATTTCTTTATTCACTCTAACGTAGGCTATTTGTATGAACGGTTTAAAAGGAAAGGTGTATGTATTTTCATTTACCTCCTTTCAATAATATATTTGTTAGTTTTTAACTATTTCTTTATTCACTCTAACGTAGGCTATTTGTATGAACGGTTTAAAAGGAAAGGTGTATGTATTTTCATTTACCTCCTTTCAATAATATATTTGTTAGTTTTTAACTATTTCTTTATTCACTCTAACGTAGGCTATTTGTATGAACGGTTGAAAGGAAAGGTGTATGTATTTTCATTTACCTCCTTTCAATAATATATTTGTTAGTTTTTAACTATTTCTTTATTCACTCTAACGTAGGCTATTTGTATGAACGGTTTAAAAGGAAAGGTGTATGTATTTTCATTTACCTCCTTTCAATAATATATTTGTTAGTTTTTAACTATTTCTTTATTCACTCTAACGTAGGCTATTTGTATGAACGGTTTAAAAGGAAAGGTGTATGTATTTTCATTTACCTCCTTTCAATAATATATTTGTTAGTTTTTAACTATTTCTTTATTCACTCTAACGTAGGCTATTTGTATGAACGGTTTAAAAGGAAAGGTGTATGTATTTTCATTTACCTCCTTTCAATAATATATTTGTTAGTTTTTAACTATTTCTTTATTCACTCTAACGTAGGCTATTTGTATGAACGGTTTAAAAGGAAAGGTGTATGTATTTTCATTTACCTCCTTTCAATAATATATTTGTTAGTTTTTAACTATTTCTTTATTTACTCTAACGTAGGCTATTTGTATAAACGGTTTAAAAGGAAAGGTGTATGTATTTTCATTTACCTCCTTTCAATAATATATTTTTTGGTTTTTAACTATTTCTTTATTCACTCTAACGTAGGTTATTTGTATGAACCGTTGAAAAGGAAAGGTGTATGTATTTTCAATTACCTCCTTTCAAAAATATATTTGTTAGTTTTTAACTATATCTTTATTAACTCTAACGTAGGTTATTTGTATGAACCGTTGAAAAGGAAAGGTGTATGTATTTTCATTTACCTCCTTTCAATAATATATTTTTTAGTTTTTAACTATTTCTTTATTCACTCTAACGTAGGTTATTTGTATGAACGGTTTAAAAGGAAAGGTGTATGTATTTTCATTTACCTCCTTTCAATAATATATTTGTTAGTTTTTAACTATTTCTTTATTCACTCTAACGTAGGCTATTTGTATGAACGGTTTAAAAGGAAAGGTGTATGTATTTTCATTTACCTCCTTTCAATAATATATTTGTTAGTTTTTAACTATTTCTTTATTCACTCTAACGTAGGCTATTTGTATGAACGGTTTAAAAGGAAATGTGTATGTATTTTCATTTACCTCCTTTCAATAATATATTTGTTAGTTTTTAACTATTTCTTTATTCACTCTAACGTAGGCTATTTGTATGAACTGTTTAAAAGGAAAGGTGTATGTATTTTCATTTACCTCCTTTCAATAATATATTTGTTAGTTTTTAACTATTTCTTTATTCACTCTAACGTAGGCTATTTGTATGAACGGTTTAAAAGGAAAGGTGTATGTATTTTCATTTACCTCCTTTCAATAATATATTTGTTAGTTTTTAACTATTTCTTTATTCACTCTAACGTAGGCTATTTGTATGAACGGTTTAAAAGGAAAGGTGTATGTATTTTCATTTACCTCCTTTCAATAATATATTTTTTAGTTTTTAACTATTTCTTTATTCACTCTAACGTAGGCTATTTGTATGAACGGTTTAAAAGGAAAGGTGTATGTATTTTCATTTACCTCCTTTCAATAATATATTTGTTAGTTTTTAACTATTTCTTTATTCACTCTAACGTAGGCTATTTGTATGAACGGTTTAAAAGGAAAGGTGTATGTATTTTCATTTACCTCCTTTCAATAATATATTTGTTAGTTTTTAACTATTTCTTTATTCACTCTAACGTAGGCTATTTGTATGAACGGTTTAAAAGGAAAGGTGTATGTATTTTCATTTACCTCCTTTCAATAATATATTTGTTAGTTTTTAACTATTTCTTTATTCACTCTAACGTAGGCTATTTGTATGAACGGTTTAAAAGGAAAGGTGTATGTATTTTCATTTACCTCCTTTCAATAATATATTTGTTAGTTTTTAACTATTTCTTTATTCACTCTAACGTAGGCTATTTGTATGAACGGTTTAAAAGGAAAGGTGTATGTATTTTCATTTACCTCCTTTCAATAATATATTTGTTAGTTTTTAACTATTTCTTTATTCACTCTAACGTAGGCTATTTGTATGAACGGTTTAAAAGGAAAGGTGTATGTATTTTCATTTACCTCCTTTCAATAATATATTTGTTAGTTTTTAACTATTTCTTTATTCACTCTAACGTAGGCTATTTGTATGAACGGTTTAAAAGGAAAGGTGTATGTATTTTCATTTACCTCCTTTCAATAATATATTTGTTAGTTTTTAACTATTTCTTTATTCACTCTAACGTAGGTTATTTGTATGAACGGTTGAAAGGAAAGGTGTATGTATTTTCATTTACCTCCTTTCAATAATATATTTGTTAGCTTTTAACTATTTCTTTATTCACTCTAACGTAGGTTATTTGTATGAACGGTTGAAAGGAAAGGTGTATGTATTTTCATTTACCTCCTTTCAATAATATATTTGTTAGTTTTTAACTATTTCTTTATTCACTCTAACGTAGGTTATTTGTATGAACTGTTAAAAAGGAAAGGTGTATGTATTTTCATTTACCTCCTTTCAATAATATATTTGTTAGTTTTTAACTATTTCTTTATTCACTCTAACGTAGGTTATTTGTATAAACGGTTGAAAGGAAAGGTGTATGTATTTTCATTTACCTCCTTTCAATAATATATTTGTTAGTTTTTAACTATTTCTTTATTCACTCTAACGTAGGCTATTTGTATGAACTGTTTAAAAGGAAAGGTGTATGTATTTTCATTTACCTCCTTTCAATAATATATTTGTTAGTTTTTAACTATTTCTTTATTCACTCTAACGTAGGTTATTTGTATGAACGGTTTAAAAGGAAAGGTGTATGTATTTTCATTTACCTCCTTTCAATAATATATTTGTTAGTTTTTAACTATTTCTTTATTCACTCTAACGTAGGCTATTTGTATGAACGGTTTAAAAGGAAAGTTGTATGTATTTTCATTTACCTCCTTTCAATAATATATTTGTTAGTTTTTAACTATTTCTTTATTCACTCTAACGTAGGCTATTTGTATGAACGGTTTAAAAGGAAAGGTGTATGTATTTTCATTTACCTCCTTTCAATAATATATTTGTTAGTTTTTAACTATTTCTTTATTCACTCTAACGTAGGCTATTTGTATGAACGGTTTAAAAGGAAAGGTGTATGTATTTTCATTTACCTCCTTTCAATAATATATTTGTTAGTTTTTAACTATTTCTTTATTCACTCTAACGTAGGCTATTTGTATGAACGGTTTAAAAGGAAAGGTGTATGTATTTTCATTTACCTCCTTTCAATAATATATTTTTTAGTTTTTAACTATTTCTTTATTCACTCTAACGTAGGCTATTTGTATGAACGGTTTAAAAGGAAAGGTGTATGTATTTTCATTTACCTCCTTTCAATAATATATTTGTTAGTTTTTAACTATTTCTTTATTTACTCTAACGTAGGCTATTTGTATAAACGGTTTAAAAGGAAAGGTGTATGTATTTTCATTTACCTCCTTTCAATAATATATTTTTTAGTTTTTAACTATTTCTTTATTCACTCTAACGTAGGTTATTTGTATGAACGGTTTAAAAGGAAAGGTGTATGTATTTTCATTTACCTCCTTTCAATAATATATTTTTTAGTTTTTAACTATTTCTTTATTCACTCTAACGTAGGCTATTTGTATGAACGGTTTAAAAGGAAAGGTGTATGGATTTTCATTTACCTCCTTTCAATAATATATTTGTTAGTTTTTAACTATTTCTTTATTCACTCTAACGTAGGTTATTTGTATGAACGGTTGAAAGGAAAGGTGTATGTATTTTCATTTACCTCCTTTCAATAATATATTTGTTAGTTTTTAACTATTTCTTTATTCACTCTAACGTAGGTTATTTGTATGAACGGTTGAAAGGAAAGGTGTATGTATTTTCATTTACCTCCTTTCAATAATATATTTGTTAGCTTTTAACTATTTCTTTATTCACTCTAACGTAGGTTATTTGTATGAACGGTTGAAAGGAAAGGTGTATGTATTTTCATTTACCTCCTTTCAATAATATATTTGTTAGTTTTTAACTATTTCTTTATTCACTCTAACGTAGGTTATTTGTATGAACTGTTAAAAAGGAAAGGTGTATGTATTTTCATTTACCTCCTTTCAATAATATATTTGTTAGTTTTTAACTATTTCTTTATTCACTCTAACGTAGGTTATTTGTATAAACGGTTGAAAGGAAAGGTGTATGTATTTTCATTTACCTCCTTTCAATAATATATTTGTTAGTTTTTAACTATTTCTTTATTCACTCTAACGTAGGCTATTTGTATGAACTGTTTAAAAGGAAAGGTGTATGTATTTTCATTTACCTCCTTTCAATAATATATTTGTTAGTTTTTAACTATTTCTTTATTCACTCTAACGTAGGTTATTTGTATGAACGGTTTAAAAGGAAAGGTGTATGTATTTTCATTTACCTCCTTTCAATAATATATTTGTTAGTTTTTAACTATTTCTTTATTCACTCTAACGTAGGCTATTTGTATGAACGGTTTAAAAGGAAATGTGTATGTATTTTCATTTACCTCCTTTCAATAATATATTTGTTAGTTTTTAACTATTTCTTTATTCACTCTAACGTAGGCTATTTGTATGAACTGTTTAAAAGGAAAGGTGTATGTATTTTCATTTACCTCCTTTCAATAATATATTTGTTAGTTTTTAACTATTTCTTTATTCACTCTAACGTAGGCTATTTGTATGAACGGTTTAAAAGGAAAGGTGTATGTATTTTCATTTACCTCCTTTCAATAATATATTTGTTAGTTTTTAACTATTTCTTTATTCACTCTAACGTAGGCTATTTGTATGAACGGTTTAAAAGGAAAGGTGTATGTATTTTCATTTACCTCCTTTCAATAATATATTTGTTAGTTTTTAACTATTTCTTTATTCACTCTAACGTAGGCTATTTGTATGAACGGTTTAAAAGGAAAGGTGTATGTATTTTCATTTACCTCCTTTCAATAATATATTTGTTAGTTTTTAACTATTTCTTTATTCACTCTAACGTAGGCTATTTGTATGAACGGTTTAAAAGGAAAGGTGTATGTATTTTCATTTACCTCCTTTCAATAATATATTTGTTAGTTTTTAACTATTTCTTTATTCACTCTAACGTAGGCTATTTGTATGAACGGTTTAAAAGGAAAGGTGTATGTATTTTCATTTACCTCCTTTCAATAATATATTTGTTAGTTTTTAACTATTTCTTTATTCACTCTAACGTAGGCTATTTGTATGAACGGTTTAAAAGGAAAGGTGTATGTATTTTCATTTACCTCCTTTCAATAATATATTTGTTAGTTTTTAACTATTTCTTTATTCACTCTAACGTAGGCTATTTGTATGAACGGTTTAAAAGGAAAGGTGTATGTATTTTCATTTACCTCCTTTCAATAATATATTTGTTAGTTTTTAACTATTTCTTTATTCACTCTAACGTAGGCTATTTGTATGAACGGTTTAAAAGGAAAGGTGTATGTATTTTCATTTACCTCCTTTCAATAATATATTTGTTAGTTTTTAACTATTTCTTTATTCACTCTAACGTAGGCTATTTGTATGAACGGTTTAAAAGGAAAGGTGTATGTATTTTCATTTACCTCCTTTCAATAATATATTTGTTAGTTTTTAACTATTTCTTTATTCACTCTAACGTAGGTTATTTGTATGAACGGTTTAAAAGGAAAGGTGTATGTATTTTCATTTACCTCCTTTCAATAATATATTTGTTAGTTTTTAACTATTTCTTTATTCACTCTAACGTAGGCTATTTGTATGAACGGTTTAAAAGGAAAGGTGTATGTATTTTCATTTACCTCCTTTCAATAATATATTTGTTAGTTTTTAACTATTTCTTTATTCACTCTAACGTAGGTTATTTGTATGAACGGTTTAAAAGGAAAGGTGTATGTATTTTCATTTACCTCCTTTCAATAATATATTTGTTAGTTTTTAACTATTTCTTTATTCACTCTAACGTAGGTTATTTGTATGAACGGTTGAAAGGAAAGGTGTATGTATTTTCATTTACCTCCTTTCAATAATATATTTGTTAGTTTTTAACTATTTCTTTATTCACTCTAACGTAGGTTATTTGTATGAACGGTTTAAAAGGAAAGGTGTATGTATTTTCATTTACCTCCTTTCAATAATATATTTGTTAGTTTTTAACTATTTCTTTATTCACTCTAACGTAGGTTATTTGTATGAACGGTTTAAAAGGAAAGGTGTATGTATTTTCATTTACCTCCTTTCAATAATATATTTGTTAGTTTTTAACTATTTCTTTATTCACTCTAACGTAGGCTATTTGTATGAACGGTTTAAAAGGAAAGGTGTATGTATTTTCATTTACCTCCTTTCAATAATATATTTGTTAGTTTTTAACTATTTCTTTATTCACTCTAACGTAGGCTATTTGTATGAACGGTTTAAAAGGAAAGGTGTATGTATTTTCATTTACCTCCTTTCAATAATATATTTGTTAGTTTTTAACTATTTCTTTATTCACTCTAACGTAGGTTATTTGTATAAACGGTTGAAAGGAAAGGTGTATGTATTTTCATTTACCTCCTTTCAATAATATATTTGTTAGTTTTTAACTATTTCTTTATTCACTCTAACGTAGGCTATTTGTATGAACTGTTTAAAAGGAAAGGTGTATGTATTTTCATTTACCTCCTTTCAATAATATATTTGTTAGTTTTTAACTATTTCTTTATTCACTCTAACGTAGGTTATTTGTATGAACGGTTTAAAAGGAAAGGTGTATGTATTTTCATTTACCTCCTTTCAATAATATATTTGTTAGTTTTTAACTATTTCTTTATTCACTCTAACGTAGGCTATTTGTATGAACGGTTTAAAAGGAAAGTTGTATGTATTTTCATTTACCTCCTTTCAATAATATATTTGTTAGTTTTTAACTATTTCTTTATTCACTCTAACGTAGGCTATTTGTATGAACGGTTTAAAAGGAAAGGTGTATGTATTTTCATTTACCTCCTTTCAATAATATATTTGTTAGTTTTTAACTATTTCTTTATTCACTCTAACGTAGGCTATTTGTATGAACGGTTTAAAAGGAAAGGTGTATGTATTTTCATTTACCTCCTTTCAATAATATATTTGTTAGTTTTTAACTATTTCTTTATTCACTCTAACGTAGGCTATTTGTATGAACGGTTTAAAAGGAAAGGTGTATGTATTTTCATTTACCTCCTTTCAATAATATATTTTTTAGTTTTTAACTATTTCTTTATTCACTCTAACGTAGGCTATTTGTATGAACGGTTTAAAAGGAAAGGTGTATGGATTTTCATTTACCTCCTTTCAATAATATATTTGTTAGTTTTTAACTATTTCTTTATTCACTCTAACGTAGGTTATTTGTATGAACGGTTGAAAGGAAAGGTGTATGTATTTTCATTTACCTCCTTTCAATAATATATTTGTTAGTTTTTAACTATTTCTTTATTCACTCTAACGTAGGTTATTTGTATGAACGGTTGAAAGGAAAGGTGTATGTATTTTCATTTACCTCCTTTCAATAATATATTTGTTAGCTTTTAACTATTTCTTTATTCACTCTAACGTAGGTTATTTGTATGAACGGTTGAAAGGAAAGGTGTATGTATTTTCATTTACCTCCTTTCAATAATATATTTGTTAGTTTTTAACTATTTCTTTATTCACTCTAACGTAGGTTATTTGTATGAACTGTTAAAAAGGAAAGGTGTATGTATTTTCATTTACCTCCTTTCAATAATATATTTGTTAGTTTTTAACTATTTCTTTATTCACTCTAACGTAGGTTATTTGTATAAACGGTTGAAAGGAAAGGTGTATGTATTTTCATTTACCTCCTTTCAATAATATATTTGTTAGTTTTTAACTATTTCTTTATTCACTCTAACGTAGGCTATTTGTATGAACTGTTTAAAAGGAAAGGTGTATGTATTTTCATTTACCTCCTTTCAATAATATATTTGTTAGTTTTTAACTATTTCTTTATTCACTCTAACGTAGGTTATTTGTATGAACGGTTTAAAAGGAAAGGTGTATGTATTTTCATTTACCTCCTTTCAATAATATATTTGTTAGTTTTTAACTATTTCTTTATTCACTCTAACGTAGGCTATTTGTATGAACTATTGAAAAGGAAAGGTGTATGTATTTTCATTTACCTCCTTTCAATAATATATTTGTTAGTTTTTAACTATTTTTTATTCACTCTAACGTAGGTTATTTATATGAACGGTTGAGCAAGATTTACCAATAGTACATCACTCCCTATACGGCAAATTATTTGTCACAGAACTTAGGCTATTGAAGTGTAATATGTTCCCAACCTTACCATACGTAAAATTAGTTAATATTAAATGCGAGAGTTCAATCAACAACGAATCAAGCATTGATGTTTGTACTGTGTACATCGGTACTAGTCTACGTCACATATTAAACCAATGGACAAATACTATAATCGGAGAGAAAAGTTCATTTGAAACTGAAAACTGCCACCGTTTGTGTGATTGTAGTAATGAAGCCTAAAACGCGTGAAAGCCGGAATGTTTGACTTTTTACGAATTCAGTAACGAACGCCGATCGTTTTGGAAATAAATTGGGCTAATTGTACTGATGAGGGCAATATTTACTTTGCTCTTTTCAGTTTACACAGCAACGATTGCTTCAATTATCTGAATAATTGTTACACAGAGATCGTGATTCAATCGCGAGTTTTTACGAAAATTGGTGTAAAGCTGTATCAGTCACCACGTTTCTAAAATTGTGATTAAATGTGTCGCCAGATGTGATTAAAGTTTGTTTATGTTGATCTTCTGTAATTTGTAAAATTGTTTTTATTATTGCTTAAAAATAAATTTATTGTTATTCTTGTACGTTTTCACTATTATGTGGGGTTGATTCACTTTTAATGGTTGAGGAATAAATGTTGCTAATTTAGAGAGAATGATAGACTCCAATGTATGCTAAATAATATTAAAATTTTTGAGCTAGTGAGAAGTGATGTAATAAATTGTGTATAGTAAAGTTAAAAACAATAATGTTCTGAACATTGATTGGAAAAATAACCCCCCTGTCTAGGGCCAGACGCTAGTCTCCCGGGCGGGAGAAACGAGTTTGGATTCGTAGGGGCGTGGATTCCTCGCTTGATAACGTATACTGCAAAAGATGAACTATCTAAGTTTATTTTGGGCTTGGAATTATGGATGATTGATCCAGTGACTTTAACGGAACTGTGATTTTAGTGACATCGCCAGGTTTGGATTAATGACTTTTACCGGTGACTTTATTACTGGTGTCACTTTAGTACCGGATACTAAAACTGATCTGTTTGTGCCAATAACAGTCAGGCATATCACACTGGTGAAATTATTTCAAACTTCGCTTTTTTTTACGGAAGGCTTGTTTTATTTAAAAATAAACTCCTACGAAATTAACAACAAACTACCGAGTGCGAAATAGCGTCTACTGTACATAACACTGTCACTATCTTGAAACCTGACACAAATCGACAACCCATACATGACGTAATTGTGTAGAGCCACGGACAGCGACAAATCAACCAAAGGCAACCGTTTCATCCAGTGACTGCGACTTTTTGCCCAATCACAACAGAGGCAAATTCCGATCGATCCATTGTCACTGGAACTGGCATTCCCCATATGACTGGCGAGCAAACATAAACTGATAATCTGAATGGTATGAAGATCGATCTATTAGGGAACTGTCTAGTGTATGAATATGCTTATGGTATGAAGGTCGATCTAAGCTATTAGGGAACTGTCTAGTGTATGAATATGCTTATGGTATGAAGGTCGATCTAAGCTATTAGGGAACTGTCTAGTGTATGAATATGCTTATGGTATGAAGGTCGATCTAAGCTATTAGGGAACTGTCTAGTGTATGAATATGCTTATGGTATGAAGGTCGATCTAAGCTATTAGGGAACTGTCTAGTGTATGTCGATCCAAGCTATTAGGGAACTGTCTAGTGTATGAATATGCTTATGGTATGAAGGTCGATCTAAGCTATTAGGGAACTGTCTAGTGTATGAATATGCTTATGGTATGAAGGTCGATCTAAGCTATTAGGGAACTGTCTAGTGTATGAATATGCTTATGGTATGAAGGTCGATCTAAGCTATTAGGGAACTGTCTAGTGTATGAATATGCTTATGGTATGAAGGTCGATCTAAGCTATTAAGGAACTGTCTAGTGTATGAATATGGTTATGGTATGAAGGTCGATCTAAGCTATTAGGGAACTGTCTAGTGTATGAATATGCTTATGGTATGAAGGTCGATCTAAGCTATTAGGGAACTGTCTAGTGTATGAATATGCTTATGGTATGAAGGTCGATCTAAGCTATTAGGGAACTGTCTAGTGTATGAATATGCTTATGGTATGAGTAAGGACTAGAATGTTTAAACTAATGCTACCTTTTATTCACAACTGTCCTCACATCCTATATAAAATGTGGAGGATTGAGGCGTTTTCTTCTCCCCTCATCATTAACTGCTTCTCCTAAGTATGATAGACCCATTGATAATTGCTACTCAAAATCCCTATTTCAATAATCTTTTCGTTACTATATAATATTTTTTTTTTAATATCTATCCTAATTCCTCATATTTTATTCTTTAATTTTTTTATAAGTAACTGATCTATTTTTTCCTGATTAAATATAAAATTTTCTTACTACCTTACATTTGTCTTTCTTCAACACTGATATGCATAAGTTCTTGTTTATATTTCTCCTCAAAGTTACTTAGGTCAACGAACATGTATAATCTGTAGTAGTAATTCCTATTTTCTTCGATTATAACTTGAAGAAGTTTTTAACTATTAGTTATATATATATATTTTTATTTTTTACCTTTTATTTTTTAAACTTTTTCATCGTCTCTTCCACTGCTATTTTTATTTTTTTTAACTTTTACTTTTAATTAATATCCTTAATTTGTAGTTCTGTACATTCCTCCTTCAAATTTTTATTCAACGTTATATTGAATATTTTAAGTCTTTTCTAATTAAACTCTATCAATTGTTGCGTAACATTATTGGACAATTTAAACTATTCTAAGCAGAACAAAATGCCTGCTTCTCGAAGAGATTGCATCATTCATGAATCTACACGACTTCTTATCCATTGACAACTCTGAACATCCATTGGTGCTTTTGTAGGTATGCCGTACTATTAACCGAGCTTCAGTATCTCGTGGTTTGTGTTAACTTTTTAAGAAGAAAGAAAGATGTTGCAAAGAAGAAGAGTTTGGATTTAGAGCATCCAGCCATTCGACTCTTAATTCCAAATAGGGATTGTCGATATGGCCTTCGCTTATATACCGACTACGCTTCGTTTAGCGTAAGTTTCCTTCGGTATAGGTAATTACACCTAAAGTCGGCCGATTAACATGAAACAAACACGCAATTGTTTGTTTAATAGTAATTAAAAAAAAACGTATCAACGTTTTTCCCACACAATCCGTATTAATTAGATTATTTTTTGTAAGTAGAGTAATCGGTTATGTGTCACTAATGGGATGTTCTCGCTTGGTTGTCCCACCGTATTGTTAGGCCCAGGCAGGTCTTAATTTCCAGCTGCCTGGTTTGCCTCGACTTAACCTGAGACTATCTATAAGCAGCTAGGAAGTTATTTTGAATGTGAACGTGAAATGGTTTTACATTAGTCATCCTTACATAAACTTGCGGTTAAAAGGCCGGAATTATCTTTAGATACTTGAGGAAAAGGAAAAACTTGAAGTTAGCAATTCCAATGTGAAATAAAAAAAGATGCCCTAAAGGATTAGAAGCAATACCTTTTCTTTCCTCCCCAAGCTGAAAATGTCCTACTACTTTTAAGCATCCATTCTTAAAACCACCCCAAGCGTTAAAAGCCCTGCCGACAAAGTCTCTAGACTCCAGACAGACGCTGTATATCCATTGGGACTATCGAAGCATTTCCTTCTTTGATTGACTTACTAATTAAAACACCCTCCTTAACCAATAACTTTTAGGGTATTGCTGCATTATGCTACACAATTCTTACGATGTTATATAACTGAAATAAAATGTAACTACAAAGTATTCGGTTAGCAAAAACGTTTCCCACGTTAATAGCCCATTACCAATATGAACAAGTGACCTCCAGTCCCCTCTCTCTTACACATATATTCGCTGTAACGACATGACAGTGTAAGTCGTTAAATTTAAATTTGTTTTTTTTCCTTGTCAAACCTACTTTGCACAGTTCTCTGTTAGTATATTCCAATATAGCCTTATAGAGACATACTCGTAGCATAATAAAAGGGTTTGTTTTACTAAGTCACTTTAAATAATTTCGAGTTATGGTAAATGGGTTGTTTGTATTTGTTTTCAAATATTTACCACTAATTAATTATTGTCTACATTTCAAATCTTTGGTGTTTAGTTTAAAATGTGTTTTAAGTACTATATGTAAAAACGAAAAATACTAATTGACAAAGCGTTTTTCAAGGACTTATAAAGTATTATGTAAGTTTTCACTGTATTTCAAGTAAAACAATATTTTTTCGTGATACAATTTATGAATCAGACTATCTATTCCTGATACATCGTGATGACTCGTGGATGTGGCACAAGATTGATTTACAGTTAATTTGGAAGTCCCATGACGTAATCACACCCCAATGTTCACTAGAGGCGGGACTAAAGGAGTTAACGGTCCGTTTTCAAGGAAAGTCATTATAATAAACTTCCTCGGCTCGTCGGTCTCGATGTTTACTTGTCGGCGACAATTTAATTTACTCTGCGTTTTACATCGCCTTCCAAATTGAATCGAGAATGGAGATTTATCCGCGGGTAAAAACATTCTGGTTCTTTAAGCGATGAAATGTAATCTGTAGTGAGTTTATTGCTTATTTATTGATGTTTAACGTGTTCCACGTCTGGGCGTTTGTTCTGAAGTTTAACTATTTTGTTAAAGTCTAGTGCCGGTGTTACGAATCTAAGCTGTCGAGTTTGGGTCAAGATAAAGTCACCAGCATTTCACGTATGGCAATGTTGACTCAGATGTAACGTTTCCGACATAGTAGTAGCCTACATTGTAATAGTACTGCTTTAGAAATGAGGCCCGTGGCAATACTGCGCTAAACGAAACAGCGTTGTACGGGGCCGAACGATTTCACCATCACGTCGACAGTGATTTGCGTTCGATACTACTGTTATACATTTGTTTTCTTTTGTATTTGTATTTATATTTTTTTTAAATCGCTTGTAATTTCCTTAAAACCTGTAACGTAATATCTAAACTGAACTTTGGCATAGCTTCAACGCTGGGAACTGACTTTAAGTAATATTGAACAAAGTACATTCTATGAGTTACTGTGACAAAATGAGTCAAATTACTTGTAAACATGATTATATATGATAGAATAATATAAACACATTTGCGTATGTTGACATCATTATTGTCATAATAATAATAGACAGGTGTTTATTTATACGAAACAGTAGCTTAGCTTGCTGACTGTCATATTTCGGTTTCCTTGAAGGCGGTAAGCATGTCTGTTATCCAGCTTTTTGTCGGTTTCTATAAGTCATACAAATCACCGGTGACCTTGAACGGACATCGTAGGTGGGTTATAACAAATCAGCGCTAAACTGGGGTCCGTTGGACTAAGCACTACTGTATTTTGCTACTGACCATAACATCCCATTTTACCAGCCTCAATTTAATAGCTAAATCTGGAGATGAAAGTTTACCAACCCAAAACGATCGTAGGGTATACAAAAGTATCTACTTTTATTACTATAGAATTGCGATAAGTATGGAAAAGTGCAGGCATAGTTTTACAAGCAGGAAAAGGAGTTTTTTGAAATATTACGTACTTTAATCTAGTAAAGTTTCAACTTCATTATAGGTAAGTATTTAAACGTTAACAATTTTTTAAATCTTTTAAATATTAGGAGTAATTTATTTGAATACTTTGACAATAGGTAACATCTTTCTAAATGGCTACCGTTAATTTTTTTTTTAACTCTGCAACTCTCGGCATTTCCGCCATTTTGTGCATCCCAATACAAAGCTGCCCTTGCGTAGAAGTCTTTACTTTGATTTTCAACATGTTAATTTAAATAACATGTTGAGTACATTGACACATGTAGTGCAGACGCCATTTCTTGGTTGTCACACAGTGGGCATTTCTATTTCGAATTGGTGTGAAATTAGTCACCTTAATGTGATTCCCCTGCATAATTAGAACGACTAACTCTCTCCAAACAGCCCATATAACTTTTTTTTAAAACATAAGCGCTACTATAGGCAGGTGTGACATATTATTATTATTTCCAAGTATTTAAATGTAAATTAGTGACGCATGCTAAAGTTGTGACCAAGTAATAATAATGTACCTCTTTATACTTAGTTTTAAAGCGTTGTTTTATGTACAATAGGCCAGGTTGTGTATATAATAAATTAAATGAATCACTTATATTGAAAGTAAGGAAATAACTCGTTTTTGTACCATTTAGTTAAGTGCAATTCTACATTATTATCCTGTGAAAAAGCAAACATTATTAGCTAGTATTTTCGTTAATAGTTTCTTAAATATAATAGATTTTAGAATTGTTGGTTGACTGTCTGGTAGAGACTTCTATTTAACCAATTTGGACTTTCGGGTTACTTCAGGTCGCGTGGTCTTCAATATACGCGACGATATTATTAACCTATACCTCCATTACGTCTTTTTTCAGGGCCGCGGAAATTCAACACTCTCTTTCCTACCATTGTTCATAATAGAGGCGAGTCGACATTTTATGGCCTCGTTTAAGAGTATATTTTAATCAGCTACGTAACTATGTACGACTCTTGACGCTATGATACTCTTTGTAACCCATATCGTAATTCTATACATATTCCGCAATCAATACCTATTCTTTATAGACGAAAATGACAATAGACTAACCAATATGTCCTTGAGATGACAAAACTATTTTAGCAGGTCAGAAAAAGTCAATAACACACAAAAAATACCATTAGGCCTACTTGCTACGTGAATATCTCTTTTCTTCATTCAAGGGACAATATAACAATGAGACAATTATATCCTACAACGATAAATTTTATTATATCCTATTTCTCACACTGGTCAATGGTTTTTAAAACTTTCCACTATATTTAAAAAGTTTAGTCAATATTTTCTCTATCCAAGCGTTAATTTTCCTTCCTCTAAAACGACTTACTAGCATTAGCGGGAAAATTTAGCAGTCTCAGCATATCTAAGTGACTGCACTCGACTGGAGTGTGTCTGGTGTCACCACGTTCCTGGTCAAGTGCTTCAGTCTTCCTGAAGGAATTTATTCATGCTGTACCTAATATGTATTGCAGATTTTTAAAAAAGTAAGACTAAATACATAAGAAAGTCGCAAAGTCAAATAATATAGGATACATACACACACACACACACACACACACACAACGCACGCAAGCACGCACACACACACACACACACACACACAACGCACGCAAGCACGCGCACACACACACACACACACACACAACGGACGCAAGCACGCATGCACACACACACACACACACACACACACACACACACACACACACACACACACACACACACACATACATACACACACACACACACACACACACACACACACACACACACTCACACACATACACTCACACACACACACACACACACATACACACACACACACACACACAAATTCACACGCACTCACACAAAACATGTGTATTGTTCACGACGTGCGTGTGTTGCGCGTGCACTTGGGCTTACATTTATAAAGATAGATCTCGTAAAATGTATAATTTTAAAAAGTAATATCATGTTGAAAACATCTGTATTCATTCTGAATATAAATATAAATATTCGGTATTAAATAGTTAGAGGAGAAATATAAACGTTATAAGAGAAGCAAAAAATAACTCCACAAATCTATATAACTCTAATACAACCTTCTTTCAAAATGCGTTTTCTGAAATTCTGAGACATAAGAAAACATCAATATAATACACAATAAGGTTATTTTAAAATGTCAGCGTTTCTTAGAGAAATCTAACGTTACGGTAATGAGGTCAAATTTAATGTCCTTTGTATTTCGAATAAACGCTTTTTTAAGGAACATTAAGTTGAATATGTCTTATAAAATATTTGTGAGTGGGCAATAAAATGTTTAATCAGTTACTGGAGAAGTAGTCATTTTTTTAAAACTAAATACATATAATATAAAAACAAATCCTGGATACCTAATAAATTTAAATACAAAATTTTATTGTACAATTTTAATTTCATAAAATAGAAAGTTGATAGACGTTATAACACTTAATTTTATCTTTTAAAAGACGTCTAATTATAAAATTCTTAGTACTTCGAACTATTAACAGAAAGATTTACTTTAATAACCAACCAGTCATTCCAAGAAAAAGCAACTAGTACACTCTTTAAATGGGTTGTAATTCTAAAGAATTAAACTCAGTAGCTACTGGAAAACTACAGCAATTTAATTATAAAATACCCAAAATTAATTAAATATATATATATTAAGTTTTGATTAGGTCTATTTTAGTTAAATTCCATTCAAGCACTACTTCAAATCAAGTTTTACTGTGTTACAAATACATTGATATCATTTATAATACTTTTCCATTGGGTTAAACTTTCTCCTACAATATCCGATTCCCAGTGACCATCTCTACCTTCCGCCCGTGTTAAATCTTCTTTCAGCTCTTTTCTTCTAATTTCTCTGTCAGTCTCCTGTCTCCAGTTAATACGGTTTCCCTCTATCCATGGCGTCTCCTCCTTAATATTTGTCTTGGTAGTATGTTGTTTGGCAATCTTTGTACGTTACCGTAACCCTTCAATTGGCGTACCTTTATATCATTGCACCTACGAAAAACCTTCATTATCTCACAGACCCAGTCATTTGTGACGCTCTGCAGCCTCGATTTTTCGGCTGCTTCCGCTTAAAGCTCATTTCAGTTGCTTTCAGTTGTTTCATTGTTCACTCTTTGAGTTGCCAAACCTAACTATTGTAGATAACTACTCTCCTGATAATTGACCGACATATACCTTTATTCAACTATTAGAATATGTAATGTAATAAAATTTACCACTTCGATATTTCTTTCTTTAATTGCTTCCTAATTTGCCTTTATTATACTAGTATTAATCATACCGAGGTAATTATATTTTTCCCAGGTCCAGTGCTTTGTACTTCTCTTAGAATAAATCTGTTTGTCTTCCCCTTATACAGATGTAGCTTGTTTATACGAAGTTTATGTCTAAACGCCAGATTTTATACCCCCAAAGTTAATATAATGTCGCATCGTTTAAGAGTATTACATGTTTCGACACTTTAATTTCTAAATCCCTACGACCTGTCATAGTGTATTTAAAATACTGTAGCGTAAATGTAACAATATGATTTTAATGCCTATTTTCAAAGATAGAAAAGTGACGCGTATACATAGTGCTTATACACAAACATATCTCATAAATATTTGGTGTGCTACAAAAAAACGACCAACTATTAGAACTGTAAATTTCCAAAAAGTGTAAATATGCCCTGTTACTAATAAAACTATTTAGAAAATAAGAACTTTCTAGTTTAAATTATATTTGGTTACTGGAGTTTGAGTCAAAACTAAAATATATAATATCAGGTTTTACTGTATAGCACTTGTATATAAAGTACGTTTATGAAAGCGCACACAATATCCTTTCATAATCCCATGAGAACCGCTGAGTTAATGTTTTTATTTTCTGTTGTGAGAGAACGTGTTTTTCATTTTTCCACTTTACTTTAAGTGTGTCACCAATTTCAGAAAATTATTTCGTGCTTTATTACATAACTAACCTCAATTTCATTGACGTCATCCACAGGCACGAGTTGTGAAAGGACTCCCCCTTCAAGTTTGTAAAAAGTAATCAACTTGACGCTCGAAAATTGTGGTTCTCAAAAAACGTTAAGTAATTTTGTATTTCTATTGGGAAAACTAACTGTGTTGAGGTTTCTTAGAATCGTTTAAGCCAAATCAAAACTTGTTGAGTGAATATGTTACTGGTTTAGAGAACAAATCTAAATTCTCTATGATACAAATAATAGATGTGTCTTAAAAGCTTATATGAGTTACTTAGCGTGTAAAATAGCCCGTAATTAAATTATAAATTTATTGAACAAGAACAAAAACAACTTTAAATTTGTTGTTTTTAAACTAAAGACTTTTTATCTTTAAATTGAATATAACAACAACTGAAAAGCTTTGAAACCATAAACTACTTTAAGTACCAATATTGAAAAAACAAATTCTCCATTGACCTTGGAATTATCCATCGGATCGTTAGCGTTTTACACGATCTGATAGTCTGTACGTTAACGTTTACGAATGATGTATATGGTTTTACAATATTAATATAATACTAATAAAGGACCCCAGACATCCCGATCTAGAAATTACGAAAGGATCATCCCTAGTGGGTAATATTTGAAGTATAACTACTCTCTGACGGTGAAATAGGGAGGTGTTATTTTATTTCGCCAAGTTGCATGAATTAGGTTAAGGATCGATAGATGGAGTAACGATAGGATATGACATGGGTTTTGGGGAGTACTTGAAAATAATGGCTCTTTTTAGGAGCATCTTGAAGTTGACCTACTCTCTTTCGGGCCTTACCCTATCCAGGTGTTTTTCTATAACGCCAAGTTACAGGAAGGAAGATCAGGATGGGTAGGGGGAGTAAAGGTAAGAAATAGCATTGGTTATGGGAGGTAGACAGGCAAATGAATCCCATTGGCAGGGTCGTTTATCTGAAGCAGACACATTCTCTGTCCGGGTTTATGACAATCGTTCTGATTATCGTTCCAAAATGTAAGAAGGTTAAAGGTGGATTTAAGGAGTATATTTACCTCTCTAACACGTCGAAATGTAAGAAGAAAGCTAAAGGTTGAATACACGTAGTAAATATAGGAGTTAGTGCGGGTTATAGAGAGTAAAGTAATTATGGCTCTTATGGTCGGGGTCACTTAGACCTGACGTCAAAGATAAGTGTCTAATCTTTCTCTTTCCTGCAAGAATGTGTTACTGAGTGTTTTAATGTTGGATAAACATGCCACCTCAATATAAGCGAAACTATTCAAAATACCTGTTTGAAGTTAGAATCACAACAATGCTAAATATGGCAAGTTCTTGTGTCTTACCTTAAGGCTAAGGCAAGTCTCTTACTGAGCTACGACTTTAGTATTTTATCAAACTAGATGAAGAAACACAAATTTATCAAAGAGCAAGTGGTGCGATACATAACTGTTATAGATAACTACATGAAATAGTTCCCTAGAGCTGGATTTGCAATAAGGTAGGAATATCAGGCCTTGTTACAGTGACATTTACGTTACCTGATCGGAAACTATGGCCAATGTTCTTTAGGGGTTACGTCTCCAGTGCATCTTCCAAACACCTGAGAAATAATTGAACCAAAGGTCGAATAAATTACACCTGCCGTGGAAGAGCTCGTGGCCGTATTGACGAGAGCGCTGTGACGAATTTCATTGAAGAATTATGTACAATCTGAGCCGGCATTTTGAGCTAATAGGTCTTTTGAGCGGGGGGATATCTTTGGTTTGACATGCAAAATCACACATTCAACACATCTATTTATCTATTTAAACACTACTAAACACTATTTTAACTCAAATCAAGTGATAACTTATGATTTCATACAAGAGCTTATCTTACACTTTAGGGTATTGCTGTAGAATAGCTATAAAATAATAAGAGCACAGCGGCTCAATGTATTACAATAAAAATATTAGTAAAAACCCCAATACCGCAAAAAAAATCAAAAATTCAATTTATTACCAAGTCGGTCTAGTTCGTAAATTACTTTATTCTAGATTGTAAATTTGTAATAAGACCCTCTGTTGATGATGACATGGCCATCGTACATATGGGTTTAATATTAACTTTTAATAGTAGTTAATTTTTATTAATTTTATGGTGTTCTGGCCTTTGTTAATATTTTATTTTCATATTGTAGAATATCTCTTTTAATACGAGGTTATGTTCCTTCTTTTTATTGTACAGTAATAAAGTATTATTTTATCAATAAATATTATTTATCAGTTAATAAATAATACATTTATCGTTTAATAAATTATTATTTTAACAAATTTCACTACTATTTAATAAATTTAATAATAAGAGTTATCAATTTTTATTCCAATTTTTTAATAAAAATGTCCCAAGATGCACTGTTAAGTACCGATATGAAATTGTTACCTTACAACAAATTTTTATTCAGCAAACTTTTTAATATCTATAAAGGGTTGTTATTACCTACATTCTTTTGTTACAAACAAGATTTTATTAAAATATCTATTAACTACAATATTTAAATGAGGTATCCAGCCCTGTCGTCCTGTCTAATTGACGTTTACGAGCATTAATCACATTCAATATGATATGCACAGTAATTTGAAACTCTACTCGTTTCGAAACACCTTTAACTCAAACTTTATCATTTGACAATCGTTTAAGAATCTTCAACGTGATCACGTCGCTTGAGTTTGTTTTAGAAAAGCGTTTATCGGGAAAACTTAGTTAAACTTTAAACTTAGTATAAAACTTAAAACTCTAAAGTTACTTTGCCCTACATGGCTGGATAATGGATACAAGATTATATACTTTGTTGTGGCCGACATCACCTTAAGCTTAAGGCTTAACCTTTAGAGTCTTGTAAATTTTAAAAGTAAAATGTAAACTTTCTAAAATATGAGAGATTTCCATTCCACAAAGCAAGAATAACTTGACGTTATTTTAATACTGAGCATGTTTACCCAGTCAGCCTGTTTTTGCAGTAGGTATAAGATCAATATACAACATACCTCTATTTTCCAATCCCCATGCAATCAGATAGATTTGTGAATTCCTTGTACGCGATCCGTAAAATTCCTTGTGGGAACTTATACTATTGTATTCGGTGAAAATAACGGTTTATCATCTGAAGAAGAAAATCTACACTACTAAGCCGAAAAGCTGTATATGGCTAAACTGAACTAAAAACCTATCTATGTATTCGGCTAAACCAAACCATGGATTCGGCTCAACCGTCCCATGTATTCGCCTTAATTGAGCCATGTTTTCGGCTAAACCTGTCTGTGTATTCGGCTAAACCAAACCATGGATTCGGCTCAACCGACCCATGTATTCGCCTTAATTGACCCATGTATTCGGCTAAACCTGCCTGCGGCTAAACCAAACCATGGATTCGGCTCAACCGTCCCATGTATTCGCCTTAATTGACCCATGTATTCGGCTAAACCTGCCTGTGTATTCGGCTAAACCAAACCATGGATTCGGCTCAACCGACCCATGTATTCGCCTTAATTGACCCATGTATTCGGCTAAACCTGCCTGTGTATTCGGCTAAACCAAACCATGGATTCGGCTCAACCGTCCCATGTATTCGCCTTAATTGAGCCATGTTTTCGGCTAAACCTGCCTGTGTATTCGGCTAAACCAAACCATGGATTCGCCTCAACCGTCCCATGTATTCGCCTTAATTGAGCCATGTTTTCGGCTAAACCTGTCTGTGTATTCGGCTAAACCAAACCATGGATTCGGCTCAACCGACCCATGTATTCGCCTTAATTGACCCATGTATTCGGCTAAACCTGGCCATGTATTCGGCTAAACCTGCCTGTGTATTCGGCTAAGCCTAACCATGGACTCAGCTCAACTGACCCATGTATTCGCCTTAAATGCACCCATGGAATTTGCTAAGCCGACGCATTTATTCTCCTTAACTGACCCATGTATTCGCCTTAACTGGCCCATGCATTCGGCTAAACCGGTCAATCTATTCGCTTTAACTGACCAATGTATTCGGCTAAACCAACTCATGTATTCGTTCTAACCAACCCATGTAACCGCCCTTTAACTGACCCACGTATTCGGCTAAGCCGGTCAATGTATTCGCTTTAACCGACCCTTGTATTCACCCTAAGCGACTTATTTATTTTGCAAAACCGAACGATGTATTTCCTTAACTGACTCATGTGTTCACCTAAGCAAACCCATGTATTCGGCAAAACCGGCTCATGAATTCGCTTCAACTGACCCATGTAATCTGCTAAACCAACCCATGAAATTCGACTAAACCGACCCGTGGATACGCTCTAACCAACCCATGAGTTTAACTTGAACCATGTAATATGAGTAGCCTATTGAACCATGCCGGGTGTGAATATTCGGCTAAACCGACACACGTATTCGGCTAAACCGATACACGTATTCGGCTAAACCGACACAGATTTATACTAATAGGTTCTCATAATGTTTTTACGACTTTAAATAAATTTATTGTCGTTCCTTTATTTTTATAAAGTATAACAGTAAATCACGAGTTCGACAAACTTTCATGCGATCCTGACAAGGCACGTTTTGTAAACTTACTGCTTATTTTCGGTTGAAAGTTTTAAACATTGCAGCTCTACGTGTTTCTCGATAATGGAAACAAAATTGTAGCGTTCTGTAGGTGGGACAGTATTATAACATAGTTCTTTTATAGAAAAAGTTTTTGTAATGTTTAAACTGTCTTAATAAGGTCGCCATTGCCACTTCCGGTTGTAGAGCTGTGACTTTAACGTTTGGTATGGATTTGAGTTTCAAATTTAGGAATTCCGTGTCTGCCACAGCATTACAATTCCTGTCTCATAGTATTATGGTTCCACCCCTTACTATAATAGTTAAGCACCTATTTATTACTACTAATGGTAAAACAAAACCGATTAAGAACAAGAACAGAATTCCATTTAATTTTAGCTTTTACTTGTTAGGCGTAATTTATTTGTTACGAATACAAAATACATTCCTAGCTGAGTTTTAACGCAATATAGCCTACGTTTAAGAGACTTTTGAGTGTACAGTAATTAAATTTTTGAAAGTAAATTTAGCCTGAAATGAGTCACGTTAAAATAGGGCCTAAAAAAACAGGCGTTGTTCAGCAGTCACTTTAGTTTTAAATGTCCCATCAAAATTGTTTGTTTTGTAAAAATAGTTTATTTGTTTCAACATTTTGCTTCAAAACATATGCGTCACAAAGTACTAAAGTAACTAAACCTACTCTAACATAACGTTACTTGACCTAACCTAAGTACAGTCCATTTCTTTGAAAATAAACAGAATGAGTTAGATTTAAAACTGAGTAATCATACTTCATTTGCCTGTCAAAGCTGTAACACAATATTTCGTTGTAAGATTTATTTTAAATAAATTCTTAAGTAATTTAGGTGTTGAATATTGCAATTATCTGTTACATAATTATTAAAGTGACCTGCAAAGTCAAGAGCATTCCTAAACTGAACTTGAGAATGGTGCATTCAATAATTTTACCAATTGTTTCAAAATAATATAAATCAAATTTTATTATACAAAATTTATATCTAGTCTTGTATAATAGATTTCAGTTTGTTCATCTAGTTTTGTAATATTAGTCTTGTAGTCTAATAGATGTATTGCAATCATCATCAATATCAAGAAAAGTATTAGTTATACGAGTCAAAACAAATATTTGATTTCTTTTAAATGGTTTGTCGTGATTTAAATTAACGTTATTAAGTAAATCGGAAACTATAAAATCATGACTACCATAATGTCATTAGATATGCTGTTTTGTTTATTGTATTAGGTCATGGAGAGAGTGTGTCTGTGGACGCGTGCGTGTATGTGTGATGATCGGTTACTAAGAGGGTGGCAATTATTATGTGCAATCTAGTTATAAAATATTATGGTAATCATATAGGAAACATATAGGGCTATGTACGTCACTTTCCGACATATTCCCCTTGTTTTTCAAAGTATTTGGTCCGTGGTTGCACAAGCTTCCTGATACCCTCATAAAAAAAGGTTTTCGGTTGAGCCGCGAGCCAGGAATGCACCACTTCTTACAGTACCTGGTCCATGGTTGCACAAGCTTCCTGATGCAATCATAGAAAAAGGTTTAGGTTGAGCCGCGAGCCAGGAATGCACAACTTCTTACAGTACTTGGTCCATGGTTGAACAAGCTTCCTGATGCACTCATAAAAGAAAGTTTTCGGTTGAGCTTGTGTTATTATTAATTGCTAATTACCAACATAATTATTTTTACTTACCAGAGCTCTAGTTCTACGTCACAGCTCAGGCAGATTACTGTCTGTCTTGGACGCTCTTCATATCTTGAAGCTAGAACTAGGTTACTTGTGAAATAAGAATTGAAAGTTTTAAAATACAAAGTTAAATAATTTATTAATTAATGACAAATTACAAAAGAACAAATGACACCAATGTGTCGAGTAATTTACCTTTAATTACTGTTAACTATTCCATACATATTTTAATTACTCGTTAACTTTTCAAATTTATATATATGGTAAAGGTAGTAACTTAAGTTTTCCAATTTAATTTTTAGAAGTGAATATTCAAAGGCGATTTCTACCGTTCATGTGTAAACTGTTTATCATTTAAAACTCTCAAGTTAGTTAACATTAAAATACATTTTCGTTATTATTATCTAAAACGTACCTGGTTGTGCACATTACTTGTAAAACACTATAACACATATCATTAAACATTGCACATCGCTTTTGTACACTAATCACTGCACATCGCTCTTGGAATCAGCACTCTTAAACAAAAAATGATAAAAACTTTTACTTATTTGAAACACATAAATAATCGCTTCTGATTTCTCCTTTAGTTGCGTTTATAAAATTTGGTACCGGCCTTGACATTTTAAATTTTGAATACTGGAATCTTAATAATTTCTAATTTATGTCCGAAAATGCAATCACGTCCGTTTCGTTCGAAGACTTTTATAGAAGTGGGGCCGTTTCAACGACGCGCTAACTGAAATTTTCAAACAAACTCCCACCCTTATTTATATACATATATATTCTGATTGGTTGTCAGGTATCACCTCATGCTTACGTCACATGGCGTGATGTGTTTAATTACCTTAAGTTACTAACTCGTACGATATTTTTCAATTTCGCCCGCTAGGAGTGCTTACTACCTACGCTAGATTCACAATGTGCACCAAGAAAATAAAAATTTCTTTTATATTGGGACGATATAATTATTAAATAAAAATTAATTATATAAATGAATTAATATGTAACACCTTATTTTTAAGAGTGTTACAAGCTGCGAGCCAGGAAACCACCACGTCTTACAGTACTTGGTCCATGGTTGCACAAGCTTCCTGATGCACTCATAAAAGAAGGGTTCGGTTGAGCTGCGAGCCAGGAATGCAGCACTTCTTACAGTACTTGGTCCGAGGTAAATCGATGGCCCCTTATCGCCTCTTCGAGAGGACCAAACAAGTGATAGTCAGAAGGGGCAAGTTCGGGACTATATGGAGGATGGGCCAGTACTTCTAAAATTGAGTTTTTGGAGCGTTTCAGCAATATACTTAAGGCATTTTGCAACAACATTTTTAACAACAGTCCTCCGTGTTTGATTCGAATTGTAGGCTTTAGCTTGGCAGTAAGCATCTCACTGTAACCTACACTGTTTATTGTTCTGCAACTTACCTCAAACAGTAATGTTCTAGTACTGGACTTTGTGAGTCCCAAAAAACCGTTTCCCTGAGAATAATTTTCGATCTTGAAATTATTCTTGCACGGCAAATTTGGATGTTTCCATTCTATACTCTGCAGATTACTAAGCATCTCGTAATGATAAATCCATGTTTCATGCCAGTAATGGTCCTGTCTAAGAAGTCCCGTTGATTACCATTGCTATCCAAATGTCTTTGGCAGATGTCCAAGCGCGTTTGTTTATACAATTGTGTTAGTTGAGAGCGGGTCCCATCTTGCACAAAATTTATGAAATCTAAGTCCGTTGTGGATAATTTTGAAGGCAGCACGATCATTAATTTCCATACAGTGTGCCATTTCGACAATCATTACTCATCTGTGTGAGAGAACCATGTCACGTGAACGCTCAATGGTTTCCTCAATATGACGGTAAACAGCTTTCTGGCACCTTCGTCGTGCGTAGCACTTGAGCCACCATTTTTGAATTCTTCAATCCATTCGTACACTCCGTATGGTAAAACACTGTTCCCTTATTGAACCAAAAGTCTTCGATGAATTTCGGACCCTGATACACCTTTGACCACTGATTACTGAACGCTACTCTACTTTGGTGCAAATAGAGAGCAGAGCAGCCACGATTACCAGCACGATAGCGATAACGACACAAGCCTAGCAGCTTGAAACATGCATAGACATAAGAACAAATAAACAAAGCATGCATCATCAACGCAAAGCGACAGTACTACCAACATAAACAAAAATGTAAATAAATTTCAGAGAATGACTTATCCTTATGTATATATATATATATATATATATATATATATATATATATATATATATATATATATATAAGTGTGTGTGTGTGAGTCATTTGCTATCATATTTTTTGTTATTATTCTCTTTCGTATCAGTGCACTGAGAGATAGAGAAGGAATACTTTTGTTCCATAAGACTAATGCTAAAGACCATAATAAGGTATTGTTATTTATTTCTTATATTGAAGTGTTACTTACGGGTAAAGAGCGTTTAATAATACAGATAAACAGGTGTATAACATGTGTATTATAGATTATAGAAGTTTTCCCTCCATATTATACCTGAACACAACCGTTCTGTAAATGTTATTGCCTGATGCGTGACCTCAAAAACACCCCAAGCTCTAATTAATTAAATAATCTGCATTCGCTGACTACACTGGATTCCAATAACCGCGTGAAAACGATGACATTCTCATAGGGGTTGCGACCCTCCACTAGACCCCTATAGCGATTTCATTCGTTAAATACCTTGTAGCAATACAAATTTGTATTTTTTATAATATAAAAAGACTTCAGAGTTACGAATGATGTTATTTATTGTATTTTGTCAATAATTAAATTTAAAAACGTTCTTTGTTTTAATTAGAGTAAATGAAAAATGTAATATATTTACAGAGACCGAATTACTGCTATTACTTTTTTGATGAAGAGAATGCATTACACACAGAGTATTCGGAAAGCGCCCATAGGTTAAACGTTTAACTAAAAGTTTCAGCTTATGCTACAAACAAAAATTGGAACAACAAATAAATGTGTTACAGGGTTATCTGTGTAACAGAAAAATATCAATTTAAAGTTAGTCTGATTATGTTAATGTTTTTTTAGTACCGTTGAGCCAATCTTTACAAAATTATTTTTGTTCTAAAGTACTTATAATTTCACCACGCCACTAGTTACCTTCATTGAATTATTGATTTTCTTTTTTTACTTCTGTTTTTTTACTTCTGATATTTAAAAATATGTTTTGTTATCTAAGGTTCTATCTTTCCTAAAATTTTCCGTTGTGTTATCAGTTTCTAAACTGTATACATCAGAGATATTGTTTTGATAAAAGTACTATTTTTCCAGATTGACCATTTCTATATACTTTAGCAAGAGCTGTAGTTCCCATCCTCCGCCGGCAAGCATATCAGATCCTCTTTCGACTATTTTCGGTAGGAGGCGGGTCCGAGGTAGCTCTGAACGTTTCCTAACTTTTTTTAATTCACAGACTTAAAGCTAGTCCTAAATCTTCATGATTTCATCAAGAAATATTTGTATGTAAGATGTGATGGAGAGAAGAAAATAGATTATATATCCCTGTGCAATTTTTTACAGAGGAACGCAAGTAATTTAAAGGAATTAATAATAATTAATTCTATCAAAAAAAATATTTTTCAAAAAATGTAGTGTAGCCTAATCTAACAACAGTGTGTATACCATTATTATTTGTAAGATATAATGGTGGAAGACAGCTGCCCGTTTGACTGCACGGTGCTAGGCATTATGTTCAATCTCTGAGTTTCTTATTGGGTCCTCACTCTTGAATACGCTGGACATTTATTCCTGTGCTAAGTACATAGTTGAAGAGTATATATATATATATATATATATATATATATATATAGTAAAGTGGAGATTCTGTAACTATGATTAATATTTAGTTTTGACATCATTTGATTCATTTTACAAATTATAACTTTTTAACTACAAGTGGAGTAAACTTTACCTCAATCCAAATGGTGCTATTCGTAGTTGACGTTTGATATGAGTACAGTGCATCACAGGGTTAAGTAGAGAGATGCCACTTAAATAAATGCCTGATTATAATCCAACTGTGTAAACATTGCCTCTGAACAGATTTGACTGTTAGAATCACAGTGATTGACATAATTATCTCGCACAATGCTTACTTGATCCGCTGATAGAGCTTCTGTTATTCCCCTCTTTGACAGCAATTTCTCTTACTCAGCTTCGTAATATTTCAAATATTTACCGCGGAATGTTTAGTAGTACGGTACAATAAACAACAGCAACACTGGTAAAGTTTACTAGTAGTACTAAATCACAATGTTTACTCGGCTAGTAGTGCAATAAATAAAGTTTTACGCGTTTTAAACTCTTCTTAAGTTCACTGACAGTTTATTTCTCTAAATAGACACCTAGATGTTTCTAACGTTAAATCCACGTTTGTGTAACAAGAATCTACATAACCTCATCTTGCTTTTCATTGCAGGTAATAGGAAACGCATAAATGTTACCATACTCAAACCAAACTAAAATCTAAAATATTTTATAAAAATATATCAGATAAAACCTCACGAATACTCTTGTCATATCTAGCACAATAACATCTGTAAAGAATAAGAAACAGTTCTACAATAATAGGTAGAATTACAGTACTTGTATAAGCAAGAATTAGGACGGCATATACTCCATACATATTTCCGAGGGGGTTATAAGATGTCTACCAGTAACACCTTCATGTTAGAAAATGTAGTTAGGAAATGGCATATTCGCTTTGGAGTAGAGGAAAGTTATGGCTTGAGTAAGCTACACACTTTAACCTAATACGGACTCTCACTCTACCTGGATGTCCATTCGCGACTCGAAAAATGAATACAATTAATTAGATTTGGTTTTCAAACACTCGTTCTACAAAATTAAGGTGTTTTCTTAAGGAAACAATTATGATAAAAGTTTATAAAGAATCAGATATCGAAAATACACGACAAATAGGAATGTGACAGAGGTAGCACTTCGGTATAAACTTCGCAGTATTTACAGATCTTCGCAAACTATCGGAAGGACGAGAATTGAAATATAACGAAACAAAATTATAGGCGCATAGAGAGACTTATCTTCGGGTGGAATAAAGGGCCGCCTGCAAGAACGTACCTTAAAGGTATAACAGACCATAGCAATGTTTATTGATCATCAAAGTTGAAGGGAAATTGTCCAAAGGTACTAAATATTGTATAAATTGATTACATTGTTGAGACATTTGTGTACTTAAAACTATTTTAAAACCTTAAATCTTTGTGATTTGCTTTCTTACTTCATGCTGAAACCAGTCTACAAATTACGCTTCTGTGGTTGGCTGATAGCTCCCGGTGGAAATCACAAGACAACATGAAATTAGGTCGTAATTAATGCTCATTTACTAGCATAAAATTTGAACGTACTTTAGTTTTGTCGTAATTTGTGTACAGACGATCATTATAATAGAAAAACCTAACACCTTCTTGATTATATATCTAGAGTTTAAATCTCCACAGACTAAAAACTCTATTATTTTCATTAGTTTATATAAAACTTTAAAACGTCCTTGACACAAAAGAGATAATAAAAACCCCTTAGGATTTAGAAACTTTATAAGAATCTTTATAAAACAGTGAGGTTATTATTTTAAGATAAATTTAACGCTGGTGGAGGAAATGCGCTCCAGTGTATATAAACAAAGGAGGTAATTTTTACCCATTACCGAGGCTTACCCGGGATGCAGTTAGTTCAAAGTTGTAACTATAAACAAAGTTTCCCAGATAAACGCCTGTACAAAACAAACTCGCGATACGTGCCCTTCCTTGTATTAAAAGTTTGCCGAACGAGAGATTTTATGTTTCACTTTAAGAAACAACGTGACAATATGAAATTTACAAAAGCTGCCGTTACGTGATAAGAATTGGATCGTAAATCGATGCGATTTAGTTTTATGGAACAATGAATTGTACGTGTTAAGACGGTTTTAAGTCGACTTGTATCCCGCCTACTTGGTGACATTAATATTGCATGAATAAACGACGAAAAGTATAGAAACAAGTATATAAAGGGAATAGAATTAAATATTCACCAAGCGAGGCAGTACCACATAATAAATTACACAAACAATAATATACAAAGTCACCATTAGTGCGATCATGACACACAGAGAAAACGGGAACCTGGGTTAAAAGAAGGACAATCAGTAACAGCAAAAGTTAGTGTATTACAAAGAATAAACGGAAAACCGAACAAAATCAAGAGCATGGGATGTAGGTTACATAAGAAAAAGAAGAAACCAAGCGGCTTGGAAGAAGAAAAATAGAATACAACCATCATGATTAGGAATACAGAACATTAGTAATATTAGGCCAAAATTTCTATTAAAATAAATTAACTGATCCTTTACTGCAGTGAGTATGAGCCACTCAAAAGAAAAAGGGAATTTCAATTTCTAAAAGGAAATAGACGAATTTCTAAATAATAAGTAGAAATGTCATTTATATATATATATATATATATATATATATATATATATATATACATATATATATATATATATATATATATATATCGCAATATGTATTCTTATGTATTAATAAAGAACTAAGTCAAAATACAAATACAAGAATTGTAAATTCAATTATAATTCTTGTATTTGTATTTTGACTTAGTTCTTTATATATATAATGATATATTAAATATGGTGATATGTTTTCTTGTATATATAGTTAATAAATTAAAAATATTTCAAAAACAAGAATACTTTTAGATAATTTTTCCCCCTGAAGATGCTGATACTATTTAATCGGCGAAAAGCTTTGAATTAAAAGTATTCTTGTTTTTGAAATATTTTTAATATATATATATATATATATATATATATATCGCAATATGTATTCTTATGTATTAATAAAGAACTAAGTCAAAATACAAATACAAGAATTGTAAATTCAATTATAATTCTTGTATTTGTATTTTGACTTAGTTCTTTATATATATAATGATATATTAAATATGGTGATATGTTTTCTTGTATATATAGTTAATAAATTAAAAATATTTCAAAAACAAGAATACTTTTAGATAATTTTTTCCCCCTGAAGATGCTGATACTATTTAATCGGCGAAAAGCTTTGAATTAAAAGTATTCTTGTTTTTGAAATATTTTTAATATATATATATATATATATATATATATATATATATATATAGAGAGAGAGAGAGAGAGAGATGTGTGTGTGTGTGTGTGTGTGTGTGTGTGTGTGTGTGTGTGTGTGTGTGTGTGTGTGTGTGTGTGTGTGTGTGTGTGTGTGGTGTGGTGTGTGTGTGTGTGTGTGTGTGTGTGTGTGTGTGTGTGTGTGTGTGTATGATGAATAGTTATTAGTCAGAGCGCATTCGTTCATTTTGTAGTGCATGTAGAATTTCTATCTAGCATTGAGGTGAACCCAACAGCAACACAACAAACTTCGACCATCATTTCAACTGTTTTGGGTTCTTTTCGTCAATGTTAGATTAGGTAATGGTGAAATGTCGGAACTGGTTTTTATAGACGGCAAAATTAACAGATGTACTTCGAATGTTTACTATTCGTCACTTTTCCATCCATGGAACAATTCGTATCAACACAACACACACAAACACACACACACACACACACACACACACACACACACACACACACACACACACACACACACACACGCACACACACACACACACACACACACACACACACACACAACACACACACACTCACACACACGCACGCACGCATACACACACACACACACACACGCACACACACACACAGACACTTATATATATATATATATATATATATATATATTCATTTATTTATTTTAAAACAACATAGGTTATTCAAATACAAGAATAATACAAGAAACAAATTACAAATACAATAATGTAATTCAAATACAAGAAATGCACGCACGCACACATAAACACACACTTAAAAGATTCTGGTACTTCTTTTATCGGCGAAAAGCTTTGCATAATATATGTATTAAAACTGTTT
Organism: Prosapia bicincta; assembly: GCA_036971475.1. Classification (NCBI taxonomy): domain Eukaryota; kingdom Metazoa; phylum Arthropoda; class Insecta; order Hemiptera; family Cercopidae; genus Prosapia; species Prosapia bicincta. The sequence goes on along the minus strand of JBAIZL010000006.1, from coordinate 73,335,889 downwards.
TTGTTGTCGTAGCCATGCTAGTCTTACCTAACTGCCGGACCTCACACTAGGGACATAGGATGACGTAGGCATAGGCTACTGATGATGCGCAGCATGCCACAGTCCAACCTAACTACAAATCTTCAGGCTGAATATAACTTCACAGTACAGCTTAACTATGAAGCACAAAAATGATAATTTGATGCAGATTTCTTCCTTTTAACTTGAATCCACCACTAAACCCATGACTCGGAGGACTAAAGCCATGCTGTAAGATGTGCGCTGCCGTGGTATCGGTTTTATATGTTCTGAGGATCTTACTGTAGACTAGATAGAGATGAGCACGAGAAAATTAGCTCAACCAGAGCTTCCGGTTTAGTATGCTTTTTCAGAACTATCCGCGATCGACAGCATCTTCTGAATGGTTGGGTTTTCCACTCAGCAAAAAATACCTTCTGATTAATTCATTTCAGGTACTTGCGAAACGTGTATTTATCCAAGTCAGGGTGAAAAGTTTGTTTCCAAACCGAACGACTTGAATTAGGTTTCTAAAGCTGCTTAAAGACCTGATTCCAACTTTGCCACAAACTATTTAGAGGCCCACGATGAATGATCCATTGTGAAGCTCAAGAAAAATGGAAGATATGCCTGTCTTTTGATCTATTGAAGACTTTGTATCAAGATTTTACAGAGACGGAAGACTTAAACATAATAATATCGTACTGGTTTTTACTCTTATCAAGTCACTCTAAAATCAGGAAAGTAATAGACGTTGAAGCTTGTTGTTTGCTAGCCCTACTACCTAAGGGCATTATAAGGTCTACAGTTTTAAACATTGAAGACTTTGTATCAAGATTTTACAGAGACGGAAGACTGAAACAAATTAATCTCGTACTGGTTTTTACTATTTTCAAGTCACTCTAAAATCAGGAAAGTAATAGACGTTAAAGCTTGTCGTTTGCTAGACCCTACTACCTAAGGGCATTATAAGGTCTACAGGTTTAAACATTGAAGATTTTGTATCAAGATTTTACAGAGACGGAAGACTGAAACAAATTAATATCGTACTGGCTTTTACTATTTTCAAGTCACTCTAAAATCAGGAAAATAATAGACGTTAAAGCTTGTTGTTTGCTAGCCCTACTACCTAAGGGCATTATAAGGTCTACAGGTTTAAACATTGAAGATTTTGTATCAAGATTTTACAGAGACGGAAGACTGAAACACAATAATATCGTACTGGTTTTTACTCTTATCAAGTCACTCTAAAACCAGGAAAGTAATAGACGTTGAAGCTTGTTGTTTGCTAGCCCTACTACCTAAGGGCATTATAAGGTCTACAGGTTTAAACATTGAAGACTTTGTATCAAGATTTTACAGAGACGGAAGACTGAAACAAATTAATCTCGTACTGGTTTTTACTATTTTCAAGTCACTCTAAAATCAGGAAAGTAATAGACGTTAAAGCTTGTCGTTTGCTAGACCCTACTACCTAAGGGCATTATAAGGTCTACAGGTTTAAACATTGAAGATTTTGTATCAAGATTTTACAGAGACGGAAGACTGAAACAAATTAATCTCGTACTGGTTTTTACTATTTTCAAGTCACTCTAAAATCAGGAAAGTAATAGACGTTAAAGCTTGTCGTTTGCTAGACCCTACTACCTAAGGGCATTATAAGGTCTACAGGTTTAAACATTGAAGATTTTGAGCGTGCACTCCTCCTCGATTTCGTTTTACCTATACATGAGTCCGTCGAAATGTAGTCCCCTCAAAATCCTTAATATTATAATGAAACAGTAACGAGTGAATCCAAAAACTGTACAGTTACGAAAAATTAGGTGCTAAATCAATGGATTAAATAAATAAGATATGAAATCGGGCCGATATTTCAATTCACGAATTAGCATTTCTGTGTTAAAATTTAAAAACATACACATGAGATTGTATTAGGCGGGACGTATATTTCACTTTTTATAAATAAGCTAATAATATCATTTACAAAATATGATACACGTATTTACTAATATCATTTATGTTACTAGTGTCATTTACAAAAATTGAAAAGTGCGTATTTTGTGACACATTTGGAAATAGGAATAAATAGTTTTTACACGAATTTAATAGTAGAAGATTATTAACTGTAATTAATTTTTTTTTTTTTCAAATTTACAGTATATACTCAAAGAGTCGTCATGTTCTTACCGTCTCTAAAAGCTTACGTATGATTATCTACCAAAAATGATTTCTTTTACACTTACTTTAAATTGATTATTTTTTCAAAATTATATCAAAAGTATTTTCAGTATGCTATATATATATATATATATATATATATATATATATATATATATATATATATATATATACATATATTGATTATAAAATAAGTACTCTTGCGTATCAATCAAAATAATAAAAGAAATACAAATACAAGAATAATTTATTGAAATATACAATTCAAACCTTTTCGTTTGCAAACAGTACCAACATCATCAGGAACAATAACGAATATCAAGCACACAAGTGTTAGCTAGATAAAACAAAACAATGTTGCCAAATCTATTACAATATAGCCAAATGTATTAATTTGCTGCCTTAACATTACATACATTGATTATAGTATAATCAAATTTTGACACTATATTCAATGTATGCAATGTTAAGGTAGCAAATTAATACATTTGACAATATTGTAATAGATTTGGCAACATTGTTTGTTGGATCTATTTAACACTTCTATGCTTGATATTCTTCAATATTCCTGATGATGTTGGTACTGTTTGCAAACGAAAAGCTTTGAGTTGTAAAATTCAATAAATTATTCTTGTATTTTCATTTCTCTTATATATATATATATATATATATATATATATATATATATATATATATATATATATATATATATATTTATAAAGACGATATTTCTGTGTATCTGTACAAAAAATAATATGAAATGTTTAATATTATAGTACAATTCTAAAAGCTCACTTTATGTAATGTTCCTCTAGTCACTCTCTCTCCCCTCCCTTTTCTCTCTTTCTCTCTCTCTCTCTCTCTGGCATCGCCCTAAATTTAATTGACTTCAGATAAACTATCTGTGCTTCCTACTGGCGGCGTCATTACCGTATCAACTCGCAGGAGATGCAAATGTAATAATACATCACTGACTTACTTGGCACCCTTCCAGGGCATTATCTGTAGCCGCCATTACTGATTATGTAGTGCCGCAATTAGCTACCAGGTAGCGGTATATCATCATATCCGATATGATTTTAGTTATGAACCGACGGACCGCTATATTAATGCGCTGTGAGATATATTGGACCATGAACTGTACGGTCAAGTGGATTTAAATAATAGCGAGACATTACGCAAAGTAGTTTCACTGAAGTTAATTTCAAATCTTCAAGAACACCGGCGTTATCATTATTAAGATATATCATTATCGTGTCACGGATAAATTGTGGTAATATTATATAATAAATTAGCAGTAACAAACACAAAGGAAAACAAATAATATGGTTTCGAACTTTACATTTATTGCCTTTTACATCAGATGAGCTTTACAGCGCTCTGGTAAAACGCAAATAAATCAACCGGAAAGGCATATCGTCAAAAACAATTCACCCTTAATTATACCTGTCAACTGCAAGACTAAGGGTTAAACCCACCCCTGACAAACACCCAACCACAAACAATCGAGGAAATATCCATAGAGACAATGCAAAGGGTCGAAATAATGCGCAATCTATATACAGAAGTCACGTTCACTTGGAAATAGACCCGGGTAAGGGTTTGGGGTTAGCGACAAAGTCATATGTGTTGCCCGCGGCGGTTTGTTTATTTAGTTTTCACTTATATCGGTTTCTGAGTCTTTAGGGTTTTGGCTATTTCAATTTGGAGATTCTCTTAGGATAAATTCTACTTTTGTATTTGAGCCCGTTCTTGATATTGTACAATCAAATAGGAAGGTTTGGTTTAAAGTTCAATTTAAGGTAAAATTACCAGATTTTCAATGATTAAATTTTTAAGCAGTATTGAGTATTAACAGATTGATGTAAAATCGAAAGTGAACGAACTCCATAGGTTTTATATTATGATTGTATGATTTATCATATGATTTACAAAATGATAATTCAGTATACCACATTTTCGTAATTCGAAAACGTCATAAACGAATTTTACTTAAAGATTCAATAGTGTTAAACTTTAGTAAGTTACAATTTTCTGCTTTTTAACATTAAATGTGATTGTTCTTACTGTAAACTATTACATGAAAAATATCGGTAAACCTTTTAATTTTTCTTTTATTTTAGGTTAGGATACTCTATCTTCAATCGCATTCAAAGTAAATATTATATGTTTTAGATGGATTAGTATTACAATGTTGGTACCGTTTAATATATTCATATACATTTGATATAAAACTTTATTGATAGTTTAGTTACGTTTATTCTGGGTTTCCTCAAATAAAAATTCTTCAGTTTTCTCTTCGAATAAGTGTTTTTAAATATAGTGTATCATTTTGGCAACATTTTTTTGCATAAGTGTTATTTATTCTAGTTTTTCTCTTAATAACAATACAATTTCGGGAATTAAGATAGTGATTTCGCATTACCAAATACACTACCGTTTACTTGTTAATTAACTGTATTTGTATTTGTATTTATATTAAGAATAAGAGGGCTAGGCAAGGACATTTAAGGCTTTCTCTTTATACCGGCAAGTTTTAGCGCCAACACTCTAAAACCTTACTAAAGAAACTTCAGGTAAATCCAAGCAACATATGTTTGCTCCCACTATCGAGGCCTAGGTAATATCTTTTGTTTTCGTCACGTGCCTAACCCCTTCTTCAACAGACCTGCAAAAACTTAACTATCTGTTTACATTCATGCTTACTTTCTAATTTTGGTGTGATCGCTACCCACCCTAAAACAGGACCAATTTTTAGAATTATATTTATTAACTTATTTTTAATTGATTATCTTTGGAATTCAGTTCTTTAGATGAAACGTGGACTGGTGTGAGAAATAGATGAATGAGACGAGAGTAAGAGACAAAAGAAATAATTAGACACCGGAGTAAAGCGAAGTACTAGGTAAAAAATGACGAGTTATGATACGATTAGTCAATGGCAGAATATATATGGGGATTTGTATGAACGTTTATGTTTGCAGTCGATATCTAAGATGGTAACCATCATAAGGGACTGTTTCTACCAAACATTTTATTAGAAAAGCAACTAAAAATAGTGGTAGCATAAGAAATATATAAGTAAACATATTATTGTTTCATACTAACGGCCATGTTTACCTCATTATTTCAATATACTTTCTATTCATGGCGTTTGTATCTTTTTCATTTTATAGTAATTTGACAAGTTTCGGGACATCGTTGTTTGAAGGACCGGCATTACCTTAGGTCATTATTTTATTTAGATGCTACTCTGGCTAATATCAAGTGACCAAACTGACAAAGTTTAGGGGAGAAAATCAGATTATGATACAGGGAATGTTTAGTTATAAACAAAACTTCAGGCGTTGAAGATGTTCCGAAACGCGTCAAATGGTGAAATCCCTGATTTACGTCAAAATGTTCTGAAATGCGTCAAAATCCTGATTGTAAAAAATTAGGAATAAAAAATATAGAAAAAACTTTATAATTAGGTCTGTAGCCTACTATTAAAAAAAAAAAAAATAGGTCGTGGCTCTCGGGCTAGTTCCTACAGAAGAGAAAGCTGTTATAGCCACGTCTACAAAAAATATTAAATAAGGAAAATCTTTTAATTTTGCACACTGAGATATTCAATTTTATATCAGACACACCTAAGAAAGTTTACATTTCAAAAAACTCTTTACTGTCGTTATATTGAAATATTTATGTTATGATTTATCGAAATTTAAATAAATTAATATATTTATTAACCTATCAACAGTATTTAATAATAACCTTTCTCCCTAACAAAGTTCAGTAAATAAAGTAACATAACCTGCGTGTTGATACTTGTTTTACAGCAGAATGTATACCATAAAATCAGCTGATATATGAAATCGTATGAGATGATTCATATCATACCTGGGGGAATTTATACTGATTCGAAATTTTATGTTTATGTCAATCCAATACGTTTTTGTAGGTGTCGCTACAAAATTCAAAAATGCCTTTGCTTTGGTTTAAAGAAAAAAATATATATGAAATTTAATTCATTACATAAGATTAACTTTTAGAAATAAGTTTAACTTTTGAGTTACAATATGGTTTGATGACGCAATGTTAAAGTTATTACTACCGTACAAAATACAAAATAATTTATTATTGAAAATTATTTCTTTTTTTACATATATTACTTTGCAGCAATATCACTAAAAAAAACTTTTGTATTTCTAAAACTTAAATTACAGCATTAATATTCAATTAAAAATAGAATTGAATTTAAAACGAAATAAAAGGTAGATTCGAATCGCAAAAAACCAACATCTTACTGTGAAGGTAACGCGAGGTGCTTTTTGTAAGTGTAACCCATAAAACAAAACCCGTTGGCAGGTCCGCCATTAAATTCAGGAGCCTAATAGAGAGGAAGATGTAAGGGGGGAGGAGTGGTTAGTAAATTTATGATGTTAAAGCCTAAGTACTGTTTCTTCTTTTATTTGCTGCGAAAAACAGAAGGATATTATATAGAACAAATTATAAACACATTTCGAAAGATTTATGATACTTAACCGGGTCCGATCTGTGAAATACACACTTATATGGAATAGGTACTTTTTATGTATCATGAACATGTGCGTCGAATGATAGGAGCCCACGTGCAGGCTACTCTCAAATATCCTGAAGTCTTTTATTTTAATCACCTTTAGTATGGAACCAGGAGTTGAAAATTTATTAAAATTTTAGTGTGAAAATAGTTGAGTAAGCTACAGATTCTAAAACAAATGTGTACAGTCCTGATTATTCGAGTTGAGACCACGAAAAAGCTATTAACAACGCATCTTTTTTTAATAAAACACGACATGCTTTCCGATATAATTTGAAACAATAAAAACTTGTATACAAAAAATAGAACGTAAAATATATTCTATTTGTTAAATAAGTCACTTTGCTCGTAACGCCGTTTATAGAAAACGTTATTTAAACATTGAGTATTTACTTGTTTTGCGATATCCTTACTGCTTTAATGACGTATGGTTTTTTCTATTCGTACATTGTTCATTCAATTTTTACATCTATATTTTTAAGGAATGTGTTTAATAAAAAATAATATTTACTGTAACCTGGTAGTTATTAAAATCGTGTAGGTAACAAAAAACATTTATTACATGTTTATTGAATTCAGATTTCTTTTACAAATTCAAATAAAATCAGTTCTTTAAGAAGCATAAGACGGTCCTCAAAATGTTTTCCTTTCAAAAATTTAATTACTAATATTTATTGTAGTTAATAATAAAATATTGTGGGTAACAGAAAAATCATTTATTAGATATTTAGACTACTGAATAAAGAGTTTTTTTTAACAAATTGAAATAAAATCAGTTCTTTAAACAGTTTAAGACGGCTCTTTTTATTGAAATAAAAATACGTATCTTATTATTATTGGTTTATTGAGATATTTGTACTGAGATTTATCCAAATTTCAATGAATTAATAATATATTTATTACCTGAAAACTATATAATAAATAAATAATCTACGGTTGTAAATAAATAATAATTTACGTGTAAACGGCTGTTCTACGACTTAACTTATAACACGAAATCAGCTGTTACAAGAAATCATGTTTTCATTATTTTTACTTGTGCCACTTGACAGATATATAAGCTGTAAGGCATGCGTTTCAGAAATAGCGTGACGCGAAAGCCACAATTTAATCTCAGGTTTTGTTCACCACGTGTACAGAATTTATCACTCCAAAATTGTACGGGGAAAATCAACCAGTTGGCATTATAGTAAAATCACGTGGTACCACGCCCTCTCTTCAAATGAAAACATCCCACGGCCCCTTCACTTAATACTATAAATAAATGATATGGAGATATGAAAGAGAAACAAATATTATGTGTATTACCTATATATTGAAAATATTTTATTTATTTATACATACTTTCACAAGAAACATGATGCAACATTTCAAGATTTAATTAGCTAGGTAAATCTAACTGATAAGAGAAAAATCTGTTTGTGAGATGGATGGGCTGCGATTTATATCACCAGCATTACTAATTGCGGTTGTATTTTAGTAAGGGCACAACGCAAGTTATTAGTAACAGTTTGTTCCTGTATTTGGATTTTATTGGAACAACGGCTGACAAAGTTTATTCCCACGAGTAGGGGTTTGAAAAGGCAAGTATAATCGAGGAGCTACCTTTTAAGTGTTTTATCCAAAATGGAGATTTGTCCATTGCGGTGCTGTTGCGGTACTATTATTTTTTTCAAGCTGTCATGTTTATTTAATTTCAAGTTTACAAAATGTGCACAACTTTTACTTATATTTGTTTTGTAAATGCATACATTGCCTTCGAATTTTCTGAACATCATATCTGAATATCAATAGACTTACCTATGTAAAACAAATTGAGGTGTAAATTTAGTTTTACATTTTGATAAATTGTTTAGGCTACTTAGGTTTTAACTAAATGAGATTTCACCTTAATTTTTTTGCAACTGGTCTCGCGCCTTCCTTGACTTGCCTTCACGTGTCAACATATTATATTATAGATTATGTTGCAGACCATCTGTTTTAAGATGAAGGTTATGTTACTTAAATTATTGTACATTATTAAGAAAAATTATTCAATATTCCTTCATCAGGTTAGAATAGTATTAATTAATTTGTATTTCAATAAATTTCCCTACACTTAATAATTACATATATTCATGATAAGCTGCATATTTGTATTCTAAGTTTTTAAATTAAAACTTTCGTATGCGCGTTTGATACTTTTTAACAATGGATTTCAATTAAAATAGTAAAATAAAATTTTTATCAGTACGTTTTACAACATGTAATGAAGGTTTCTTATTAACAAATTAATTAACAACTGAATTATCTAGATTCTATTTCAACCTGTATTAGATACATTCTTCAAATGACGTATTATTTCTGTCGACAGTTTAACTGACTGGTCCTCTCTGAATTACTATTGACAAATTTGGTGAGCAAATTTACTTATAACAAATATATTTTATCTATTAAATATTAAATAAGTTATTCTGCTCGCTGATGTGATAGTTTACGAATAGTAGCAAAACTAACATTTTCATTAAACTAATTAATAGATTGCCAAATTTATAACTGAAAAACATTTATGAGAGAGTAGGCTACTGACCGTAACGTTCGTTAATGTTTCTGAGAAATATATTTTGCTGTTGATTATCGTAATATTACTTAAATTACAATTTCAGTATGTCTTCGGTTATTTACTTTCGTACAAAATTTTGTTTAATAAAACAATATTTAAAACTGTTTTTTTAAAACTTTTTACAAATTGCAAAAAATAAAATTATGTATTATCGGGCTCATCAAGGACTACATTAGGCCTAGGATTTATCTTTACGCCATGAGTTGGGGTTTATCTTTAGTTAATTATTAGGTCGACATTGGCGATTTTTGTCTTTTCAGTTTTATAATAAACTAGTTTACCCCTTACGTAGCTTTGCTCTTAGCTTTGCAATATCTACCGTCCTACCTGAAAAGCGCTCAGGATTGATCAAATTGTATCGTTAGATGTCGGTTAAGATCGTAAAACCATATCCCGTCTAATTTTTTTCTATAAGTAAACATGTAATGCTTTATGCCTTAAATACAAATTATTTTAAAACAGCAACAGTGTTTATTAACTTTAAAACTTCTAATGACTTTTAAAAATCTCCAACAATATTTTTATAGTATGAAGTATTGTTTAAGATATCAGCTGCATCATATTAAACTGATATCAAGATGTTATTTTCGGAAAACCAAGCCAAACTGATTTCGTCGCCGCTATTGTAAACAGTAATAAAGCGTCGGATTCATTGTTGTACCAGTGGCATATTTCAGCAACAAAATTTAAACATTTTTCAGTTTGTGCGTTTAATTCATATCGTTATATTAGTCACCCAACTAACAACTAATTATTAGCTAATAATTGTGAATGCTAATAACGAATTATTTGTCTTGATGTATTTTACCTTTATATTTGTGCACAGTAATGCTAAAGAATTATTTACTCTACATAGCAAAGCAAGAAAAAAATATCAAATTTGAGGTTAGATGTTGAAATTTATTAGTGATTATGTGTAATATAAAATAAATTTTGTTTGTGTATGAATATTTAAAATTCTATTTACTAATGATTTCACTCGAAATACTCTATACTTCACTATGTGTATTAATTATAATACTTCACTATTTGTAACACAGCGTAGTTGTATTTCCCAAACTAGGCTCTATGTTTTATGAGCCATTTTTTCAGTTCCATCTGTTTATTGCATTTTAAAAATTTGTTTATTTGCTATTCAACTTGAAATGTTGTTGGGATGTTGTTTTCGAAAATAAAATACTAAAAGGAAATATTTTTCCAACTCACAGAAAAAAACAGTTTGGTAGAACTGTAGTTTTTCACCTGCTTTATCGGTAAAATCAAATTAATTTTTTTTTTTAAATTCCCGTTGCACTAATTTAGCACAAAGAGAATACAACTCGTTTGATTAACTACAGCAGGAAAATAACAACAATTCAGCATAAAGTAGAACATAACCTAAAATTACTATACAACTCACGGACCCGCACACCCTGACATCACCAACTCACGGACCCGCACACCCTGACATCACCAACTCATGCACCCGCAGCCCCTGACACCACCAACTCACGGACCCGCACACCCTGACATCACCAACTCATGCACCCGCAGCCCCTGACACCACCAACTCACGGTCCCGCACACCCTGACATCACCAACTCACGGACTCGCACACCCTGACATCACCAACTCATGCACCCGCAGCCCCTGACACCACCAACTCACGGTCCCGCACACCCTGACATCACCAACTCACGGACTCGCACACCCTGACATCACCAACTCATGCACCCGCAGCCCCTGACACCACCAACTCACGGTCCCGCACACCCTGACATCACCAACTCACGGACTCGCACACCCTGACATCACCAACTCATGCACCCCCAGCCCCTGACACCACCAACTCACGGTCCCGCACACCCTGACATCACCAACTCACGGACTCGCACACCCTGACATCACCAACTCATGCACCCGCAGCCCCTGACACCACCAACTCACGGTCCCGCACACCCTGACATCACCAACTCACGGACTCGCACACCCTGACATCACCAACTCATGCACCCGCAGCCCCTGACACCACCAACTCACGGTCCCGCACACCCTGACATCACCAACTCACGGACTCGCACACCCTGATATCACCAACTCATGCACCCCCAGCCCCTGACACCACCAACTCACGGTCCCGCACACCCTGACATCACCAACTCATGGACTCGCACACCCTGACATCACCAACTCATGCACCCCCAGCCCCTGACACCACCAACTCACGGTCCCGCACACCCTGACATCACCAACTCACGGACTCGCACACCCTGACATCACCAACTCACGGACCCGCACACCCTGACATCTCCAACTCATGCACCCGCACCCCTGACACCACCAACTCACGGACCCGCACACCCTGACATCACCAACTCATGCACCCGCAGCCCCTGACACCAACGACCACACATATTCATCAAGATTTTAACATCACCAATTTTTTATACTACTAACAGTTGATTGTATAATTTGAATCGATTGCATAAATATTACCGGGTTTACATTAGTGGGCCTAGTTTCGAAACCAAAATGGCCGCGCACTTTGGAAGAGAACAGCCCCATTAGGCTATGATATTAAATGCAGGATTGCACTATAATGCCGGCCATTAGGGTTTTGAGTTTGTATTGACAATCCCCATGCACACAACACGTGCGTTATCTCCTAAGCGGATCCCTTTAATGGAGATCATTTAACCTGTTGATCAAATATCGGAATGCTGTGCATGTATTTGCTAATACGCTGCGCCCGAATGCCGTTTAAAATGTGTAAATATTTTGAAGGAAAACACTGCTTTTGTGGGCAAATAAACGTTTCGAGTAATACAGTTTGTAGTTTTAATATTTTGTACTCACTTTGCACTAATTTTTACGTATGAGAATACAATCACACATCGTATACACAGACACTGTATAAATAAATAAAAGTATCTCATGGGAAACCTATAGTCAGTGCTAGCTTAATTTTAGCATAAAACATCAGAAGAGAAACACTTTACAATTTAACAGTTGGTATATCTTAAGTCTAACATTACCTTAATCAACAAGTTATAATTAATTTAATTTATCTCTAGACTTAAGGTTAGGCCTTCTGTGCTATGGCTGGTATTTTATAAATTTAGTTGTTATGCCATTTTTTCCAATTAATTTGCGGATATTTAAATTAACGCAATCTAATTTTTAATAATAAAGTAGTCGAATTTAGAGTAGCTTTCACGATTCTCAGTGTTTTCGTTCATTGTTTCGGATCCGACTTGGTCCTCTTGATTTCCTAGATAACAATAGAACTTCTTCATTATCCCTTTCTCACTTTGTTATCTTTCCCTGCCTGGTTTGCTTTCGTCTACTTCCTATTTCCAAGGTTAGGCTGAGTCTCCGGCTCCCAGAACGCAACTCCTCTCTCTCCGAATCCCAAGACCAAAATGACGTATCTTAAGGAGTCCTCGATGGCCCCTCCCCTAGACCGCCAGTCTTCCATTTGTTGTCTTGGTCTTTGTGGCTTTTACACGCTCCTGGATATTTGGCTAAGATCTACTTTAGTAATTGCAGGAGCTCACTTTATTTCTCCGTTATCAAATTGTCAGAGTTCCCAATTTTAAATGCCTTTATGAATTTGAAAGTTATTAATTTTTTTTAATAACGGTACACAGCAACCCCAAACGTTTAGTTTATGATAGTTCTATTACTTACGCTAGATTGCCTCAAAAACGTAGGTTCACACAATACTCATTCGTTACCAGCAAGATTTGAACACACAATTTTTTTGCAATATATACAATATATATATATATATATATATGCATAGAGAGAGAGAGAGTAAGGTGTATATAGTTTGTTTTATAAATATATATATATATATATATATATATATATATATATATATATATATATATTTATAAAACAAACTATATTCTCCCTCTCTCTATGTATATATATATATATATATATATATATATATATATATATATATATATATATATATACAAATATAAAATAAAAATAAAAATATAATAAACGTTATCATTTAAAATATATATATATATACATAAATTGTTTAACAAGATCAACACACACACGCGCGCGCACGCACACACTCACACATGCACATATAATATATTTATATATATATATATATATATATATATATATATATATATAGAGAGAGAGAGAGAGAGAGAGAGAGAGAGAGAGAGAGAGAGAGAAAGAGAGAGAGAGAGAGAGTGAGAGGAAGAGAGAGAGTGTGAAAGAAAGAAAGAGAGAGAGAAAGTGGTATGTATATAGTTTGTTTTATAAATCTAAATATTTAGCGCGTCTTCTTTGTATAAAAAGAACAATTTTATTACACACGTTAATACATTTAAATTTGTGTTCACATTTGTGTTTGTGTTTCATATAATGTTTGTTTTATTTTCAGGTATGTCTCGTACGTATATGTCACTTCTTACTGAGGAAATATATAGACTTCAGTTATATATTAGGTAAGATAACAGTAGTTTTATGGACAGGTAAATGTTATTAAGTTTAATCAAAAACTGAATATTGAAATAAATTTGCCATATCACCTTTTCTCAATACTAAGAGTTCTGCCTCTAATGCAAAACTGACAGTAAAAAGTCTGTTTGAGTAAATTTGAATTTGTGAATGGATTGCGTGACTCTTCCTCAAAGTGAAATGTTAGAAGAATGAAAATAGTTTTTGAAATGGATATTTCCAAATAATGAATTGTTAAAATGTAAAATATCGTTAACTTGTGGGAAAGTCCATCTTTTATTGTGAATATAAAGTTCATAGGCAGAGGTTTAAGACGACGAAATTGTTAATATTGACATGAGTATTTCGAGATGCGTCTATAGATAATGTAAAATATTTATGATTTGAAGGAAAGTTTGTTGTGTAAGGCAAATACAAAGTTGTTGGGGTTTAGTTTAAGAAGGCCTTGTTTGCTGAAGGGACTCTAACTGTAAGGTCAGTAGAATGAATAGGTCATGTAGGCAGTGCAAAGAGAAATTTCTTTTAAATGTTTCCATAAATCGTAAACACTTTTAAAGTTTGTCTTGAAGGTATTCGTTGGAACGATGAGAATGGTCTATATAATTTCATTGACCTTCTTGCTTTTCTATGACGAGTTCAAAATTACTTAAATCATTTACCCATTGTTCTAGATTTTGTATTTAAACTACAAAGTAGTTATAACTGTGCAGATATCTTTCTTCCGATTGTATCAACATCTACAACCAATTTGTATTTGAATTTTTTTTTTATTTTGTTTCCTGTTCTACACATTTTGGACCCCCTAAAACTATAAAACCGTTCCCTACATTATCACCTTTTTTTTCTATCAATTATTTTCTTATAGCTTCTCATGCCATTACATTTTGATTATGTTGTTGTATTTTGTTTTAACGTATTGTGCTTTTAAGTTTTATAATAATTATATTTTTCTCTGATTCGGTATTTTTTGTTTTTAATTCTCTTTATGGCCTCTATGCGTTTCTTATAAATGTCTATAACTTTCTTTTTCCCATCGACTCTGTTCTCGCTGACCAAAACCTCTTACTAAATATACAGTGATTATATCTGTGTTAGGTCCTTACTCTTTGTCACTTTTTATCCTCGAGACCTATAATTCAGTGCAATGGACATGCACTTCATAAGTGTACATTAGCGGGTTTACTGCAAACACGTGGCTCTGTTTAGGCTTAATTGGGTGGAACAGAACCCTTCATTATAGCACATATAAGGAAAATGTATATGCTTAATAGGCTTAATTTAATAGAATCTGCATTACACACCTTTTTCAATTCCTTCTATTAGTTCACACTCTTGTTATAAACATCTTGGTAAAACTTTCAATGGCTAATGAAATACTTTTATTCGTCCACTCAAGTTCAAATAAATTTTTTTTAAACTTGTATTGCATGACAATTGATTTTAATGAAGTTAAAATCATTAATTCAATATTAATGATTATTAATTCATTATTAATTAATAATGAAATATTAATTCATTATTTAAACTTATTGGAATAACTTTAGTTTTATATGGGAGGAAAACGTTTCAAAAAAGAGGCAAAGTCGTAATATATTCTTCAAAGTCGTATATTTATATCTTCCCATTTGGCTTAAAATAAGTGATAGCATATGTTATCATTAGACAGCTGATTATCTGTTATAGGTTAAGTGATAGAACAGCTATTTTTACCCATAGGTTATGTTACTTTATTTATATTAATTGTAATTATTTAATAGAAAGTAAATTTCTTTTGACCTAAATAGGAATCGATTTAAAAAAATTTTATATTTGACTTGTTTTTATATTATTTGTTTACTTAAGAACTAACATTTTTTGGGATTTTCAACAGGACATTTTTTTCTCTCGTTTACTCCTGCAAATTTTCACCTTCTTGAACTTGTAATTTGAATTTTACTACTTTTAATAAGCAATACTCCACTGATATTTTCAAAATTCTTTCGAAATCTTGCCAATATATATCAGCACGATATGACATTATGGGTAGATTTGTTCCTTAATTCGGTCTTTGTTTCGAAACGAAACACGCAATATATACCAGAAGATGAATTTTAAAAGATAGCCTACTCTACCGCTGTGTGTGCCTTAAGCAAAAATTATAAGCTGTCACCGATTGCATTAATTACTTGCTGGCTCCACGATTCGAGCCTGTGCCAAGAAGAGCCTTTACAACCCAACTGCAATTAACCTGGGGTGGTAGAATCCGGTGTGTTTTGAAATATTATTCTAAAAATAATTAAATGGAAAATCAAATTATACTAGTTTACAATATTTCTTCAGAGAAATCATAGATTTAATCTTGTTTATATCCTATAGCAATAAAATATTTATGTTTTTGACTCAATAACTGTCCAAATTATAATATAAATGCATTAAATGTATTTAAAAAAAGCATCAGTTACTATTCTAGCTAGTTTTGCCAAAACTTATTGAAAATATAGTTGCAAGCTTATTCATTGGTTATTGCGTCAAAACGTTATTTGCTATGCTTGGTTTACCCATTCTCTTATGTTAATATGTTTAGGAGCTACTTTCGATACAAGTTAACGAGTGTTATTCAACGTGCAAAGTAAAGCCTAAAGCTTCCTTTAATAAAAACTATTTCAATACATCTGGATGTAATAACGTGTGACAGCTTAACGTCTGGTAACGTAATATTAACAACAATAACGTATGGCGACATAATGCCTTGCTACTTAATCTGTGACAAGAATTGGGTGGAATATAATACCTCACAACCTAACCTCTGGTAACAGCATCCATATGTACATTCATATGCCAAAGTAGTCATCTTCAGGGCAATTATTACAACAAAAAAAATTAATTATTTCGATAAAAATTTTTATTTATGCCTAAGTGGTTTTATTTGTTTGAAAATCGTAATTTCTGGCAATATAAAGTCTGCTAATATTGTGTAGGGCAACATTTAGGCTGAAAACATAACATCTGATAACTTACTCTCTGGCAACAAGATTTCTGTTAACATACTTCTTTGACAACATAACGTCTAGTATACTCTCTGACAATATAACGTCTAATAACATATTCCCTGGCAACATAACGCCTGTTAACATATCCTTGGCAACATAACGTCTGATAACATACTCCTTGGCAACATAACGTCTGATAACATACTCCTTGGCAACATAACGTCTAGTATACTCTCGGACAATATAACGCCTGGTAACATAGTCTCTGACAAGATAACGTCTAATAACATATTCTCTGGCAACACAACGTCTGATAACATAGTATCTGGCAACATAACGTATGATAACATACACCTTGGCAATTTAACGTCTAGTATATTCTCTGACAATATAACGCCTGGAAACATAGTCTCTGACAACATAACGTCTAATAACATATTCCCTGGCAACAGAACGTCTGATAACATAGTATCTGGCAACATAACGTCTGATAACATACTCCTTGGCAATATAACGTCTAGTATACTCTCTGACAATATAACGCCTGGAAACATATTCCCTGCCAACAAAACGTCTGGTAACATACTATTTGGTCATATAACGTCTGGTAAGATACTCTCTGGCGACTTAACATCTGGTAACATACTGTCTGGCAACATAACGTCTGGTAACATACTTTCTAGCAACATAACGTCTGGTAACATACTATCTGGCAACATAACGTCTGGTAACATTCTCTGGCGACTTAACATCTGGTAACATACTCTCTGGCAACTTAACGTTTGTAACATACACCCTGGCAATATACCGTCTGACAAACATTCTTTGGCAAAATAACGTCTAATAACATACTATCTGGCAACATAACGTACATTATCATTATCTGTGACAATGATCGCCACATTATGAAAAACAATAAGAAAGAAATCGGGAAAACGGTACGAAGATAAATACGACTTCTAAAAAATAAAATATTGTAAAATTGTATAATTAAATGGTAGTTCGAGCCTAATACAATGAAAATATCTCTTAAAATAAAACTAATAACGCTTTTTTTAAATATAATGTACGAGATAAGCACTTCACTACTGTAGCCATTGTTGCTCCTTATATTCTCTCTTCGTGCACGTAAACGTAGTTTCAGGAAACGCCGCTAATTTGTTGTATTTATTTTTACGTTACTCGCAACGAGCGTTAGGTGGAAATGGAGCTCTCAGTAAATCATTTCGCAGCATTACAGACTTGCCACAAAAGGGTTGTTTTCGCACAAACCGCACACTTTCTCCTAATTTACGAAGCTCATAAAACAAACTATAAGACAATCCACCCTTTAGATGGCGGGTCCATTAGGAGAGGTTATTTTATGTGTTTCCGCCAGGAAATCTTGATCTGGACAGCCTTTCTTGTACACTGTTACATAGTAAATGTTATTACATGTACAAAATAAATAGTTATTATTTAGTTATATATATATATATATATATATATATATATATATATATATTTATATATATATATATATATATATATATATATATATATATATATATATATTTATATATATATATATATAAATTGTCAATAAATAAATAGTTTATTTTAAAAGAAATACAAATAATTAAGCAATAGTTTTAAATTTCAAAACGCTTTATTTATCAAAAACAATTCTTTGTATTAGACATTCACCACTAAATTTCATTTCAATTAGGCTACTCGTATATGAGTATTTGGAAGTTTAATCTAAGCAAAAGTGGTCTTTTTTAACTAGGTGTTTAAATTTAACTATAGGAAGTGTAACATTTTCAATAATTTTATGTAACTAAATGCCTTTATTTTTCTTGAACGATTTTTCAATTTTTTTTGCTTGTGTGTTTTAAAACAACAGAAAACCCAAGCGTTGTTATAAGATTATTCGTTCTATACAACAAACAGATCATTTCATTTAATTTATGATATTTTTCATTTTAAAAAACTATTATTTTCTTGACTTGTGAATAAGGCAATTTTTTTCGATGCAGTACGATCGATAGTACATCAGAAACCATTACACTCTATAAATTTAAACTTTTCGCCATATCAGAGTTCTGAGTTTAATGGTGACACCGTCGTCGGCTATGTTTTATGTTCTACATAAATTATGTGCAACCTGAACTCCGTGATGAAACACCGTATCATACCGGGGCAGAACAGGACTAATCCATTACCGGTTTCAAAAGGGTCTAATACATGTATTCACACAATCAATAAAACTTTTATTGTGATGCATTTCATTAATAATTTGTTATTTGTTTTTACAATATAGGTACGCTGGAAAATTTAGTTTATCATCCGAAGTAAAACTTAGAAAATAAAGAATCCAGATATGCAAGAACGTTTAAATTCGCACTCTTCTAAATATATTTCCTGGTTAGAGTACTTGTAAACCATCTATGATCTCGGAGTTGAAATTACTCTGAAAGTTGCTGCAAATAATGGGAGTTATTTAGAGTCAAATAGTGTGTCTTTACCATGAGAGAAGCTAGGAGCTTAAGGGTTGCAAAGGACTAAAGGTTGGATACTGTCGACATTAAAGACCATTTTGTCGGTAGAAAATGTAAACACTAATTGTCTAGGATAAGTCAGGACAACATACCTAAGATAAAATAACTTAAAGGCAAGACACTGATTGCGTTAAAGGACTTGACAAGTAAATATGTGGATGAAAATATTTTATCGACAGTAAAAACTTACATAAAAAATACAAATACGAAAATAAAATAAAACGATCGCGCTAGGAGTGGTTTTAAAAGATATTTGTTTAGGTTTTCCTAACCTAAAGAAGACCTAGGTTTTACCTAGAGAAAAATATATCTAGTATAAGTGAAATAAATTTTTCTGCTTGATCAGCAATTTTCAAAAATAAATTATACTCAAGGAAGTTGGAAAATTTATTTTATATTTGTTTCATATTTTGTGTTAGTATCTCCTTTGAATTCTCAATATGAATAATTGTTTGCCTTTTTCTCAAGTTAATCTGGGAATAACAGATCCGTACACAAATTACTTTGTGCAGAACTCGCTAAAATAAACCTAAATTAAATTAAATATGTTTCGAAATACATGCAATAAATATGAAGAATAGAGTCAAATACAACTCTTTACACATAACTGCTTTAAACAGAGTGTTTTATATTGAATCTGTGTTTACAGAGAGCTTGTAAATTGAATTTAACCTT
>JBAIZL010000006.1:73245897-73310897 GCA_036971475.1 Prosapia bicincta | reverse complement strand
ACGCTGTTAATTGCAACAGCAAACAGCGTCACACTCAAAACGCCACCCTGTGGTACACCATTCTCTAGTTCGCAACGATCAGAATATAAGCCTCCTAGACGTACACGGAAAGTCATGTTATTCAAATAATTCTGTATAAAAGCAAGAATGTTACCTTGTATACCCCATGATTTCAATACGTTCAAAATTCCTCTTCTCCATGCCATGTCATATGCCTTCTCAAGGTCAAAGAAAACCGCTACCAGTGTTTGTCGTAAGATGAAGGCATTCTGTATAGCTGACTCCAACAAAACCAATTGGTCAACTGATGAACGTCCTTGTCTGGAACCACACTGAACGTTAGAAAGAAGTTTGTTTGTTTCTAGATACCAGACAAGACGACGGTTGACCATCTTCTCCATTAGTTTGCATAGGTAGCGGGTCAGAGAGATGGGTCTGTAACTACTGGGATTAGTTTTGTCCTTTCCTTGTTTTAGAAGAGGAATTATTGTCGCTTCTAACCATGCATCGGGAAAGCCGTGCTCCCCAAATATACGGTTGTATATCCGAAGGAGAACTAGTTTTGCCGACGGTGGTAGATTTTTAATCATGGAGTATACAATATCATCCGGACCTGGAGCAGAATCCTTCGTTGACGAGAGAGCTGACTCTAGTTCGTCGCTAGAGAAATGGTTATTCAAACAAGAATCTCTAGACACTCCAACGGTGAAAGGTAAGGCTTCCTGTTTACGTTTGTACACCTGGAAAGCGTCCTTGTATGCAGAAGATGAAGAATGTTTTGAGAACGATAATGCTAGCACATTGGCAATTTCCTCACAGTCCGTGGTCATAACTCCATCCGGATGCCTTAATGAAATTAATGGCATCGGAACGGAAATGCCACAGACTGATCGTAATTTCTTCCATACTGTGGAGCTGTAGTTCTTGTAATTGTGCCAATGTACTGCGACCACGATTCTCGTTTACTCTGCCTAAATATTCTCCGTGCTTTCGCACGGAAGATTTTATATTTTTCCAGGTTTTCACTCGTTGGATGTCTCTTGAACTGGTTCAGAGCTTTCCTCCGTTGACGAAGGATCAGAGTGCACTCATCACTCTACCACGGAACAGGTGGTCGTCGTGGATTGGATGAGGTTTTCAGAATTGCCTATCCGGCGGCATTCAAAACGGTTTTTGTAAATGAATTGACAATGTCACCAATGGGAGCCAAGTAATCCACGTCCAGTGATTCTAGATCTTGTGAAAATTGTACCCAGTTGGCTTTTTTCAGGATCCAACGGGGATGTCGAACACAACAGGGTGAGGAGTCACACAAGGAGATCTCAATAGGAATGTGATCGCTACTGTAAAGATCAGGCAATGCTGACCATTTTAGACTTGTAGCCAAGGCAGGACTGCATAATGACAAGTCTACAGCTGTCCATCCACCTGTTGACGCTGCTAAATGTGTCGGAGAACCGTAATTTAGCAGGTATAAATCCAGTTCCGATCTGATGCTTTCGATCAGATCACCTCGCCGGATTCTGGGGAACCCCATGAAACATGGTGGGCATTGAAATCGCCCACTAATAAAAACGGAGTCGGTAACTGATTTATGAGGTCTACAAGATCTCTCTGTTGCGGGTTGTCACTTGGTGAAAGGTAGATACAACAGAGAGTGAGTTTGTACGGAACAGCTGTTTGAATTGCCACTACTTGTAAGGGAGTTATTAAGCTCACAGGAACGGCGTCGACACAGTTACGGGCTAGAATAGCTACGCCACCTCTAGCTCGATTTTCTGTAACGAAGTCCGATCTGTAAACTGAATACTCCCTTAGATAGAAATTGTGTGATTCATGGAGATGTGTCTCTTGAATACAGATGTACATAGGAGACACATCTCTTACAATTATTTTGAGATCTTCAATGTGACTTTTAACACCGTTAATGTTCCACTGAATCACGGTTTATTTAGGTGTGGACATTGTATTTTAGTGAAATGGATTCACCTGGCTCTCGTTGCTGTCATTGCAAATTCGCTGGCCTGGAATGTTGGACGTTCCAGGCAGAGAGTCATCAGATTCCATCACCACTATCGTAGTGGTGGAATCTGAAGAGTTTTTTTGACTCAGAAGAGGAGTTTGAAATGGTCCTCTTTTGAGTCGCTTGTGATTTTTCACCTACTTTCACAGGTGCAGCTTTGTTATTATTTTTATTACTCGTATTAGGAGTAGTTTTTACGTTTTTCTCACTTGTCTCTAATAGTGTCTTATTTCTTTTAATTTTCGCAGAGGTAACTGGCAATGGAGATTTTTCCGCACATTCAACATTATTTTTTAAGTTGGAAACAGAATTTTTCGTCACCAATGCTAATAACTGGCTAACTTGCTCAGTGAGAACTTCAATTGTCTTGTTTAGCTCAACGCAGTTGGAACACGACTTCTCAGTGGTTATAGCTGAGGCATACGATTTCGTTTCAAGTCTAGGTTGGGTTGACTTGAACTTCTTTTTGGCTTCATGGAAGGATGTTTTGTCCTTTGCCATTATGCTGAGGATCTCTTTCTCCTCCTTGAACTTTGGGCAGTTAAAGGAGCTAGCAGGGTGATCACCAGCAGAGTTTGGGCATTTTGGAGTACTTGTGCAAACCTTCTCTACATGGCCTTCAGATGCGCACTGTCTGCATACCTCTGGCTTGGAGCAAGAAGAGCTGACGTGTCCAAAACGTTGGCATTTAAAGCACCGCCTTGAATTTCGAACGTAGGGCCTAACAGGAAGCCGTTGATAGCCAGCATATAAATATTCCGGGATACATGGTTTCCCGAATGTCAGGATTAATGATGTTGTTGGAACTCTCTGACCGTTTTCCATCCTCATAATTCGTACGACCTCTGTTACACCTTCCGATACCAGTTCAGATTTTATTTCGTCCTCACGCACATACAAAAGATCTCTGCATGATATTACTCCCTTTGATGAGTTCAAGGTTTTATGGGGGGCCACCGAAACCTTGTCCTGATCAAAGAAGGAGGTCATTTTCAGCAGATATTGTGACTGCTTCGAGCTACTTGTTTCTAACAGCAGTGTTCCATTTCGTAACTTCCTTATGGAAGCGACAGGTCCTGCTGCACATCCAGTTATAGCCTTCTTTATGAGAAAAGGCGATACCTTCGATAGCTCCTTTCCTTCTTCTGCGCATGAAACAATTAAAAACTTAGGCGGTAGTTTAGCTGATGCTACATGCATTTCTTTACTCGTCACGTTTACTTCGCTAGGCATCTTCAGAGAAACCTCACGACGCCTCTTTACACTACTCTGGTTGATTGGTTGGTTGGACTTTTGTTGGTTTTCCATAAATTTGTTTTAAGCTAACCATCGTGTCAGGCGTTACGGGCGAGACTATGAGAACGGGTACACCCATGGATCACTTTCGATCATTTCCAACCCCCGGAACTCAGGGGCCCATAGTTTCCTCCTTAGCTCGACTGGATGGGCATCAGTCGAGAACTCGTAATACTGTGCACAGGCTCCGACACCTGTGCAGCGCGGACACTCCCTGACCAAGGACCGAAGTGGCTAGCGGACCAGCAACCGCGCATACGTCTTCGGCAGAGCAAGCTCACATCAGCGTCCCAGACCAGAGTTTGTCAAGCTCTGGAACTTTCAGCACTCCCAACGCGCAACGGTTCTGACCAGTCTAATTTCCTAAGTAAAGATGTTAGTGTATGTGTATATGTGCATGAGTGTGTGTGTGTGTGTGTGTGTGTGTGTGTGTGTGTGTGTGTTTGGGCTTTGTGAGTGGTGTAGTGTTAGGCTAGGGTACCGCGAGGGACGCCAAATCCCTCGTAGGTGCGGCTAGTCCGCACCCCCCTGCGGATTCCTCACAAGAAAAGATCACATGGTGTCGTGGCTAGGAGGCACCCTATCTAACGTGCGTTCTATCCTGTGCACCCTATTCAACGTTGAGGCACACCGTTATTCAGGTAACCGCTCACGGCCTGGACTATTGTGAAGGGCGCTCCCTTTCGCACTTTGAAAGTTCACCGAGTTCACAGCATGCTATTGAAACAACCATCCCCTTAGCATAGCAAGATAAGACGCGTCGATTGTGCGGACGCCATACTACGACAGGCTGGTGTTACACACAAGGTGAGCGCTAGTATAGGTATCAAGTGGGGATATTCTGAAACGCTATAACACAGCTATTGCTCCTAGCGCTGTTAAGTTCCTAGACATTTTTCTCAATAATATATCTAATTAAAATCTGATCATTTTTTTTAAACACCCTACATATTTAGACCCATAATTTCCTTACATTCTCCCATAATGCCTCTAATCGAGGCGTTTCGGAAACCTCAGTCACAACATTCAAGTACGTAACATAGAAACCCGTCGACACGGGTTAATATGGCAATACAAGGATGGCCTGTTTATGACTGTAATTTACAACCTAGGACAAACCTAAAAATTATACCATTGCTTTTCTCATATAGTTTCTAACTTGAACTAAAATTCGAAATACCAACTATTGTAAAGATAAGAAACTATTTCATTCCAAAATTCTTTTATTTCAAATAATTTTATATAATTTCAATTTACTGAAATAAGGGTTAATTGTTGCCATTGCTGCGAGTTGCAGATTAAATAATTTTCCCCTCTCGGGTATAAAAAGTGTTTTTTATTAGAAACGTGAAAGCAAAATTCCAAATCAAATTAAATTCTAAAAAATTTAAACATCAAACATTTGTAAAGTTTATTTAATTGCAGTACCTCTTTTCGCCCTTGGAATGTGATTTAAACGTTTGGTTAACATTCGAGCCTTGATTCAATTAAATAATTCCAGGAATTTACTGTAAAAGTAACATGTTTTGTTGTTTCCTTCAGTTACGTTTAATTATTTTTTAAAAAAAGTAAATATCATTGCAATCTCTAAATATCCACTGAAACATTAACTCAAGTTTTAGTGGTAACTGGCACTGGAATACATAATAAGGAAAACACAGATAAAATTACAGTTCCAGGAACAACAACCTTTTTTATTTGAAATAAATGGAAGGTAAACATTGAACTTAAGTTAAAATTAAACGGTTATATTCTACGGAGAAAGGAAATTAGACATCACATGGTTATACGAAATAAAAAACCTATAAGGTAGTTTGTAAATCTTGAGTGTACATAATTTTAATGAACACACTCATTGATTTTCATTGATCTTTGTTGATTTCTACGTTTCTTTGGCTGTTTCTTTGTATCAATCGTATAACAATTTTTTGTATAGATATGAGTATTAAATAAAACTAAATATGCTTAAGCTTTCTTTTCTTACCTTATCGTTATTCAAACTTATTGGAATAGTGAATGAAAAGTTAAATAGTTGTATTACTTATTTCTTAAAACTAAAATAAAGGACGTGTTTCTGACAGAAAATGTGTTTCTAATAATATTAGGTTAAGGGGGGCTTCCTTCCTATCTACACCCCCCCAGACTCCTGGGGTGGTGGTTCGCCAGAATCTACAAAAACGTTCAGGTAGTGCGCAGTTGCTAGAACGTAAGCTACCCTTGTTAGGAAGCTCAAGACTGATTTTCATGGCGAATTATTTCCTAAAGGCTGTGGTCAGGGACTTGGAACAGCTGCTTCCTCCACGCCAAGGGAGGAGTTCAAACCATGGGATCTGCACGAAAGATATGCAAGTGGCAGAGCTGATATGCCTTGAAATAAAGAACTTATATATTGTGAAGAACTTTGAATTACTTTCAACCAGTGTAGTTTGTGTTTAGCGTTTGAAATATCCCAAATCAGTTCCCGGTTGTTTAGAAATGCGACAACAATATTTGCTAAGTTCTGTAGTGCCGTTTAGCAAATAACTTACACTTTGAAGGTTTCCCTTATATACTGTGCGTTGACTTTATTTTGGAATTTTACCTCCATGTCGTCAACTCTAAATTAAATTGTATCATTTTGGTATAGTATTATATAAATGAATTAAAGTTACACATTTGCGTTCACTACTTTGTAACGTGGATCTTTATTGCGATATTTTAAAGTAAAAAACCTCCCTTTTTGTACGGTCCGTATTAATAGCCAAGCGGAGAGCCTTAGTAATCAGTATGACCCAATGGTCTTCTCAATAGCCCACCATCACTCTACTATTTTATATTTAAAAAGCCTTTCGTTTTCGCTTTTCATGGAGAGTTTTCACCCTTTCAAATCTTCCACTCTGGCATGGGCATAATTATCTTTCCGGATTGGCCATTACCGCTCCAATGAAGGAGGGCCATTCATTTCCCCGGAATCAGTTTTAAAGAGCGTTTTACAAATTATAAAATATTTACCTAAGTTGGAAGAAAAGTCAGTTTAAAGTGCAAGGAATCATTTATTCAATATAATGTGTATACCATCTACGAAAAATACATAATGTATTAAATAAATACTACAAAATCGTAATTGTAAATGTATTTAGGAATTCAATTATATATTTTATATATTTTTCGAAGGATAGAAACAGTTTATGAGTGGTTTTAATAAATTTATTTGTTTCTTCGACAGGTTTTGACAATATATTTGTTGTCTTCAACAAAAACTGAGGATCATTTTGGTTGTGTGTCAGCAATATCAAAAGATATTCTATTGTTGGAAAATAAAATGACATTTATTTTCTAATGATAGGAAACCTATAAAGTATCCTGTCAGGATATATTTGGTTGTAATTGCATACAACATTACTATATACCTATATTAAAATATACGAAACAATTGTACAGATTTAAGGCAATATTGAGTAAAAACGTTCACCGGCCGATGCAGGAACTCATATTTTAATATAGGTACACATAGTATTGTTGTATATTAATACAACCAAATCCATCCTGACTGGATACGATCATAAAGTTTTAAATGTTGCTACATCTACCTCGCTGTTTCCAAACAGTAAAACATCTGACTACTCTACAGGCTTGGCACACTTTTTTACAAAACTTTGCAACCTTCTAAATTATTTTTTTACACTTAATGAAACTTTAATTATCTACAAACTTTACAATTATTCATATCTATATATTCTTAAGTATAAGACAATTCTACAAATATTTATAAAGACTTCAACATACAATAAACACACTTAGCACGATTGGAGGCTACACTGCACCGTTTCGAGTATAAATGAATATCCATATTGTTCAATAGTGTTTATTATTATTATTTCCTGTATACTACATGTTTAAATATATAGTATTTAGTGAAATTCATGTTGGTGTCAACATACGCGTTTTGCATAAGTCTTGTGAGTTTACACGTGTTTGTCCAGGGTACCGAAGGACGCTAACCACAATAAACCAGAAATCACCCCCTTCCATGTTGGTTGCATAATTTAGGTTGAATAATTGTTAAACATCACAGTACAAGTGAAATAATGGTCGAGGAAAATGCATATATTGAATCGAAATCGAATAAAGTAAATCGGATAAATAGTAAAGTTAGTTGAAATTGTGGACTGAAAGAAAATAAATATTCGTTGAGAAGAAATTTCAATAATAAAATATTTGAGTCTTCGAAAAATACATTAAAAAATATAAAATTACCATTGTTAACATTTTCTAAATTACCATTAGAGCCTACCTTTAAACAATTTAGGCTATGTATGCTGCTTATAAGATACGTCTTAAAAGTAGGTAGTTTTAAAAAACATTACGTAAAATCAGTCCTTTTGTTAAAAATATATTTTGAAAAGTAAATACAGAACTTATTTCTTCACAAAATCGCCTTCCTTTTAAATTTTGATACCAAGATTAAAGTGTTTTGCAACCCAGCGTCATACCATTCTCCTGCGAGCCTTTCATTTCAAAACCGAAAACATTTTATGTGTAATATATTTCAATTAACGTAATGTAACAAGAATAATTTTTAAATACTGAATATAGTGTCTCTAAAATTATCAGTTTTTATCAAATAACAGTAATTTTTAATAACATTTGAGGGTAATGTTTGAAGATTTGTGAGACTTAAGGGTTATAGACATAATCTATACTTTAACTAAGATATTGAAGAAGAGATTTCTTAAGATACTGTTCCTTAATAGTCATATATTAGAAACGTAATACGAAATATGCGGTTAAGATTGAGGGAGTAGATTATTTTATTAGTGATAATATATGTATTTTTTGTTTTTCAAAAACAACTGTAAAATATTGGCAGTATAATTGAAATAAAAATACAATTTTTGCAGCATAGACGAAAATGTTTAAACACAAAGGATAAAACTTTTACTCAAGCAGGATAAAAAAATAACTTCTTCCTAATTCTTACGAAAAAATATAGACAAAGCCATACTTACTATTAACCAAACTTTAAACTCCGAAATCCTTTAAACTCTATACAAGTGAAAACAATAAAAGCGTATTTTTACAGCACAAAGTACATTTTAATAAAAATGTATTTTTACAAGTCAAAGTCCCTTTTAATAAAAGTGTATTTTTACAGCGTAAAGTGCTTTATTAATAAAAGTGTATTTTTACAACACTAAGTGCATTATAATGGAAGTGTATTTTTACAACACAAAATGTATTTTAATAAAAGTGTATTTTTACAACACGAAGTGCATTATAATGGAAGTGTATTTTTACAACACAAAGTGCATTTTATTAAAAGTGTATTTTTACAACACACAATGCATTTTAATAAAAGTGTATTTTTACAACACGAATTGCATTTTAATGGAAGACTATTTTTTGTATATTAATCAGGTATGCTTGTTTAGATACTAACATTAGGTCATATAGTTGCTATAAGGAAATGTTGGTGAAGCTATTACGTAAATTAATTTAGTGATGGTAAAATGTAAGTGGATTGCGGTTGTGTTAGCAGAGGTGACATGGCGGGAGCAATAGCTAATTAATGTATTATTGGTTTCCCTCTCGCAAAGTCTAAACACGATCCCAGAGTTTTTACCTACACGCATCAAGGTATGGAAAAATCTACCTTAGGTACTATATAAGGGTTCTACCGTGATAGATATGGTGCCGGCACTCTCTTAAGAAAGATCTATATCTAGCACCTTTTACTCTCACGGACATAATACCCAATGGTCTGCCAGACGGGAAAATACGCTGTAAAACGGTACCCACGAGGAAGCATAAACTATAATATATTTTTGACAAATTATAAAAGCAAAATGGTATGTAACTTTGTTCAGTCAAATGGTGCAGACCAATATGTTCAGGAGAGAGAGGTGGGGTGACGTTTCGTTTATAGCTAAACGTTTACTGTAATCGGATCAAAACTTCTTGTACTCATTAATTACAGAAATAATAAATCCATAAAACGAAAAAGGTTTATAAAATATTAATCCATATATACTTCTGTAACAAATACGTTTAAAGAACTTAACAACTACCAAAAACATTTACCCCTATGGTAAAGCCACTCTTTAGGTAAAGTATCAACATAGTAATATGAACCATAAATTCACCCTCGTTAAAAATATTTGTATATGTATAAAACCACCCCAACGTATGTTTTATTCAAAACGCATAAATGTGGGCTGAGAGCTTTTCCCGCGAAAAGTAAACGCGTCTCCATTAGTGCGTGCCCCCTCGGAACGTATTGTGCGTAGAGTGCGCGTTTCTGTCGCCCTTTGATCTGTCCAAATATTTTACAATACATATATCTAAATTGCGCTACTGAGTGATATTTTACAGTGGCAGGAAAGAAGCTTTTAACACTCATAACTTGAAGGGTAGGGTAAGAAGGATAAAGCCATTTGCGTGTAGCTGCAAAGGTAACATAAACATGTTGCCACTATTATCCTAATATAGATTATACGGCATTGTTCTTGTTAAATAATTATTTATTATTATAGTTTGCATAACAGTAATGATTGAAATACAATTAAATAAAGATTTTTATTATTGAGGATCCAGAGCCTTTTTCTCATCAATGTTTAAAAGAAGACATTTAAAAATGAGTACATTATGAACGAGTAAATAATTCCTAACTTTTTCAATAATGGTAGATAGGCAAAACCCTTCAAGGCACTGTAATTTAAATATTATAGTTATGAAATGTATTGACTATTAAATACACATGGCCAAATGGTTGCTGTTTAGATTGTGATGCGCCTCCGATTGTTGATGGTAGATTCTAGTATATTTCTGCGTACAGGAAAACATTGTTGGTAGTTACTATATTCTGCGATATTTCCATGGCTTTTATCGCCGTACTTTACAACTCTTCTAATTAAAATCGAGTAACTACTTTGTCGTCAATGCATTTACACACCTGGGCCATAGAGTCGACAATTAATAACGTTACTGTTAACAGGCAGTAACTCCGTTATCAAGCGGATTGTAATAGTCTGGTCGGAAGTAAAACGGAAGGTCCTGACCGTGGAATGGCCGACAATGATTGCTTCCTGCTACAGGTGGTAATTACAAGGGAGTGTGGGAAAGCCATATCCTGAACTGTTGCATAAAACGTGTGAACTACTGTTTATAATGTTAATAGCCAGGAAAATGAACGTCCGGATTCACTCACTAAAAC
Organism: Prosapia bicincta; assembly: GCA_036971475.1. Classification (NCBI taxonomy): domain Eukaryota; kingdom Metazoa; phylum Arthropoda; class Insecta; order Hemiptera; family Cercopidae; genus Prosapia; species Prosapia bicincta. The sequence continues at coordinate 73,300,386 of JBAIZL010000006.1, read as the reverse complement.
ACTAAGTTTTTTTAAAACTGTTTTAATACATTTGTTTGATTACAACTATGTTTTAGAGGTTTTTTAATACTTCTCAACAACACGCTTTAAATAATTACAGAAAAAAGTCATTTCTTATCTGTGATGCAAGTCTCCAAGATGAATATTTTATAAACTAGGCTTGTAGAATCATAAAACTGAAATAATTTGTCTAAGGATTTCTTGAGGGATTGTTGCCACTGGCAAGTCTCAAAGTTGGTGGTTGGCTGCAGCAATTTACTGAAATGGCTCAAGTCCCTTTCCTGCGGTCCTGGCCCTTAAATAAGTTATTCGCGTATGGATAATGGACTTCACCACTAATCAAAAGGGAGTGTGAAAAACTGGGCCGTTCGTAAAGCACTACAGGTTCCTTGTAGAAATCATAGGTTCTTTCGTCTCATTGCCAGGTCAGTATAGGACTTACAGAAAGATTTTGGTGCTCTTAGATGGTGACATCAAAATTTAGATTATTCTTCGTGCTCTTAGATGCTGGCATCACAATTTAGATTTTAAAACCAATTCAACCTCAGCGTGTCGATTGAATCTGATCACCTGAATGAGATTGACGTTGGATTCAAGGGAGCAGTGGTATCAATCGTAGTGTAGAGTGTCATCTTTCTATACTGAGAAGGTTTTTCACAATGTCTGTTGATGCAGAGTGATGCGAATTATACTCTTGTATCTACATCTTCGTAGGTTCTACGAAATTAAATGATTGGCAAGTGTAGTGAAAAAATTACCTAAACATTAACCAGATGTTACTTACCGTGTGGATTTATTTTCAAACAAGAAATATATATATATTTCTTTTTTCATATTTTTCAAAAATTTCCTGTCTTCCTAATTAGTATTAAAATTTGTATTTATATATGGTTTTCCATCTTATCAGAGTATTGGGCAAGTAACAAAATATTTTAGGATCGGTAAACTATTTTTTTTAGTACTTTTACACTTTATAAGACGGGAAAAATGTGTGTAACATTCTAGAGTAAAATACTTGAATGGAGTAGGTTTTATCAAGAAATATTTGTTTTTTAATTTTATTAAAACCATAGCAGTTTCAGAGAGTTAGGAACATAATGGTCTTCAGAAGACACAATTATAACTTACTGTTAAATTAACTCCAATAGAACCAAATATAAGAGACGAGAGTAGAAGATATACCTACTGTGATGGTAGCATTCTCATTCCAGAATAATATAGGTTTAGAAAATAGTGAGCTATTCTTACTTCCTGCGATAGCGAACAGGTCTGCTATAGTAGAAAGATGCGTCGTTATTTTCTATAAAGTGTAAAGTAGTTGCTTTAATAGAGAGTGAGGGGGGGGGCGTTTTATTCAACTCACTGAATAAACTGTGGAACGAAAAATATTTAGGTTAGGTATCTGACAGTCTCTCAGCTCTAAGACATCCATGTCACTTTGATGACATCGGTCGTAAACTTATTCCTAACTTCATTATTGTTTATATATTCTCTAAAGTTTTGCAATGTTTTCTGAGGAAGCCTGTTTTGTGAAATGTATACAATATATTACAAAATCTATACCCATCAATATAAGAAATAGTGGTGTGTGTGTGTGTGTGTGTATGTGGGTGTGTGTATGTGTGTTTGTGTGTTTCTGCATGGCGCTCGACGGGTTCTCGTATTTTTTTTATAGTGATGATCATTTAATCACAAACTGAAGAAATTATTTTAAAAGAGAAGGAAATGAAGTCTCTCATTTTATTCCATGAAAAAACACACTACGATTCTTCCAAAAATGAAACCAATTTAAAATTTGAATTTTATGCATCTTGTTTTTCCTTCTCAGTTTTTAATTTCCACTCAAGCGCCAAATTTATTATGAATTTTTATGTTTCAAAATTTGTTTAAAATTGGGTTTTACTCTTAACTGACCTGTAACCTTTTTTTTCATCCATTGCAAACGAAACCTTTTTTTTATCCATTATATAAACACTTGAATCTCCCAACCTCATTAAATATCATAACCTAATTAAATTAACAAACTTAAAAAAATGGGGATATTTTTAATTTCTTTCTTTCCGTATATGATACTATTTTAAGTTAAAACATCCTTTTTTCTATTATTTTGTATTTTGCTTTATTATTAAATTTTAAATATTAACACAGACGTAACCTATATATAGTTGAAGAACGAAATACTTTATTCAATTAAATGAAATGGTTATCGGTAACGTTTATCGTGATAGTGGTCCTTTCTCACTCACACGCGCGCGCGTTCATATTACAAATACATTAATAATAAAAGACACCCATTGATGGGTCGGGGCTAGTCGGCCATGTTGTATGCAAAATATGATAATAATAAAAAGCTTTGTAGGCGAGAAACGATGTTGCACTTGAGACACCAGCTGACGTGGTGTAATTGATCCTGAATACGTCACTGCCTTCAAGAGTGTAGCCTTGAGCCTCGGGTAGTCCTCTTGACCTTTATACGTTTGTCTGAAGTAAAAACAAGCGGCTACCTTCGTTTTGTAACCAAATTTTTTTAAAACGAAACGAAAGTAACTCTTTCACTAAGATGATTCCTTTGCTATTGCGATATTGCGGGGAAACAAAATTATAAATTTTAAAACAAAAGTGAAAGGTTGGGAAACGTTTATCAATTGTGTTTAAAACAATATTTCAGTATCAATTGTGATTTTATTCTAAATATAAATTTACATATTTTCAGCAATAAAAGTATAATTAAATTATAGATATTGTTTTCAATTGGAAAATTATTAGAAAAGTATTTAATTTTTACATTTTAGGTGTTTGACCACATCTTTAATTTGAACGCAAAACTGACATATCTTTTAAAAACTGTTTACAGTTACCTTCTTGCTCACCCTTCAGCCCAAACGTAGATGAATCTGATTGCTACTTTAAGCATTAAATATATTACCAACAGTTAAATCTCCGAAAAGCAGTACTGACACACCTACGAAAACAAAATTACCCCAAACATGTACTCCAGCAAGTACCTGATGCACACTCATAAAACCTGAAGTTTTTCGTAACGTAAAAACTCATTCCAGGTAATTTTTTTGCTCCGAGTCATATTTTAAAAATACAAATAAAAGGCTTTTAATAATTGTACGTGTTCTCAGACCTGCGAACATCTCTATGGGTTTATATTGTATAAGCTCGCACACAGCACAATGCTAGCGAAACGCTCTGTTATCTGGCATGGTTTTAATGCGCCCGGAATATACAATTCCAATCCAATACTGTGTGTGTTGCTGCATATTACACGTCGCTATATTGGTATGAAGCTATTAAGCCGATAATGTATGGTATTAACTGCGGCTCTATTTCACTGGAAGCTTTCTGATGAAACATTTCAACGAGCAAACAGCCTATTTGCATAAAACTGATTGTGTAGTATCCCCGTCCGTGCTAAACAGGAAACATTCGTATTAATACAAATAAATACGACAAAGTTAAGATGAACAAAAAATTGTCTCAGGTTATTACACAAAATAATATGAATTCATAAACTAAATTGTATTCACCTGTGAATTCTTTTACGTTTCATCTCGTTACATTTAATTTAGACAACTTAATTATTTGATTTACCCAAATCTGTACTACATAATTATTTTTTGTGTAGTTTCATTAAATAAAATATTATTAGAGCAAATATATATTCCGGTATAATTAAATAATACTTAACTAAGTGAATACGTAAGGGGTTAATTGCTGACGCGTTACGAAACAATCGTACCTTTACGAAGCAAAGCCTATTTAATTATACTTTAATCAGTGAATTAAAGATCATTACAACAAGAAACTTAAATGTGTATTATTATACTAAAATATAACTGAAGTGTATATGGTTAAGCATATCTTAGCCTCGAACGAATTTCATCCCTCTCTTGGAAAATGATTTCTTGAAACTAACATTGTTTTTCTGTACAAACGAAACTTGTCGCGACAATTTTTCAATCCTGTACATCTGTGTTCTGTTTAGGAAAACAAGGTCTTTAGATTTGTTCAACAACTACCGCGTACAAACAAGTGCATGTTGCAGATAAGCTCCACTAACAACGTGTGTTATTTACCTGCACAAGATCTGGTTGTAATGAGATGTTAACACAAGCGACCCGAATTGGTCAACAGCCGTTTTATACCACGTTTGTTTATGCGGGTTACACGTTTTAGTGTATTCATTAGCGAAGAGGGAAAATCTTTTACTGGGGAATATATCTAATTGTTGAAAAAAGGTAACTGATATACGTAATACTAGAGAAAATCTTTGACTGAGCATAATATGTAATTATTGAGAAATAGGTAACTGTTATATCTAACAAGAGAGTAATTCTTTTGCTGGTAATAATATCTAATTATCAAGATATAGGTAACTAATATTTGTAAAAATCGAGGAAATCATTTACCGAGCAAAATGTCTAATTAATTACAAAAGGGTAAATGGTATAAGTAACAAGAGACAAAAACTTTTACTGAGAATAATATATAATTATTGAGAGAAAGGTAACTAATACATTAAAAACAGGGATAATCTTTGGCTGAGATTATCCAATTATTTAGAGAAAGTTAACTGATATTTATAAAAATAGAGAAAACCAGTTACTAGGATTATTAACTCATTGAGAAAAGGTATATGTTATATCTAACAAGAGTGTAAATATTTTACTGAGAATAACAACTAATTATTGTGAAACAGGCAACTGATATACACTACCTATGTAACAAGAGAAAAAAAATACTTCACTGAGAAAAATATCTAATGATTGAAAAAAAGGTAACAGATATATCTAACAAGACAAAAAATCTTTTACTGAGAATTATAATTAATTATTAAGAAAAATAGAGATGTATTCTCTGTAACAAAACCTATATTAGACCTATACCGTATGCTTAGTAGAATCTAACATCAATGTATGAGTTAAGGATAAATGAATAAATAAGAAGTAGAGACACGTTTGAAACTAAACAGTAAATATTATAAAATAGTGAACCTTAAAAAAAATTCAAACTATTATACAATTTTGGAAAATAAACGTTTGAAAAATCGAATAGGGTTGGAAGATATTTTAATAACCTACTCTTCTTTCAGTAAATAGTGCAAGCTAAAGTTATGTTATGGGCTAGCGCAACACTATAAGAGAATAGTTACTACACATTACATAAAACAGAGAAATATACAGAAACCCTTGGTAAGGTGGTGTAGACATGATATTATATGAGAGAAACACGATGTCTATAGCTAAGAAATTTCATCTTAAAACATTTAACACTTAGTCCAACCTTCCCGCTGAGAGTCGTCACCTGATATGATAATTAAATATTATAAAGGAAACCATCTTTAATATGTTCTGGTAAAAAAAAGATATAATCTTTACGTTTGAAGACAATCATGTGATTTATATCTAATAAAAAAGAATATGATAAGGTTATAATGAGATAGAAGTTCTACAAATTTATTTTTTTTTGCCTGGCGAAAAACCAACTGTGGTTATCATCGCCAATCAACAACTAAGATAAATAAGAAATATTTTGCATAAAACAAAATACTAAAATAAAATTTAAATAAAACAAAAATTGCAAAACAAACAAAACTTAAACATAGTAGTAATAATATATAATTATATATGTAACCATAAATATATATCAATAAAGAGAAACAACAATAAATAACAAAAAATTACAATAAATCTATAGTAAAAAAGAAAACACTTGAAGTAGAAAATAAATAGAAATATTGAGAAAATAATAAAAATAAAACTATAAATAACAAAATAACAACAGCAAACAATATAACAGTAAATATATAACAATATTTAAAACATAACTATTGGTGATAATTTAACAATAAATAAATCTTAATAGCAAAATAACAAGAACATAGAGTATATTAAATTTTAGTGAAAGAAAACTATACGCAAAACACAAACAAAGAAATATATGTATACATATAAAAGCCTATGTTTTTAAAAATTAATTTGTTTAAAATATGTTCAAATGGTGCAAGAAAGCGATCACTCGGTCAATGGCCGAAGCATCGTCCCTTAGCACCACCTTCAAACTGCCTTCTAATTTAAAAAGGGCACGAATATTGGTTACACCAATATAATCAACTAGAATATCACTATGTTTTATAGTGAAGGTATCACCGCAGTACATACATCAGTAGTGGATCTTCAAGAGGCATCAAATATCCATGAGTTGCAAAAGAGTGGCCAACGCGAAAGCGTGTAACCACCACGTCCTCCCTACGTTTTGAACAAATTGAAGACCTCCATGGACGGACGGTACCTTTAATTTCCCTCAGCTTATTCTGAATCACGGTATGCCACTCGTCATTCCAAGCAGCGAGCAATAAATGTTTCGCAGAACACACATAATCAGATGAAATAACTCGTTGAGTAATGGGCACCAAACGTTTAGGATTCTTCGCCGTTTCATCCGCTTTTGTGTTTCCGAGTATTCCGCAGTGTCCAGGAACCCAACAGAATGTTGGCCCTACATCCGCCTATTGAAGCCTGGGTACAGCACGCAAAATGTCCCCAACGAAAGGGATAATAGAGAAAACATCCTGAAGAGCCTTTTAGAGTCAACACACAAAATGTTGCGGAAAGATCGAGATCGAATAAATGGTAATGCTTTTAAAATTTCAAATAGTTATGCCGTGAAAACACTACAAGCTGAGGGCAATCCGTACTTGAAACTACATCCCGAAGCATAGAATGCACATCAAACACCGTTGTACAGTTTAGACCCATCGGTGAAACTAATTTCACTGTGTTGATGAGATTTATAAATTGATGAAAATTCCTTGTGGTAGACCACATCAGGAGTATCGTGTTTTATGTAATTGGATAGTGAGAAATCGAAGTGTGGCGCTTTTAGTATCCATGGAGGTAGATAGCACACTGACCGTTCAAACATCGTACGAAGTTGCAACCCAATTTCATTATTGGTTACCCATTATTCGTACCGTTTGTATGCCGAATAGAACGCTCGAACGTTGACGTGCTTCGTAATCTTGATGAAGACTGTTTTTAAAAACCATTATGAATGTCGGATGATTAGGTTTGCTTCGAAGACCAGAAATGTAAGATATTTGTAGCATCTGACGTCGTCTTGAATCGCCAGCCTCGATAAGAAGACTAGGGATCGGGCTAGTTCTAAACGCACAAGTAGCAAGTCTAAGTCCAGAGTGGTGGACAGCATCGAGAGTTTTCAGAGCTGTAAGTCGTGAGGATGAATAGGCTTGGCTGCCATAATCTATGCGCGATCTAACGACTAATGACGAAATAGTAGAAGTTCTGTCTCTCCCCAGTCGTACCACTAAGGACTCCTAACATATCCTAACTTCTTGCTGCATCTCACTTTCAAATCACGAAGAGGTGGGATCCATGAGAATCTTTAATGAAATTAAAGACCTAAAAATCTAACAATACCCGTAATTTGAAGCCTAATCCCGTAAAGGATCGGCTCCCGATGTTGCCTACGACGATTAAATGTTACACATTGGGTCTTCGAAGCTGAGAATTTGAAACCTGTAGTTCTTGACCATTCCTTAAATCTACTTATTGCTAACTGCAAAGATCTTTCCGAAATTTCAATACTACGAACAGGCTCATATATACAAAAGTCATCTACAAAAAAAATGGACAGTGTACTGGAGATCGTAAATTACTAGTGATGCTATTTATTGCAACGGTACATAGCACGCTAGGACGCTCAGCACGCTGCCCTGGGGTACACCATTCTCCTGTTTATAACTGAATATGTGCCTCCAAGACGAACGCGGAAAAATCTGTTTGATAGAAAGTTAGCGATGAATGCTAGGATATTCCCTTGTATACTCCATGATTTGAAAGTGTCCAGAATTCCTATTTTCCATGTCATATCATATGCCTTCTCAAGGTCTAAGTAATCAGCAAAGAGTGGTTTGATGCAAGAGAAAGGCACCTCGAATAACGGATTCTAACAAAATCATTTGGTCAAATGACGATCTTACTTGCTTGAAACCCCACTGTTCGTTGCTAAGAAGTTCGTTGGCTTCTAGGTATTAGACAAGACGGCGTTTGACCATCTTCTCCAGCAGTTTGCACAAGACGCTTATAAGAGATATACGCCTGTAACTACTGGGGTTGGTTTTGTCTTTACCCGGTTTTAAAAGAGGATTTACAGTCGCTTCTAACCATGCATCGGGGATAGTACGCTCCTCGAATAAACGATTGTATATTCGAAGGAGGACAAGTTTCGCCGATGATGGTAGATGTTTCAGTATGCAGTATACAATGGAATCAGGACCAGGTGCACAATCCTTGCTTGAGGCGAGAGCTGACTCCAATTCCCCTATTGAGAAAGGAGTGTTCAAAATAGAGTCCCCAGACAACCCAACAATGACGTATTGCTTCTTCCTTCAATTTATACCTCTGAAATAATCTATTATAGACTGTAGTAGCAGAAAAGTTGGAATCTGACATTCCCAGTACATTAGCAAAATCACAATTGTTTGAGATCAAACTTTCACCTGGTTGCTTTAGCAAAATGGCTGGCAACGGAATGGAAGTGGCACTAACTGATCTTAACTTCCATACTGTGGAGAAGGGGTCTCCAACCAACGGCCCGCGGAAAGCTAGTTTACTGAAAAAAATTTCATTTGATAATATATTTCCTTTTAAACATTTTTACCATTAAGTATGAGTACAGTAGTAGTCTCTCACTTGCCACTTTATTTGACCACTTGGAATATTGTTAGAACTCGAGTGCACTAAGCACTGCTACCTTCGCCAATGTTTACGTTTTAGAAATCACGTCTAAGCTACGTCAAGAGTTTGACAACCACTTTGAAGACATTGACAGTGCAGCAGAAGACATTCAGATGTTTCAAAATCATTTTAGGTGTGACGACAAAATGCCTGCAGAAATGCAGCTCGAAGTCATCGATCTATGTTTTTTTTTTCATTTTGGATCTACCTACAAGTGTGAGCAGACTTAAAAAAAAAAAAACGTTTGTTAAATCTAAATTCGGATCTTCCTTGTCAGACAAACATTTCAAATCAATCCTAATGGTCGGAACTACAAAATTTGATCCTAAATGGACTGAAATTTTAGGTAGCAAACAAATGCAATCGTCTCACTAAAAAGAAATTGTTCTTTTTAAGCTTTACACATGTGTTAAACTCATGTATTGTCAAGTTTTCTTTAAAATTCAATAAAGTATATTTTGTAGTAAATTGAAAAGATTTGGTTTTGTTCCTGTGTTTTCATGAGGCCTACTTGAAAACTCCTCCTACAGAACAACTATTATTTTATAGCAAATATAATGGTTTCTTTGGTCACAGTTTTATTTACAATCACGTACAGAATTTTAGTTAGCCATCAACAAAGATATATAGGAAAGTATAGCAGCTTAAAAGATTAAGTAAGAAAATCTTAACCCCCCCTTAGGTATATGGGAGGGGGTAGATTTTCTGCCCTGAAACATTTCCGGCCAGCCTTTTCTCCAAACGTTTTCAGTGTGGCCCTTGAGTAAAAAAGGTTGGAGACTCCTGCTGTGGAGGATGGAGTTGTTCGTCTAATTGTGCTAATGTACTGTGCGCAAGAGTTCTTCCTACTCAGCCTAAATATCCTCCATGCGTTTGCACGGAGTGTTTTATATTCCTGAACGTTGTCATTTGTTGGGTGACGGTTAAATCGTTTCAGAGCTGTTCGTCGTAAACGAAGGATTTCTGTGCATTCATAGTTCCGCCAAGGGATAGTTGGACGGCATGCGTGAACAGATGATTTAGGAATGTACAGATTTACTATCGTCTACACAGAAAGACACTATGAAGAAAGACAATTAAGGGCAGGGTATAAACGAATGGATCTCTTAAATGGAAGTATTCAGAAGAGCCTGTTTTTGATTGATTTTATCACGAATTAAAAACAAAAATGGATGAAATTCACAAGCATTATAAAGTCAAGTGTAGGCCTACCTAATTCTAGATGGACAAAAGCGTTTCCGATTACAGGTGTCTTTAGTAGAAATGTATTTAGTCGTTCTTTAATACTAGTCGTCCTGTACTTAATAACACATATGTAGTTGTAATATACTCATCTTCCCTTCTGTTAGGAATATTTGTATATATTCAAGTACATTTTACGAGAGTGCTATTCAAGTTTTTAAAATATTAAATTCCAATTATATTTATTCTATATTTTTTTTGTAATGTTAAGAAAGGCAGAAAAATATACTTAAATATATATATATATATATATATATATATATATATATATATATATGTAGAATATTAAATATGTTTTCCTGTTAGAATTATTATTAAGATTAAATAATATACACAATTACAGAAATAATTTATTGAATAATACACTCAAAGCTTTTCGTTGGTTGACATTACCAACATACTCAGGAATTACAATACTAAGAAATTCTTATTTAGAAATTTATATTTCTAGAAATAATTTTTAAAATATATATATATATATGTGTGTGTGTGTGTGTGTGTGTGTTTTTAAATCACATTGATGTTTAAAAAGTCCATTCTTTTGTACAAAATGAAAATTCCCTGAGAACAAGAATGAGTTACTACCCCGAGGGATTAGGTCACTGCAATACTTTTTGAGTAATAGCCCCTTCGCAGCGCTCCACCTAATCTCTGAGTATAAATTATTTCATAAGCCTTTGGTTAAGCCGGGGCACAATATGGACCTCTTTAATAAATTCCTTCCACACTCTACACACGCTTTTTACACACGTCCTAGAGAAATTAAAATTATTTTTGACCATAGAGCTTATAATTTAATACCCAGATTTAGAAGATTATTTGAAAATTATGTCTTAATTTTTTGTAATCTTTTTTTTTTGTAAAATATAAAGAGACTTTGCATAAAATCAGATTCATATGTTACCGTTCCTTTGGAGATTTTCAGAACAAGACAGCAAAATATGATTATTAAAAAAAAAATGTATAAACTAAATTGATCCGAACTAAAAGTTAATTTATTACGTACTAAAGTTTTTCTAACAATTTTAGAACCAATACGTTTCTGTAATTATTTATTGTGAATATATATATATATATATATATATATATATATATATATATGTATATATATATATATATTTATTTATTTATTTATATATACAGATACAATTAAATATTTAAATATTGTGTTAAAACCTTTCCAGCATAACATTTCTAGGTAACATTTTTCGTTCATTTAACATTGTATTGGACTTATTGCTAGAGTTAATAATAACATTCTTTTTTCCGGTTTTTCAAAAGTAACATTGTAATGTAATATTTGTTCAGATTATGTGAATAAGAAGAACAAAGATATTTGGTTGCACAACAACCATTAGTCACATAAAATGTACTTCCAATGTCCCAGGTAATACACTTCCTGTTCTACAATCCCTTAGTGAATATCGATTTCCCAAAAATGTTAACAGGTAGTTCCTAACTCTTAAGTTGTATTTAAAAGATACAATTTAAAAAAATTTTAAGTCATGTGTGAAATGTATGACGTCATAGTGAATAACATCATCTGCTAATAATTGTGATGTTTATTATTTGTAAGCCCTAATTTATATTCTAAAATTTTAGTATTGATAAAAATATGTAAAATACATTCTCGTGTACTGGTTACATTAAACGTTAACTCTTCAACCCATTTCTACATCGTTATGAGGTTATATGTTGTGTAATTATTTTCATTTGAAATGAACTATTTCTGTAGAAACGTGTTAATTAGAAATAATAGGTTATTGATAAAGCTAAAAATATTATAGAAAATGCGAAACTATTTACAATACCAATTATTTAGTGAATACCTTAGAGAATTGCATACAAATCGAATGGAACAACAGGAACAAAAATAATAATTATTATAATAAAATAAACATATGTCTCATTTTAATTTCATAACATTTTAATTAAATTTATCAATAATATGTCGTAAGCAATTCAACCTTATTAATATTATAAAATTTAAAGCTTATTTTTCTGTTATTGTTATTATTATTATTAATGTATTACAAATGACATTCTTTTTTAACGCTCAATATACAGTTTTTTTTAACTTTTTCGCTAATAATTTGATAAATAATATTAATTTACAATATTCCAATGAATAAAGTTAATAGAAAAAAGTAAAAATATAATTTATCAAATGTTTATCAAAGAAGAATAGAAATTAATACTATAAACAAATTAAACAATAAAGTTTAAAAAAGAAATTAATATTATTAGTAATGCGATTGTATTATATACATTATTGACTTTACACAAATAAAATACTCTACAAATTAAATTTCTAAACCAACTGAGAAAAGAAAAAGGTTTGAGAAATATTTCACTAACAGAATATCTATTGTGGATTCCTGAACGAGACGCGATGCGCTGTATCAGACAGGATGTTTGGTCAACATGAATATAGGTTTCATTTTATGTTATTCGTCTGCCATAAAACTAGTCGTCTCACGGGCAAATCAAGACATTTTATAACCTTGTTTTATGGCCATTCTTTGTAGTTGTTCGATCAGTCTGAAAAGTTGTATGTCTCTAATGTACGCTGGTGAATGCTTGATAATTTTAATAATTGTTTTTAGATTTCTCTTGCACTTTATTCAGAAAAACCTTATAAATATGGTATGTCTTCTTCCTCATGGGTTCTAGTTGGGCCTTCAGGGTTGACTTATAGGTTTTTTTCTAATAGCCTTTATAGTTTCTGTGTTTACATTATGTATTTAATTGGGTTGTTTTAATATGAAGACTCAGAGTAAAATACTCTTAAGAGAATTGCTTTAATTGGTCAAACCTGTTTTTACACATGGTCAACTTTAAGTTGCACCAAGTCGAGTAAAATCTCAAGATAGATTAAATACACATATTGAAAATACAATTGGACAAAAAACCTAATTGAAAACCTATTTACAAAAATATTGTTTATAGTGAAATGTTTTTATGAAAAACATTAATTATATATTATTAAAATTGTTTAACAAAATAAAATTACTATGCAAAAGATTAAAATTTGTTCAACATGAATAGGGGAATTTGCCCCTGTTAGCCCCTAGAATTGCTATAACTATGCAAATCCTGTTTATTGTACATTAACCTTCAGGTAAATTTGAATCATTCTACTGTATACGTACGTATTAAAAAGGTTGTCCACGACAAAAAATTTATATACTCTACTATCTTTCGAATTAAATTATTTTTTTTACCATTCAATTTAAGTTACTCAACCCAAATAATTGCTATAATACCTATATAGAGTAAAGTGGCTTAACCCAAATAATTGCTATAATACCTATATAGAGTAAAGTGGCTTAACCCAAATAATTGCTATAATACCTATATAGAGTAAAGTGGCTTAACCCAAATAATTGCTATAATACCTATATAGAGTAAAGTGGCTTAACCCAAATAATTGCTATAATACCTATATAGAGTAAAGTGGCTTAACCCAAATAATTGTTATAATACCTATATAGAGTAAAGTGGCTTAACCCAAATAATTGCTATAATACCTATATAGACTAAAGTGACTTGACCCAAATAATTGCTATAATACCTATATAGAGTAAAGTGACTTGACCCAAATAATTGTTATAATACCTATATAGAGTAAAGTGACTTAACCCAAATAATTGTTATAATACCTATATAGAGTAAAGTGGCAGCACTACTAAATAAATATTAAAAATAATACTAACGTTACAAACATTAAACTCTTTATTCTTTTTGACACCGATGTCATCTCCATCGCCAGACGGTCCTATTACAACATAACAAACTAAATCTAGTAAGTTCGGTAATAAAGCTGTCCGAAGACGATAACATGATCATAGAAACTTACATAAGACTTTAATATGATGCATTATTGTATTATTTTAATAAAAATTGATTGAGGCACAGGGGATTATTGACATTATTTTTATTTGTCTTAGGGAAAATATGTTTTTATCGATTAAAATATTAATTCTGTATAGGTTAATTGTAAAAGTTTTTATTGTAATTTTGTTAAGTAAATGCTCCTGAGGAGGGTATTGTTTGAGTGTCAAAAAGTCTAATTAAATTACAATGTTAATCTTGCTTATGATTTGATCGATACATTTCTCATAAATTAAAATATTTAGTAGTTAGTGTACTGAAGTTACCAATCGATACAGACGTTTTTCTAAAAGGTGGTACTAAAGCCTTATTACTCGGTATCGTATGGTAATAATACCACTACAAATATATTCTTTTACAGTAAATGCATTGTTTTCCTTTAGGGTGCACCGGCTATTTTAGTAATGTGTACAGTCGCACAACGTGCAATATTATACTATGTAGTAAAATGTATTCAGAGCAATTACAATTATTAGTAGTCTAATTTCTGAAAGCGACTGTACCTAGCTTTATTTCATTCATCATAAACCTAGTTTTTTTATACGACTCTTTTACCGGTATTTTTACTTTTGTCACATTGGTAGAGAGATAAAAAAGTAATAACATTATGACAGGGAAATATATTTTTTACATTGCTACCTCAATGTAATGTTCTCTGCTTTGGTATTATTCGTGTGCAAATGTACATTTTGATAAAACCTTAAGCAATTCAGTAATATTAACGTACTATATTTTATTTTCTTCGTGAAGATGCGAGAAAAAATACAACACGTAATAAACACTTGAGCTACTACTTTACATTTTAATATATTTTATTATGTAAACATTTGTCTCTTAGTAGCAGTTGCTTTTTGCTTAAATTAAAACAACGAGTTCAACATTCTACGTAACTTACGAGTTGATAGTAATTTGAGTTAGGTAAAATGACAAAGTATCTGAAACAGTTATCCACATTTAGACAGAAAGTAAGTGCTACCATAGACAAGGATTTAAATAATAATGTATGTTAAAGTGTATACATTTTAATGGTTTTCAAAGTTTTGTTTAAGTAAAAGTAGGTCCATATCGTAGAGAAATATATTTTTATATCATTGTTATCTAAGTTTTAATAAGAACGGTTTTTAGCTTTGGGATTTCTATTATCCATAAATGTAAATTTCGGTAAAATCACCATTAAGTAATATTTATGTCTATCATTTGTATTACTCTAATGCTATAACAAAGATATTGTGTTAATTCAATTGTTATTCCTATGGAATATAGTTCCACCCATTAGAAAGATTAATTTTGTTTGGATACATAAAAACTGTTAGAACCTAGTAGGGTATATAAAAAATACTCACTTATTAAAAGCACTATATTAAGAATTTAAATCTACCCTTAAGTGATCTATCACTGGCTTTCATCTCACAAATAATTAAAACATAGTTCTAAACTATTGAAAGAACTATTAGGACTGAACATCAATCGTTTCTGGTCTAAATATGTCAGAAATGTTGATGGTACTCATTTGTATGAAGATCAATATTAAACTAGAAAGATATGAAATACATTTAATAAAAATATTTAAATTATATTTGTAAGGCACAAGGAGATACAGTACTGACTGTGTCCAAGCAAAATATAAAATGACTAAAGGTAAAATAATCAGTCTTCATATTAAATTTTAAAATTATGAACAAAAAATGCTCTGAAAAAATTGTATGTTATAAACAAAAGGTGATAGGTTTGACAAAGATTTCAAAGAAATGCTTATTGCTGGACACTACTATATTACAGCTAAAGGATACGGCTACTTACAACCATTCGTTTCTTTAAAAAAATTAGGTTACAAAAAGGGAGCTGTTAGGAGGTTATGAGCATCTTGGCAAATATAACATGCCCAAGCTATTATAATGACTACATTAAGCTATTTTATAACATAGGTAATGATTTATAGATTAAAGCCTCGATTAAATAATAATAAATATACAAATGACTAGTCTAATTGTTATTATAAACTATTAGGATTACTGTTGGAGATGTAAAAATAGCAATGAAATGTAACTCTCTTGGTGTAACGTTGGTTGAAAATATTTATAGAACTTTTTGGCAACGCATGTAATCTTTTGTTTATTTGAATTAATATTCATTACAAATCAAATGATATAACAAAGAGATTGTTTATTCAATTGCCATTCCTATTGAATATGGTTCTACACATTAAAATTATTAATTTTGTTTGGGCACATAAATACTGTTATAAACTAGTAGGATTAATTATTAGTAAGATTCAGGGACGGAAGGCTCCGATTGTCTTGGACATTAAGAGACAGACTGATCGAGGTCACACAATAGTGTGTAATAAGCGATGATGTCATCTAGAGATTCAGATCGTTGGTAAATAGAAAGGAACGCGCGGAAGTCTCGAGATAGTGACACTGCCCACATTGGCAGAGTTGTTTTTCTACTATGAGCGATCACAGTTCTTAGATATTTGAACGGTTATCTTAGAGATGCGAGTGACGTATTTACGAACTAGTTTTTAGATGAAGCGAAATTAATTTTTAGTTTTTATATAAATTTGGGTAAATTTACGCAAATTGTTTTTCCAACTGTCTGGTTTCATTGAAATAAATTCTGGCTCACACTCACAATATACGTTCTTTCGTCGACATTGGGCGTCACAGACTTACATTGTTTAATTTTTCGGCGCAACTTTCTTGAATACAAAAGACGTATTTATATCCCTCTTGCTGTAATTACACCACAGATCGAGGTTAATAAATAATACATTCTATCTAGCTCACTTGTTCTCAGACATTAGGATAAAAAATGAGGCACACCCCAAATATATTTAATATATTAGCCATGATCAAAAAAAAACGTTTCATTTATTTTTACAAATATCCATTTCAAATTAAATCTAGACTCAGAGAATAATGGCTTGTTTAAGCCGTTCAATAAATAATGTATTTTGATGGAACAAAGACACAATAGTATAAGCACAAACTTTATCCTCCCGGGGGTTTGGTTTGTATGAATAAAATATTTTATTTGTTTTACCTTTTTGTAAAAATAGATTATCTAGGAAAACTATTGTCAAAGAGAAATATAAAGTTTTGCTTTGTTGAAAAAGTCAATTAATTTACATTCACAGAAAATAATATTATATACATTTGCACAAAAATTACTTACTATTAACATGTATTTTAATAACACTAATTAAGTGGAAAGATACCTTTCTTTGATAAATATTGTTTTCATTCTTATTCATTTGTCTTGTAAAAACGTCGAAGAGTGAGATGTATGTAGTTATAACCCGTTGACAACCAAAATAGTAATTGTACTATTTATTTTATTTCCACCCTGTTGCGAATATTACAAAGATTTGGAATATATTATAAAATATATTTCATATTAAGAGATGAAGGACACTGTTTATCTTCGAAAGTCTTAGCCAGCTAAAGAGGAGAGGTGGCTATCTTAGAATAAAGAATCCCTCTTGGGGCATCTTTAAAGTTATGTTTTAATTCTTCAACTTTAAGAAAACAAAATGTTAAACATTGTGTGGCATTTTTACAATCCTTTCTGTAAAGATTCGGGAGAATCAAAACATTTGGAAAAAAGAAGAAAAGTACAAAGTTTAAATAGAATTGTACCAAATGGAACGGAGAAAGGTACAATGTGGACAGAAGAATAATACAAATTGAAACGGAAAAAGATACAGTGTGGAAAGGAGAGAGGTACAAAGTAGAATGGGGGAAAATATAATGTGGAAAGGAGAAAGGTTAAAGTGGAAAAATGAAAGGTATAAATTGAAATAGAGTTGGGTAGAAAGTGGGAAAGATATTGGTACAAAGTGGAACGAAGAAAGATACAAAATGGAAAGGAGAAAGGTACAAAATGTTAAGGATAAATGTACAAAGGTAAAAGTGGAAAGGAGAAATGTACAAGGTGGAAAGGAGAAAGATACAAAGTGGAAAAGAGAAAAGTATAAAATGGAAATTTAAAATGTAGTGATAAGAAATTGGAAAGAAGAGAAGATAAACCTTCAAACAATTGAATAAATAATGCGGATTGTTCTAAGATTAAAACAAACTAATTCAGATTTAAAAACACCGTGAACTTCAGTTGACTAGAATAAATTTAAGAAAAAAGGTTGTATTTCTAGGAGAAACTAAATAGGATCCTTGGTTCGACCTTTACAAGAGTCGCTTTATGAATCGCTTAGATAGTGTTTTATAGCACTCAACATTCACATTAAGGTTCATGGAGGGTTTTGTTACCCCAAAGCTCAGTAAACTCCTTATAATAAAAAATGTGGTGAAAAAATCATACTGAAAAAGTTCTTTGAATGAAACCTTTTGAATTTTCTCTGCCTTAACGTTCAGTCAGGTTAAAGTCTGTATCTTTCTCTTTTAAAAAACTTTCTTTATCTTTTCTACTTGTTTCACTGATTTTCACTTCGTTTATGAGAAGTCAATATCTTTGCTTAATGTATAGTTTTAATGTATTTTTCACATTAAATAAAATCATTCATTATTACTATTTTCAGATTTATCGATATCTCTAGCCTTATAGAATTGCTATTACTCTGCAATGACCATAGGTTTTTCAATTAGGCTCGTTTGCTTTACAAAACCTATTTGTAATTTTGCTTTTTCAACTTTATAATTTCATTTTTGTTATATTATTACAAAGTATTTACTGTCTTTGTACAGTGATAACAAATTTGCAAACACTATTTCCTTTTAATACACTATCTTACTTAATACTCAGGAACGCTTTTGCCCGGGTAATAGAGACATCGACGCATATTCTCAGTAGCAAGCATTTCTTAACCCAATATTAGCTTTGCCTTTTCGATGAGACCCCCTTTGTTTGTACCTAATTACTGCATATCAGTCGACTGTATTTTCCCTACTCAAATATTAGACATTCTATTGTTTGTGCGCAAGTTTGGAAAATTGGAAACTTGGGGTTGGTTTTGAGATGTAAACATTTTGGAATTTCGTGTATATTTAGCTGGGGTTTGTAATGAAGAATAATTAGAAATCATGAGCTATATATAAATATATATATATGATGAATAGTTATTATCTGGAATACATCCGTTCATTATGTAGTGCATAAAATCGCAGTTCCGACGTTTCGCTAGAATCTCAACTAGCATTGACAAGGTGAACCCAACAACAGTTGAAGAGCGAGTCAACTGTTATTGGGTTCACCTCGTCAATGTTAGATGAGATTCTAGCGAAACGTCGGAACTGCGATTTTATGCACAGCAGAAAGAGCGGATGTACTCCAGATAATAACTATTCATCATATTTTTCCATCCGTGAAGGAATACGTATTCAGCATATATATATATATATATATATATATATATATATATATATATATATATATATATATTAAATATGGTGATATGTTTTCTTGTAATATAGTAATAAACCAAAAATATCTCAAAAACAAGAAACCTTTAATGAATATATTTAATCAAAGCTTTTCGCCGATAAAATAGTACCTGCATCTTCAGGAAAATAATTATCTAATCCGATTAGATTATTATTAATTAGATATTAGATTAGATTAGATAATTATTTTCCTGAAGATGCTGGTACTATTTTATCGGCGAAAAGCTTTGAATAAATATATTCATTAAAGGTTTCTTGTTTTTGAGATATTTTTGGTTTATTATATATATATATATATATATATATATATATATCTGTTTTGTCTGTTTGTGTGTGTGTATGTGCGCGTGTGCGTGTGCGTGTGCGTGAGAGTGTGAGTGTGATTGTAAGTGTGTGTGTGTGTGCGTTTGCGTGTGCGTGTGCGTGTGAGTGTGATTGTAAGTGTGTGTGTGTGTGTGTGCGTATGTGCGTGTATGCGTGTGTGTGCGCGTGTGTGTGTGTGTGAGTGTGAGTGTGATTGTAAGTGTGTGTGTGTGTGTGTGTGTGAGTGTGTGTGTGTGAGTGCGTGTGCGTGTGCGTGTGCGTGTGAGTGTGAGTGTGATTATAAGTGTGTGTGTGTTTGTGTGTGTGTGTGTGTGTGTGTGTGTGTGTGTTAGTGTGCGTGTGCGTGTGTGTGTGTGTGCGCGCGTGTTAGTTGGTTCATTCATTGTGTCAAACATTCTCTTTGCTCCAGCATAGTATTTTTTTTTTGTCAACTCTGACTGAGAAAGTTACAAACATTAGATTCAACATAGCTCTATATATTCCCAAACTATTTCTGCATTCAACAAAGGAAACCAAATGTTTTGTGATCAGGCTGCTCCTATCAAAGTCGCTAAATATTTACCGTGCAATCGACTCTTGATGTACATATGCTGAGCTTGTCGCTCTTTGTGTTGTTTCGAATCTGTCAATACGCAGCCCGACGGTACTGGACTTTGTACCGAATAACTGTCATGTCATTCGGAAGTTTGACGAATCAAAATGATACGACTGTTGCCATATTTATTTGTCCCATGCATAGTCAAATTTTCCCTAATATTTTACGGATTAGTTTCACTCTATATTTCATAAAATATCTCTACTGATTATTATCAAATAACTTTAGTTGAATACATTATCACTTACTATAGTTAACATATATTAACCACTTCAACCTTCCTGCCAAGTAACGCAGACATTTTATTAAACAGGACGAAATTGGCAGTTGGCAGGGAGATAGATATTTGCATTAGAAACGAATAAATTTGAAGTAGACAGAGATAAATGTTAATATATAAAAGATACATTTGAGGTTTAAAGAAATAAATTTGAAATAGGTTGAAATATTTTTGAAATCGACATGCATAAATTTGTAGTAAACAGGAATAAATTTGATTTTAATAGGGATAATTTTGCGGTAAACAGAAATCAATTTGAATTTGACAAGAATAAATTTACAGTAAAAAGGAATAATTTCAATTTGACAGGGATAAATTTGCAGTATACAGGAATAAATTAGAATTTGATAGTGTTACATTTACAGTAAACCGGAATAAATTTGAATATGAGTAAGTACATTTGCTGTAAACAGAAATAAACTTAAATTTGACATCGATACATTTGCAGTAAACTCGAATAAATTTGAATTTCAAAGGGATAAATTTGCAGTAAACAAAAATAAATTTGAATTTGACGAAGATACATTTGCTGTAAACCGAAATAAACTTGAATTTCACAAGGATACAATTGCAGTAAACATGAATATATTTGAATTTTACAGGGATACATTTGCAGTATACAGAAGTAAATTTGAATTTAATAGGGTTACACTTCCAGTAAACACAAATAAATTTGAAGTTCACAGACATTAATTTGAATTTGTTAGGGATAAATCTGTAGTAGGCACGGATAAAATTGAAATTGTCAGTGCTAAATTTACAGTAGTCAGTTATTAATTTAAAGTTAACAGAGATACATTTTTCCACTAGACAGGGATAAATTTTAAGTTGACCGGAGTAGGTTTTTATAGTAGTTACAGGTAACTTTTAATTTGAAAAATGTAGGCCTACATTTGTAGTACAAAGAAATAATTTTGGAGTAAAACAGATGAGTTTTTAGTATACTAAGATAAATTTGAAGTTAACATGATTACATATGCGTACAAGGATATATTTTTAGTAAGTAGGATAGATTTACAGAAGGCTAAGATAAAGTAGGATTTGACAAGAATAAACTGAAAAATCTATATAATTTAATGTTTTTACATTTTCCTGTTTCTCTACACTCGCAAAAACCTCTGTACTGTATTTAATCGATATTTGTGTTCTAGAGTTATGCACACGATATTTTCAATTTACCCATTTTATACTGTATTAAAGGAATCACTTACGCGAAGCAATGAATTGTATGAGAGATTGGAAAAGATTTCATAATGAATGAATAACTAAACGCATTGTACAATTGTCAATATGATACGGGTCCGATTGTCTAGAAGAGAGAAAGGGACATAAGTTGATGAAAGAATAGAGGAGAGTAAAGTTTGTTGTTTTATGGTTTTTTTGCAGTCGAAAAGGAAACGTCGGATAGATGAAATTATTGAAAATATATTGAAGAGGAATTACCATAATTTGGTCCTTTTTTTAAAATTTCATAAATTAATTTTTTTTAACTTGGCTATACATGGGCTCCAAGAGGTGTTTCTTTAATGTTTTTATTTTCGCTTCTAAGCCCCAACAATGATGGCTTTCTGCGTATCAGTCGCGTCTTCAAGATATTGGAATACGTCAAGTTTTACTTCAAAGAACCCGTTCCATATGCGATTTCATATTTCCCTCTCCAAGTTTACTGAGCAAAGGAACGTGTCTTTAAGCTAAACACACATTTGTGATCCGTTTCCCATTGGTAAATATTAAAACATTACTTTAGGGGTTCCTCTGAATATCTTTGTAGGAGGGTTGAAAAGTAAAATACTCCTTGGGGCAAGATAACCATGAGGTTTGATACACGCGTTATTAGAATCTTTGTCTGTGATGAAGTATTCAGTAACGACGAGTTTGTGATTAATTTAATCCTAAGTCAGTCAGTCCTGCGATAATATTATCGTTAATATCGAAATGTACTTTGTATTGGAAAAAATATATCAACTTACATCTAGTTGTATGACTTTGTTGGTAGTAGTTTTTTTTTGCTTTATCTGTACCTATTTAGTAGAATAATATATTTATAAATATATATCATTTATTTGCTCTATATATAAATCGATAATTTTGTATCATTATTGTTCATAAATTATACAGGTTCAAACAAGATTTTTTTTTAAAATACGTAGAGCAACACAGCCCTATAGTATACATCAGTGAAATAGAATGTGTTTGTTAAAAAATATTTTGTAATTTTTGTGTGTTCGTATAATAACCAATAAAAAAAATTGTCGGTACTTTCCACCTACGAAACTCCTTAATCCTATTCCTTGATGTTTCTATCCACCCACAAGTTAAACGGCACAACCTATTTATATCAACTCAATAAACATTGTAGATTTATATCTATGATATAATGATATATAATATAATAACCTAAAAATATTTCTTTTACTCAAAATAGGTTTAGTCATTAAAAATATATATATATTTATCTTGTATTTGAAATATATACAAGAACTAACTTGTATATAAGAATCTTGTATTCATTAACTGTGTTACAAGAAAACATATCACTATATTTAATATATATATATATATCAAAACATCTGAGGTTATACAAATAGATGAATTATTTTTTAATTAATTATTCAAAGGTTTTCATTAGTCAACAACAGTACCAATGTCACCAGGAATGAATAATAGAATAATACAAAATATACAACATATGATAAATTAAAATCACTATTGTTGCCAAATTTATTACAATATTGCCAAGTTGATCTTGTTGTTGTAGCATTATAGACATTAAATATAGTATTAAATTTAGCATGTATTTGTATTTGCTTATGATTATAATTTGTAATTATTACTCTGCATGTTTTGAATACTTCATAATGTTCATTCTTAATCCTTTATTGATATCTTTTATAAGTGTCATATTTACCATATTTGAAAATGTGTGTGTATTTAATATTTTATTATTATAACGTTGTTTTGCAAAATGGGATTTGTATATTTTGGGCTATTTATAGGCTGTTAAAAGTCCTTTATATCTTTCTTTAAATTTTGTCTTGGTTTGACCTATAAAAGTTTAAATTAAGTAATAATTAATTAAAGTAATACATTTGGCATAGATGCTGATTCTAATTTAACGTATTATGTATATCTTGCATTATTTTATTATTCATTAGTAATGATGTTGGTTATGTTTACCAACGAAAAAAGCTTTGAAACAAAATTACTACATAATTCTTGTTTTTGAATAACCTCAGTTGTTCTGATTATTATGAAAGAAAATATATTACACACAGCACACACAAAAACAAACATACACACACACACAGACACACACTAACACACATTCACACACACACACACACACACACACACACACACACACACACACACACACACACAAACACACATTCACACCCACACAGACATACACATACAAACACACACACACACACATACACAGAAACATACATATATATATATATATATATATATATATATATATATATATATATATATATATTTAAACAATAACAATAATCTAAACAATATGCACGAAAGAAATGGTTTATATAATATAAAATGCCAAGATTGTAATCAATTATATGTAGGACAAACAAAAAAGAAATTAAATGAAAGATACAAAGAACATTTAAACGCTTATGTTAAACCAAACATATACAAATCAAATTTAGCGTTTCATTGTATTAATAATGGATAAACATTTCCTGAAATTTATGAAAATATTAAAAGAATTAAACAAAGGATTAAAGAAGAATATATATGAAACATTGGAGATTTATAAGCATAAAGCTAAAGACAGATTAATTGATGAGCAGATTCAAGGTCAAGGCACCAAACTATTTATATGGTCATTGATGTTATAGAAAAAAATACATAAAATGCAATACTTATAAACATATGGTTGTTTGTAGTACATATGATTTAATTTTTGTAAAAATACTTTTTTACATAATTATTTTCCTGAAGGTGCTGGTACCGTTTTATTGGCGAAAAAAGCTTTAAATAATAATAATAATGTATTAAAAGTATTCTTGTTTTTGAAATATTTTAAATTAATTAACTATATTACAAGAAAACATATCACCGTATTTAATATAATATAAATATAAATATATATATATATATATATATATATATATATATATATATATATATATATATGGTGTGTTTTTCAAACATCTAAATTTCAACATTTAAATTTCCTTCCGTCTCTGTCGGATTGGACAACTTACCGATAAATTAATTTCTTGTACCTCTAAAGGAAAGAAGAACGTATTCTTTGACTACTGAATAACGTCTTGAAAAAAAATATTTCATGTGTAGTCTTTTCTTGTTGGGTGTTGTGCTCATTTAGTGCAAGAATAAAACCCACATAACACTTGTTGTGTTTGACCACGTCAGTTAGAGAAGTGGTAGGCTAGGTTGCGCTGAAGCAAGCGTCTGTAATACACAATGGATGAGCTCCTTTTGTAGAAGGTCTAAATGTGATTCAGGGCCCTTTATATTCCTGCTGTTGTATCAAATATTTGGCATATTTTAGTAATGTGTTTCAGAGAAACAATAACCGATTTTGTTAGGATGAATAATATGATGTTAGGATATTAATAGGGTTTTACAGCCTATTTTCCTTTTTTCCACTGTACTTTCCCTCCATTTTTTTTACTCGAGTACTTGAAACTCAATTTTCAAATTTATTTCCCCTCCGAAAACCGGAAATTAAAATAAAGTCATTAACATTACAGCTGTATTAATTTAACAATTCGACTTGTTCATATCAACAAAATTAAAATTGGGACCAAATAAGTTACAAAAATTTTAATGTAGTTGCTATGGTTTCCCCATAAACCTAAAGACAGTTCAGCTCTGACTTGACTACGTTTATATTCGGGTAAGGCAACCTGTTACAGGTTTTATTCATTTTTTCTCGTGTATAGATTTATTGAGCTCTCATGTATTTATTTGCTAGATGCTGGTAATAATTACGGGGGGATGTGTACTTTCAGCTGTGTGTCGAGTTCTCATTGAAGTCTTGTTTCTATGCAGCATTATTCGGCGAATCTTTAACCAGAGTTTGCGGTCCAACGTCCTTTCGTACTGAAGCAGACGTGAACACTCGACAAGTCAGCATAACAGTTGCGGTTTGTAATTGTAGTTGCTGATTTTAGTAGCCTTTAGCAAATATTCTTCATACATTCTGAGTCAGTTACGTCCTCCTGCCTCAGACATATCGAACCTAATCCGTTTGAAGATGTGCCGTGGGAAAGCGGTTGACAAATATGTTGGGGTTCAAGTGATGACTTTGTGGTTCCATCGCCAAGCACCATAGTTTCTTACCACCCATCGATAGCACTTGTATAAGCCTTTGCGTATAGTTAGTTACTTTAGAAATTTTAAAGACGGAAACACGGTCATGGTCTTTGATAGAAGGTTAAGCAGAGTAATGCACTGATGTTTGTTAAAGTTTATAAATAAATATGGCTTGTAGAGCAGTAAATAAAAGACTCGGAAAAGGTTTACTCATTACAGAGCACCGCTCTCACCCTTGTCGATAGGGTGGGTTTAATCTTGTCGTGGAATTAGGAAGGCGACCCATCCCTAATTAACAAGGATTTATCCTAAGCCTCGCTGAAATCTGTAAACCCTATTCAGTAACGATAACGCAAGGCGAGGGAAGGCTACGTGTTGACGAGTACTTAGATTGGTTCGTTCTGTTCCAGCAAGGGAGAGCCGTCCTTTTACTATATAAAGGTTTTCAACTGTTTTTGAATAGCGTTTATTTAATGAACATATGAAAAACGTAGCGTACAACTCTTAATGGATTACTTTTAATCACTTCGGGAGCCTTCGTAACAAATCTCCTCCAAAATCTAATTCTGTACACTGAGCGCTTTGTATTTGCTAAATTCACGAAATTCTACATCAGAAATATCTGTAGTACGAGCAATGCAAGCTCCAATATTTTGAATCACAATGCTCCCAACGAAGAAGTTTTGAATCTTGAATTTATAGATTCTTTTAGTGCCCTTTCTTCCGGTGTTTACCCTCTTAATATTAAAATGCCCTTAAACTAACGTTAACATTACTTTGCTAGTAATTTTGGAAGATTTGCTTCATCTTGACCGCAACATGTTGGAAGATTGCTTTTATTGTCAACTTATCTAAGATACTGTGTGAACTTGTATATAAAAAAAAAAGTCTCATTGGAAAATTTGTTATTAAAAACCGAAATTATGTTGAACGTTAAATTAGGTGTACATTTGTGTTGTTCAACTCAGCAGTTCGTTGCAGTTACTAAGTTTTGGAACTTTTCCGTTTTAAGACCAGAAAATGTTTAAATTTCATATTTATCGCCAAAATTAAATATACCACAGGCGACAGCGTTGTCAAAGCTGTCTTAATAAATACTCATTAAATTCCTTACGTTCCGAAACTGCTTTCAGATGTCGATTTAATACAGGGCGCATTCCTTAACAGCAAATTGATGAACGAATTCTTTAATGACGAACAGATAATCAATAAGTCCGTACAAAGTGAGGGATTCGGAAAGGAGGGAACCGAACCTTTTTGTCGTGCGAATGTTAAGATGTGCTGTAATACCGGTCGAAACCAATAAATTCACCGTTCGGGAGTTTCACAATGTTTAAATCTTGTAAACTAACTCACTATAAACTGTCTAAGCAAAACTAGTCATTAATCGTTAGCTCCAATGGGTGCTATTAATAAAATAACCTTTAATAACCTAATTGAAGCTCATAATATTCAAACATCAATTTTCATTAATATTCTGGTTGAATATTAAAAAAAACACTAGCTATTATTAAGCTAATTAGAGTTGATAATATTCAAACAGCACTAGGCATTAGGCTAAATAAAGCTGATAATATTTAAACAACACTAGCCATTAATAAGCTAATTGAAGCTGATAATATTTAAAGAACACTAGCCATTAATTGGCTAATTGAATCTTATTATATACAATCAACACTATCCATTAATAAGCTAATTGAACTTGAAAATATTCAAACAACACTAGCCAATAATAAGCTTATTGAAGCTGATAACATTCAAACAACACTAGCCATTATTGAGCTAATTGAATCTCATAATATTCAATCAACACTAGCCATTATTAAGCTAATTGAATCTTATAACATTCAAACAACACTAGCCATTAATAAGCTTATTGAAGCTGATAATATTCAAACAACACTAGCCATTAATAAGCTAATTGAAGCTGATAATATTCAAACAACACTGGCCAATAATAAGCTAATTGAAGCTGATAATATTCTAACGTGAAGCACTTTAAGAAGCTTATATAAGTTATGCTCCCGAAGATTAAGCAAACGTAGCGAATAATTAAGGTTATTTGCTCTGCGAATATTCTATCACACTGGCCATTAATGAGCTAATTGCACTTGATAATATTCAAGCAACATTAACTATCAATAAACTCTGTCAATATTCAGGCACCGTTAGCCTAAATTCATATATTCTGGTGAAATTCAAGCGACCTTACCTATTATTAAGCCTTTGGTGCGGCCAATATTAGATTATTACCCTATTGTACGTGATAATGTTAAACAACAATACATATTTAAGCCTATGGGTGGTATCAATGTTTTTGCATGAATATCCTTTAAGAACGCCATATTAGGTACCGAAACTCGAGCAATTCTGCCAATACTAAGCTTATGAGTGCAACCAAAAAACTAGCAAATAATAGGCTTATTAAATCTTATAATATATTTTTTAACTATCCAATAATGAGCTTTTCGAAGATTTCTTAGTTTTCTGTGTTACAAAATATTATTGTAAACAAGAGAAAATCCCATCGTCAGGGTTAAATTTGACATTATCAGTGTTTCTTTGGAACGAAAATTGTTTATACTTGTGAACTTTAAATTCCGCCCAGTATAATCTAGGTATTAGTTATTTGCATTTATATATATTTTTTGTAAACTATTTTGAGTTCGTAAAAAACAGTACTTGAGGCTTAATCCAGAAAGAAGAATCCAAACTGTTACCTTGTATGTGTGTAAAGCCTCAAGTTTTGTATTCACGAATAATTAATTTCATTTTGTTGAAACTATGATGAAGTATTATATGTTATACAACATTGAAAACAAGATGTTTGGGAGGTAGAATTTAAAACATATCAAACAAAAACAAAACTGAAAATAGTATATGTCAATTAAATTTAAAATATGTTGATATTTTTCTAAAATTTATTAGAATAACCTAATAATTAAGGCCTGTTGTAAAGTTCATCATCTTTTGCAGTACTTGAAAAAATAATTTGGTCCACTTTATCTACTCTTTACTCATAGAACAAGTGACGCCTAAATCTGTGTCTATTGCGATCATCTTGCGTCTTTCCTATGTCTAAGAGGAAATTCCCAATTTGCATCAACACACGTTGTAGCCTACTCATGCGTTATTAGGGTAACTACTCTTGGCACGGCAAGATAACCAAATTAGCCGCCATAAAAGCGACAATCTTACCCCGCACTACCCATTAGCGTCAGGGTCGGTTGTGTTTAGTACAGGAATTAGACGCTAGCTACTGTTCCAATGTTGCCAAAGTGTGGCATTGAATGCCGCAACGCTGTTAGACGGCTGGTGGATTTATTGGGTAATAGTCACATTGCCGATGTACTAACAGTTTTGCACATTAAGTGATATAAGCACAAATAACACGTTTAGAGTTAGGCACAATCAGATTTGACAAAATGTGTTGTATAAATAATGTAGTTAGCCTATCTGTAGTATAAAAATTCAAATTTTTAGATTCAAAAACCCAAAAATGTAGGAATATTTATATGGCAACCATTAATTTTAAAGAAATTTATATTTCTTTAAAATATATTTTATATTAAAATAATAATTAATAATAAGATAATATATTTATATTATTTTTGTCATATAAATCTTAAAATTATAAAATGAACGTTATTTGACTGTAAGAGGTAATAAACCTCAAACTAAATTGTAATAGAAGTTTCAAGGGTCGACTACCTTCTGCGGAAGAGAATGCACGTATGTGGATAAGTTCTTCTGTGGACAAGCTTGCCTGTGCTTATCGGCTAAGCGCTGGACGTCTGCGCAAACACAATAAGGCACGGAAGAGCCAGAATTTTCTAGACAATTTTTGATATATCTGTATCGATTTTTCTAACTAAATTCTAGACTTTTAGACAAATAAAATAAAACGCCTTTGTAAAAGAGAGTCAATTGCTAGAGTTTGCGAGTTTAAGTACGTTAAGTCGTGTGAGTTAGGGTTTGGTGTGCGTGAACCAAAGAGCGATCACTTCTGAAGTCAAATTAGTCTAAAGAATTGAACAAAAACCTCTCCCGTTCCAGTCGTCCCTATTTCGTGTAATTTCAAGCGAAACAAAAAAACGTTCCTCTGTACATCCCAAGATTTATAGAAATGTTTAATGTACTCATCTTTACTTCTGTTAGAAAATATTTTTGAAAATTCTTCAGCCATTCCTAACATTGAAATATTTTCTTTCGTTGAAGAGTTTTGGATTAGCTCCATTCTCAAAACTTTAAACTGTAGGGCCTACTTCTCTTTTTGAGCATGAAGTTATTCCGAAACGAATAAATGTTTTGATGTTAGGAAAAGCAGGAGAATCTACTCAAGTGTATAACATTTAGAGCCTAGTGTCGCTTTAAATCCATCCCCAAATTTGGTTTATTTTCTAAAGTAAATATTTAACATTTTTTGTATAAATGATAATTTTGGTGCATCATTTGAACATTCGTAATACCAATTAGAGCATAATGTGGCTTGCTATTTACTCCCCAAGTTTTGTTCATTTTTAATTAAATATTTTACAACACTTTTGAATAAGGACGAATAAATTTCGGTGCATCATTTGAACAAGACGCTCCTTTGCTGATGCTAGTTTGATAGGTTTTCAGGGTCGTTTTACAACTACATTGCTGACGTTTAAACTAAGTATGATAGCACCGGAGATTGTTCGTAACAGTTCTTGACGATGGTTAAAAACGAAACGAGTTTCTCGATAATAGCTAGGAAATGGAAGCTATTGCTGGAAAATTGGTTGGAAGACACTTAACCTCCAACATGTTTATAATACTTGCAATATTGATTTTTCCTGAGTTGACTTACAATCATTATAATTTTTCTTCAATTGAATCGATCCCTGATAACTTGCGAAAAAATACGATTACTACAGCGGTGAATGTGTAATCCCCAATTTTCATCTTCTCAAATTTAAGTTTATATTGTTGTAATATCATAATGTTTATTACAAACTGTACGATAAGTAACTAAAATATGAGTTCGTTTAAAGTCTTTTTTACTAGAAACTTGCAGTTTTGGAGTTGTACATCTTGACATATCTTATAATTATTTACTTATTGATTAGACTTATTAAAAACCACTATCTACTGATATACGTATTTCAGCACAAGCGTTTCGCATTTGATTGTATTTTGTGAGTATTGATGACTTGCAGAGTACCCGTCCTTCGTACGAGATTGACGAATATTTGTAGTGATTTAATTTTTATTTGTATTTGATTTATTTTCTGATATTAAATCCCAAATAGTATATGAAACTATAGTTTATAAATCTACCGTTAAGGGAGTTTCAAATGCCAGTGAGGTGGTGCCCTAACGGAATGTTTAAATAAAAATAGTCCTATGAGAAAACCAGGGACCCTAAGAATGTCAATGTAAAATTTCAGGTATTTATTTCCCGTTTTCACGTGTTCGATAATGGAAAAAATTATACCGGGCGACGCAGAAAGTCATAAAGGATACGAAAAAATAATGAAAACTCTCGCTCAGGGAAATAAATAAAAACTTGTATCAAACTACCGATGGGTGAAAAACACAATTGTGTAGTGATAAGCAGTACTACGTTCGCGTATCAACGGCTTACCGTATTACGTATAGGCCTACATATATTTATATATATGGCCTACCTATAAAGTAACCAGTTACAATAGATTTGTTTGTAATTTTATACAATAGTACATACCTATATTAAAATATCCTACCTATAAAGTGTTCAGTCAGGATATTTGATTATAACTTTATACAACATTATCTAATTAAACATCTATTTCGGCGAAGTAATACGTAATCTCTATTCTAGCCATACATGTGTACATTTGGTAAACTTACAACCAAATCTATATTGACTGCATACTTCATAGGTATATAAAATTACCCCTTCCATGGCAATAACAAACAATAATTGTTAATATAGCTTTATGACATGTTTTTGATTCATTTTATATAAATTCTATTGAAGGGGGGTAATGTGCATTTTTACCAGCACTATTAGCACCATGTTGGGGGGGGGGGGATTACATTTTTCCAAGACTGTAAACGTTTTTGGGTGTGAGCTGGAGTTTTCATAATTTTTTTGTACCTCTGATAACCCTCGTCGCCCGGTATAATTGTTTCGCTGTATTCGAACATGTTGGAACGGGAAATAAATATTGAATTTCAGCTCAATGGCTCCAGTAGTTTTACGTGATTAAGTAATACACACACAGACAGACACGATTAGATTTTTATATAATAGTATAGATTAGTTCCCAATAAATATATCAAACTATAAACTTACTAATTATTGTCTTGAAAACCTAGGGAAGGGAAAACTTCTGCTTGTAACATAACATTTGTAAAGTAAACTATTATAGACAATTTAATAACAATCAAATACTATCAGCTGTTTGAATTTGTTTAAAAATGACTGTTACGGGTGATTATCAGCTGATTAAGTCAAGTATTAAATGGAGTATAAAAAATTGAGTATTAAGGGGGTTTTCAAGGTCCATGGGGCGAGTTTTCTAAATACAAATAGACCTATGTAATAACCAGGGACCCAAAGAATTTCTATGTACAATTTTAGTTCAATGGGTAAAGTAATTTTTACGTGATTGAGTAACACACACACACACACACACACACACACACACACACACACACACACACCATTAGATTTTTATATGTTAGCATAGAATTTTTTATGCAACTAGTTTTAACCAAATATTTGTATTTGTTTTCAGGTAAGATTATGCGCTCAACCAACTTAGGACTATGTAAGTTATATATTAAATGTATTGTATGTAGGCTATATATCTGTTTTGGCTTTTTACTTAATGTTAAATAGATACTCACTTTTAAATAGATAAATGAACCATAATGTGAATGTAAGTAAAGATAATTTAGTTGTTATTTAACTGGAACGGAATAGATATAAAAGAATAAATCTGTAGGTAAGAACATATTTGGAATATCTTTGCTAGAAGAGTCAATTATTTGGTCGCTTATTGATGTAGTGGTTGTGTTGAAATACTTTAAATACTTTTAACAATATCGGGTAAATAAATGGTAATGATCAGGTTCTAATATTTGGAAACACCTGATTTCTTTTCAGAGTTCATCTGACTCTCTCTCGCTCTCTCTCTCTCTCTCTCTCTCTCTCTCTCTCTCTCTCTCTCTCAATATTTCCTTACATCCAGGCACTCTACTTTATAACTTCCATTTCACATTACCCCTAAATTTACAAACATACAAGAAGGCTATATGTCTTCTCTTTTTTTTATTTCTGTTTTTAAAAACCCTTCGTATTTGTAATATAACTCTTTCATATATTTGTCCATGCACAAAAATTCATTTTGTCTACCCATTAATTACTTCAAGTTCTAACTGAATTTCAATCTTGAACATTGGTCAATTGGTGAAGGATTATTGTGTAAGTGTGCGTGTCTATATGTTGAGCCTAGGTGTGGGAGAATGCGCGTAAGACAGTCTGTGTGTGAATGTGTATGTTTATAATTTTACTTTAAGCTTTAATTCTTAGTTATTAAAAGGGCGAATAGAGTAAAAGAAAGAAGTCTTAAACTTCTAAAATCCTAAACAGGGTTGGAGTCAAAATTAAAATAACAAAGACACTAATCAAGAAAGATACCAAAATAAATAACTAAAAGTAGAAGTGACATAATCCAAGACTAGAGGAAATAACCTTGATGGAGTCAACAATATTAAATTTCATTTATTAGCATATATACAAATAATAATGTAGCTGAAAAAATTATCAGTGGTTTTCCTGATTGTAAGGCTTATTTTGCCGCTGAGGCCATTGTGTTTAGAAACATGTGATGATCCCTTATTGTTTTCCTCCGTCAGGCTGCTTATAGAGTGGCGATGGATTAGTTCTGTTCTATTTCGATGTGATGCGCTGTTTTAGCACAGAGTTCAGGTTGCACTTAATTTATGGAGAACATAAAACATAGCCGGCGACAGTTTCGCCGTTAAATCCAGAAACCCCATTACGGCACCGAGTGAAAATTTATAGAGTCAAGTGGTGCTTGATTTAATAACGATCTTTTTACCTACACGACGGCTTGGCCTTATATACACGCCTGCAGTTTGTTTTGTTTTATGAAATCGATGAATTTAATTTTAGTTGTTGACTATCGAACATTGCATATCTGTCGAAGAATTTCAAAATCATTAAATTATTATTATCTAATCCTTTTTTTTAATTAAAACATTTTTTAGAAAATATATTTTCCGGAAGTCTGGTTTTTTGCATGTATGAATCTGTTTCATCCGGTATATTAGTTTTCGTAGATGACGTTTTTAAGTCTCTGCAAGGATCTGCAAATATTTGTTGGTATATTAGGCTTACGCCTTTCTTAATATTGTAATATTCTTTCCTGTTAAAGTGTTTCAACTATTCTCCATAATCGAAAAACATAGAATGTGTACAGGGTAGGATTTTCGTGTAAGCACATACATACACCTGATGTTTTAAAGTTATTGCCAGGATGATTATTATATCCTTCAAAGGGTAGGAAAGGATGGTAAATATTGATAGTATTCCACTCCTGATATCGAATATACTTTCGATCATAGTATCACGTGTGCAGGGCCACTTCCCTGAAGCAAACCTACTCCCTGTTGACGTCTTAGGATAGTAACTGGATATTTGACGTCTAGTTACTAGGACGTCAGTTAGAACATCCAGTTAGGATGGATAAAACAGCCCTTACAATAAGATGGATATAGTAAGGAAGCATAATTATGGGTAAGAAGAAAGGAGGAAACTGATTCTCTGATAATGGAAATATGGGATCACTTTGCCTGCCTGAAGCATGCCTGTCCATATTCTGAATGAGGGGAGATAACTTCCATGCACCTGGATAAAATAACACAAACCTTTTTTTCTCCATTTTCGTACAACCCGCAAACTATGTGTTTCTCATACATTGTTTTATCGAGTTCTACTCAACGTGGGCAATCAGTCCTAGTGAATATCTGACATCACTCTTCTTAATTATGAATTCCAAGTAGGATATTTACCATCCATACCCTCTATAGCAAAGTTTTGGTATGGGTGTGTCAAGTCTCTAGTCTATGCGATTCCTGTGTACACAAACTAACAAATTCGCTGCGTTTAACCAAAAACACAGACGTTCAGCTCTTTCCTTAGGGTTTTTATCCTTTCATCGTGCTTTGTCCTGAATAATTTCTCTGTTTAGTTTCTTTACAAGATTACTTTGTAAACAGAACTCTAATCTAGTTCGTCTTTGTACGGTCCTGACTTTACTATGACGTCATCTTACGGTAGGAGCGTTCCGGTTACCTATCAACTAGGACATTGATAAGCCATCTAAAGATGTCAACAGTTGAGGAGCTGACGTTGCTGCGAAAAGCAGAATACAGTTGGACTCAGAGCATTATGTACTCGGAATGTAGCATGATTATTGTTGCATAAACGTAAAATTCACAGGAATTCTAAACACTTACTTCTACTACATAAACCATCACAGCAAAAATGAAGCTTATAAAATCATAGTTTTTCGTTCTACTCTCCAGACGATTACCATAGGCTGCAAATAAACCTAATTTTCTGACACTGCTTTCTTATTCGTTCACTTCCACTTCCTGGCCGCAATACCTGGGAATGCTAAAGTGTGTTAAATAATTCAAAAAACAAACTAATTTTCGCTCAGGTAGTCTTTTTTAAAAAATCAATTCAGTTTTTTTTTCATCTTGGGAAGCTTAGATATTTGTTGATTATTAAAATAACCAGTTACTTTAACCGAAGCAATACCCTATAGAAAGACGTCTACTGATTTAGGGTGATGGAGCTATTTTTAGGGAAAATATTGTGGGTTTTGTTATCCTCGTCAAAACCTTTTCCTTGAAACATTCACTACTATTAGAAAAACTTGGCAAAAAACTACTACTTACTGATATTTTTTCAGCAGATGCGTTTTTCACTGCTGAAAGAATAAGTCTTGTCCGTGACTCAGAGTATTGAACAATGCACTGATCTCGTAAGTATTGGTTTTTCCCAAGTGATACCAAAGTAGTAAATTAAAAAACCGCAAGATGTACAACACAAAACTGCAAGTTGAAACAATTACGTTTTGAACTTAGTAAATGCCGACTTGCGGGGCTTATAATAAAAGTAATTTTTTTAAAGACTCACCCATAACTTAGTAAGCGATCTTCATCAGCTTCTACAGAACCTTCATACATTAATGAAGATCGCTGGTAATTGATAAACTTAAGGCTCAGACTGTTTTAAATTAAATACTTCAATTATAAGTTCTTCAAGTTTAAACCTAAAAAACAACTCACTGTCCTGACATCATCAGAAAGGTAAGGTTTAGTGTCATGAAGTTCAAGAAAGCAACGAGAAAAATGTTGAAAAACATCGGAATCGTGGATAGTTGAACCTGATTATGACGTCTATTTACATCGTGTAGGAGGGCAATGCATTCATCATCTTAAGGCTTCAGACATTATTTTGTTCTTAGGAAAGAATTTAAACATTTTTACTTTAGAAATAAAGAAAAGCTATATAAATAATTTCGTATTAAATATTTTTCAAATACCTCTAATATTGACTAAACAGTACAATAACGTTTATAATCGTTTAAACGATACCACATACTGAAGGCAACGATCGGTTTACAGCACGAAACGGTCATAAAATAGTGTTGTAAAAGGTTTATGATTTGCTCGTAAGGTTTCTAGTTTAATGGTTCTGTCAATTGGGTCTAATATAAAATAAATCGTGTGATCATGTTTAATCTTGACCAAACATCGTTACTTTACCGTAGACAATGTACCAATCGGCAACGTGACGGGAAAATTAGGTGCTTACAACTATATTATACGGGACATTTCGTTTTAGAAATAAATGTTTTTAATGTTTCAGTAAATAACGGAAACTAAAATAAACAATTTTATATATCAGCAACTGATATATTTTTATTTACACTGTATATTCCCCCTTCTTAAATTTTCCTCGATACTATTATATGGTCTGTATATGTAAGGGATATTTTTTATTTTTTAATTATGAGGACTTACGTGAAGGATATTATAGTTTATTTAATGCTTTGGAATTTATATCACTGAAAGTTAGTGATGGTTTTGTTATTGTTAGTGTATTATCAATTTTGATGAGAATTCAAATGTGTTTCCACGGTTTCTATTAGTGATGATCCCTAAACTAATATTGCGTTTCAAACCACTCTAAAAATAATGTCGATTTATAATTGCTTACAGAATTTCCGATTAGTTTTGTTAAAATTGAGTTTTTCAGTTTACCGCTGGGAATACTGTAACTGTAACATACATCTACGTCTCTGATGGAGGGACGGAGTCTACAACAACGGGTAAGGCGGAGGTGGAGACGTATCACATAGGAGCCTGTGATCACACGAACCTGTGATGAGACCTAAAATACTTTATTGTATCTAACATTCATTACGTGAAACCTTCGGACTCCCTAGCAAGATGACCTTAAAGACTACAACAACGGATAAGGCGGAGATAGAGATGTACCACTTAGGAGATAAAGAGCTTGGGACGAGACCTAAACGACTTTCTTGTATCTAACTTTCATTGTGTGTTAACTTTCGCACTCCCTGTTAGGCTCAACAAGAGTCCGGTTTCTTTACGTTTGGATTTATATGTTTCATTTTAGTTTTACCTGAGGTCAAAAGCTCAACTGATTTCAATAATGTCGACAGTTATAAGAGTATGAATATTCACAGCACAAAACAATAAATATTTATTCCCAGTATGACTATGTACCACCGGTGAACACGTCAGCACAAGTAAGTTATAGATTGAACCTATATAGCCTGGTTGCACTATTATTAGAGTTTATATGTGTCCTTACTACCTTTGTTTAGATAATAGAAAAGAAAAGTCTACCCTTTTCTAAAAGTAAAAGGCCTATTTGTAGAAGTATATAGCAGGTTCTGACAGTCGACTCCCTTTCGATACCTTAAACCACCTATTTTACCACTCTATGTTTTTAAAGATTTATTCTAGTTCAGCTACTTTTGACTAAAATATAATTATGATAAATAAATAACAATAACCCTTACTACAAATATTTAAACACCCTTGATGTACGTCAATATTTGTAGCAAGTGTTATTGTTATTTATATATCATAATTAAGTTACTGTGCTCTGTATAAAATTTCTTAAAATATAATTCTTAAAAGTACGTTATCACGTTTTGTGGTTACATTATTTCAAACGTAATTTTATAACGTAGTGGTTTTTCTGGAACTCTTTTCTAATTTTGTATGAAACGTACCCTTCGTTTTAAACGGATACACGTTGGAAATATCTACATTGTGAGTGAAAAAGAACGTTATAACTTAAATATTCATATAAATGTACTAAATTGAGTTACGGTAGAGGTGGTAGTTTGTATCAAAACACTTTTAGTTTGCCTCTGCCGAAATATGAAATCCAAAAAGCACTTTACAATTTGGATAACATATAGAAATGTATTGATATTGCGTACAGGTTAGTTTAACAATTTTACTTATTCCCCAACTTACTTCTACTGGTGACCTGACAAACATATCATCGGAAATCCATTTCCTGTCACACTCGGTCTCCAACCATAGCGTAGCTTCTGCTTCTAAGATGTGCAACATAGTCTGGAGTGGTGGAAAGTACACTTTATTTTTAATGAAACCCCGGAAAAAATAATTAGCACTCAGGGAAGTGTCGACAGAAGTTGCAACTTGCATTAGGATATCTTGACAACTTATTTTTGGGGCTATATTAAAATAAATTTAGGTATTCAATTTTAAATCATTTTTGTTAATACTTTAATTTAATTACGTATTAAATATTTGCCTAACTATATTTATCTTTAATAACTGTTGAATTTAATTTAAATATTAATATAAATCTCTAGTAATGATATTTAAGTGAAAAATGCAATTAAATAACATTTAATTTCATTAATGTAATTGTAAAATTTAATCTGTAATGTATTTTTTTCCAAATACTTTTATAATAATTAAATTTATAAATTATTTATTGCTAAGTATCCAGTTTTCAAACATGTTCAATTTAAATATTATTCATGTTATTATTATCATTATTTATTTCTTCAATAATAAATCGTCATTGTTACTATTATAATGTAATAACGATACAATTGGCTTATGTTAACTGAAGTAAGACATAAATCTTTTTCTAATAGAACTTATCAAAATATCTTGTATAAACTGCATCTATTGTGGAACCTTGCTCTGTAATGTTTTCATTTCTATTGCTACAGATTATTGATTCTAAATCTTCCTTTCCTGTAGGAAATCTATTAATGGTTGAGATGAATCTAGTACAGAATTTGTATTTACATGTCTAAATAAAATCATTGGTGTTATGTCTATATGCCTTGTATCTTTTCCAAATATTTGCTAACGTTTTCTGTTACATATTTCTAAATGTCTGTCAAAAAGGCCTATAGTATCATTGATAGGTTATTTAGGTGGAATATAAACAACTAATAAGATAGATTGTTGATATTCAAGAACTGCAAGTTGCAATATATATTATACCGACTTTATCAACGTTCAACCCATTTGCGATAATGTTTGGCTCGTGTGTTTTCGTATGCGAGCTAATAATATGTGATGTATCTTGCATCTAAATAACTTCACCCTTTAAAACTGTGGTATTCTGTACCTGAATATGCAGATGGAATTTCGAATGTCTACAAGTTGCTCTTTTCCAATATACATTTCTGGTATATTTAATACGTATATTTATTGGGTTTTCCAATATATCGTCATTAAGATAAAGAGTATGTGCACGTAAGCTATGTAAGAATAATGAAAAAATTCTTATTTAGAGTATGATATTTACCTGCCATTCCCAGCATCATCACACTCCCCTTGGCGCGTTTTGGAGGACCTCCATCTCTCAGAACGTTTTATGAACTCCGAGTTCTGACACATGGAGGTCTTCCGAAAGGCGTCAACTAGTAGTATGACAAGGCTAGGAATGGAAGCTAAATATGATACTCTAAATAAGAATATATATCAAAGCGGAAAAGGAGAAAATCATCAAAAGTATGAGAAAAAATTTGTAATAATCTTCTGTTTGTGGTGAGGTCAACCAAAATTTTGCCATCGTTTGTAATTTAATTATACTTAATCCCTTAAATTGGTCTTGTAAGTTATGTACAAATGTTAAATCTCCTATATCGTGAAATAATAATAATAATAGTTTTATTGATAATAATAAAATATAATCATCTACTATTATATACATACTAATAAATGCATTTATATATATTACATTTATTTATAATATATTTTAATATATTATAATATAGAGTATGTTTTACAACTTTTCATAGTAATATGTTTTTTTTAATTTAGATTTTTTTTCGATTTCTGCAAACAACTATTTAAGGGGCAGGCTATGCAATCTAAGTACAGTAGCATTGGAACCTCTTAACACAATATGTTTCACATTATAATCCCCATTCACACATTCAAAATGGACCCCCCCCCCCCATACTAAGTCTGTGCTTCTGTACGGCACAATTGCGGCCTGTACAGTTACGTCAGCAAACATTTTAACTTTAAAAAATTGATTTATAATAGTTTATTTACTTTACCTAAGACTTGAAAGGCAGTTTTGTTTTGATTAATGGAATTTCATTCCAAATATATCAAAAATCTTCATAGCACATTGTCTAGTTTATTTGCAGTAAAGTTTTAAATAATTTCTTCGTCTCACATTCCGCTGTTACAGGTTGAAGCAATGAACTCGGCACTACAAAACTTTCTCGGGTAACTATACCACTCGAAAGTTATCGCATAACGGAAACTATAGCATAACAGGTACAGAAATGTTAATCAAACGTCAGATTTGCGACACGTCGTGTTCCTGTCAGCTTACTAGTTTATCTGAGCTTTATATTAAATTAGAAGTGTTTGCTTGGATATAGCACTGCCTCTCAGTAGGTCTTATGCCTAAGCTAAATTAATTATATTGCCATGCACACATGTAATGTTAATGAACACTGACTAATCCTACGGTGTTATTGGATAAACACAGTGGTGCAACATACGCACGCGCGTTGACAAACACTTGAACTTGTTTTATTCAATCTTTATGTGTGTTAATATTTTTACTTTCAGATATATTTTTATTTGCATAGTAAAAACCTGCCAG
The DNA here is from genome assembly GCA_036971475.1 of Prosapia bicincta. Taxonomy (NCBI): domain Eukaryota; kingdom Metazoa; phylum Arthropoda; class Insecta; order Hemiptera; family Cercopidae; genus Prosapia; species Prosapia bicincta. The sequence continues at coordinate 73,259,363 of JBAIZL010000006.1, read as the reverse complement.
TCGTTAAAAAAAATAGACAAGTTTCTTCAAACGTAATTTAAAACATGTGTCTTGATTTTAACATTTCTTCAACATAATCGGTTCTTCTCTTATCATACTTTCTGTAGACCCTAGACAATATTGTTTTAAGTCATGGCGTTGTTAATAAAAGCCAAAAAATATTTACAATTTTAGGCGACTAATATGTTACTGCCAACGCCTATATTATTAGAGACCATTTTGAAGCACGTAAAAGATTATTAAAAAGACAATTAACTATAATCGTAAGAACATAAAGGAATAATTATTAAAAATATAATAATTTAAAATACCTAAAAGTAAACAAAACGATTTATATTCCAATAAACTTGATTTATTATTTTTTTAATTATTCATCTTTTTTTGTTAAAACTAGTCTTATTAAGCCAGCCATTTATTTTCTTTGCATAATTTCTACAAGAACGTGTAAATGAATTATGCTCATTTATACATTAATTTTCATCTACACCAATCAAGACATCACAATTAGCTCGAATGATTTACCACTCTTCAATCGTTTCACCGTCGATTTTTTCCCTTTTTTTGATACACAAAAAGGCAAATACGTTTCTACTTAGTAGCGTATTCTGGAGAGTCTGCAGAAGTCATAAATTGTGCATTGTTTTATAATTTTTTTTTTAAAGTTTATTGTTATAGGAATACTTTGAGCTTTCACCCAGCAGCCAATGTTACAATATTTGAGACCTATCTCACTCGTTTTTCCATGGTGCTTCCCACTGACCTTAGCATCTAGGTTCATGTCTAAATACTTTGCATTGAATATTTTTAATTAATTTATATACCTACCTACATTACATACATACATACATACATACATACATATATATATATATATATATATATATATATATATATGTGTGTGTGTGTGTGTGTGTGTGTGTGTGTGTGTGTGTGTGTGTGTGTGTGTGTGTGTGTGTGTGTTTGTGTGTGTGTGTGTGTGTGTGTGCGTACGCGCGCGCACTCGTGTGTATGTGTGTGCGTGCACGTGCACAAAAATTCCTCCCAACAAATGTCTGAAAAAACGAGAAACGCAATTAAATTATTTTTGTGTCGTTAATTTGAAAATGTTATTTGTTTTCTAATTGTGTTAACGGATAGCCTATTTCGCAAAGTTTGCGAGGCATAATTACAGAATTATGTTCTACTGGTTGCTACCTTTACCCAAAATTTTTTTAAATCACAATTCTCATGCTTTGAGAAACGCAACTTTAAAGACATTACGTCACTTGATAGACCTTATAAATTAACTGCCCAGGAACATTGCTTTGCAAGAACAATACTTTACCCCATGGTGATACGGCTTAACTTTGTCAAGGAATTAGATAGCCTGACCCATCCCTAATTAACAGAGATTACGCTTAAGTCTAGATGAAATCGGTAAACCCTAATCAACGATAAAGATAGCCTATACGTCGCATATCCGTATACGGAAAAACCTTAAGAAAGGGAACTTGGAAAACTAATTATTAACATCAAGCCTGACATATTATCTAGATAATGTTGAATATTATGTCATATGTATGGTATTTGTCACGACAAAAATTATATTCTTATTTATTTAAAAGGTAAACAACATAAATGTTAAAATCGATATTAAATCGATATCAAGCTAATATATTTTTCTTGTATTTCGATGTACCATGGAATCTTCCACGAAAATTAAAAAAACATCAGATTATAGGGTATCTCTTAACTACGTCATCCTTTTCTCTTATAGATCCAATATTGTTACTTTTCTATCCAATCATTATTGTTTTTTTTTGTTAGTAGCAGAATTTCGTTTAGAACGAAACACTACATTAAATTCTACGTTTTAGTAAATTAACTGTTATTCTGTTGAAATTTACATTAAACATGAAAACCACTTCAATATTCTATTAGAATGTTAGCAGTTATTTAAATTACAACGCAATATTGTCGAATTAAAATTGATTATCCAATCGTGTTTTGTTGTTCATTATGAGCAGCAGTGTAAATTTCATAGAGTTTCAATAATGTTAGCTTTCTATCCAGTCGTAAGTGTTTCTAGCAGTTTTGTTTGTAAAAAATGTATGAATTGATCATTAATAACGGTTCATATATACAAGTTTAAATGTTGATAAAATAACAAAAATAAAATTTAAAAAATGCATAAACACTTGGCCATTAATATCTTTCTGAGTAGAAGAAGAAATCGAGTAAAATCAAAAATAATTAATTAAATAAAAATGTTAGAAAAAATGGTTTTTATTTTTTTAACAAACAAAATTAGTGCGTTTATTGAAACTTTTATTTCTTACATAAAGCGGAAGCTATGGATCAAGAGGCAGTAAAGACGCGGGCATTACAATCCTTTGTCAACCTTGCAACACACATGACTCTCCTGTCAACAATTATAGCTAAAGTCCTTTACACTTATTCTTATCGATGGACAAGAAAAGTGTGAGAAAGTATCCCAGATCATTGAAAACAAAACACTATTTAAGGTTTAAGGCTGGAAAAATACAATGCAAATATACAGACATTAACAAAACCGACACCATATAAATACGTAAACAAAATAACAGATACAGAATAATAACGTTTTCGGTCACAATCCTGGTACACCTTGATACATTAGTTTTGCTAATGGAACAGAATACCAACTGACAAATATTGTTAAAAGCGTGATGACCCACAGTAAATATGTCTACACCCACTTGATTAAAATGTGGAGTTTTGGGAGAGATGAACGGGAAAGATGTAGAGAGAAGACTTTTGTTTCCAAATCTTTGCAAAATCCATGAAAACTTCTTCTCTGATTCTCTGAGGTAAGAATTGTAACTGATAGCTTACAGTAATAGGCCAATGTTTCCCACTCTCTTTTTAGTTTTTGAAATAAATACAAATGTTCATTTAATGTGTCGTTTTATTGATCTCAGCACTAAATTTGCAATATAACAGGCGAACCTGAAAGTGGTGGGATACAACTATGTAATCCTTTGTCACGAAGCCCAAAAAGACTGAGCTTTTTTTACTTGCTAAACTTGAGAAACAACGTCTTTTCCCAATTAATATCTCAGAAGCACCATTCTAAGTTCATTCGTCATCCTTCAAAGACGGGCGATATCCTCCAAAAACTGCTCTTTCGGCTTAATACACGCACGCGCGTGCACACACACACACACACACACACAGTTATAACAAGAATATTAACACTTTTTTGTAAAAGCCATTTTGAAATGTATTTTAAAACTGTTTTGTCCCCATTCCAAATTACCATTTTCAAATTTCCATTCAGGTCAGTTATATTAAATACATCGCATCAAAGATTATCAGTCATTTGAGTTGTAAACAATGTCTTTAATATTTATGAATGCCCCACACACGGTAACAAACGGTTGGTGAAGGCAGTATCGGAATGTACTCGTTTTCGAGGCCGTGCTTTTAAAATTTCAGGAACCTGCTCCTAACCCGACAGACAGGATTAGACCAAAATCCTTTGTTTTCGAGCCGTAACACGTCGCCGTGAAATATTACTAGAGGCGGTGAACTGTCGTGTAAACAATGGAAAAATATTAATATCACGCCGTACAGCTGTTCCATTGACGTGGCGTCATATGAACTGCATGTTTTTACTACCGGATACATGCTCGGATGAAGTTGTCTACATGTTCAAACATGTTAAATTTTAATTCTTTGATTAAAATTCATTTTTATATGTGGTTACGTATCCGTGATGTTCTAATTTGCATTGTAGCCTAACGGTTAGAACTAGCAGCCCCAAACATGAGTTAAAAACGTAAGCCTACCTTAGGTAGCTCTGAATTGTTCAGTGTTTAAACAAAATATACCAATTACATCAAACATTTGTGGATATATTTTAGGTTTTTATCTACCAATATTGTTCACACAAACAAATAAATAATAATTGACACTCACTAATTGCGTTCTTGATTTACAACTCTTAACAATAAAAATCATAGGTATTGCATATTGAACTCATCTCCAAAAAAATTGTGGTAATTAAGCTAAGTATGAAAAAAATCTATAGTTAGAAGGCCCCCTCTATCTTTCTATTCAAGGTCAGAGATAAGAACCTTTCACAGAACATTTTCTCTTCGTAGTATTCTTATTACTTTCGTATTTCCCCTGTCGTTTTTCAGTTTCTTTCAACCAGTAGTGTTAGATATATATATATATATATATATATATATATATATATATATATATATATATATATATATGCGTACGTCCACCGTGTGTTTGTTCTTAAAAGTAAACAAATCTACTGAAAATACCGCAAAATTTATACTCAGTGCAAGCTGCACGATTCTTGCTAAGGAAAATTCTTTCGCAAAAGAGCATAGAAGAAACATGATTTGTGTTACATATGATAATAATAATTAATAGTATAAATAATAATAATAATTAGTTATGGTAATAGTAACAGGTAACAAAAACAATAGTAGTAATAATAATGTACAGTTAGTAGTAGGTGATGCGAAATCAGCTATTTTCACAACTATTATCCCTACATAAAAGAAAGTTTGAGCGGTCCTGATTCAAAACATCCCTTGCCCCCGAGAGAAGTTGATTACCGTGTTTTGTTTGTCATATAAATCTATCGAAATTTTAGTTAATAGACAATTTCATATGGACAAGGTTTTATTAAATCAACAGTTATTTTGTTGGAATATACTTCAACCCAGTAAATAGGATTAAGATATAGCTGCTCCCTCGTAAGCTGGCGCATGATCGACCGATAAAAAACAAAAAGCTAGCCCTTTTCAAAAACATTGGTTTTCGTAGTGCGTGTTGCATCAAAGGCCTTAGCTAAAACAGGTTTTGCTGTTGTTTAGACACTGGTATAAGTAAATTTCTTCAAACATTTATGTACATGATCTGGTTAATATGGCAAATCAAATAAAATAATATTTATAGCGGCCTTCCGGCTTTGTCAAATCTACATTATTGTAATATAAATACTATACCTAATATTAAAATCTTTGAGAAATGGTATTTTGCTTAATAACAATATATATATATATATATATATATATATATATATATCGAACTTATTTTGTTGTTTAACATGATGAACAGTGTAAATTTCAAATAAAAACGTTAAATGTAATTAGTTTAAGAGTTTTCTGATAAAAAGATGCTAAATTCTAAAGAAAGTAATAACAAAATAAAAGTAATAAATATCGTGCGTTATGCAGTAAGAACACTGTGGTTCACTTCCATAATACCTCTCAGAAATATGGAATTATAGTAGATACAAATCTTATGCCGTAAGATGGCTTAACAGAGTAAACTGGCTTGGGTCATACAGTATTCGTGGAAGGCAGTAAGATCAGTATTAGGTTTCAATTGGCCTGTTATTGACCCTAAGTATACATTTTCACAGCATACCTTTCAGCCTTTTTAATTTTTAGAACATTTTTGGAGAGTCAGGTTTTATATATTTTTCTCCTACGGATTTTCTAAAATAAACAGACATAATGTCTTTACCAAGCCTAGTATTTGCTGAGTTTTTTTTCATTGCAGCCAAGTCTTTAGTTACCTACTTGGGTAAATTTAAACACGTTTTTGTAAACTATACAATATATCATTAATTGAATTAAAAGTTTAATACTTTACAATCATGCATCGAAGATATTAGAATTTTCGAACTCAATTACAACGTAAAGAAAGTTATAAATAAACTGGAAAAAAAATATCTTAATAAACTGAAACAAACACTCAAGCACTGAGAAAAAATATTTTAGGCTGTACCTGAGCTACTATTTCCAAAAAAACTTGCGATCTGTTACCGTAACATACTTTCGAAAACGAATAAAAGCTCAAATTATTTATATTGTAAAGAGTGACTCGGGGGCGATTCCTAGAATTTATAACAAAGAAAGAGAAACCTGAAAAACTTTTTATATTGTTCACATGGATTGTTGAAGTCTGAAGGTACCTTTTGTGTAGCTATAACGTTCAAAACGCTTTTACGTCTTGGTTTTTTCTGAACATATCCAAAGAGACCACTGTGTTTTTCATTTTGCTTGTTCTTTATGTATTCTCTTAACATAGCTCCTGATTACGTTTACTAATAGAATAACTAATGTTTTGATAATAATTGCATAAATAAACACTAGGAATCTTTCCACAGAGAAAAGAATTCACAATGAGGTTAACTTTTTTTAAAATAGGTTTAAATAAATAGAATTCCGTAGTTCTTTTATTCGATGCGAAAATCAATTATTGGAAAAAACCCCGTTTACGTAAAGACGGAACACTCACGTAAAGTTACCGTTTTAACGGAAAATCTAATCATTGTTGCTTTATTAATAAAGTAACATTCTTCATGCGTAATGAGACTAGAAAGAAAAATGTAAATTTTCAAGAAGTAATTATTTTTAATGATAGCTTTATTTTGAAATCTGAAGTGTGCGCACTATTCATTCGGTATTGAAAAGAAATGTTAATTATCTTGCATTGAAGGGAACTTTTAATTATTAATTTGGCACTACTGTTTGCATTTAATGAATGAATATGCTTTTTAATTGCATCGCCTTCATAAACTTGAATAACGAAAACTGTTATTTAATTTTGAAAAGTCTTTCATTTACTCTAGTAAATGATGTAGTTGTTTCTAATAGATATATTGAAACTATAAGAACCTGTTCGAAATATAGATGTTTATTACTTAAATTTTATTTACTACTTTTGTTCTTTACAGTTTTATTGAATACTTTTGTTAAATAAAAATATGGTTTATTCATGAATGAAGATGTTTCATTTATTAAATAAATTATTTTAATAACGTATATTAAATTAACTAATTATAATAAATTATATTAAAATTTGTTTTAATGAATCAACCGTAATTTTAATCAAAAAACGTTTTCTGACTGTACACATCATTTATTGAATACTGTTTTTATATCATTTGTAAAATTATTAGGACATGCGTACTTATATTATTAAGATAACTTATTTACGAATAAAATATTAAAAGATGTAAGCTAATAAATGTAAAGTCGTTTGCTAAAGTCAATAAATTCATCAGATAAAAGGTATCAGAAAACCAATTATGACGGTTTTGTTCCTGTAAAAGCCTAGTAGACGATACCCTATAAAAATATGGTTTTTAACACCATTAAAAAAAGGATATATCCATCTTTAACAACTATTTGCAAAGTTAGAAACAAAAAATTACAATAATAATAATATTTTAGTATATATCTTTAAAAAACTAATTTTGCAACAAATAAAAACATCCGTAAGGGGATACGAAATTACCTAATAACATAAATCTGTGGTTTAGAAATTAACCTTTCTACCCATTCTAAAACTTATGAAACGTGGAAGCATGATAGCAGAGAGAATCGAGGTTGAGAAATGAATTTCTTAAGGCTAAAAATTGGAAGTAGGTAAATGTAGAATAAATCACCTACCTGAGTAATTGGACAAAAAATCAACCAAGATAATTAAGCAAGATAAATTCATGGAAAATAGGAAGATGATTTTTTTCAGTTTAGACAAGAAGAAATAGCTTAGGAAAGTAGTGATGATGGACTGCGCCGTGTAATGGAAGAAAGTGGTGGTAAAGGAAAATTTCCAAGGGGGTAGACGATGAGCAAACCAAACGTAAGGAAAGCACTAGAATTCGGTGGAGGAATACTATAATAGAAAACACAAAAGAGAGATTAGCGGCTGGAGCAAAAAGAAGTAAAATGATACTGTGTTTAGCTTCGTTTCTCTGAGACCGGAGGTAGCAAGACTAGATAAGTATGGAGTAACTTTCGAATTGTTTGCAAATATATTTTATGTCAATAAAATAAAAATAGTGACTCTTTTACTCTATACAATATCACAATAATATTTATTTACAGTATCATACGTTTAAGAAATATACGATTTCAAAACTAACTACAACATAAATAAAGACGTAAACTCATTGAAAGAAAAATAAAATGAAATAAAACAATGAAAAACCCTCAACATATGAATTATTGGTTTTGGATTATTGCACCGAGTAAGATGCGAAGGTTCGTGCTTGAATAAATACAGTTAGGATACATATTCATGGTTAGAAAGTGGTGGTAAAGGCTACTCAAGTTTAGCAGTATTCAAGAAAGAAAGAATGGGAGGAGTCAAAATGTTCAATACTGCCCTACATTTCCCTGAGGCTAATGTTTACAAGGCAATTGGTCCTGAGGACTTCAAAACCACCTGGGTCACTTTTTATCGAACCCGGTAGAAACAGGTTTCCTAGACAAGTGCTTTACCGACTAGAGCACTCTTCTCCCTCTTTAGTATATGTTTGTTCGGAATCGTACTTGTCCTTAGGACATAAAACCTGTCTATTTTCATTGCATTTATTTTCCATTAATGATTCATACTTTTCATTCACATAATTGTACCTTGAAACATTGTGTACTAACATTTTACCATACGCCTCTATGTTCTACCATTATATCTTACATCAACATGATCTACCATTATACCCTCCGTTAATACGTTCTAACATTATAGAATACCATATTACTTTCTATCATTATACCATCCGTCATTATCTTCTACAACAATACTGTACGCTATTATGTTTAACAATTAAACCATACATTATTACGTTCTACCATTACACCGTCCGTTATTATGTTCTTCATTATCTTCTAACATCATAACTTTAACTATTACGTTCTACCATTACACCGTACCCTGTTATCTTCTACCTTTATGTCAACTTCGTTATCTTCTAATATTATAATTTACACGATTACGTTCTACCATTATACGTACTCCATTATGTTCTAACATTACACTGTCCTTTATTATGGTTTACAATTAAACCATACGCCAATATGTTCTTTTATTACACCGTCCGTTATTATGTTCAACCATTACACCGTACGCTTTTATCTTCTACCTTAATGTCAACATCATTATCTTCTAATGATATAACTTATACTGTTACGTTCTACCATTATACGTACTCCATTATGTTCTACCATTACACTGTCCTTTATTATGGTTTACAATTAAACCATACGCCAATATGTTCTTTTATTACACCGTCCGTTATTATGTTCAACCATTACACCGTACGCTTTTATCTTCTACCTTAATGTCAACATCATTATCTTCTAATGATATAACTTATACTGTTACGTTCTACCATTATACATACGCCATTATGTTCTACCATTACACTGTCCTTTATTATGGTTTACAATTAAACCATACGCCAATATGTTCTTTTATTACACCGTCCGTTATTATGTTCAACCATTACACCGTACGCTTTTATCTTCTACCTTAATGTCAACATCATTATCTTCTAATGATATAACTTATACTGTTACGTTCTACCATTATACGTACTCCATTATGTTCTACCATTACACTGTCCTTTATTATGATTTACAATTAAACCATACGCCAATATGTTCTTTTATTACACCGTCCGTTATTATGTTCAACCATTACACCGTACGCTTTTATCTTCTACCTTAATATCAACATCATTATCTTCTAATGATATAACTTAAACTCTTACGTTCTACCATTATACATACGCCATTATGTTCTACCATTACACTGTCCTTTATTATGGTTTACAATTAAACCATACGCCAATATGTTCTTTTATTACACCGTCCGTTATTATGTTCAACCATTACACCGTCCGTTATTATGTTCAACCATTACACCGTACGCTTTTATCTTCTACCTTAATGTCAACATCATTATCTTCTAATGATATAACTTAAACTCTTACGTTCTACCATTATACGTACTCCATTATGTTCTACCATTACACTGTCCTTTATTATGGTTTACAATTAAACCATACGCCAATATGTTCTTTTATTACACCGTCCGTTATTATGTTCAACCATTACACCCTCCGTTATTATGTTCAACCATTACACCGTACGCTTTTATCTTCTACCTTAATGTCAACATCATTATCTTCTAATGATATAACTTAAACTCTTACGTTCTACCATTATACGTACTCCATAATGTTCTACCATTACACTGTCCTTTATTATGGTTTAAAATTAAACCATACGCCAATATGTTCTTTTATTACACCGTCCGTTATTATGTTCAACCATTACACCGTCCGTTATTATGTTCAACCATTACACCGTACGCTTTTATCTTCTACCTTAATGTCAACATCATTATCTTCTAATGATATAACTTATACTGTTACGTTCTACCATTATACATACGCCATTATGTTCTACCATTACACTGCCCTTTATTATGTTTTACAATTAAACCATACGCCAATATGTTCTTTTATTACACCGTCCGTTATTATGTTTAATCATTACACCGTACGCTAGTATCTTCTATTTTCATGTCAACTTCATTATCTTCTAATAATATGCATTACTTTATTACGTTCGATCATTATATCATACGCCATTATCTACCACCATTATATCAAACGTCATTATGTTCTTCGATTATACTGTACGGCATTATGTTCTATCTTTATACCGTACGATATGTTCTATCATTACACCTTAAGCCATAATATTTTACCACTATACCGTACGCTATTATCTTTTACTATTATACCGTAAGCCAATATTAATACGAGCCTACCGTATTTCGTCTGTTATTATTAGTTACGTACCTAACTCAGAATATCACCTGCTTACCCCATTATTTTTGAAGTATAGTAAGCTTATTACCATGTTAATCTATACCTGATAAGTATAATCTTATTAGTTGCTTTTGTCTCAGTCTATTCCCGGGTCTTCAGCGTGTATTCTACAGGTTAGTTAGTTGTTCAATAAAACCGTAATATTTTTCTTTTCCACATTAAAACATACAATTCATTTGTCAGTGATAGGCCATAAAATGTGTGTTTACCATTAACATGTCTATAAAATGTAGAAACATTAAATAAAACATTGTTTTTAAATGAAATTCTGTTAATACAAAATAATCATTTCCTAAACATAATTTTGCTAGTTGCCTTCTCACGGATATAGACTTATTGTTGGTCGTCTTATGGAAGACCTGAGGAGATTTTATTGTGCTTGAAACCTTCCTTTTTGTTCACGATGAATCCAGAGGAATGACGCAACCGCCTCATCTCCCTTAGAACAATATTTCCTTACACATCCCACTACCCTCATCTTACACCACCTGACACCTACATCTGAGGAATGGTGAAGGAGAAGATGTTCCGCGATTATCAACCAACTACTATATTCAAACTACAGGAAAAAAACATTTGTATATCTAGGATGAAACAGCCCCTCTTTTCCTCAAATTGTGTTGTCTCAAATTGAACGGAGGTCACATAGAATAGGTTTTGTACTAAATTCTAACCGATTTAGTTTATGTTTTACTAGTATGTAAATATAATAAATGAATTAAAATAAAATGTTGCATCTGTTTCGGTACTAATTATTTTGGAGCAACGGTAAACAATATCAGTAAAGGAATAGCAATAACTCCTAAACATATTCATCACTTAGAAACCGTAGTTAATATCACGAGGTATTTGGTTATTACGAGTAATTAATATCAGAAGTTTAACATTTTCAATTTCAAACTCACTAATAAATAACACATTTAGAATAACGTCCTAGTTATTTGATTCATTTTTTTTAAAGTTTTTGTAAGGAACTGATCAAGCACAATGCTTTACTTGCTCCAAAAACTCGCTAATCTGTAAACAGGGTGCGTGGTACAACGGCATTGTGCGTTACTGCTAAATCTGTGAGACAAAATAAACAGCGCAGACCGACATCGGAACTGTATCCACAACAAGGGGCAAACACGGGAATCAATATGGGAGTAAATATTTACTGTGCGCGTTACTGGCGGCCCCCTTTCATCACATTGTTGCTGCTGCTCACTATATCCACCTTTTTCAGCTGAAACAATCCCGGAATAGATAAATATTTTATTAAAATTTAATCCAGTTATAATAGTTATTTTAATGTATAAATAGTTAGTCATATAATTCGATATAATGTAAATTCGTGTCACGTAATCTTAATTACATTATTTATACATTAAATATGTTTCGATTGTTTGATACAGTTTATAAAACTGTTGTACACGAAACATATCTACGATTTACGTAGTATTTGATCGAAAATATTATCGCGACATCTCTATTTAAAACCTATGTTTTCATACAATGTGATCCGATCATTATGAACTTGTAAGCTATAGTAACTGTTTGACAAATGTTTGGATTGATGTTCTGAACGAATGCAAAGAACATTCTGCTAGGCTGTGATGTAAAAATTCTTACTAAAGATACCCCAACGCATCTTTTCGAAGGAGAGTATTTATTTTAGCACATAGGTTTTATAATCGTGCTTTGTTAGCTTACGACAATATTTATCAAAGCTTGGACTCTAACGACATTATTAGACTTTAAAAATATGTAACAAGATCATCCTTCCTATTCATTTTTCAATTTAAATTGAGATATTTTTCTTAAATAAAAGAATTAAATTATCATAGTCGAAATATTAATTACCTTTTTTCTGCTTTACATAATTTGTTTCGATATGTTCCTTGTGGACTATACCTAACAGATAACAGAATAAAAGACTACTCCTTGGAATTATCTAAACACCCTAAACTTGCTAGATCACTGTTCGAATAAACATTTTCCAAATGAAAAGTACAAAGACATACAAATAGGGGTGCACATGGTTACTGAAATTCAAAAAATGGTTCATTTAAAAAAAAATAACATCGTCCAACTTATTGCGAAAATATAAACAATATTTGTTTTACTGCGACAGCTTAGTTGAAAAATCGTTTTGAATAGTATTTTTCGTAATTTGAAAATAAATTTTAAAACATTTTTTAACTACCAGAAAAGTTTACAATTTACTATTTGTCAAAAGTTTGCTACAAAATCCACTCAATGGTGCTCATATTTGATTACATTTTAAAATTAAAAGATTAACAACCTTAACCTGAGAAAGACCTTATGAAAGATATAGAAACAGCTGAAAAGGTTTGCTATTACGAGTTAAGATGTGCTACTGACAAATAGGAAGACGATCGGTTTTCCTCCAGGAGCGTTGATATTAGGCGTTTGCTAGCTTTGCAATTTGTTTCTTTTAAAGACTTTGACGCGATGTAGAAAATAAAGAGCTTATAAGTTATTTCGTTGGATAAGATTCCTTTCCCACATAGCCTACGTTTAAATCTTAAAAACACGTAACATATGTTTGAGTAACCTGTCTGTTTTTCTGCTTTAACAATTACAATATTTTAGAAAAATATTACAAATATAATACCAAATGCACATACATTACATAAATAGTTATGGGAAAAATAAAATTTTAATTTCTGAAAGCCTAATTTTATTGTGTCACCATGAAGTAAGCTTACAGATGGTACTGAGATGAATTAATATCTCTGATCGAGTTTTAATAAATGTTTCTGCAATTTTACGGCCGTCGACA